>CM076973.1:38419364-39009364 GCA_039105355.1 Benthosema pterotum | reverse complement strand
CATGGCCATCAGCAAGTAACAAAGTGTGGCAGTAAAACCATCAATCCTACTAATTGTGGTTATTGATAGCCTATTATAATGTTGATTCACCAGGATTGATTCACGTGATGCTGGTAATGTAAAGCGATGATTCATTATAATTATATTCATTAGTTAGTTAATTCATTATAATCATTAGGCCTGCATAAAGGACCACCAGTGGTCCTCGAGGGAGTTCCAGGTGGCCCCCAGCTAAATGACGGAGAGTCAATAATCAAATTAACTCTTGAGCGCAAAATGAAACCAAAATGTCATTTCACACTCGCAAGAGTTAAGTCATTGTTAAGCATCTGAATTATTCATTTACAAGAACTTACACAATTAGAACAGGTAGAAAAATATAGTTTTTGTTATCTCTACAAAATAAAGTACGGAATTGTGGTCAAAAACCTTTTGGTTTTGGCACAAAAATCTTTTGTGTTTGAGCCTAATCATCAAAATACGGTATGGCTAAAATACTGAATAAATATTAAGCCATCCCTGGTATCAACACTGTTGAAAATCACTCATCTAAATCTATTTGAGGGCATTTTTGTGTCTTACGACTCTCTCTTACTCCTTCATATTATCTCTCTTGTGTGTCTTCAGCCTGTGTGTTTGATGCATTCTTTGCCTCCAACAACCTTGGGACTAAAATAATGTGATGATGAACTCAAATAGGCCAAACACAGTGTGCTTCATACAGGAGGAGCATGACAGAGCAGGTTGACCTACAAACAAAGGAATGGGAGTGTTTATTGGCCACGGGGTGGGAGGAAGGGGGGTTGGGGGGGCGTTGATTTTACCACTTCACCCAGCAGATGGCTACAGTCAGATGGCTTGGATGAGTGCATGTTGGGGAAGCATTTAGGCCTTGGTTGGTTTTATAAATGTTCTTTGTGCTAAGTGCCAAGCAGTCACTAGGATACAAACAAACAGATCACTAAGTACATGGACAATTAAGAGAAACAATGCTAACAAAAGGATACCAGTCATAATTAGCCCTTCTCAAAAGCTCTACCCATCGGATTTAGTCACAGTCCAACACCAATCCAAATAGTTTAGCAACTGTTGACTGCAGATAAAGCTTTCTTGTTCAAGCTATTCCTAACGTGCCTATTGGACAAGGAGGGTTAGGGTTAGGGTGACTGGGGAGGTACTTAGTGCAGGGCTAATTCCAAGAGGCATCACATTGAATCTTATGCGCAGAGCTGGGATGGGGGCTGCTTGTTCACAAGTCCTATACTTAACAAACGATCTTGAAGCCCTAGCGGCCTAGCAGGGGCGAAATCCAAAAGCGACCTCGCCCGCGGGCGCCCGGTTTCAAAAGCGGGCGCCCGCTTTCACAAAAACGGGCGCCCGTTTTTGTGAAACCGGGCGCCCGCTTTTGAAAACGGGCGCCCGTTTTCAAAAGCGGGCACCCGTTTTCACAAACGGGCGCCCTTTTCAAAAGGTTATGGTTAGGGTTAGGTTAGGTTTAGGCATAGGTTTACTGAAGCGGGCGCCCGCTTTTGAAAACGGGCGCCCGTTTTTGTGAAACCGGGCGCCCGTTTTTGTGAAAGCGGGTGCCCGCTTTTGAAACCGGGCGCCCGCGGGCGAGGTCGCTTTTGGATTTCGCTGGCTCTTGAAGCCCTAGCGGCCTAGCCTGTAGAGAATGTTCTGTGTACTGTCACCCTGATGGTAGAAAATCCGGTATGGGCTATTGAATATATTGGCTGGATAATCAGTATGTTCCTAATATATGTAAACGACATGGCATCAGCCTGTGAATGCAAATTGTTCCTGTTCGCTGATGACTCAGCACTGCTGGTCTGGTCTCGCACAAGGACAAACTGCAGGTCGAAAGCTGGGGTTAGGGTTAGTGTTGAACTCGATAGAATCTGCATCTAGCTCGATATCAAACTATCTTTGCACCTGAAAAACTGAATCAATTCTCTTTGAATCAAATAGTGAGTTCATTAAGGCAGATGGCTTCATGGTTGGAGAGGGAGTGCAACTAACCATGTGCAACCCGGATTTGCCACAAGGAAAGGACTTAATTCCTTCTGCTCCTATGCCACCAAAATGTGGAACGCCCTACCAACAGTCTTTAGGACATGTGAAGTCCTTGACTACCACTCTGGTCATCATTTGCTTGGCTATAATGTTTTGTGCATCTTTTAACATCTTGATGAAATTAACAAGGTGGCCACTATTGTAAACAAGTGCATTCTTAACTAGTGTTTTTGCATTGTTTGCATTGTTTTGCAACTTTTTTTTTTTTTCAAATGTCTTGCCGTACTGTAATTTATGTAAATAAAAAATGTTCATTCGTTCGTTTGTTCGATCGATCATTCGTTCCTTCATTCTACTTTTGGAAATGTGTGACTAACACAACGTTCGCCCACGTTTAAGTTCATTCTGTCAGAAGTGAAGCGATGTTAGGTAAGGCGGGGTACAAACAAACACCCCTGACGTGTCTAGTGACCTGGATGACCACTAGACATGTCAGGGGTACTTGTTTGTAGGACTTGTACATTAATAAACACTAACCTCTTCAGACGGGACAAAACCTCCATACCTCCATCACAGACTCACAGTGTGACGCAAGGCATCGCTCACATATAAAAGACAGACTAGCCGGTGATTCATTTTCAACCAGAGTCACGTTTTATTTTGTTTTGTTTTTGACGACACAGGCGTGCTTCCGGGCTGAACTCTGCCCCAACCTAACGTCCTCCAACATGGTCGAAGATTGGCTATTTTAAAGGGAAAATAACATGAAATTCAAATTTTAAGTGTTTCTGGTGCTTCCATGTGTGTTTTCTATCCTCACAAATTATCTAGTTTGAACACTCAGTCTTTCATATCCGAGGGCTTGAAAATTGCTCTCAGGAACATGGCTTGTTTGATTTTGGCCTCATAATGATGTCATCAATGCACCCTGCTTTGTATAATACCTCCTCTCCTTCAGACTTCAATTCCAAATTTGCATTTCCACTTTGTTTATAATGTCCACCATTGTTCATTTTCCAAGTTGACATGGAATGGAAACAAGCCTGGTTTTATCTACCATCAGTATTATAATGACTCTAATATAAACTATCCTGCATATCAGCGCCCCCCACCACCTCAGGACCTTGCGGTACTGCAGTTAAACTGTCCATAAAGAAATGACAATTGCTCGTTATGCCACTTGAGGCTCAAACCATTAGAAATAAGCTGGAGAGACATATACAATATGATATTAAGTATTAAACACATCCATGTTATTTACCCTTCAACTATTCAAAAGTGCTTTTCCAAAATAGTAAGGCATAAGGGGTTTAACTGTGACGAAAATGGAGCCCCAGGTGTCTTAGCACTATACCTTGTGTCTATTATGTGCACACGCACCCCCTCATGCCGAGTTGACTCAACAAAAAACACAGCAAACACACCATGGCAGGACCGCCTCTAGCCTGTATACAGTATCCACTCCACTACAGCTATACTCTAGTGCAGGGGTGGCCAACCGGTCACAGACTAAGAGCCACGTTTTTCACTGTGTTACTGCAAAGAGCCACATCAAACGGTCACAACGGTTATAAAACCGCTGCGACGGCCGTCACGGTCGCAAATAGGTTTCCCCTCTCCTGCCATAAGACATGTGCGTTTGTGTGCAGGTGCGCAATGCAAAGACACACTATTAAAACATATAGACATACATGTATATTTAGAAACACGGTTTACAATCCAAAAAAGTATTTGACAAGTCAAAAAACATACACCTACACCTCCCCGGTGGACTAGGAATCAGTCCTTGGTCGAGTGGCTGGGCACTGGGTATAGGGCAGGGGTTTTCAACAGGTGGTTCGGGGACCACCAGTGGTCCCTGAGAGGATTCCAGGTGGTCCCCAGGCTAAATGATGTAAAGTTGGTTAGACAGAATGTAGAAGATTAATGGTATTTTTGATCTGTATGTTTGACTGTTTTGTTTTCTTTGAAATCCAGCCTGGAATTGTTGACAAAAGTAAACAAAATCTTTAGCTTTAGTGTCTGTGGAGCTAAAATGTCATCAAATGGTGCTCCTCCGTGGCTCAAATTCTGAATAAATGGTGGGCCCTGGTATAAAAAGGTTGAAAACCACTGGTATAGGGAATGCATGAGTGCGCCAGGCGGAGCGTTTTTGATGGTTCCATGTGGAAGCACCTTAAGAGCCGCATGAAACCAGCTGAAGAGCCGCATGTGGCTCGCGAGCCTCACGTTGGCCACCCCTGCTCTAGTGCATGACAGTCAGCTTGTTGGTGACAAGTCACTACCTCTGCACCACCTGACTGAGTCCGACATGGAAGTTCTCATGGCTATACGAGGTGTAGGAACGCAAGACGCATTTGACAACCGGTTACATGTGTACACTGCTGGCATTTTCTATTGTGCGAGTGTGAGAGAACAAAACAAACAAACAAAAAAAAGCTTAGGTGGGAAAAGGAAGTGCCTGTTTTGCAGAAGCTTACAGTACTAGTAGACGACAGGGAGCTACTTTTAGCTCTCCTGGCTGTTTGCAGGCACATGCTGAGGCAGAGCATGTACAGTACAGTGTTGACTCCTGTTTGCTTCTGCAAACATCATGAAATCTGACAGCCTGCTGGGATTGTATGAGAGAGAACAATGCCATCACCCATGTCTTTCTCTATATGGAACAGCTTTTTATTTTAGGCATGGCTCTGTATTAGACAGGGAAAAACCATATAACCATCCGATAAAATCATCCTTTTAATCTTGTTTTTTTGTTTGTTTTTTTATCTTGAATTTTCACAGTAAACTTGGATTAATGTCAAACTTGTTGCACCACAACTTTAAACTTTGATTTATTATATTTATTTATAATAATTATAAAATGTACCTCTCAGAAATGCATCAACTGAGAAAAGTTTGGTACACCCCTTTATCGGATGGTTACATGGATTTCCCTACGGCAGTGGTTCCCAAACATTTTCATATCAAGGAACCCTAAATTGACCCTAATTAGTATGAGATGGCAGATATTATCGGGCCTCCGATATTATCGGCCGATAAAAGCTTTCAAATTTCATATCGGAAAATATCGGTATCGGTATTTACAAACTGGAAATTATGACTATTTACAGAGATGTAGACTCAGTGCTACGGTCATGTTTATACCATTACTTTTGTACTTTACTGAAGTAGGCTACATGTTGAATTTATAGTTATATGGAGTATTTCTAGGCTATAACATGAATTCGTATTTATACTAAATGTTTATTTATATTAAATATTTGTATAGTAATAGTTTCTGTTATTTTTCCACCACTGGAGGCCGCATATATCGGTATTGGTTGATATCGGTATCGGGAATTAGTAGTTGGATAATATCGGGATATCGGATATCGGTAAAAAAGTCAATATCGGCCATCTCTACTAATTAGTCTGCGGTCCCTCATTTGAAAAGATATTTTTATTTTGTGTAAAATCAATGTAAATTTAACTCTCTCCGAGTTTCCATTTCTACACTACACATTTGTTTCCTAACTATCATTTTAAATGGGGACCCCCTGCAAGTCCCTCAAGGACCCCACTCTTTGAACCACTGCGGTCGGAAGTGGAGCAGTCCTAGAAATGGAGCAGTCTGTAGGTGTGTCCGTGTTTGTGCGTGGGACCACGTATTAAATATTTAACTGTAAATTTAATAACTGCCACTGGCGGTTGCCTTGGGCTGAAACATTGCCCACAAATGGGCAGCGTGTATTGAGATATCCACCTGGATGCCATACCATTTTATACTCCATGACCCATCTTACTAGGTGGGTCACAATAACAAGTGTGGAATCAGTGAGATGCAACATCATTTCATTATGCTGGAACATTGCCCTTTAGTTCTGGACAAGCATTTTCGCTTTGCGGGGCAGAACAGATACATACATTTTACAGTAAATTGAATCATAAAACCATCCTCTCAACGATATTGAACACTTTCCCTCTCTCTCTCTCATTTTAAGTTTTATTGAAAAATAGCAGACATACATGCCTCATAGCACGCCACTCTGTGGCACGTCCTTTGGGGGAAATCATGAAAAGCTTTTAATATTATAATGTTCTTTCAGAGCAAACTTTTTCTCTGACGTGTTATAGTGTTGAAAGAGGATTTGCTGAGCCTAGAAAGCCAAGACAATAACTGAAAATGTTCAGTTATGAGGTGAATCAATAATGGTAACAAAATAATAATAATAATAAATAAAAAATACCAGAAAACGCCTCAATCAAAGTTACAGTATGTCACAACAACACTGTCTATAAAGCACAACACTTGAATCCCTTTAGAAAGGCCATAAATGGTTACTTTGCAAGAATAATTCTTTGGCCTTTTTGTCTAGAAGGCAAGGTATTGACAAAGCTCTGTTGTTGCTGTTGTTTTTGCCTTAAAAAGCAAGAAAGCCATTCTTGCATCGCTCAGCTTTCTTAAGGAGCCCTAAATTGTTATATATTTAACTGTGGACTCCCATTTGAGAGAAAAAAAAAACATATTTTGTGTATTAGCTTGCTGATTGGCTATTTTCAAATAGCCAATTGTAAGATCAAAGGTGTGAAATATATATTTCATGATATTCAGCTGGGGACCCCGTGGAACCCCACAAAGACTGATAGGACTTTGTCAACCGTTTTCTACATTTGGTATTCAGTAGAAAACAGGGTTGCCAACTTTTGTTGAATGGTCACTGACTTGCGGTCGCTTCTCACCCTCTTCTCTTCTTCTTCTTATTATGCCATTTATTGGACTACTCACTGCACATGTGGATTTTCAAACTGGGGTTGGCAAACCCTGTTTACATCACTTCTTACGACATGAATGGTTTGGTCCTAGGACTGAATACATTCTAACTTGGGGTTCCTTTACATGAAAGAGTCAGAGAACCACATTGAGTGCATCATTAGAATGCAAGGCAGCAGACTCCCTCTCCCCGAGAACACCTGTCACCTGCTAGCACAGATGTGCAGAACAATGGGAGGTCCTTGCAGTTCACCATCAGCCCTGCAGACTCCAACACCATGCACCCGTTTTTTTAATGCCCGGTGTGTTCATTATTTAAAGTCATGCTGTTTCGTCTGTCTCATTAGGATATTACAAATACCAACCACAGAGTTTACAGCAACCATCACCCCTCCTTACACATTACACGGCCATCATGACATCACCCAAAATTACTTTACTTTTTACTTTATGACATCACTGACCACATGTAACCCTGGATAGCCATGGAGGAGACTGGACAGTGTTTCCCCCAGCGCTTTATTCTTAAGGCGGCCGCCCTGAGTGAAATCCACCCCCGCCTTGGCTACGTTACCCCCCAAAAAAACAAAAAACAAAACAAGAAACCAGAGTTAAAGTTAAAATGTGTCGTTCATACAATGTGCATGTTATCTGCACTAAGGCTTCAAACCGAAAGTGCGATTTGAAACCATGTCATTAGCAAATCGCAACGGCCGCGATTATTCAGTATTATTCAGTATTCAGTATGAGTATTCAACCGGAGCGAGTCTGATCCAGTGTCGACACTTCTGTGTTGTGCGCTGCTCAATCAGTGCATGCAGTGCTTCGGCTCCCGAAGCAGTAAAAAGACTGGTCAACGCATGCCGTCTGTGTCACACCCGACTCCCGCGGACCCCGTCATGTCAGCCTAACCAAACAACATCCACGCTGAAATTATTGCGTTTCGACTGGTGTGTAGCTTCATATGCTTAACGTTAGTCTCCCTCTCCCTGTCTGTTGAATAATTAGCATATAGGCTAGCCTGTAGCTCGTGTGCTGCTTCTGAGTGTGTGTGTGTGTGTGTGTGTGTGTGTGTGTGTGTGTGTGTGTGTGTGTGTGTGTGTCACTGTGTGTGTGTGTGTGTGTGTGTGTGTGTGTGTGTGTGTGTGTGTGTGTGTGTGTGTGTGTGTGTGTGTGTGTGTGTGTGTGTGTGTGTGTGTGTGTCTTGAAGCGGAGTATTTTGAGGGTGACCAGATGTCCCCGTTTCTGTGGGACAGTCACAGGGTGACCAGATGTCCTTCTTTGCGTGGGACAGTGTCTCATTTCAAAGACTTTTCAGTCATCCCGCAAATTGAGACTCTGTCCCACATGGTGACTGACAGACTACAGCTGTCAATTGTCCTAAAAGTCCCCCTTCTGTTTTCTGTTGTAAAGTTTTCTCACTGTCTCTGTTAATGCTAGATGTGTTTTAAGCATGTTGAAATAACAGATGAAATACATACTAACATGAATAAATAAATTCATGGCTGGGGACTATATTAAGACTACTTATGGACAAATGAAGCATGAGGCATTTTTAATGCCAACTGTAATGTGTTGCTACCCTGCAATTAAATGTAATACTTCTGTCCCTCAAATGAACAGTTTTGGTCCACTTAAGTCTGATTGATCATTGATCTATTGTGAAAGAAAAATATCTACCAGTCTGCCTGTTCTGATAAGAAAGGAAATATGGCCTAATAATGACATAACTGCAGTAAATGGCCATTGAATATGTGATGACCGTGCAGTCATTCCCTTATTGACAATAAGGGAATTTATAGTCATTTTTTTTACTGTGGCACTCGGAGTGTCAAGGAAAAAATCATGGTATTTCATGTCAAAAAGGTTGCCTACCCCTGGCCAACGGTATTGTAATTACATCACATGCACGCACACATGCACGGACGCGCACGCGCACGAGCACAGACTCGAAGCCTCACCACCTTGACTAAACAATTTTCTGGGGGAAACACTGCTGGATCATGACCTAGATCCACATATATGGAGCCGGGCATGCAACGCTACATCTGACCTCAAATCACAAACCCTTGGAGCTGAACTGTTCTGACATTCCATTTGTCGATCCTTCCAAACCCGTGGGTAGGGGCGACCACCAGATATGCTTTAAAAAGGATCCCAGGATCCCAGGCTAATAAGCATCATATGGATAAAAAACATTATACATGTCCTCTATAAATAGAACTGAACAATTTAAAAAATACTTTTTATCACTTGGGGCTGCCATTTTGGGCACCCCCCAAGGGGGCTCCAGGGAAAATCTTGCCTGGGGCTCCAAATTGCTTAGAAACGCCACTGAAACCCTGTATACTCAAGACACGCTCCATATATGGCCAGCATTCAAACGTAAATGCACTACCCTGAACATGAACAACAGGTCTGACCTTTTTATTTTTGCCTTATTGCCTTATCTTAACAAAGTAACAAAGTTCATGTGGTGAAAAGGACTGGGTGGAATCTTTTTTTTTTTCTACAGGCTACCCATATCCATATGCAGCTGAATTATTAAGTAATGATGAGAATATAGAGGGTGGAAAAATGATCAAATGTCACGGAAAAACAACATCAAATATGCATTAAGTGTGTAGCGTACTCAGAAAAGTAAAGGGAGAATTAGTACATCTGTCAGCAAAAGTTCCCTGCCCTAGAGTGCAAAAACAACGCTTCCATCAGCATCCCTGCCCCAGACAGACAGGGTGGCATGGAGGGTACCCTGCCCCAGACAGACAGGGTGGCATGGAAGATACCCTGCCCCAGACAGACAGGGTGGCATGGAAGATACCCTGCCCCAGACAGACAGGGCGGCATGGAGGGTACCCTGCCCCAGACAGACAGGGTGGCATGGAGGGTACCCTGCCCCAGACAGACAGGGCGGCATGGAGGGTACCCTGCCCCAGACAGACAGGGCGGCATGGAGGGTACCCTGCCCCAGACAGACAGGGCGGCATGGAGGGTACCCTGCCCCAGACAGACAGGGTGGCATGGAAGATACCCTGCCCCAGACAGACAGGGCGGCATGGCGGGCGTGCCTCAGACAAGGCCTGCAAAAGATTTGCCAGGAGGCCTGAGCTCTTCCTCACCTCAGCGTGATCTTATCTTCTCCTGGCCTGTCTGACAAGTTCATCTTTATTCAGCTTCAGTCTTTTCTCCACCGGCAGGGATGTGCAGGGAGTGTTAGAAGGGCAGGAATTCCAGAAGAGGGCACTTTTGGACCAAAACAGCGAAAGTAATAGTGTGACGCTTTGAGAGCTTGTAGATCAGCTGTTTTTGGGGACAATTTACAATTTAGGCATTTAGCAAACACTCTTAATCCAGAGGAACTTACATTAAGTAAAAAAATATTGCAATACATCATGCAGATTACAGTTTACAATTTAAGCAGAGTTTACAATACACTTTACAGTTTACAATGTAAGCACTAAAACAATACATTAGTCATGAGTCACTGCTATATAAATCAATGAGGTACTATCTAAACTACCTAGGAGGGTACTGCAATTATTATGGGTTATACGAGTGCTATGGGCTGAGATAGAGTCTGAAGAGGAGTGTTTACAGACTGCGGCGGAAGATAGTAAGTGAGTCTGCGGTTCTAGTTCAGGAGACTGGAATGGGAACCTGTGGCATTTGCATTTCTCTCACCATAGTAAATGTAAGCAATAAGCCACAAGAGGGAGGTTACCGTGGATTTTACCCCGGTGTGGCATAGGCAGACCCAGGACGCCGATGGCGGTGGGTCGTATAGTGGTAAAAATCCACGGTAACCCACAACCTCGAGTGGCTTCTTGCTTTTCTGAAACTGCTACAATTATGGCAGCATGAAAAATCAGACAAGTACCAATTAAAATAATTCACAGTAATACAATGCCGTCTGTAAATTATCCAGCTAAAGAAAGTAGTTCCCAGCGACAAGAAAGTAGAACCAGAAACAACACGCCTGCAACAAGATTCCATAGTAACAAGAAGAGTAACGGTCCAGGTGGAACCGGCTAAACGTGATACGTCGGCAGTGGGTTACCGGCAGTGTTGGGGAATATTACTTAGGAAAGTAATGCACTACTTATTACTTATTTCCCCTTTAGAAAAGTAATAATATTACACTACGTATTACTTAGATGCAAAAGTAATATGTTATATTATATTACATATTACTTTTTTACATTACTTTTGCACCCAGATCCCTGAAAAAAGGGAATTAGCTACAACTACACAATCTGTCAGCTTCTTTTAGATCTAATTGTTTTGAATGAAGAATAATAACAAGAGTCACCAATCAGCCAAACATCAATTGGGTGACTGTTGCCCCACCACCCGACTACGGATAAGCAGGTGAAGATGGATGGATGTATTTAGATAAATGTATTTAGATGAATGAATACAGACATCCTACCCTGGAAAAAATAATAAAATATATTAATATTTATATGCCACACATGATTAACATATAGCCTACAGATTACATAGTTGCAGTAGGCTGTTATTTCAGTCAGTAGGATTGTTATTTGGTTACAGTTCCTGTCAACTATGTTTCAATGCAAAATTAAAAGTATATGAGGGCTTATAGATTGCTCCAGTGGCTTAATTTATGATACTGGTCAAACAGACTGGCATCACGTAATTAGTTCAAAACAGCTGTGTATGGAAAATCCACAGATAACCAGCGCACAAGTGTGCCGCTTTAAACAATGTGGCATTTCTCCCAGATATTGTGTGATAAACACATATTATAAACGCATAACTTATAAGCAAATGAAAATATCCTTGGATATACTTTGACCACAGTTGGAATTATTGCAATCGGGTGAGAATGGACTGAGATTTTTTCGATTGGAATCTCAACAGAATCTCAGCGGAGTTTCCCAAAGGTAAGCGCAAAGCAGAGCAGTATAGCGCCAACTCCGTTCTCTTTAAGTGGCCAGTCCAAGGGCGGCTCTTCTACATAGACTTCTATTGAGGATCGGGACAATAAATAGGGACAACATCCTGCACAAACAGCTTTCGAGCACTAAGTTTCTGACGCCTCAATGTCACAGCTTTGACACCAGATGTCTTTGTACGTCTGCCTAATAATAATACACTGCTCATTGGCATTAGCTCATCTCCCTTCACCAACGCAATACTGTTGAACGCAGCAGCATGACAAAAGTAACTAAGTAATATTAGTAGAAGTAACTGTAATATTATTACTGTTTTCTCGAGGAGGTAGTGTCGTTACACTACTCGTTACCTGAAAAAGTAGTAATATTACTCGTTACTCGTTACCCCCAACTCTGGTTACCGGTGGATTTTTTTTTTTACACCCGTCACGTGACGGTGACCAGCCAATCAGAATCAAGTATTGGGACTGGCAGTTTTAGAAGCTGCATTTGTACATTGTCTGGAAAGGGCAGCTGTTTTCTAGATGGGTAAAATGGCAGTGCCCCCATTTGCCTGTGTGCGCACGTTCTCTGTCCACCACAAAAATGGGGAAACCTTCCGTTGTGTGTGTGTGTGTGTGCACACACCTGCCTGCACGCGCCTGTGCTCTCCCAGATCTAGATATCGCCCTGACGGCTGTGTTTAGTGCTCGACCTTTCCTCGATACCGTCGGGATTTCACGCACCTTCAAAGGAGGGCAGTATCACTTCTGTCCAAGCACTCTAATCTCCTCGTAAATCAACTCTGATGGGCTTTTAGAGTGGCTGACACCAGGAACCCACACAAGCCAACAATAGCTCCCTATCTGTGCATTATGGCGCCTTTATGATGCGCAGAAATCACGCTTTGTCACATGAGAACGCCCAGCGAGTTGGTTGACAAATTGATTTTTCCCCAAAGGAATCCTATATATACTGTAGTGTTTTATTTAGCCAACACTAGCAGGAGGGGTGAAAGCAATCCTCGACCACAACGGCCATCACAACGGTTTTATATCAGTCACCGCTTTGCATAACAACAGCAACGGTTTTGCATAACAGTTGTGACTGTTTAGCATAACAGTTTTGCAGGGGAAAACCAGTGGGTTCCATTTGGTCCCCAGGCTAAATGAAGGACAATCAGTTAACAAGATGTAACTCCTTGAGAGCGCAAATATGAAACCAAATGGACCCTTGCGGGTTTATTTGGTTTCATGTTTACACCGTCAAGAGTTAAAATATTCATCATGTGAATTAGCCCAAGTCTACACAACTAGAGAATGTAGAAGATTGAGTGTCATTTGGATCTATATATTTTACTGTTTTGTTACCCAAATCCAGCCTGGTATTGTGGACAAAAGAAAACAGATCTTCAGTTTTGGGGTCTGTGGGGCTGAGATGTCATCAAATGGTGCTACGTGGCTCAAATGCTGAATAAATACTGGGCCCTGGTGTCAAAAAGGTTGAAAACCACTGGGTCAGGTTTAGGCATAGGTTTTACTGAGGTTATGTTTAGGGATAGGGTTAACTTTAGTAGGTCGACTGTTATTCAAAAAAGTTGCGATTGCTGCAAAACGGTTCTGACGGTTATAAAACCGTCGCGACGGCCGTCGTGGTGGAGGATTTCTTGAATAAGCATTGGGTTTTCATGGCACGGCAAGGCTGACTATAGACCATGGATTGTCTGTCTCCACAAAAGAAGAGCGATCGCTGCTCAGCTCAGGCCGCGCCACAGTGCAGCGTGCACCCAGTGCACCTCAAGGCCAAAGCTCCGGAGTGATGCAGCAACACAACACTCACGTAAGCATCTCATCACATCACCACTGATGCATATCACACAGTAGAGTAGAACAGACGCATGTTAAACTAAAGCAATTCTCCAACCACAGCCATAGCCTGTGGAAATGTTTTCAATTTGCACTTCATTTTATTATTATTAAGGCTGTCGAAAATAACAAGTTATTGGCATGTGATTAAAAATTTTAACACAATTAATTTAAACACTCTTGACCACGCCCTGTTGGTCAATGGTAATGCAGCACCACTGTAGACTAGAGGTCTTCACGGGTCTCAAAAATGCCATCCGAAATCCGAAATAAATCCGCGCAATATCACCGATTCCGAACTGTTCCGAAAATATTTTCAAATAAATAAATTGGATCCGAGTCGATCCGTGGCATGGTTTTCCGCTTCCGAACTGTTCCGAGATTTTCCCCAAATTGCTTCGCCGAGCCCGACCGAAGTCGGATTATTTTTGACCGTCCGACAGACCCGCCTTGACCAAATCCCTCCCCCGCCTTGCCTACGTTTGATGAACCAGTGTAGATCAGTTATATTTCGCATGCGACGCTGCCTCGGCTCGCTAACACTGTTCCGCGCTGCCAGTCTACTCTACACTCTACAGGTACGTGTACACACACAGAGATTAAAAGGGGGCCTGCAGCCCCAGCTCTTTCGCATGTCTAAAACACAGAAGTGCCCTCATACGGGAGGTTGCCCCTGCCCCCTTATGTAACACGCTGTCTACACGGACACCACAGCACAGACTGTCGCCCCTATCATACATGTCAGTGCATGTCCAGAAGCGCACTCGCAGAGTGACAAAGATACAATCATACACACACTTGGTTGATAGAATATTTTATTATCATTAAAAAGGCAAAAAAAAAAAAAAAAAAAACGTAGAGAAAGAATACGTCTCACTGTAGTCTCGGGTCTTGTCGGATTTTCTCGGGTATTGCACATAATGATTGACAGGTCCGACTTCCGACGGGGATACGTCCGATTCCGACCTGTCCGAGTGACTGTGGTAAAACACACCGCCGGAACCGACCGGAACTGTCGGGTCTCGGACGGATTTGGATTTTTTCGGGTTCGGACAACCCGTGAAGACCTCTACTGTAGACACATCATTTTCAACCCATCGGGGGATTTTCTATAGAAAGGAAGAGAGGAACTAAACAAGACTGCTCCAGCAGCAGCGCTGATCTATGTGCTATCGTTCAATGGGTGGTATTGTCGCCCCCAAAGCAGTAAAAAAGAAAAAAAAAAAAAAAAAAAAAAAACACAATATGGATCTAATTAGAGGGTGCTTTTCAGAAAAGAATGGATTGTTTCGATACAAATCTTCCTAACAACCGCAACGCTATAAAGGTGAGTCGGGGGTGGGGGGATGCTCGTTTTTGGATGCTTTGGTGACAAGGGGTAAACTTCGGCGTGCCCACTCGCCTCTGGTGGCAAGAATGTTAAATTAAAGCAATTCTCCAACCTCATTTCATAGCCTGCAGAAATGTTTTCACCTCGCATTTGATTTTATTATCATATTTAAGAGAAGGTTTTATAGCTATTGTTTTATTATACCGTGATGTACCAAGGACCAGATGGCGTCTCAGCTCACATCATGCACTAGCTTTTTTAAACTGCCTGAACCCGACCAGGCAAAATAATTATATATAAAATATTATACAGTTTAGGGCCGTATGGAGCCTAAAATCTATATCACGTATTAGAGCTGGGCCTCGGGCCTGATCAGTTAGGGCCCAGTCCAGGCCAGGCATTAATTTCTAGGGCTGACCCTACCCCCAAAAAAACGATTATTCGATGTTCAATCGCGGGGCACAGGCATCTAACTTGAAATAAAAGATCAAACTTTTTTTAATAATAAATCAAACTTTTTTTAAGTGTCCGCGTTCGGTCCGCTCCACGCATTGGAGCTGCTGCTTCAACAAGTACAGTACAGTACAACGAAGGAGGCATGCAGATAACAGTAGCCTCGACAGTTGATACCCAGGCTTTCATTAAACTTTGAAGGACAAACATTTTTTTTATTAAATTTATTGATTCATTAAATGTAAAGTCCACGCCACGGTTCTCTACACAACACTTAGCCCCGTTGCGTTCCCTCTCATCTTCACTGATAATGCTGTATAGAGCTATGTAGCTGTATACAGCATTATGAGGGAAGACAAGAGGGAACGCAACAGCGCTACACAACACTGATAAGCCTGACTAGCTCTGTAACAGAAATTACATGGTTACGACAGGAACAAGACTACTCCAGCCGTCCCAAACGCTTTCATGTCAAGGACCCCCACAGTGCCCACACTGACGAACACTTAACGCATTTTCATGTCAAGGAATAATTTCACATGCCTACTACATAAGGACCTTCCCAAATCTGGAAGCTGTTTACGGACAACAGACACAACTACATGAGTAGCAGCCCTCTGTGTTGTTCAGCTCTGTTTGGAAAGAAACGCGTCCTATTTGCAGGGACGTGCAAAGGGTTTTACAGGGGGATGGGAGCCCATGGCCATTTACCCAGTCTTATAAACTGAGTAAATGGGCACTGGGTAGGGCCTGGAGACTCCTTGGTCTAGTATCTGTTCATCGTGCAGGTCACTGCCACAGATCCATGAGCATCAATTACTACTCTTACGAGGGGCGTTCTAACAGCAGCGTATGAGGATGCACTATACAAATATGCAACAGACAAAAATAATGGCGAGTTAAACAGGTGCATGGAGTTATTGAGATGACGGCTGGAGGGAGGGCTCATCCAAGGACAACCTACAGTATCAGAGACAGACACACACACACACACACACACTAACTACACCAAAGGGAGGCTGGCATATATTATAGAGAGAATACAGCAGCTCCCACAGCTGCCGTATTGTCTTGTTCAGTGAAGGGAGGCCATGTGTACAGAGTCTTGCCACTTCACAGTCGCGTCTGATCATGCGTGGTCCCCGGGGAACTGCATGGGGGGCCATGAGACCATGCATGGCATGTGCAGCTGCATCACCCAGACAGAGGCCAGGTGAAAAACAAACTCCACACTAGTAGGGTGACCAGATCCAAACTGTTCATTTGAGGGACAGAATTGTTGCATGTGTGGGGCAAGTTGAGTGGGGAAGTGGGACAAAATGCTGTGAGCAAATTATTAGCATCTTAACCCTCTACAGTCCCTGTTGAGTCCCTGATGAGCATTTTCCGTTTTGTGATGTTTTGCATTTTCCTTTATAAAACACATTCATAAAGTGTCCAGCCACTAATGTTTGGTACCCCTTTTTTCAGGACAACCTCAGCTACAATAATAAACCATAATTAATTCACTTTTACATACTATAAAGGTAATTTGAACCAAAAACTACATGCAAAAACAAAAATCGGACCTTGTTTTTCAGGTTTATGGACTTGTAAAAATCACAAATATGATTATCAAAGAATTTTGGCTGTTGAGAAAGTCAGGATATGTGGTCTATAAGAATGTAAAATGATGAGATTCAAGAGAAATAAAGCCATAATTGCTTATTTTGAGCTGTTATTAGGTATATCTATGCCAGGCGTTTTTTTTACAGATCTTATATTAGTCCTTATATTCCACACTAGGAAGTATTTCATAGCTATATTTGGTATATTTTTGTTCAGCACAACCTAACCCATATGTCTCAACAATTATTTGTTTCAATTTGACCTAATATCAATGCATTTGACCCAGAAAGAGACAAAATAGACTAAAACGGATTTGAAAAATAAGGTTTATGGACTTGTAAAGATCACAAACATGCTTATCTGATCATATTGTCTGTTGAAAAGGTCAAGATATATTGTCTATATGAATATAGAATGATGGAATTCAAGTAAAATCATTAGTCATTACTTATTTTGAGCTGGTATTAGGTTATGTTAGGCGTTTTTTTACAGATCTTCATATTTATGCCCTGAAACAATCTCTTGCCATGGCCAGACCAGGGTATAGCACTGAGCAGACATGCTTCTTCCTCCAGTACTCCTGGACATTTGAACTGCTTCACAGGGCCGCTGTCCTTCTCGCATCAGTCTCCCAAGCTGAGGGGTGGAGCTGACTGAGCTCTTGGCCTAGAATTGCAGATAATCACACCAATCAATAAGTAAATTCATGTGATTAGCTCCACACGTGACATGCATATCTAACAGTTGAATTCAACATTACAATAAATACACTAACCTCTGCATGCCCCCGCTGCCATGGCCTCTTTCTCTTGTGTCACCGCCACAGGTGAAGTGTCACCATCACTGCAGAAATGTAAAAACATTAGTACATGGTTTACAAAATAGGTTCCGTCACCGTCACTGGAAAAAATGTAAAAACAGTATTACATGATTCACAAAAGGGGTTCTGTCACCATCATATTACATGAAGCACCAATAAAAAAACAATGCAAAAACATCTGGTGCTCCGTGGCCAGTCTGTGCACGTAATAGATTATTATTATTACTGGTAATAGTGTATAAAAGTGAATTGTTACTCACTTCTCAGGCTCAGAAACTATAACAGCTAGTATCTGGCCTCAGTATGAAACTGCCCGGCCAGCTGCTCCTCTTCCTCCTCCTGCTGCCTATATAATATGGAAACATGTAACAGTTTTGCTTCCAGGAGTCAGGACCATAATGTGTACAATGTTTCAATATGTGTCTGCTCACTCACACACAGACACAGACACACACACACACAGATATATGTAACAGTTTTGCTTCCAGGAGTCAGGACCATAATGTGTACAATGTTTCAATATGTGTCTGCTCACTCACACAGAGACACACACACACACACACACACACACACACACACACACACACACACACACACACACACACACACACACACACACACACACACACACACACACACACACACACACACACACACACACACAGAGAAAGAGACGGAGAAGAGAGAAGGGAAATCACTTACTCAAGAATGTATCCATATTCAGCCATCAGGTCCAAGGCGACTTTGCCACGTAATATATTGGCAACATCTTCTGTCGAGATGTCTGATTGCTCCTAAAAGTATGTTTGCGATACGATCGCCACTAGTCCACTGTGATTGTGATAACACGACGATAAAAAACAAACAAAGAACTAACACTAACACACTCTCCCTCCCTCACACACTATCGATCGATCTGTATTTGTTTTGCGCATAACGCACGGGCAGATGCGCGCACACACACCCTCACATGTGTGTATTATATAAAAAAAAATAAATGTTGCATCGTGTTGTGGCTCTATTGTTGTTGTGGCAGACCGGAAACAGAGTTACGTTTCACTCGACGCACGTAACCGTTAGGTAGGCCTATGTTACGTGCGTTCACTTCATGGGGCCAGTCCAAGCTCTTCTACATAGAGTTTCTATTGAGAATGGGGACAACCGGAAGTCACGGAATGCATTGGAGTCTATGGGCTGTGTCCCTGCACCCTCAATGTCGCAACTCTTCTACTAGATGGCCATGATAGAGTGTATATAGGACGGCGGATGGACGGTGGAGATTCTGAAGGAGATTTCGGCTACGTCACATCCCTACACGTCTACGACGTGGTAACTGCCTCCCACTAGCCAAATGCTGGCTAGCTAACTAGCTTTTTGACTCATCCTTGGTGTAAAAACCTTGTTTCGAAAAGCAATGGAACCGACGACACAGAACACATCGGAGAAGAGAATAAACAAACGCATGGATAAACAAACAAACATGTGCACAGATTTTCGCATTTGGACACGTGTACATATTTATGTCAACTTCAAAGGGTTATATTTATGTGAAAAAGTGGTCGATTCTCTTCAAACCAACGTTGGTTGAAATCTACAACCCCTCCGGATTAAAATGAGACCACCCAGAAGTCCGACAGTGACGTCATCGTCACGCGACGTCGCGTCAAAGTGACGTAGGTAGGTCGGCGCGCCGGCGCGCCGGAGGACTGAGTAGGATCTTAATGTCAATATTCCAAAAATAAGTCAGGATTTCAATTTAAGTATAGCAAAAAGTTTGTAGATCATATATTTTTGTTGCAACAGTATGCAATGTGGAGTGAATGTGGAAATATATTGCTATCATTGGGGGATTAGTTTAAAAACATGTCTATAGCAGGAAAGGAGACAGAAAAAAGCCAAGTATTAGGGGACAACGAATTATTAGGGCAGTTTGAACACCCCCGAGCAAAAGTTGGATGTTTGGAGCATTTAACAGCACTTCCTCACAGACACCTAATGACAATGAAACTGTCGTGACAAAAGGCGGCGGTGTACCGTGTCCATGAAACAGACATGCTACATTTAAGCACACCTTAAAAGGTAATAGAGGCAACTTTAGTGTGTACAAACACTGTTTGAAAACAGATTTGTTTATAAACAAAATCTAACTCAACCTCACCTCCACTCTATTGGCTCATTATGAATCTGCTGGAGACTGCTGTGCTGTGATTGGCTAAAACGCTCCCTCAACCAACACAACCCTCCTTCCCCTAACAAATTAGCACCACCTTTCCTGAGCCTGACTAATGTTTTGATTTCATTATTTGTTGACAACAAACAACAAAGTTCTGGACTGTCTGCAGGACAAAGCAAGTGTCTGTCTGCAGGGAAACAGCTGCAGCAACTTTATATTACCACAGAGATGTACAACACAATCTGTTTAGCAACAACTTGTAGTGTATGTTATTTATGTGTGCAGACTGCTGCGGTGTATTAGGATCTACAAACGACTGAGCATCTCTATTATCTGTTTCTATATGTGCAGTGTACATGCAGCAGGGGGCTATAGAGCAGATGAATAATACACTCCGTGGGAAACATATGCAGCAGCAGCATCCATGACATCAAGCTTTTAACGCTGTGTTCTTATCATAAACAGACACAAGGCTTACCACCACGGGCTCAGAGCTATAGCTGCAACGGGGTGTCAGTTTGGGTGAGTTTTTGGATGAGTGCTCACACATGGGATCATGGCCCTTGTGTGGGTTTTCCGCAGAGGATGAAAACACATTAACTAAGTAGCATTGATTGAGATGTGATTAGTCATGGCACGGAATGCCAAATTTAGAAGCGAGAACTTAACCAAATGGACCACACACTCTCAAGGGCAGAATAAACAGTTCAGGGAGGATTGCTGTGTGTAGCGGCACGGAAAGGGAATGTGGACGTGGAATGTGGCCCTGCAGACACCGCAACTGGAAGCAGGAAATTGAATCGCCTTGTCTTGTCCAGTGAAAGGACCGAATCAGTGACCGTCTCCAAATGAGAAATGAAGGAGGGGGGAAGAAAGCAAAACATAGTGGCTTTCTCATGGCAACTATACCTCTCTCCAGCAGAGTACAACCTGTCCTGCCAATAGGACTGAACATGATTGGCAGGGCTGTCTTGGCTGGGGTCTTGCCTGGCTCCAGCGCTGAATTGACACTTAAAAACACACTATCTTATTTTTTTTTATTCCGCATGCGATTCAGAGTATAGCCTCCAGTGTTGTCAGTGAAAATGAAAATCCATCTAGGGCAGCTGATTGGCAAACAGCCCTGTCACTCGACAATGTCAAACAACAGATATGCCCCACTGCGGTGAATCGCAACCACATCAATCTGGCTATTAAACCAACATGAGAAAAAAAAAAAAAAAACATTCTTTCACAAAGCCAGGAAGTCATGTTTTATAAACATCATCGACTGACACATTTTACTGCTGTTGCTAGTAACACTTGTCGACTGTGTTTGTTTAGTTACTGGGCTAGCACATTAGCCACATGAATGACAACAAGTCATCTGCTTTCCCAATATTCTGATGATCAAAAATAGTTGATCTACAAGCTCAAAAAGCATTGCACTGCAACCTGTTTTGAGCTTGTACATCAGCCATTTTGAAATGTTGAATTCTGTTTTTGAATGACATTAGCACAAACACTAGCCAGCCACAGGGCGAGTTTTGTCCAGCTTGGGGGTGGGTCTTAAACGGCCATGCCATAGTCAACCTAACTAGAATGCCTATTAGTCTACTAATGTAGTCTAGTCCCCAGGGAAAGAGGGACAGATACAAGGGATAACAAACCACTTTGTGAAAACACTGATGATAAAGGACTCACCACGTCTATGATCTGGAGCAACGTGAGGCCCAGTTCCACCACGATGGGCGCAGAGTCGTTCTGGACCGGCCTCTCCAGACGGTTGTAGTTCACCATCAGGTCTCTGTAGAGCTTCCTCTGGTGAACTCCTCCTTCACAACCTGGAAGGGACAGAGAGAGGAGGAATTGTTACGGAGAGGAATGGAGAGAACGAGTTGGAATCTGAATTACAGATGCCACCAATTTTCTGGTTTATGGCAGGAAATTCCAAAACCAAAAAAAGCCTTGTTTTTAATAGAGAATATAGTCCTATATTAACCCCTTGAGTTACCCCTTCAGTGATGCTACTTGACTCATCGCTTCTCTGCTGTGCCAATAATCATGTTAATCCACACTCCTATGTGTAATATTGCTTAATTACACTATACAACAGATGTATAATGATAGCACATGAATCCTGATTTTCCTGGTCGATTTGACATATGGCTCATGTGAGTGCGGACAAAACTGTGGGCGGAGTGTAACCAAGTGGGATAGTAATAGAACATTTGTCAGCATATAAAACGTTTAAATGCATGAACTGGACAGGAGGACAGTCTTGCAGGTGAGTTTTTTAATAAACTCCAGGCCCGGATGAACAAAAGTGAATACCAAACAACTGAAGAAGAAAATTACACAGAATTTCAGGAGAACAGAGGGAACCAAATCAACCTCACCACATGGCTGCCGCACACAGACTGAACAGTTTCACAGTTATATAGCCCCCTGACTCCACCCACAGGTACACACAGCCAATCATGAAACATGCCCAATGATCTGAGAACACGCCCATTAAAGCAACAGAGCTCTTCTTTTTTACTGCATCTGCAGGGATTAAACACACACTTTCATGTCACAACATAATGTGCACCTTCTGTGGGACATAATCTAAACACCGCATGAGTTATTATCGCATTAGTGTATTATCATTGATCAGGAATACAATTAATGTTTGATGGACATTAGCAAACATTACAGTGACAGGGGCTGCTCTGTCACAACCAGTGGTGCAGCTTTTCATGCTGTAATGGACTGACAGCACAGCACACATTGCTACGTAATGGAGTGGTTAGGTACCACTCAAAAAAGAAGAGAGAAAAGAGAAAACTAATTAAAGGGGAATTCCACCCATTTTCAAATGCAGTGTACAAATGCTACCAAATGAACCCTAACAGGTTCATTTGGTTCCATTTCCACGCTCTCAGAAAAAAGAAGAGTCGAAAGAAATCCATTAACATGGTGAAATACATCTTGATGATGTCATCAAGATGTGTTTCACCATGTTAATGATTTTCTTCAGTACAAAAAGAGGAAAATAGTTTGCACACCGTATAGTAGCTCCCAGGAAACTTTATTTGGAGTAGAGACCTGACGAAGACCCTACATGGGTCTTCGTCAGGTACCTGACGAAGGTACCTGACGAAGACCCATGTAGGGTCGAAACGTTGTGTCTCTACTCCAAATAAAGTTTCCTGGGAGCTACTATACGGTGTGCGAACTATTTTCCTCTTTTTGTACGTTCAACTTTTTTTAGTTCAGCACCTGTGAAATTTATTAGAGATGTGCGTACTCCACTTCTGTTTCAGTTTCTAATGATTTTCTTCAGACCTCCATTTCTAGGAAACACAGAATGGGGAAACGTTTTTATCATGTCCACCCAACACCTCTAGGGTAGGGGTCGGCAACCCTAGGCACGCGTGCCAACGATGGCACGCCGGGTGGTATCAGCTGGCACGCGGCCAGATTCTGGGGGATTTTTTTTTTTTTTTATCTCAGTAATAATTCCTATTCCTATTGAATGTGCACGTTGTAAAATAAAAGATTACAGGCCTACTATTTCGCTAAGGCTTCAAACCGAAATTGCGGTTTGATTAGCAAATTGCAACGGCCGCGATTATTAATTAATTTAATCAATATTCAACCGGAGCGAGTCTGATCCAGACATCCAGTGTTGACACTTGCTGCGCTCTGATCAATCATAAGGGCGTGCACGCACGCGGAGCCCCGTGTCCAACTTTCCTCCAACACCAGTAAAAAGTAATCTTCTCCTTGGCATGGCGTCTGTGTCTGCCCTGCAGAACCCGCGGACCTGCCGTCATGTCAGCCTAACCTACGGAGCCCCTAATAGGACATGTTTAGAGTAAATTAAAATTAAAAGGTTTCTCGTGCGCACGCAAAACTTTCTCGTGCGCACGAGAAACTTTCTCGTGCCCACCCGATACTTTCTCGTGCGCACGAGAAACTTTCTCGTGCGCACGAGAAAGTTTTGCGTGCGCACGAGAAACTTTTCCCGTGCGCACGAGAAAGAAAGTTTCACGTGCGCACGGGAAAAGTTTCGCGTGGGCACGAGAAACTTTCGCGTGCGCACGAGAAAGTTTCGCGTGCGCACGAGAAAGTTTCGCGTGCGCACGAGAAAGTTTTGCGTGCGCACGAGAAAGTTTTGCGTGCGCACGAGAAAGTTTTGCGTGCGCACGAGAAAGTTTTGCGTGCGCACGAGAAAGTTTTTAATTTTAATTTACTCATACATGTCCTATTAGGGGCTCCGTACTAACCAGACAACGCTGAAATTATTGCGTTTTGGCTGGTGTGTGAATATTGTTAGCATGGCTAGCTTGTAGCAGAGCTATCCTTGCGCATTGCAAAGGCTGCGTCGCCTGTGTGTGTGTGTGTGTGTGTGTGTGTGTGTGTGTGTGTGTGTGTGTGTGTGTGTGTGTGTGTGTGTGTGTGTGTGTGTGTGTGTGTGTGTGTGTGTTTCTGTCGGAGCAGAAAAACGGCTTGTTGTTTGAGGGTGACCAGATGTCCCTGTTTCTGTGGGACAGTCTCAGGGTGACCAGCGGTCCCTCTTTATGTTGGACAGTCACTCATTTTACTTTTCAGTCATCCCACAAATTGACACCCTGTCCCACATTGTGACTGACAGACTACAGTGGTCAATTGCCCTAGTCCCATTTCTGTTTTCTCTCACTGTCTCTTTTTTGCTAGATGTGTTTTAAGCCTGTTAAAATAACAGGAGAAATACAGACCAACATGAATAAATAACAAAATGATGGGCACTATTAGGACTATGTGTGGACAAATATGGCAAGAGGCATTTTTAATACCAACTTAAGTAATATATTGCTACCCGCAATTAACTGTCCGACTTTACCCTTACAAGTAATAGGCCTACTTGTCCTCAAATGAAGAGTTTTGGTCACCCTAAGTCTAATATGGCCTAAGCATGACATATAACTGCAGAAAATGGACATTAAATATGTAAAAACCGTGAAAATGCTCCATTTATTGACTCTAGGCATATTTTTTTATTTATTTAATTTATTGTAAATTTTACTGTGGCACTCGGAGGGTCAACGAAAAAAATCATGGCACTTCATGTCGAAAAGGTTGCCTACCCCTGCTCTAGGGTATACTAATGACATATTAGAATGTTGGGTGGAGTTCCCCTTTAAAAAGACAATATAAGAACAGAGGAGGAAGAGGGGAGGAAGGAGAGGTAGAAGGAGGGACAGTGTGTTGGAAACTAAAACGTATCATACTGTAGGTGAGACGCTCTCACCTAAACCAGGAGGGGGAGTGGTAGCTAGGGTGGCATCGGCCCAACCGCTCGTTAGTCTGACCACAGTATAGGGTGACCAGATGTCCCTCTTTTCCGTGGGGACAGGCCCTTGATCGCTTCCAAGACTTTTTAGGTGCCGCGCAAATTATACCCAGCTGCCCCACATTGTGACTGACAGGCCTCAGTGGTTCGATTGCTTTCTCTTGTCTCTTGAACTGCAACACTATAGATGTGTTTTTAACTCAAAAAACCCTGAGAGGTATTTCCACACTCACTCCAAAAGGGCCACACTACACCACTGGGTGAATATGACATCATCAAGATGATCATAATTTGCTTCATCCCATTTCTCTACTTGTCCCAGACATGCAATACTTTTGTCCCTCAAATGAACAGTTTGGATCTGGCCACCCCTAGACACACGAACACTAGCCAGCCACGGGGGGAGTCTTAAGCTGGCCATGCCGCAGTCAGACTAACTGGAAGGTCTGACTAATGTGTGGTCCCCGGGGAAAGACAAGGAGATGGGCAGAATCCAGGGATAACAAGGAGGTGAGATCAAAGTGAAGAGAAACAGCACAGAGATAGGATGGTTTTAAAAAGGTGAGTGAGGTGGTGAAGATGCGAACAGAGGGTTCAGACTTCAGAGAAGAAAAAAAATCTGGTTGAAAGAAGGAAGAGAGAGAGAGAGAGAGAAAAAGAGAGAGAGAGAGACACCGGGGAAAAGATGAGAATGAGATTGAAGAAACACAAAGGAGCCGGGTCACAAGAGATCCAAAGCTCACTTGCGCCGTTTATAACTTAAACGGTCAATTAACATATATTAACCCATATATTAGATTTTTTTTTGCTATAGTATCCTCCAGACAGTTAAATCGTGATCAGAAATTATAATCAGAGTCCTTTTTTCATCATAACTACGGCAATTACTCTGCGATGCTCGCGCACGGCACACCCACCCCCTTCCCTACGGGGAAAGCAGTTGAGATACGATACGCAGAACTTATGAGCATATATTAACAAAGCGGTAATTATGTGTGGACTGTGTTTTGCTTTTGTCTCGCTCGTATGATCCATTATGTTTTCATTAATTGGTTGGCAAAAGAAGGAACGTTTCTATGGTGAATAAATATCCCCCATGATGACAGACGCGGGTCATCAGTGACACAAAAGGGCTCTCAACATATTGCTTGGGAAACAAGCAATATGCTTGTTTTTTTCCCCCTGGGGGAGTTGATTCATTTTTCTCTCGCTCTCTCTCGCTAAACACTTTGACAAACACATTTGGAAAAGAACTTTTCTTCAGTTGGCCCAGAAAAATTGTGTATACTTTGTGAAATTGCCCGGGGGGAAAAACCAAGCAGATTGTCTGATACATGACTCCACAGTACATGCAGAGAGGATAGTAATTGTCGTAGCTTTGTAATTTGCGGAAACAATGCGAGATAGACGTATTAACATTTTATTTATACAGGGAATGTCGACTGCGCTGCTGCTGCTACTGTAGGGATACATAATAGTCATAGGAGGGATTTGTCAGTGAATTGAAATCTCGATCTAAAGTCTGTAAAATTGTTCAAAGGATCACATCAACACTTTCCAACCTTCATTCCAATCTTCATATAATAGGTCCTCACAATTAATAATGATAAAATGACATCTTTCTCTATACTCCTAATCCATGTCTCATAGGATTGCTGTGGTCAGTTCAGGAACCTGCCTACCAGTGGCTTCATTGTCAGGCATTTTCCCCCCATTGTGTTGAGTTCCGATACCCAAAATCTCGGCCACTCGCTCACTCCCACTCGGTTCCTCGGGGTCATTTCAGCCGTGAACCGGAAATGGTTAACATTCCGATTCTCATCGAGGAGAAGAGTGGAGGCGAGTGGAGGAGCCGAGGAGGCTTCTGAGGCCACATAGAGCGAGGATAAGTCGAGTGTTCCCTCGATGCAGCATTTCGTCTCCTCTCGGCGGATGTCCGCATCACGTGTACACGTTTTTTTCCTTCTCCAGTGACATAAGCCCTCCTCCTCCACTCCACATGTGGAGACGCGCTCAGACAACACTGCTTGAAACCCGATACCCCCCCCCTCCACTAGCGCTGCAGCTCGTACGCACGGACACACATTACACTTTTTTTTTGTTTTTTTTTTAATGTTTGTTGAAGACACATTTTCGCTGAAATATAGACCTCCAGAATGATAAAGCAGCCTACATAATATAAAGTGAAAGGACAACAACAAAGCAGTGGCTGTGGCTTTATTGCATCATGATATGTGATATAAGGATAATAAATAAAAGCTATATAAATGATATTATATCCATTTAATCTTCCACAAAAGCTAAATCCACTATGCATTCCTGAATGCACAGACTGCTCTGAATGACGGAAACGAAAATGTATTTATTCATGTGGACTGAACTGCAAGTCAGAGAGACTACCGTCCTAATCACTGTTATTAATTGCAGGACTGTGTAGGGGTGGGGGGGGGGGGGGCGACGTGAGCTGCGGGCAGGTCGCATTTCCTTCACAATATAATAATATAAGTGAAACTGTGAAGGATTGAATGCTTTGCATATGTTACCCCAGAATATAATGACGTGGGCAGCATTGATGAATTGTTTATCTTGCATTTATACAGCCTACTGTACCACAGAAGGCGCAGGGCTCTCTATTTTCCAGCTGATCCAGCTGTGTGCACTGTATATTTTTCCACCTTTGCTTTGGCAATGTAAACATGTGTTTTCCAATGCCAATAAAGCCCATTGAATTGAATTGAAGTAATGAACGTCATAAGCAATCGCGGACGTGCCGTCGCTTTAAAATGACATCTTGAGTACATTCCGAATCTCATGTCAAATCCACTTGACCACTCTGTCCTCGCATCTCCTCCTCTCCTCCTCGCTGGGGGCGGAGCTAAGGTGGCGAGTGGAGGACACGAGGGGAGTGAGCGAGTGTTATAGTTGCGGTATCGGAACACACCCATTGTGTTGAGAAGTATTTCCACGCTCACTCCAAAAGGGCCACACAACACCACTGGGTGAAAGGGGCAATTACGGACAATTGATTTGCCCCATAAAACTCCAGGTGTGGTGGTACAATTTGGGAGTATACAGTACAGTGATATACTTGTAGATCAACTAGTTTCGCTTATTAGAATTGAAATTTTGAATATTTTTTCTGAATATGACATCATCAAGATGATCTTTTACCTTTGCTTCCATTTTTTCACTTGTTGTTTCTTCACTTGTACCAGACAGATAGGATGGGGGTGGGGGAAGAGTGTGGAGGGGGGGGGGGGCAATTTAATCAAATGTATTGGAAACAGTCCATCCACCTGCATGAGAGTCTGAGACAGATGTCATTTATTTAAATTAGCAGTGAGTTCATGCAAACAGCTCCACACAGGAGGTTGTGAGCTGTTAGGCGAATTAGTGCTAAGTAATGAGCCAAGCTGTCAGCCATTTAAATGGTGAGATGACGACATATTCTTGTTGGTGAAATGGCCTTTTTGCGTGGGCTTTGCATGTTCTCCCTGTGTCTCCTATAGGTATACCCTCACATGTTCTCCCCGTGTCCCCTAGGGTAGGTACCCCCACATGTTCTCCCGATGTCCCCTAGGGTAGGTTCCCTCACATGTTCTCCCGATGTCCCCTAGGGTAGGTAGACCCTCACATGTTCTCCCCGTGTCCCCTAGGGTGCACTTCGTTATAGACGACTGGATGGCTGACTACTGGTCTAATGATCCAGGAATAAACAGTAACTGGCACTGGTTTGCATGGAGACAGAGCCCTAGCTGTCAATTAGCCTCCCGTTCTAGGCTTGCTCGGCTGTCAATCCTCTCAATCGTGTGTGACCATAAATCTGCATAATGTGATGAGTTCATATGACTCGACCGAGCGAGCCAAAACAATCTGGAGAAAGGTAAAGTGCCTAAAACTAAAACAGCACAGAGCATGATGTACGCACGATATAGAAAGTCCCCATTAGACAATGTAATAACGTCTAAACATAAATATTCGTTAGTATCCACAACTTTTATACAACCCATAAGTCTATGCGTTTGTGTGTTAGAAACAAACCCCTGAAAACATCAACCAGCAACTATTTGCAAGTGACTTTACGGGGGAAAAAAGTCTATTGTTGCTTATAATAAGCAGACATGGCAACACTGTCTGAACGGAAGCCAAGCAGACACAACAAGCCCCAGTACCGTGGTGGGTACACTAATGAATAAACCTTTATGATTCAAATGCAGATAAGAAGCTAGAAGCAAAACACTGTTCGCTTCCCATATTTGGGAATACCCAAATTGTGAAACAGTGATGTACATCACCAGCCATGCCCATATCTGCAGTTAAGTATAAGTATTTTAGTAGCTCCAGATGTTTGAATGTTAAAAACATCTGGAGTATGAAATAATATAATATTAATATTATTATTATTTTATTATTTTTTTATCATATTTTAATACCGATATTCACTCAGGTCAAAACCCTTCTAGTATGAAGTGGGATTATCCTGTACGTGTGGTGTGATGTGAGGAGGAAAACAAACGTTTGGAGGTACCAAAATACCCAGATTAGAATGAAGACAACCAGTGGCAATGCAAACTGTGGAAAGGGAAGGGGACCTCAGGGGGAAATGTAAATGTAAATGTAAAACAGGGGTCATATCCTGAGCAGATAAAGGGAAATGTGTATTATGGCACAGGGAACCAAGGTACTGCAGATGGAGGGCCAATGTGTTTTTGTGCAGATTTCTCCTGTAAGTATAGCACGTGGTGTTTCAACTATAGGCGGGTTTCGTGATTCTGCATCAATTGCCTTAGTTTTGCAGCACTAAGCTTTGTTTCAAGGTTGGTATGAGGTCAATAATTGATTAGAGCAGGCCACTCACTTCATGCGTGAGTGATTATTTCAGGTACAAAAACGTCCTTACAAATGAAGTCCAAGGCTTTCACATTACACGTTCAGCACTGCGAACCGCCAGCAAAGTATAAGCAATGTCAGTCGACTGAAACACTTTCTTCCACCTGCGAGCTGGAAGCAAAAAAAAAAAAAAAAAAAAAAAAAAAAAAAAACTCACTGCTGGTCTCCCACACACTATTCACACAAACACACACACCGGGGCGGATGTAACATTTCCCAATTGGGGGGGTGGGGGGGCAGCTGGGGGAAGCCACACCCATACCATTTTCACTTTTATTAGACAACTAAAGCATCAATAACAACATCAGTTGTTGTTGAAGTTGCAACAGGCACGCAGCATGCATAAAGCTAAAGGAGAATTTTCTGTTTTCAATGATGAAATGCTGTTGGTTTAGTGGTGCCACAGTTGTAGTTAGTTAGTAGCAGTAGTAGTGTTTCAAACCATTTTAAATATAAGCACTTGAATTTGAAATATCGTGGCTTGCTTTGCATGCCATCATGTTTGGTGGAGCAGTCTGGGCATTTAGGGGGGCATTGCTCCCCCATGCCCATGCCTAGATCCGCCCCTGACCCACACACTCTTCACACACGGCCTGCAGTGCCTTGACATGGTAGACGGGCATATATATTCAAACTTCTTAAGCCTCTCTGACAGACTGGGCTAATAACATGAAGAGGAATGTCCCAGGCCACAGTACGTTGCCCATCGATTGTTAGCTTGCCCTGACTTATTGAAGTGAATCGGCCCTCCAGGCAGTGTGTGTGTGTGTGTGTGTGTGTGTGTGTGTGGTAAACTTGCTTTTACACCAGCCCCAGGGAAAGGATTTGTCTGTGTCACCACGAACAGCTTGTCCCATGGGGTGCTTTATTGCAAGTGGTTAAAAGAAGTGTTATGTAATCTCCTTTACGCTGGCTCTTTGTGGGATGTACTCACTATGCTTGAAGATGCATTTATCTTTAATTAGGCCTACACTCAAGCAAAGCAAGCAAGACAGTAAGTACATAAAACAACATACAGTTGCTTGTACGCACAGAATGCCACGGCGAGGGATCTCGCCTCCAGCGATGTAATGTCTGTGATCCTCTGAGATTCTGTGTAGCTGAGTCTAGGTCACATTTGCTAAGAGCATTTTGGGTTCCACACTCCGAGTCACAGTATATAGAAGACCCTTAATGGTCCAAACTATCATTTAGCTTAAGGATCCAAACTAGGATCTTTTAACAGGGGATCCCCTGGAACTTTGCCTGGCATCAGACCTGAATCTCCTCAGCACCTTTTAATTATTTTCCCTGGAGATTCAGGTCTGGTGACAGTCTATGGGGCTGTCAGTATTGGTTGAAAAGCCGACTGGAGCAGGTCATTGGCAAACAGCCTGTCACTCAGTGTTAAACGACAAACTTGGCTATTAAATTGACTAGTTTTTTTTTTAAAGCCAGTTTTTTATAAACATTGTCATCAGCATATTTTACTGCTTTTGTTCACATGCTCGTAACGCTTGTTGGCTGTGTTTGTTTGGTTAGCAAATGGGCTCGCACATTAGCATCATTAATGACAACGTCATCTGCTTTCACAATATTCTGATGGGTTGGTATGAACCAATCACCGAAGACTGTTGCTCTGACAATGCCCAACCCATAAAATGCTGTCGTGGGGTTGGCATTCAGAATAATGAAGTGAAACAAAATGATATTTTAGTGTACAGGCAACCAGGTAATGCCTCAAAAGGGAGGGAACCACTATCCAAGATTGATTTACGGGGTGTCCATTTAATGCGGGTAGAAAGTTGAATTGTGCTGCTTTAGGTTTTCCTATTTTAGATCTAGATCCTATTTTAGATCAGGAAAATGTGAGTGTAAACTACCTGCAATGCAATCACAGCATGTACTATAGCACATTACTTTAGCATATTTCAGCTTCAAATTAACCGTACATGCGGTCTAGAAAGCAACACAGACTCTAGAGTCGAGCAAGACATTCTCTTTTGCTTGCTAAATCGTCTGAAGTTATTTGTTATGCAGATTTGAGACGTGTTTGTCATGTGAGAGGTCGGCACAGGGGTGTTTAAGGGAGACTGGAGGAGGTTCTGTTGTTTCATAATGCGCTTGTTATTGCCCTAAAGGCAGAACCAACGCCTTTCATGCCTCTTCACACTTGTTGCCCTGCAGTCAATGTGTTTGCAGTGTGTGTGTGTGTGTGTGTGTGTGTTGACTGAAGATGATGGGGAGATGAATAAACAAAACCAAAGCCTTCATCTCTCCCTCCCTCTATCACTACTAGACATCTAAATCCAGGCTTTTTAAGGACAGGGACTTCTCAGCATGCTTCAGCCTCTCAGGGCATCTGTAAATGGTCCATTTATATACTGCCTAAACCACTCCACACACACACACACACACACACACACACACACACACACACACACACACACACACACACACACACCACACACACACACACACACACACACACACACACACACACACACACAACACACACACACACACACACACACACACACACACACACACACACACACACACACACACACACACACACACACACACACCACTCAGTAGGGACGTTCAGGACCAAGACCAATCAGAGAGAGTCAGATTGAGGCCAGACTAACTTAAATCAATCATAACTAGTCCATATGGGGTAGATCTTTAGGTCATTTCCATGATGTCTTCACCACTTGAAATAATAAAGCATTTTCTGGGCCAGATCTAACTAGTTGTGTTTGTTTTAGGTTAGTCTTGTCTCTCTGATTCATTATACACAATACAAAAATGTACATAGCAGAAATAGATTCACAGGGCAAAATACATAACAATCAACTGAGAAAAAATTGGCAAAGCCCTTTATCAATTTGTTATATATAGCAATAGCAAATCTCATTAAGAATGCACCATACAAAAATGTAAATTGTAGAAAATTGTAGGATCAACTTAGAAAAGTTTGGTGAAGGCTTTAATCATTTTGTTAAAGTGGTTTCCCTGTTATATGCACCCATGTCAAAGCAATTAATACTAGTAATAGTAATACCAACCTCGACAGAGGGTGCGCACACACACACACACACACACACACACACACACACACACACACACACACACACACACACACAAGTGTGAAAGCAAACCGCCTCAGCTTAAAGGTAATAGAGACAACTTTTTCCAAAAATCAAAATAGATGTATAGTTGTATTTTTTTTTTTTTTTTTTGCCTTTTCCCTTTCCCTTTTTTGCTTGTCAGGATTTGCTGTGGACTGAACACCTCAACAACCTTTCAGCTGCACAATTGCATTTCCAATTCTCATAGGGACTAAAAGTGTTAATGGGGACCCATTGAGAGCATGCTGTCAGAATTGCCAGCATCTATGGCTTTTAACCTACTCCAACACAGACCACAGCACAGCACTTAAACAGGTCCATACATTGAACGCCCGGCAGCATATGCAAACACAATAAGATTTGAGTAAATGGCAGTTATTCGTGTCGACCAGTGACCGTATACAACCCATACACCATCGCTGAACGTGATTCTTTGTCATTTGATGTTCATTTTTCGGTACTCCATCTCCAGGTTTCACTCCCACGTCTTTACACTGTATGTTCACGGTAATTTCAGTGCGGAGCTTCTGTTTAAGGTGGATATGTTAATTTGTTTTAATTTGCACTTTGTTTTTGTTTTGGGTAAAAATGCAGTTGGTTGCATGCAAAAGTGTACAGTTCCACACTCACTCCAGAGTACCACTATAGCTCCACACTCACTCCAGAGTACCACTATAGCTCCACACTCACTCCAGAGGGCCTTAGTTTTTTTTAACACACAATATCATTTCCAGTTTAGTTTTTTTTTTTATTCGTTTGTAGTGTTTTTTGTGATTTCTAGTTTTCGTTTTTTGTTAGTTTCAATTAACTATTCATGGCTGCCAGTTCCCACCTGATGTGTGTGTGGTCTGACTGCTCCAGACCGTACTGCTAGCTGACATAATGTTTTCAGGCTCGGATTGAAGTCTAACACAAACAGGTCATCAGGGGTGTTGCATGCTATGAAGAGGATACGATCTCCAACCATGCAACAGCAAGAGAGAGAAGTCGAGGGTCCTTTCCCCTTGAGCTCAACCTTCCTCCAGGAGAAAGTCTCTGGACTGAATTTCCACACATCATAGAACCTCTTCCGGGACAAGACACAAAATATGTACAGTTCTCCATTGTAGGTAAAGAGTGAATGCCTCTCACGCAATTCTGGTAGAAACTGTGTAGAAGGTGTGTCTAGCCAGTGGTTGGTCTGTGTGTCAAACACTCTGATGGTGTTGTGGTACTGCTTCCATCCTCATCCTTTGAATTAGGGGTGCCCACACTTTTTTTTACATGAGAACAACTTTCAAAATGAGTGGATCAAGATCTACACATCAAACATGTCATTTTCCCATTACTGAAAATCAATTTCAAGGCCCCATAGAAGAGCTTTGAAATAGTGGCGTTGGTGTTACTTACTGTTAGTTTAAGAATAATGCACTTGCAGTCACTATGGCCCTTCAATATGGAATGCCCTGCCCTCAAATCTAAGATCTGAAACCTCATTGTCAATATTCAAAAGTAAACTGAAGACCTATCTATTTACACTAGCTTTCTGCTAGTCGAAGGAAATTTATATTCATTTTATATTATCTTTCTCTGTATGGTCCCATTTATTTATTTATTTATTTATTTATTTATTTATTTATTTGCTTCTGCATTGTACTTTGTACTGTTACTTAGTACCTACACTGTATGCTTTTCTTTTTGCTTTTATTTCTCTGAAGCACATCGAGTCCTCGCTTGTCGTGTGAAATGTGCTATACAAATAAACTTGACTTGACTTGCAATTGGAAGGTTTTGCTGTAATATTACTGCCGTTTGAAAACATTATTTGAGGTTTGAGTTTGAGTGTACCGGTAGTTTCTTGCACCCAAAACTGAGAACTTTCACATTTTTGGGAAAAGAAAAAAGGGAAAGAAAACCGGCAAAATGTTGGTCAAAATGACAATTATTCTCCATTTTCTAATTGTGTGGACTCTTGAAAATTACGTAATTCAGATGTTTAAATATAATTTAACTCTTGAGAGTGTAACATGACACCAAATGGACCCATAAGGGTCCATTTGGTTTCATTTTAACGCTCTCAAGAGTTACAGATCTATAAGGGTCCAAGTGCTGGGGGGACTGTCATGTGATCTACCTTTTGGACACCCCTGCTCTAATTACAAACATCTTTGTTCCGATGATGACAGCAGACTTGATGAAAGAGGAGGTGGAGTTCCTCTGACGTTAATTAAAGTGCAGACCATTGTGGTGGTGTCCAACTTGTAGGTGTCATTGGTGCGTCCAGTCTGGGTCCGCCCTCCATGAATATACATGACCTTCCCCAAGACGCAGGCTGTGTGGTTCTTCCTCATCTCTAGAACGGTTCCACAAACTTGTGGTTTGAACCATGTGTGGGCGTCCACATCAAAATGCATGAAGATCTTTGTAGTAACCCCCCCACACCTCAGAGATACACTGTGTCTTCGATCAACACAAACGTTTGGCCATATAGCGGCAAGGCACCCTCATGGTAAGGTTCTCCTGTCCCAGTTCTCATTGGGGTCAATTTCCTGCAGGTCAAAGTCACTGTGTTGAACACATGCACATCAATCTGCTCCTCACTGTTGTAATATATATTTGACCAGACCAGTGGCCTTGTGGTTAGAGTGTCCGCCTTGGAACTGGGGGTTCGATTCCCGGTCGGGTCATACCAAAGACTGTAAAAATGGGACCGAATGCCTCCCTGCTTGGCACTCAGCATCAAAGGGATGGATTGGGGGGTCAAATCAACCAATGATTCCCGAGCGCGGCGCACGCTGCAGCTCACCGCTCCAAGAGATGGGTCAAAAGCGGAAAACTAATTTCACTGCGGTAACGTGAGTGACTAATCTGACGACTTTGACTTTGACATTCAGCTCCAAAAAAGTACACACAGTGTCTCACTGTCACAGCATGTTGATTGGCTGTTTTTGGTCCTTCCGGACTCACAAGCGAGTACAGCATTTCCAACTAGGACACTGGAATCCTATTGGTCGAGTTCTGTTATGTAAACACACAGAATAGTCTTTATTCACTTACTGTATTATTAATAATACTGATATTAGTTCAGATGCATAAACGTCATACAGAACTGAATCTGTGAAGCAGGTGGTTTGGCTTGGTTTGACCAATCAGGGAAGGCGACTGTGGCTCAGGAGATAGAACAGGTCGTCCATGATCTGTCAGTGGTTCGAATCCTGGTTCCTCCTCATTAACAGGCAAAGAAGGATTAACAGTGACCTGTAAACCTCAAGGTGTGATGGTACAATAGACTTGTGTGCAACACAGGGTTCAAGGTCAAGCAAGTTTGCACTCCGCCGAGTGCTGATCTAGTTCCACTTTAGTGGGGTGCCAGTGGGCCACTTGCCCCTCTGAAAGTTACGTAATTCAGATGTTTAAATAGAATTTAACTCTTGAGAGTGTTCAAATTTTATTTTACACTATCAAGAGTTGCAGATCTATAAGGGTCTAAGTGCCCCCCCCCCACACAACACACACTCCCAGCTGGGAGAGCCCTAAATTGCCTATGAAGAGGTGTGCAGAGGAGACCTCCAGAGTACTGTATGCTAGCAGGGGCTTTTACATGATTAGTGCAGTACTGTTGACTATTTTATTTCCTGTGTTTGCAGATGAACGTTATTGGCCCAATGCAAATATGCCTCTCTTTAAATTAATTTGAAAAGAAACCTATACCCTTGGCAAAAAGAACTATACAGTATAATGCACTTATAAATATGCAGTGTTTTGCAGCTGTGTAGACGTTGTGAGCCCTTGTGAGAGAAAAGCAATTTTCCTGATCTGCGACAGCTGGAGTTATCTTGTAATATTACTGCCAACGAACAGTGTCATTTAAATGGTTTTGAATGTAATATTAAAGTACTTTCATTGTCAGCCTTATTTTATTTACCCCCGTTATTACGAACCTTCCCTATTTTAAGTTGTTACAGTACGAAGTTGAAGTATTCACTCAAACACATACAGCAGTTTATGGCTTTCAGTGACATAGTGACATCGTTGGACCAGGGAAGTGCAGAGAGTATTTAGAGGGGCGGGGGCTGAAATTCCTCACAATGCAGTGCGCTTCACATAAGGCATATAAATGTAGATGGCCTTTCCAGCTCTGAGACACAGTGCTCAAATTGAAAATCAAAAATTTCCCCAAAATTCCTTGCAAAGCTTGTCAGCTTCCGCAGGCATAACATAAGTCCCAGAAAAGACGCACTGTGATTGGCCAGTAGTCACTTGAGTGACAACAAGAGATATGCAGGAGTCGCATGAGTGACGTCACTCAAGCAGTGGCGCAGCATGCCTTCAGCAATGCCTTAAAGGTAATAGAGGCATATTTTTTTTTTGCCAAAAATCAAAACAGATATATAGATACATTTTCCCCCCCCCCCCCCATGTTGCTTCTACTTGTTGCTTGATGCTTGATACTTGATGCTTCTTTGTTTCCCTGCAGGCAGACACTTGCAATGATCCAGAACTTTGTTGTTGTCACCAAATCATGAAAACAAAACATTCGTCGGACTCAGGACAGGCGGTGCTAATGTCTGAGGGGGAGGGGGGTTGTGTGGGGGTGCATTTTAGTCAATCAAAGTAAGCCAGTCTCCAGCAGTTTTATAATGAGCCAATAGAGTGGAGGCGAGGTGGAGGTACAGTAGATAATAGATCTATAAACAAATCTGTGTTTGTACACATTAAAGTTTTATTACCTTTAATTCAGCACTAAGAATTAAAACATAAATTAATTAAACTAAGAAAGCTGCGAAAACTGTTGCTTTATGTAGAATCTTTGTTTTCTGTTAATCTGTGATCGCATCTGACTCTGGTGTTGTACTCTTGTATTAACACCATTGTTGCTTGTGTTTGTTTTGTATTGTAATGTATTGCATGTCTTAATAACATTGGATGCACATAAGTGGTGCTCCGGTGCTCAGGAGCACCAAAAATCCTACAATGAGCTGTCAATCCAGGGGTGGAAAGCTCCTTTGAGCACCACACACCTGGGGCTCATAATGACTGCCCGACTGGGCCCGTTAAAAAAAGCCTTGAAAATGAAATAATTCATTCAATAATTCAGTGTTATTATGAAAGTGTAAATACTACTAGTATTTTAATGCATGTAGAATGCAGGTAGTACTACTACTACTAGACTAGCCACTATTGCAACGCCCAAACTATCACCCTGTACTGTAATACTGTACATTGATCGGGCTGTGCGGAGTGGAAAAAGGGGGTCCCAGGCCCCGCCGATGCGGGCCGCCGCATTTTGGGAGCACCAAGTAACATCATCAGGTGCTCCTCTGAGTACTGGACCAAAATAGTGTGCACCTCTGTTAATAACATTGGAAAAAAAGCTTGAATTTCAGCACTCTGTATGCTGTATTGGTGGTCTTACAGATGGGTAAAGGCATATGGGCTGAAGGGCCCATCCCTGTATGTGCACATCCCTGAGTTGGACAACGGTAATAGTTTCCATAACATACCTACACAGTCCAAACTATGGAACATAGCCAAAGGACACTACTCAAACGCCAATAAATTACCCCCATACATCTCTCTCTCTCTCGTAGCAGCGACCCCTCATATATTTCCTATTAAGAGCCCACTAGGGGCCTTAACACCAATACTCCTACAATCAATAAACGTCAGTTGTATTGTTCTGAAATAAAGCAATCTATTCTATGGGCGAGTGCTGGGGCGCACACACTGTTTACAATGTGCACATAATAATGCAGGATGTAGCAGTGCGACCGACAAGTGCTTACAAACTCAAACACTTAGAAAACACAAACCACATAAGCAGAATTTCTTGACAGAAAGTAGATCATAACAAGTCTACGGTGGTGAATCAACAGCTCCTATGCATGAGGAGTCCAAGCCACTTCTTTTCACCTGACAGCGGGGACTTTGGGGATGTTGCATGTGGAAGGAACACCTTATTCCAACCGCTTACCTTTCCCCCTTAGTCTTGGGCGATATTGATTTTTCAATATCGATATTGATAACGTGATTAAAACCGGTATTATCGATATTACCGAGTCTAGCAGCCAAACCACCGACTGCTGTCCACGCGGGCTCGTGATCTTCTCTGTCCGTCCCCCCTGTCAATCACGACGAGCAGCGCAATCACGACGATAACCATTTCCCCCATTATATGTTAAATTAAACCCTTGTGCATCCACCCTGTGGATATCAAACATCTACATCAAAGGACAACACCACAGCAGACGATCACAGCACACCATGCACAGACAGAGTAGCCAATTGTATTTAAAAATCAATTGAAATATAACTTGCTGTGCCACCGCACAGCAGCAGGAAGAGCAGACGGCTGCGCATGCACACACACACACACACACACACACACACACACACACACACACACACACACACACACACACACACACACACACACACACACACACACACACACACACACACACAAGTAGTCCAGGGACCACCAGTGGTCCCTGAGAGCATGAGGTCCATTTGGTTTCATTTTGTGATCTCAAGAGTTACAGATCCATAAGGGTCCGTTTGGTTACAAAGGATCCATCATTTAGCTGGATCTAACTAGCGATCCTCAAACAATCAGTGGCTCCAGCCATTAAAAAAAAAAAAGACAAACAAGAAAATCTGGCAATTCAGGTCAGGTACTGCAGTGTGTCTTCCTCCTCATCTCTCTCACTGCTTTAGGGTGGCTCTACACCTTGCCTGTGTACTGCGCATGTTTTCGGCTGAGCTGTGACGGCACATCCTTTTTTTAAATGGGTCTCAATGGGGCACTTCCGGCTTGTTCCGGTTTGCTTTTTCGGCCACAGGCAGCTTTCAGGAAAAGCCTCCCATTGCTGAAAATGCAAGCAGGAACAAGCCGGAAGTGTCATTGACACCCATTTAAAAAGCAGGACGCGACGCCACAGCTCTTGCCGAAAACGCAAGCAGCACACAGACAGCACAGTACAGAACAGCAGTAAGTGGAAGCGTTTTTGTCCAGTCTTCATGCTGGTGACATTATCTAGTTAAGGCACATTGTGTCCGACACTGTGAAAGAACATCTTGACAGCGTCTATTCTCTCATGGAGCAATCTGGGACCTCCCATTATGCTGCCTATCTAATATCCTGACACCTTGTGTGTGTGTGTGTGTGTGTGTGTGTGTGTGTGTGTGTGTGTGTGTGTGTGTGTGTGTGTGTGTGTGTGTGTACACCTCTCACCGAAACAAAGCGTTCTACACATTGGAATCCGCCTCTAAGGCGATAGCTAAATAAGAGTCATAATCCGATTCATCGATGAATCAGTTAAATAATCGGGGCGATGAATCGATCATGAAAATAATTAGTTAGTTGCAGCCCTAGATTACAATGTGATTACAATGTTGCAACATTGCAAGTGTTCACGCTTGCAGAACAGATTGCAGACCCATTGCAATATGTGCTACTCCTCAAGTCCTAGAACTTTAAAGGAGAATTCCGGCCCAAAAGTTTTTTTGTATCTTTATTTGCAGTTAATTTTTTTGAAAAAAGTGGTCCAGGTGTTATTTTGTGAAAATACTCCTTCATGGCTGTTTCCCCTACCCCAAAATAAGCTTATAATGGGGCCAATGGGCGTTGTGCAAGTTCACCTATATACTGTACATCGCTCCAAAATGCAATTTTTTGCTATATATTGTGTCTCCACCATGTCAGTAGTGAGTTAACACTCACACTTTCACTTTCACTTTTGATTCAGCAGTGATCCAGCTGTCTCAAAACCTGGGGGCGTGGCACATGGTTTATGGCTGAACCACTGCTGAAACAAAAGTGAAAGTGAAAGTGTGAGTGTTAACACACTACTGACATGGTGGAGACACAATATATAGCAAAAAATTGCATTTTGGAGCGATGTATATAGGTGAACTTGCACAACGCCCATTGGCCCCATTATAAGCTTATTTTCGGGTAGGGGAAACAGCCATAAAGGAGTATTTTCACAAAATAACACCTGGGCCACTTTTTTCAAAAAAATTAACTGCAAATAAAGATCCAAAAAAACTTTTGGGCCAGAATTCTCAAGTCCTAGAACTTTAACTATGCCCATTACTGTATATTTCACTGTGTTGTTTATGATTTGAACACAATGATAAAGGTCCCTGCTGTGTTTCCGATTGCTGCGGATGACCGTGGAGCCAGTGTGAAAGCAAACCGCAACAGGTTAAATATGCAAGGATCATAACTTCTCCGCCCTTTCGCATCAAGTCTACCGCAGTATTAGGTGAGAATGCAACCTTAGAGAGAGGCTGGGTACCCGAGACCCTTCCCGGCCTTGAGACTAGATCTTCGCCAAGGTCTAGAAGGCTTTGTTTCCGTGAGTAATTACGTCCTTTTCTTTATTTTGGGGGTCTCAAAACACAATGCATGGCAGTAGAATAATCGCTACAGAGCAGCAGAGGGGTTCCTGGCAGGGGCGTCAGTGAGAAGCTCGTTGTAAGCACTGGACCAGTGCTAGCATGTAGTGTACATGCGTGCGCTGGCATGTTTCACACAATAAACCGTCATAATGTGGTTTATGTATAGGGGATAAGCGTCATCCATGGGAGACATGAACAACACAGTAATATCCTGGCAAAGAAACACAGGCTTTATGGCCTTTTCCAAACACCTCCGCCACGACACAGCACTTAAACACGTCTATAAATTGAACTCATGCGGCCATGTTGAGATTTTGAGCTTAATGGCAGTTATTTGTGTTGACCAATGACTCTTAGAAACATGCACATCATCACTGAACATGATGTATGGACCATAGCGTGTGGCAAACGCTATTCATATTTAATGCATGCTCTCTCTCTCTCTCTCTCTCTCTCTCTCTCTGTTTGTTGTATATAAAACATACCACTCCCCTGAGCCACTAACATAAGGCATAGAGTGCTGTATGCTGGACAGCTGATCTGCAAGGTAAACTAACAAAGCAATGAAGCATCCCAATGTAACGCAAACAGCCAGAACGACAATCCTGGAATCATTCATGCTATAATTAGGGTGACCAGATCCAAACTGTTCATTTCAAAACATAAAAGTGAGTGTGAAAAATAGTGGCACCAGAGGAATACTTATTTAAACAGACTTAAAAAACAACAACAAATCTATAGCATTTTAAGAACACATCTATAGCAGGTAAAGAGACAAAAGAAAGGCAACTAAGGCAAAACCAGAGCAGGTCTCACCACCATGGGACTCTGGACATTAATTATTACAGTTCACTTTGGTCTGCAACATGTTTTTCGTCACAGATTTTTCTCAATATCAGCCGACGGCACAACGATTATTTATCACGGGAGGAAGTACATATATCTCGCAAGATTGATATTTCCATATCCATAGACATATTCCTCAGTTGTTCCACTCCATTTTCAAAGTGATGGATGACAAAATGGGTGCTCTGAGAGGTGAAAACCATCTGAATTTAGTAGCCCATTAGGTTTTCTGTACCATTTCGCCTCTATTGGCACCAATGAAATTCTTCATAAATGTTTAATCTTTGCTTTTCTAACTGTGCCTTCACTTTTTGGAACTTTTCTGCCACCTCCTAGGTACCATTACTACATTGTGCTGTTAGTTTCCCCCGCAGCTCTATGAAATAAATCCTGACAACAGATAATGATTGGCACGTGACACTTGCTGTGTAAAACTAAATATACATCAGGCATAGGCTTTTCCCAAATGAAATCGGGTGCTGAATTTCAACATTTCAGTACATGATAACATTAGAAACACATTGGTAAAGACATTTCTTGGTAACAATGTATTTCCCAGATTTGTCAGATATCTGCTAAAAGGAAAAAAAACAGACATTCACACACGGCATCAGCCAGGCATCAGCCAGCGCATCTGGGTCTTGCCCAAGGACACTTTGACATGTAAACAGGAGGAGCTGGGATTCAAACCGCTGACCCACGGATGATTGGATGGATGATTGCTCTACCTGCTGAGCCACAGTGGCCCCAGCATTCTACAGCGTATGCTGTTAATGGAGAATGATTATCAAAACCTAAACTATCAAAACCCATTAAGGACCACCCTCCCCCAACACACAGCTCACCTTCCTCTGTAAATATAACTGTTGAATGTTACTGCTTTCTACCAAAGTATCATTAGTACAGTATGTACAATAATGTACCTATACATTCAATATCCACCTTTGACCGTATTACAAATCAATCAATCGATCAATCAATCACTAATTCAATCATTCACTCAGTCAACACTTTGCATTCCGATCTTCAATGAAGGTGAAGTAAGTATCAATCTCACCCGCTCTACATCTCCCCGGTAGGCATGTCACATTTTTGGCAACTTAAGTGCAACAACAATGACTGAGTTTGACGTCTCAAAGGGGCAGCAGTTCAAAAGGGCAGAACTGGAGCATAGCATGCTAAAGATATAAGCCTTAAAGGGATAGTCTGGATTTTTGAACTAAGCTGCATGAAATACTTGCCATTAATATAGTGGTGTCAAATGTATTAATTGATTTCCAGAATCCCATGGTGGGAGTTCTGCTCTGGTTTCGGTGAAATATGAAGTAGTTCCGGTCTTTTTTTTTTTTTTTTTTTTTTTTTTTTGGGGGGGGGGGGGGGGGGGGGGTCACTGGGGGCAATGCCATGAATGTAAATGAATCCAAAAAAACTAACTTGCTTTATGTTGTTGGCCTATTTCTAAAATATTAGCACATCCTTTGTTTATTTTTGACCCCTCTATCACAGGGAACTATGTATTTTGTGTCCATATCACTACGCCCAAAAGTAGTTCCATGTGATAGGGGAGTCAAAAATGAACGAAGGAGGTCCTAATATTTTAGAAATAATTCAACAATACAAATTATATTAGTTTTGTGGATTTACTTTTACTGCGTGGCCCCAGGGACCCCCAGATGACCGGAGCTACTTAATATGGACCAAAACCAGAGCAGAACTCCGACCACGGGACTCAATCAATACATGTGAAATCACTATATTAAATCACTAAAATTAATGGAGACAGCATTTCAGACAACTTAAGTTTAGAAAAAATCCGGACTATCCCTTTAAATCAGCCTTCGGGTTGACTGAGGCGACTACATTACATGGGCAGCATTCCAACTCATGGAGGACAGTGAGTGACAGATGCTGCTGGACCACTCCACCACTGTTATTGGGACTAAGTTGTTTGTGTTTGAAGGTGCAGCATCTTCCAGTAACAACATCCTGAGGGCGTTTGACACGGACACCAACCTCGGGGTGAAGCCAAAAAGTCAACACTTTGCGTCACAATCTTCTAGTAGGTATCAATCTCACCCCCTCTACGTCTTCCTGCTAGGCATGACACATTTTTGGCAACTTAGTGTCCAACAACAACAATGACGGTGTGAGTTTGACGCCTCAAAGGGGCAGCATTTCCAAAGGCCAGAACTGAAGCATAGCATAAAAATATAAGCCTTAAATCAGCCTTCAGGTTGACTGAGGCGACTACATTACATGGGCAGCATTCCAACTAATGGAAGTGACAGTGAGTGACAGATGCTTTAGATCACTGGTGTCAAACATACGGCCCGCGGGCCGGATCCGGCCCGCGCAATGATTTAATCCGGCCCCCTGGCTTGTAGAGCAAAAATGTCTGAGTCTATCAAAAAAAAAGTAAGTCTCTAGCATGTTCCTATCAAAAGTTATGATCGTTTAAAGAAATGCTTCTGAGTTCTCTTCTCTGAGTACTAGTCCAGTAGCGGCACAGCTGAGAGTACTTAATTGATTGGAATGTTGACTCGCAGAGAGTGGAGAAGGGGGGGGGGGGCTGTACTGGCACTGCAAAGTGAGAACTATACTTCAGCAGTAACCTGATTCCGCCAGAAGGGGCAGCAGAGAGAGGAGTATTCCCTCCTCCTCCTCTCTCTGCTGCCCCATCTGGCGGAGTCAGGTTACTTCACCACTACAAGGGTCTATAATTGAGGGATCATTCAGATAACAGCTTGGCTATTTAAATATAATACAGCTTATAATAATAATAATAATAACTCAATTCAGAGTTAAAAAATTATACTGTATTTTAGAAGCATTCGTTATTGTTATTCATTCATTATTTTTGAATGTTTCGATGATCCATCACTTCAATAAAAAGCAGGTCTGCATAAAACCATGGGTTGTGTAGCCATTTACAAATTTCAGCTAAGACACTATTTGAAATGTAACATTTTCTATTATTGAATGGTTTATTAGCGCACTGTAAATAAAAATAGCATCTCTCATAGAAAATTCTTAATCTAGGCTACAAGTATAAAACCCAATAATGAAAGTCATTAATTATAGCTATTAATAGCTATTGGCAACTGGCAACTGGCAACTGGCACCGCGGCGTGACAGGCACCGCGGCGTGACAGGCACTGCGGCGTGACAGGCACTGCGGTGCTCCGGCCCACATGAAGTCACATTAAGTCCAATGCGGCCCCCACCCCAAGATGAGTTTGACACCCCTGCTCTACAACAATCACTACAAGGGTCTATAATTGAGGGATCATTCAGATAACAGCTTGGCTATTTAAATATAATACAGCTTATAATAATAATAATAACTCAATTCAGAGTTAAAAAATTATACTGTATTTTAGAAGCATTCGTTATTGTTATTCATTCATTATTTTTGAATGTTTCGATGATCCATCACTTCAATAAAAAGCAGGTCTGCATAAAACCATGGGTTGTGTAGCCATTTACAAATTTCAGCTAAGACACTATTTGAAATTTAACATTTTCTATTATTGAATGGTTTATTAGCGCACTGTAAATAAAAATAGCATCTCTCATAGAAAATTCTTAATCTAGGCTACAAGTATAAAACCCAATAATGAAAGTCATTAATTATAGCTATTAATAGCTATTGGCAACTGGCAACTGGCAACTGGCACCGCGGCGTGACAGGCACTGCGGCGTGACAGGCACTGCGGTGCTCCGGCCCACATGAAGTCACATTAAGTCCAATGCGGCCCCCACCCCAAGATGAGTTTGACACCCCTGCTTTAGATCCAAATGTATTAGTCCCACATACGAAGCTATTTGGGTATTTCAGTGCCCAGAAGGTAAGCAATAAAGCATTTAGCAATGAAGAAAAACACACCCATGCGATGTGAGGGGCTCTCTCAGAACAATTATTTACCTTGCCACGTTACATATTCATCCAGACCAAGTTAAGCTAGGAGGATTTTGGCCTTTCTGATGACATCATGCCGAACAGTTTGCCATATTAGGGGCTGCAACAGCCACCGACCCCTTCAATGGGCCACGATGTTTGTGACGTTTCCATAACAACAGCCAGTGCACACAATTTCCCAAGAAGGGTTTGAGGGATCGTTTGTGAGAAATGTTCTACTGGACGCTTCACCTGGACAGAGGACCTACTATAGAAAGGAAGGAGGCTGCTGTTGCCGCGGGGAGACGATGTCTACTTGTTTGGAGGGTACCATGACACGGATCACATCAGTGTATACATCTTCAACACTGTCTTTAAGCTGGAGGGATTTGGGATTTGACCTCGGCGGCTACCACCGAAAGAAGAGAATGTCACCTCGACGTCCAGTTAAATGCTGGGGCCACACAGCTGTGATGATAGATTTTAATCGCCTACATCTGGGGGGGGTTACCCATGCAACAAATTGTACTGTACTAATGACGTGTACAAGTTGAACACCGCCACAATGGTCTGGTCTTTCATTAAGACCACCGGCGACGTTGGACCTCCGGCACAGTCATCGGAACAATGCAATACATGATTTTAAACCCCCTTCAATATGACCTCTAGACAGTGCATTACTTGGTTTAAACTTAATCATCATGCTACAAATTATGTATATAGGTTAGAAATAATTGGCTGGCGTTGTTCCCCGTCTCTCTGTCACTTTGTTTACAAAAGAAAATGCACATGGGTCCCATCCCAGAGGGAACAAGAAAACAGGAATTCTTACTTTTGAGGTTGAAACTTCAAAATGAAATGCCCAAATTAGCCTTTTCACAGTACATTTAATGTGGCGTGCGTGCGTGCGTGCGTCCGTCCGTGTGTGTCCGTCCGTGTGTGTGCGCGCGCATGCGTGCGCATGCGTGGGTGACTGGGTGTCCAACTGAACATTTTCATTTCATGAAAAGGTAAATCGCTTCCAGTAGCCCATCATGAAATGACTCCCGAAATCCAAAAGGATTTCATTTGCATCCTGAATGGCATTGTCACTCAAAGTAATAGAGGACTGAGATGATCTCTTCAAAAACTGTCTATGCTTTGATGGGGTTTTTGATCTCCTCGAAAACCCCATCAAAGCACTTCACTTTTCCGTCTTTGCTTTTGTCTCCAACGTTTACCCACCACCACCAAGTGCATCTGTTGTGCACCGTTAGCACCATTTTATTATTATTTTTAGTACTAGACTATTTTCTCATGCACCTTGTTCCACATCAGCTCATTTTTGTGTGGCACCCATGTGCTTACAGTATATGCAGATAATCAATACTGTCAGATAGTGTCAATACTGTCAATAGTCAGATATCATAAACAGAGTTTGTGTAACTCTGTTGGTGTTAGACGACGTCTGTTATCCATGTCAGATTCGTACATTGGCACCTGCGATCTGTCATGACCCTCGAGTCATCTTGCTCTAATGTATTCACAATCTTGTAGATCAGTTGTATCTGCATGCCACGCTGTCATACTGTTGCCTCGGCTCGCACACAGCATATCACCGCTCTACTCTCTGCTTCTCTCAGTCTACAGGTACATGCACACACAGACGTAAAAAGGGGCTACTCTTTTACATGTCTACAACACAGAAGTGCCCCTGCCCCTTCTTTAACACACTGTCGACTTGTTGCTACTTCATTGAATCAATGACTCACAGCTTTGTGCAGTGAAAAGCATACATGAATTGCAGCTTTGTGGCACGAAAACAGTGTTAAAGGTAGCCTATGCACTTTGTTTCATGGTCCATGTATTCCTTACAACAAAACAATATGAACCAACCTAATAAGCAATAAGCAAATGGTAAAAACAGTGTTAACATTTCTTACACCGTGACATGCCTACCTAGAGCCACTCAAAAAGTAACTGCCAGTAAAGTAAAACGAAATGCATCCCTTCATAGAAGTAACACAACTCACGTGTTAATATTGACAAAAAACACAGCAGCACTCCCACCACAGGAGTCTGGCAATCAATTAATACAGTTGACACCACTGTATTAACGGCAAGTATTAAGCTAAAAAACAAGCATATGAACTATCCCTTTAAGTCTTCCACATGCAGTAATTAATATATCTATTAAGTCCATATATTCTTTCCAGGGACAAATTAGCTATGGGGCCCTCAGGGGCCCTTAGTTGTCTCTTAAGGGCCCTTTAGCAAACTTAGACCGCACACACCCAAAAAGGACTCATGCAGGGCCTTTTCATCTGCCATTGATTTTAGTTAAATTAAGGTTAAAAAGATGCTTAAAAACACATAAAACTACAAAAATGTCATGAGCCACGTGCAAAAAAAAAGACCGGCCCAGGGGGCCTTGTGGGGGTTAATCCGTCCCTGAATCCTACATTGTGGTCATCTGTACTGAAAAAAAAAAAAAACAACCAATGCCAGTTGATTGCTTACAGCCAGTGGTGACACACAGTGCGTGTGTGCGTGTGTGCGTGCGTGCCTGCATATGTGCATGCGTGCCTGCATATGTGCATGCAGTGTCGGTGGGTGGGTGTGCACTGGGTGGGGCAGTAAGTATGTGTGCATGCATGAATAAGACATTTGATTAATAAAATATTCATTTCCATGTGCTCTCAAATAAGGAACTCCAGATCAAAGTACCTATTAGGGTGATTATTAAACTGTGCTGTGAAGGTCTTGCAGAAGAATAAATGGGACTATTAAGACTATTAACTAAATGTAATGTTATTCAAAATACTAGGACCAGCCCTAAATCTTCTCCGGCAAAACTATCCTTAAGACTACGGTAAGACAAAGACTGAGATTTTTAATCATGCTCAGTCGACTGAGACTAGATTTTAAGGACCACTTCACCACATTATTTCAACCTGCCCTCATATACTGTAATTGTAATTGGTCCTCCTCACTAATGCTCACTAATGTTTAAGGTTTTTCCTACTCAGCCCGTGTCTCACAGGAGGGCTGTGTGGGCCCTTGAAAAGTGGTGAAGTGGTCCTTTAAACAATACCCGGAGACTAAACAAGACTTAAACTAGATGGTGTATTATTAATGAAAAGACCCAAGACACCAAAACGTGCAGAAAAAATGAACACTGCGTTACAGTCATAGCAATATTATCCATGTGCACTGGATATGTGTCCATATCCACTGGATATATTTGTGTCCAAATAATGTGACCATATCCCCTGGATATGTGTCCATATTGTGTCCACATAAGGATATGCATGCCTATAATGTGTCCATATCCAGTGTATGGGTCTTGAGTGACCTAATAGATATCACAGAGCAGACATCACAGAGCCATATGTTAGTAATGTATTAAAGAGGCGAGGAGTCAAGGACCACATCTGGTCTCTCTCCCTCTCTCTCTCTGTCTCTCTTTCCTTCATGTGAATCTTCCTCCTATACCTAGACATCATGGGTATGCCTAAAAGTCAAGGGCAAGGAATTTTTAGCCAAATGCAAGTGCAGATGCTCATCCTCACCACTCCCCCAAGTTACATACGAGGTGATGTCTAGGAACACTAACACAACCGTCCAAAGTTTGAAACCTTGTCGAACACACACACACACACACACACACACACACACACACACACACACACACACACACACACACACACACACACACACACACACACACACACACACACACACACACACACACAACACACACACACACACACACACACACACACACACACACACACACACACACACACACACACACACACACACACACACACACACGCCCATAAAACGACGCCAGGTGAGCCCAAATAAAGTCCATAAAAAACGAGACAAAGACAAAGAAACGCTTGCTGCGGCGTTCAATAAATAAACTCACGACCATGCATGACCCACCTTGACAGAAGAGTGTCACGCACAGGTACATCCCAACAAGTAGTGATCCTCCGACACACTTGATCACCGCACCACGAGGTTCCATCATCATCGTAACACGCACGTGGAGAAATTTCCTCAAGAAAAGAACTGGAGAATTCCCAACTTGAGAAAACGGTGCGCTGCTGCTGCGCGCTGCGTAAAACCTATCCGACTCCGACTTGTCAACGGAACGATTGGCCGTCTCTCTCTCTCTCCTCCTCTCCCTCTATCTCTCGCGATGTCCGTATCGTAATGTGACCTGATTGTCGCTGTCCCGGGGTGTCCCCTGAGAAGCCCCTCACCTTGCGATTCCCCCCCTAGCCCTGCCTCGTCCAAGTCTTGTCTCTGTCCGAGTCTGAGGGGCACTGACTGCTTTGGGCTTTCTCCCCCTCTATTCAGCCTCGAAAGCGCTATTGGTGGTGGCGGTAGTGGTGATTGTCCTCTTTGTGTCCTCTCTCTCTCGCATGTAGTCGACGTCGGTGCGTCCTCCACGTCGCCACTTGCCCATCATGTTCCTGCTGCTGCTGCTGCCACAGAGCTGTGGAACAACTTTATGAAGAAAGATGCGACTGAGCAACAGCGCAAAGCCCCTCCCTCCTCCAGAATAGTTAGCAGCACTGCCCCAAAGCCAAAATGATGACATGGATGAATGGATGAGTCAATCAATACAATCATTGAATTAATTAACTAATTTTGAATTAATTGGTTCATTGTATAACTCAACATTGAGACTTGAGTTTGAGGTATAACACAAACAAACCAACAAATCGCCAGTGCGAAAAAATTGAAACAAATCTCAAGCAGGTTTGAAGGCATTACCCCGATTATTTCCGGTATATGGCTAAATTAATAAATAACTAATTGACAGAAATAGTATACAAGGCTGCTTTTATTTATCTGAAGTTGTGTAGGCTTAGGCTACGTTCGTACGCACAACTAGGTCTGTTGAGTGGAGCGGTCTGTTGTTGTGAGATAAAAGCGCTCACTTGACCAGAACGGTTGCTTCTGATTGGAGCATTCATTCACGCAAAGTAATAATGGCTTTAAGGAGTTCTCTATATTTGGGTCAGTTATTCCCAAATGTGAGTGTGTGACACGCACACATACAGAGTCATTTCTGACTGGCTTGCATGGCAATCTTGCTCACTGCGTTCGCAAGTTCCGGGTTTACAATCGGTCGGGAGCGGATAGTATCGGTTGGGCAAAGCAGCCTTTAGACAGGTCTAATTGCTTAACTGTATACTACCCTGGGCCAACATGGACTATCAAAATGGTTTTGCAAAAAGATGGGTCATGGCATGGGCGGCATGCAGACTGAGGACTAGTGGAATTAGTTTGTTTTGGGAGATTATAGCGTTTAAACCATGTTGTTGGAATGAATGAATGAAATGCCTTGTGGCTTTCATTAAGCACCACCTGCAGTACAGCAGGGCATCCATTACAGCACGGCTAGACCAGCCCACTGGGGATTGTATTTTTTGCTGTCCTTATGCAATTCCCCCACCATCTGGTGCATCGGATAGCCTCGACCCAACCCTGTAGCATATAAAATGAGTGATCAGGTCGTTGCCAATGCAATGTTTTAAGGAATAAGACATAATACATTTTAGAGATTAGACAGCAATAACGTTTAACATAGAAAACCCCTTCTTCGCAACTCTAGAGTCTAGTGGTTCTAGAGGTTGTGGCTCAGTAGGTAGAGCAGGTAGACCACTGATTTGTGAGCTGGCGATTCGAATCCCAGCTCCGCCTGTCTTCAAGTGTCCGTGGGAAAGACACCGAGCCCCAAATTTCTCCCAATGTGCTGGTAGTGCCTTGCATGGTTTCCGCAACAATCGGTGAATGCAATGCACTATGCAAAGTGCCAGCATTGGAGAAAAGGTGGTATAGTAAATGCACCATTTTACAATTGACACTTGGAGTTAGGGATGTAAGTGGGTTGCTTGTTGCTTACTGAAATGGCAGGTGTCAGAGGCAGTGATAGTTAAAGGCAGAGCCCAAACGCCTGCTTGGCTACCGATTGGCATTCACACTTCAAGCTGTGATTGCCAGGATGACATATCCTCGACACCGAAAACTGTGTGCGAAAACGGAAAGCCTGGACTACTTTGTTAGCCACCGTGGCCTAGAAGTACGTGTCAACATTCCGGGTCGGGGGTCGTTCCAAGCGGAGCAGTGAGCGGAGCGGACAAGTAGGCCATGGCCTACTCATACGTGAGCAGAGCAAACTATGACGACATCACCTAAACCGGCCAATCGGGTGCGACCTGGACCACGCACGGATGGACGGACACGCAGACGAATGGGGGTAAAACATACTCTCCACCATATGGTGGAGACAAGAATAAATTTGACATACTTTTTGAGTTGCCCTGACTTAACAAGCTTGGTGTAATAAACCGGATGCCTGCTGGCTTAACGGTCCAAGCACATACGGCATATAGGTTCTGGTGAGTCCTGTTCATGAGGACCTTTGCTGCATGTGTCTCCCTGTTTCTTCTTTGCCCAACTTCACTTGAAGCTAATAAAGGCCACTTTTTAGCCAAAAAAAAATGTGCATACATATACATGCAAGGCGGAGGGGGTTGTATATGGGGTGAGGCAGCATTTTAGCCTGCCAGTCTCTGGCAGATTCATAATGAGCTAAGAGAGTGGAGGTGAGGATGAGTTAGATTCTGTTTTTAAACAAATCTGTTTACAAACAGTGTTTGTACACACTAAAGTTGCCTCTATTGCCTTTAAAGGAAGTCATTCCTTTAGTATTCAGGCCTGTTGAGACATGTTTTGGTCATGGCTGCCAATTCCCACCTCATGTCGTGTGGGAGTTCTGATTGGTCCAAAGCATACTGAATAACTGCTAGTTTACATAACGTTTTAAGACTAGGATTCAAGTCTAAGATGAACAGCTCATCCGAGATGGTGTTTCCTTTCCTTCTTATTCCACTAAAAACGATGGCATGACCTACCACGCAACACCACATGCAATAAAATGGACCTGGTCCTTTACCTTTGGGCTCAACTTTCTTCCAGGATAAGGTCGGGGGACTGAATTTCCACACGTCATTTAAGACCCTACTACTGTCAAAGCCACCAAATATGTACAGCTCTCCATTGTAGGTACATGCTGACTGCCAGTAGCGTACTTCTGGAAGAAGCTTTGTAGAATGTGTGTTCATCCAAATGTTAGTTTCTGTGTCAAACACTCCGATGCTGTTGTTGTTGTTGTTCCCATACCTCCCATGCCCACCAAATACAAACATCTTGGTCCCGATGATGGTGGCACTGGCAGATTGACATGTTGAAGGAGGAGGTGGACTTCCTCGGGTATTGATTAAAGTCCAGATCATTGTGTTGGTGTCCAACTTGTACATGTTGCTAGTGTTAGTGCACAAACATCCTCTATAGGTAAAAATGTCCTTCTTCAACGCACAAGCTGAGGGGCTGTGCTCCATCTCTGGTACAGTCCCAGAAACCCTGGGTTTGAACCAACCATAGTTGTCAAGATCAAATGCGTAAAGGCCAATGTCCTTGCAATGATCATAACCTCCCCAAATGTAGGCTATATCTTCTATTACCACAGCTGTGTGGAGGAAGAGCCTGGAGGGAACCTTTAGATGGTGTTCTCTTCCAGGTTTAGCTGGAGGTAACTTCTTCCAGCATAAAGAAACTGTGTTGAAGACATGGACATACATCTGTTTGTAGGTACATCCATCATACAGGTTTCCAAATGAATAGATTTTGTTCCCCACTGCTGCAGAAACATAAGACCTTGGCCTTGCTATTGCCGTTTTGGAAACGGTCCAACAAAACATCGCACTTTCAGGGTCTGTCCGTCCGTCTGTTTCTGCGTCTCTTCTCTCCTGATGTCTACAGTCATTTTCAACATGGTTCATCAGCTTATATCATCTGGTGTGAAACACGCAGGACACAAACTGTTGCCATGCTACTTATTATCTGTGCCCCTTCAGGGCACAGGTCTCCACCAGCTCAGGTGGAGGGCAGCCACCACGCTGTGGCTGCCCGTTGGTGTGGGGCAGCAGGCTGACAGTACATGACTATAGTGATGTTGCCTTAGTCACTAAGGCCAAGCAAGCATGGCTCATGAACTCTCCACTGAATCCATTCTGATGAGGACAGCGCATGGGACAACCCATTTCAGCGCAGTAGTTTAGGTGTGAAGCAACATTCTCTATGGTGGAACTATCACTTTGTAGTTTTGGTTGCATTTGTACACTCTCAGAAAAAATGTTGAAAATGGGTGGAATTCCCCTTCAAGACGTTCGCCAAGAACGTCTTAACCATCTTGTACTGTTTTCATTGAACATCATTATACTATAGCCATATACAGTAGCAACTATAGCAGAAATATATTTTATCATGTTTATACATCTCCAAGTATATTAAACTCATACTTGGGTTGTACGTTATTGGCCGAGAGTTCGGCGACCCTGGTTATTGACACGCACTCCTTTGGGCTGAATCTGGCCAGAGCTGCAACTTTTCCAAATGTGCTGACCTCAGCCCATGGCTGTTTTTAGCCAAAGGGGTGTTTTTTCATGCAAAACTAATGCTTGTGATGGATTTGGAATCAGGGAAAAAACCCTAGTTTATTATTCTACTTAAAATGTTGCCTTATGTCGCCCCAAGTTTCAGCAGCTGTCACAAAGTTTCCCAGGGAGATGTGTGGAGTGTGTGTGTGTGTGTGTGTGTGTGTGTGTGTGTGTGTGTGTGTGTGTGTGTGTGTGTGTGTGTGTGTGTGTGTGCAAATTGTTGCTGATTGGTCCAATATGAGAGTACCGGTAGCTGCTGACAGATGCACCCCCCCCCCCCCCCACACACACACACACACACGGATGGACAGACATAATATGGAGTTTTAAGCTCCCTGTAAATGGTGCATTTGGTAAATGGTGCATTTATATAGTAGTACAGCTCCCAAGCTCCAGAAAATAGAGGAATCGTTCACTTTGTGATAAAAGCATGAAAATTGGTACACGTATAGCCAAAGACATTCTAAAAATATTTGGATATGGAGGCATTTTGAATTCCAAGATGGCGCCCCCCAAAATCCAAGATGTCTGCCCAGAAATGTGGTTTTTCCTTCATAACTTGAAATGCATTGATTTTACACCCCATAAATGTATTGAACATTAATACAAAGTTGGCCACTGCGAACAATTTGGTGCCAAGCACATGTCTGTATCTCCTATGGTTCTCGAGATACAGCATACAGGTACTTTCACAGATTGAGGAGAGCAAGACATCATTGACATTGATTTTTGAGTCAATCAAATGGTGATACAGGCACGGGAATTGGTACACACACTCCTCAAACCCCACTATTTCTAATAGTACTGCATGCTCTGCAAAATTCCAAGATGGCAGCCCCCAAAATCCAATATGTCCGTCCAAAAATGTGGTTTTTCATTCATAACTCGAAATACGAAGATTTTAAGCCCCATAAATGTATTGAACGTTAATATAAAGTTGGGCATTACGGACATTTTGATACCAAGCACATGTCTGTACTACGGTTCTTGAGTTACAGCATACAGATAGTTATGAGGCACCATAAGGGTAACATTTTGGCACGTTTCACTCATTTACTCAAAGATCCCTTTATCACCATGTCTACTATGTTCAGGAAACGGACCTACATGGGTCTGCTATCATAAACCACTTCAAGTTGTTCAATTGATGAAACGGGTCGGGAGTTATTAAACTGAACGTGAATGCTGTTCCAGTGTTAAATTTGCTGCGCACATTTTGCGAAGATAAGCCTGGCAGAATTGTCCTGTCTGTGCATCACACTGAGTCTGTGCTTCACAATAAGAGTATGTGTGAAGCGGACGCACCAAGTGTAGCATGTGTCATAATGTCAGGGTATAATATGCTCATAAGTGCAATAGGCTAATACGTGCAATAGCATAATATAATATGTACAATAGGCCAATAGTGTAATATATGCAATAGTGTCATAGGGTAATATGTGTAATAGTGCAATATATGTGCATTAGGGTAATATGTGTAATAGTGCAATATATGTGCATTAGGGTAATATGTGTAATAGTGCAATATTTGTGCATTAGGGTAATAGTGTAATATATGCAATAGTGTAATAGTGTAATAGGTGCAATAGGTGCATAGTATAATAAGTGCAGTAGTGCATTGTGTAATAAGTGCAATAGTGTCGTATATGTGCAATAGGCTAATAGTATATTATATACAGTAGTGTCATAGTGTAATAGGGTATTATGTGTAATAGTATAGTAAGTGCAATAGTCTAATACATGTAATAGTGTAATATTTGTGCATTAGGGTAATAGTGTAATAGTGAAATATATGCAATAGTGGTATGGTGTAATAGGGTAATATGTATAATAGTGTAATAGTGTAATTACTGTAAAATAGTAAAAAAAAAAATAGGCTAATAAGTGTAATATTGCAATATTTGTGCATTAGGGTAATAGTGTAGTATATGCATTAGCGTAATTGTGTAATAGTGTAATAGGGTAATGGTGTATTATATACAATAGTGCCATAGTGTTACACTGGTGTCATAGTGCAATAGGGTAATATGTGCAATTGTGTAATAGTGTAATAAGTACAATAGGCTTATAACTGTAATAGTGTGATATCTGTGCATTAGGGTAATAGTGTAATATATGCAATAGTGGCATAGTGTGATTATTACACTATTACACTATTACACATAATACCCTATTACACTACTGTATATAATATAATATTAGCCTATTGCACATGTATTACACTATTACACTATTAGCCCTATTACACTATTGCATCTATTACCATAATGCACAAATATTGCACTATTACACTTATCAGCTATTGTACTTATTACACTATTACATATATTACCCTATTACACTTTACCACTATTGCATATATTGCACTATTACACTATTACCCTAATGCACAAATATTACACTATTACACTTATTAGACTATTGCACTTATTGCACTATTACACATAATATCCTATTACATTATGCCACTACTGTATATAATATACTATTAGCCTATTGCACATATATTACACTATTATCCCTAATACACTATTGCATATATTACACTACTAGCCTAATGCACAAATATTGGACTATTACACATATTACCCTAATGCACATACTGTACATTGCACTATTACACATATTACCCTATGGCACTAGTGCATGTATTAGACTATTAGCTTATTGTACATACAGTATATTATGCTATTGCACGTATTAGCCTAGTGCACTTAGCATATTATACCCTGACATTATGACACATGCTACACTTGGTGCGTCCACTTTACATATACTCTTATTGTGAAGCACAGACTCAGTGTGATGCGCAGACAGGACAATTCTGCTAGGCTTATCTTCGCAAAATGTGCGTAGCAAATTTAACACTGGAACAGCATTCACGTTCGGTTTAATAACTCCCGACCCGTTTCATCAATTGAAAAACTTGAAGTGGTTTATGATAGCAGACCCATGTAGGTCCGTTTCCTGAATATAGTAGACATGGTGATAAAGGGATCTTTGAGTAAATGAGTGATACATGCCAAAATGTTACCCTTATGGTGCCTCATAAATACCTATATGTTGTAACTCAAGAACCGTAGTACATACAGACATGTGCTTGGTATCAAAATGTCCGTAATGCCCACCTTTATAGTAACGTTCAATACATTTATGGGGCTTAAAATCTTCGTATTTCGAGTTATGAATGAAAAACCACATTTTTGGACGGACATATTGGATTTTGGGGGCTGCCATCTTGGAATTTTGCAGAGCATGCAGTACTTTTAGAAATAGTGGGGTTTGAAGAGTGTGTGTACCAATTCCCATGCCTGTATCACAATTTGATTGACTTAAAAATCAATGTCAATGATGTCTTGCTCTCCTCAATCTGTGAAAGTACCTATATGCTGTATCTCAAGAACCATAGGAGATACAGACATGTGTACCAAATCGTCCGCAATGGCCAACTTTGTATTAATGTTCAATACATTTATGGGGTGTAAAATCAATGCATTTCAAGTTATGAAGGAAAAACCACATTTCTGGGCAGACATCTTGGATTTTGGGGGGCGCCATCTTGGAATTCAAAATGCCTCCATATCCAAATATTTTTAGAATGTCTTTGGCTATACGTGTACCAATTTTCATGCTTTTATCACAAAGTGAACGATTATCCAGCTTGCTTCCTTAACTATAGTGCCTTTATTCAAGGCGCTTCGCATTGATTGTGCATCATATTCACCCATTCACACACACATTCATAAACATATAGAGGCAGAAACCATGCAAGGCCCAGCCAGCACATCAGGAGTAATTTGGGGTTCAGTGTCTTGCTCAGAGACACTTCTGACACTAACTCTGGGGAACTCTGGTTTGAGCCGGCAACCATCCAGTGACTCTACCCCTGAGCCACCGCCGTCCCCTATCTGCCTTGATGCTGATCCAGGCAGAGCACTGCACACATACAGTGCATAATACATATGGCTGTCAGTGTCAGGTGCAATGTTGTTTAAGTAGAGCATACAGTTGAACAAGCATGTGCTCATCGACAAGTGTACCTGAATCTCTCACACACACACACACACACACACACACACACACACACACACACACACACACACACACACACACACACACACACACACACACACACACACACACACACACACACACACACACACACACACACACACACACACACACACACACACACACACACACACACACACACACACACACACACACACACACACACACACACACACACACACAAACACAGTGGTTCAGGCATTTAGATTGTACAATGCCTCCCTATGCATTTTTGGCTGGATACCTGATCACTGTAAAAGATCCAAAACTTAAGAAAGTATGTCACCAGATAAAGACTCAGTGATCACATCCTTGCAATAGAGAGAAGCCACCACAGACAGACCCCGCTCCCAAGAGAAGACAAAACCACCTGCCCCTCAATCAAAGATAATAGAGACAAAAATACCTAAATTGGAAATGGTAAACTTTAATAGGTAAACAGTAAACTTAAGTAAATTCCTAACATGAACTTCAGGCAAAGCTATATCTAAACCTAAACTAACACTTAGGCAGGTAGGTAAAGGTAAATATTACATGATTACACTCTTCTTCAACAAAGATGGCGACAGCAAACATTCTTTGTCTTGTGCTTATACATAGGCTACAGTTGTATGACAACATACTGAAGCCCCATTTTCAAGATTTTTTTATGAGAGTGTACAAATGGGACCAAATGAACCCTAATGGGTCCATTTGGTTCTTTGTGTACACTTTAAGAAAATAGGTCTTAAAAAAACGGGGGGCAAAAGACATGTTAATGGCATAGTAAAATATTGAAAATTGGTGGAATTCTTCTTTAAACCAGAAACCTAATCTTAGTAAAACTAAAAAGCATTGGCTGGGGAACCCGTTTTACCAAAAAGTCAGACACAAATCAATGCTGGGCTTGGGAACGCCTTGAAATTAAGTTGCTTTAATGATGCCCCACAGAGGGAAGCTGTTGCCCCTGTGACCCAACTACGTATAAGCAGTTTAATGATAGATGGCTGGATGGATAAAGGGAGATTTCAACATGAAGCCATAATTCGGGGACAACACACACAACCACAGCCCACTTTAACGCTATGCAGAAGATGAGCAATTACTACCACTGTACGCAGATAAGAAGTTATATGCGGACATGATTTCATTTTGTTCCACACCATCGACCACTGTGTTTAATCACCTCGGCAGCCATCCGGCGTGGTAAATCCTGATCACTGAGTGTAGCCAGTTGTTTGCCCATATTGCATCACATAATTGCCATTAAAACAGCCAGTCTGTGCTGTTACACAACGTGTTTGTTATCTGTCAGTATATCACAAAGGACAAAACATCTGCAGGCCAGAGCTATGCGGGTTGCATTTTATATGGCACACACACACACATATCTAGCTGTGCTTGCGATTCAATGCTGGCGTGTGTTTGTATTGAGGTGAAGACAAGTGTCAGCATTTTACAAGTTGACACATTCCCTTTCCTCCCGGTCATCATGTTCACTAAGTTTGTGTTGTTTTCCTTGTCTGTGTGCCTCTCTCTTTGTATGCTGTGCTGCCTTGCATGCTCAATCTACAGGCAACAATAACGTGTTCATTCAAAGGGCCACTTCACCCCTTTTTGCGGCCAAATCTTATTTTAACAAGATGGTTAAAGGGGAACTCCCCCCATTTTTAAAATTCTAATATGTCATTAGTATACCCTAGAGGTGCCTGGTGGACATGATAAAAAAAAAATCTTGATGACATCATCAAGATGTATATTCACCATGTTAATGGATTTCTTTAGACGCTTCTTTTTTTCCTGAGAGCGTAAAAATGGAACCAAATGAACCCATTAGGGTTCATTTGGTTGCATTTGTACGCTCTCAGATTTCTTTTTTTCTGAGAGCGTACAGATGGAACCAAATTAACCCATTAGGGTTCATTTGGTTGCATTTGTACGCTCTCAGATTTCTTTTTTTCTGAGAGCGTACAGATGGAACCAAATTAACCCATTAGGGTTCATTTGGTTGCATTTGTACGCTCTCAGATTTCTTTTTTTTTTTTTTTTTGTGAGAGCGTACAGATGGAACCAAATGAACCCGTTAGGGTTCATTTGGTTGCATTTTCAACATACAAATGCATTTTCAACATACAAATGCATTGGTTGCATTTGTATGTTGAAAATGGGTGGAATTCCCCTTCAAGACGTTCGCCAAGAACGTCTTAACCATCTTGTACTGTTTTCATTGAACATCATTATACTATAGCCATATACAGTAGCAACTATAGCAGAAATATATTTTATCGTGTTTATACATCTCCAAGTATATTAACTCATACTTGGCCATATAGTTCTTTTACTTCTTTTTGCACAAAGTGCCTCCATGCAAAACCCTTTAAAGGGGATTAAACTGATAACATTATAATCATGACTGTATGCTGGCCTGTGCTGAACTATTGCTACTGTTCCCACTTGTGTTTGTAGATATTTCAGTATTTCAAAGTGTCCGTAAGCTATGATGTCATGGATACATCCTAGGCAGGAAATCAAGCAGAAGAGTGCAGACTGCAGAGTGACATACAATCAATGTTGCCACAGTTACTTTGAAACAGTAATCCGACTACTGACTACTGACTACTGCTTGGAAAAGTAACTTAGTTACGTTACTGACAACTTGATTTGGAAAGTAACTAAGTTAGATTACTTTTAGTTACTTGCGGCATATAGGACTAGCACCAAGATTCTTTAGGTTAGACGTGGTATTTTTGAAAGTTGACAGTACTTTCTCGCCAGGGCAGAGCGTGCATCGGACCCTGATGTTACCATCATTAACTGAAATAAAATCAAAATAGTGGTTGTACTTCCAAATAGGGCTGGGACTCGGGACAAAAAGAAAGAAAAAAACAATGACAAAAGCCACTAGCCAGAAAAAATGTACCGCCTCAAACTTGTGGATTCTACAGAGCGAAATGCAAAAAAGTAACGCATCTAATATTAAATAAGTAACTGTAGTCTGACTACTGGTTTTGAAATAGTAGTTGCATTAGACTACTCGTTACTGAAAAAAGTATTCAGACTACAGTAACGCGTTACTAAGTAACGCGTTACTGGCAACACTGCATACAATACATTACAAGACAAACAAGTTATTGAGGGTGGACTGAACCGGAAATGGTGGGATTTTTATTAAAAACCCCAACCAATTATCTGGCACAGAGAGTTTCTGTGCCAATGCGAGCATCGCATCCTTTCAGTGGTGGGATGGCATAGCGCGAGGGACAGCTTACACGCTAAGCTATACTACACACAATCATTCAAATCACATTACATTACATTTTTTTGGCATGCATTGCCGGAGTATAGCCATATAATGACCACAGATATGGTCTAAAAGTGTGGACCTTTAACACAATACAACATCAGAGCCAAGACGATGCCAAGAGCCAAGACGATGAAGACAATGAGTAGCCCATAAAGCAACAGTTCTTTCAGCTTTCTTATTTAGAAGTACTGAAGGCATGCTGCATCACAGTGCTGCGTAATAGCGCTACACTGCGTCATAGTGCTGCACCATAGGTCTGCGTCATAGTGCTGCATCGCTGATCAAGTGACATCACTCATGCGTATCCATGTCTCGCTGTCACTCACACGACTACAGTCCAATCACAGCACGTTTTTTTCTGTACTTATGTTATGCGGGTGCACAAGCCTCTCCTCATGAAGGCAAATTATGATTTGCAAGGAATTTGGGGAAAATTGAGACCTGTGCCTCATATCTGGAAAGGGTGTCTACATTTTATATGTGCATGGTAAGACTATCCCTATATATCCACTGGGAAGAGCAGTGCTCCAAATAATTCTGGGAATTGTAGGAAGCAAGTGATCCATGTGTCAATGACATCATGGAGTTCACGGATACGTGGAAATGCTGAAATAACTTAAAACACAAATTCTTTGCAGAAAGAACGCCCAACCAGGAATGTGTTTCTTGTGTCTTCCAAACATTACAAATTTGGGATGGGCAACTCCAAAGCAAACTCCACGTGCCCCAACATTTTATTTATTGGTCATAGTGTCAAACCCTTACCCGTGTCGGATCTGTGGTAAGACTGGCACATTTGCCAATATACGACCCGAAAATGACAAATAAGGGCCTACTGATACTTTTCCCTTTCCGATAGCTTTGCAGTATGTGCCGATACTGATATGACAAAAAAGGCACACAAAGGGCCGATCAGATACTTTTCCTAATAACAATACAGTATCAGGACATCCCTATTAAAAATAAGATCTGGTTGCAAAAGGGGTGAGGTTGCCCTTTAATGGTGTGTGAAATTGTCAGTGTTGCCGATTCTTTTTCCTTTAGTAATTCCTGAGTATTCATTCTGTTTTGTTCTACAATATACTCTCTCTCCCTCTCCCTCTCTCTCTTTCTCTTTCATGGACCTTGGGCTTGTTGTACATGAGGACTGCCTTCAGCTTGCATTACAGTAAACCCAGGCCTTGCCTCGTCCCTTTGGCTTGGCCCGCAGGGACAGTGTGTGCATGTGTCTCTTTGTGTATACGTTTGTATACTCCTATGCGTTTGCACTCACAGACATGTGTGTGTGTTCCGCCTTGCGGTCGTGGCTACGCAATCATGCATGTGCACATGAACTTGTGTGTGTGCCCCGTGCGTGCGTGTTGAGTGTGTATGTGTCCACATAGCGGCCCGTCATAGCGGCTGTAGCAAACACACTTCGGAGACGTGTGAGAAGTGATGAGCTGGCAGACTTGGGTCAGCTGTCCACCTCGGAACCCGACCGAAAGCGACAGCGATCCCCGCGTCCCGCTCCCCTTCCGACATATCAGCACTAGAACATAATAGCCCGAAGGCTGTATGCCATAAATATCATGTACTGTACACACACAGATATGAACAATCAACGCTGCTTCAGCTGAGACGTGTCTATATATACACACAGTAATATGATTTATTGTGAGTTTTCTATAGGGGGGAGGGCCTGATCCATTATATTGTTCTGTGTTGCCCAGTGGGTGTTTTTCATCATGCGAAATGAAAGAAGTGAAATTGCACTTTGAATGTGATTTTGATTGCCAGCAGAGACTGGGGAACCCCCCCCCCCCCCCCCCCCCACACACACACACACACCCACACACACACCCACAGAGAAAGAAATATGACAGAGAGACAGGAAGACAGAGAAAGACATCGAGAGACAAATTAAAGTGTTTACATGCATGTGTGTGAATAACATGTTTCCGCAACATGTTATTCACACCTCCCCCTTAATAGGATTTGGCAGCTCAAATGTAGTCTGTAGTCTGCTCACACACACGCACAGGGACACAATGTAAATACCGAAAGCGTGGAGATATTTTACAGGACAGAAAGAGAAAGCCAAAGAGATTGAGAGAGACTCTACAGAGCAGTTTCTGAAGGCATGAAGCTCATGGTGGTCTTTTGGTTGGGGTGTCTACCGTCTGCCCTGAAGGGTTGGGGTCAGTCCGGGGCCAAGTCACAGCAAAGCATCACTGCAGACTACAGACTATTCATGAGACATGTCCAGGGGGGTTGCTTGGTAAATGCCGCTTAAAAACATTGGTTCTCAAATCAAATGCTACTTAATTGTGTCCAACCAGCCCAAAGAAAGAAAGAGTGTGCTTTGCACTCCATCCATCCGAGTGTCCGTCTATCGGTTACCAGCTAATCTGTGGCATCGCTGGCCGGATCCACACCAAACCAACAATGAACCTCTGCCCCAAAATTTCCAGAGCGGCCTATTTTCTCATTTGTACCTATAACTACACCGATCTGGATGAAAGGTTGCATGCATATTATTGCATAATCCTATTACCCATCCAGATTCTGTCCCAAAATCACGCAAATGATTTCACAGTATCTTTACAGTCAGGTGTCAAGGGGAGCTGTCCTATATTTCAGAATCCATCCTAATTGTCTATAATTGACTTGACAAGATTGGCCTGTTTAGAACAAGAGGCATCAAATCATGAACATGGAATCTTTAACACATTTCCTACTAGGCTGAAACATATCCCGCAATTTTGACATTGGCCTGTTAAGAAAGTGGATTTTTTCAAAACACATTTTTGTCATGTGTGAACACTTGCAAGTGGTGTCTATCTCGCAGTGAATAACGTGTAAAAATGGGGGGATATTCCCTCCTCTGTCCACCCTTGATGTTTGTGTAAACATTTTTGGAACAAAAGGCCTCAAACCAACCAATTCCAACAACCCCATGCAAAAAAATGCCACCCTTTTCACATTGGCCTATTGCGCCACCATGTGTGTTTTCTTCCGTTTTAAGGTGATGTCTCTTTTGTGTTGCTGTCTTTATTTATTATTTACCATAATTCATTAATATCGTGTCATGCTGATTATGCTGATGATGTGTTGTGAATAGGTTTTCAGAATGTTTTCTGGGGGCCCAGAGGTGGTCTTTTTAAATGAGGACATTTTATCACTAATTTCAACAATGTTAGGCAGTGTGTTATATGTAGAAAACAGAAGATGAATAAATTATTATAACTAAAGCTAGCAAAAGAATACAATCGGTCAACAACACACACAGCAATATAGAGCTGAGCAGTCCCGCCCCTTTCATGACATCGGCTGAAGCCCAGAAATGAATTCCCCCATTTCCCAAAATTATTCATGTAAAGACAACTGTGCCGCAGACGACAACGACAACTCGAGTCAAACTGTAAGAATCCTGTCATTTTTTTCTTACTAATTTGGTAGTATGACTGTATTCATTTAGCCTGTTAAGACTCCATTTTAATCACTATAGACCTGCGCAGTGACGTCACCGCCCTGGTTCCAGAAGTGTTTTCATTTGTCTCATAGACTTTTCGAAAATAATTTATAAAAAGACGATTACAACGCGGACAGAGGCAACTCGGATCGTGACAAATCATGACACACACAAGGTTTTGGGACGATCAAATAATTTCTAAGATGAAAAACAAAACAAAAAGTGTTGTATCCTGCCATTTTCTACTTCTTGCTAATTACATATTTAATTATATGATGATATTGTGTGTGTCATCATGATTTGTCACAACGAAAAGGCGAAAGCCGCAGACTGTAGGGAATCCCTAGGGATTGCATGTTGTCATCCATTCAATGTGAGCTTGCAATGTTCATTGCCAGTAATTGCTCAGCCCATCCTCCTCTACCTCAGACTTGCCTCGGGTGTGTGACCATCAAAACGTGGAGTCATCCGCGTTAAGAGAGAGATCGCATCATGCCACAGCAGCTTCAAAATAATAATAAATAACAAATAAAGTTAGGTCCCAAGTCCCAAGTTTGCTTCCCTGTGGGATGCCAAAACCCAAAGCTTGTTTTTTTGCTTTTGCTTTGGTTTTTTGATTTTATGATGTAATTGTACTCCATTTGTACTGATGTTGTGTTCTTGACATGTTTGATGTGTTGTTTTATGTATTGTAAAAAGATGGGTAAGCATTGTTTTATGTGTACCCATTGAAAGTGAGATGCTTAATCTCAAAGTGTAAAATAAAATTTATATAATGAATTACTGGCCTTTTACTTGTAGCAGAGTAGTTCTACATTTCAATATTGATATTTTTACTTACTTTAAGTAAAAAAAAAAAAAAAAAAAAAACATTTTGAATGTCGTTCTTGGTGCCTATTGCTGCTGCATGTCCAAGTAAAACCATTACATATTCATACAACATGCTTGCATTGTGTAACATGCAGAGCTACAGAAAGAAAAGGCCTGTGAATTATACATGATCTCTGCTGCATGGCAAAAGAGTAGCAGGTGTTTCCAGTGTAATTGTTTACACTTTATGGACAGGAAAAACATTTCCCTGGGAAAAAAATCTCAACCTGCATTGTGGATGAAAGAACCAAGGCTAACACATGCTGCATGCACACATGGACGTGCGCACAGATGCGTGCACAAAACTGTGCACACACGCATGCACGTGCACAAACATGTGCACACATACACACGCGCACACACACACATGCAAAGACAGTAGAGAGTATATTCTTGCATGTGTGTACGCTTGAAGTATGGTCTATCTCGCAGTGAATATTGTAAAAAAAAAAAAAAAAAAAAAAAATGGGGGGATATGCCCTCTGTTCACCCTTGAGGGTTTGTGTTAACGATTCTTATCACAAACATCGAAAGCCATTGACAATGAATGTCCAGCTGTGTTTGTGTAAAGTAAACACAAACATTGTGCAAACTCGAAGACGAAGGTGCACAGGAGGGGTTGCAATTATTTCTAGACCGCAACCCTTTTTTAAAGGTCGTGACTGTAATCTAAAGTCGTCGCAACTGTTGCTAAAGCGGTCGCAACCTTTTTCAACGGTCGCATCCTTTTTACAGCTATCGCGGTCAGTTTGGTTTAGGCATACAGTATGTTTTACTGGGATCAAGTTTAGGCCTAAGGTTAGGGTTAACCACAGGGTGTTACGTCACCCTGTGAGGGTGAAGTAACAGTCACTGTTGCCAGCTGGGATGAAACATAGTAACAGGCGAGCGGACAGACGGACGCATGTACAGACGGAAGCGTGTACAGACGGACAGGGGGCGAAACATAGTCACCACCTTACGGTGGAGTCAATGATGATGAAGTATGACGATAAGAGTGCCCCATCACTACACACTGCAGTGATTAAATTATAGGCTACCTTGTTGTTGTGTGACGGTATCACAGCAAAAATGACTACTTTTTACAGTAACAATGAGTCATGATGAGGAAGCAAGGCTTTTATAGGCTTGACAATCTGTCCACCCGCAGAAGAGGTTTATTGGCTCTTAAAGGAATGCTGAGCAGGGGCTGCAGGGTGATAATATGGACTAAAATATCACAAACTATGTCTGACCTCAACATTGTATTGTGCTGCTGATGACTATTCCATGCATTCATAAAATATTTACACAATGAGATTTGTGATGGATAAACATTGGTAGTCTAATGCCAATAAAAGCTATAGCTATAAAGCTAGGCCTAAATAGCTGAAGAGACACTTTACTGATGAAGTTTACATCTTTTAACTAGATCAGGCCATGGCCTACTTGTGCGCAAGCAAGCAGAGAGCAAGTATCCCGACACCTCCAGGAGATAATACTCACGATAATACTCTCGACTATACTCTTAATTAAGAACTCTTAATTACGTCCCCATTATGTATGTAATCACCTAAACAAGCCAATCAGAGTACTTTGAGTGTGGGTCGACAACCGATGACTGCAAACCGATTGCCTAACTTCATGCCCACTTCGCTTATGCAAGCAAAGACAGGAAAGATTACACATACAATATCCACAATGCCAGATATATTAGGTTTGTCATAAATCTACTAAGATCCAAGTCTGATCAGATCCCTCCCGAGCACAACCGACACAGGCAAGCTGGAAGTACCCTTGCCAAAAATGCCTGGCCAACACTACACACAGCCTAAACTCTTTTCTCTTCCGGCCACAAAACTATCCAATTAACTTCCTTCACATTGCAATCAGAACTGCAGATTCACTCCCAATCCTCCGCCGCAGTCTGAAAACAAACCTCTAGTCTACAGACTCTAGCCATGACCTCTTACCGATGTAGGAAAGTAGGATAGGATTTGTATTCACAGTTTAATTAGCCAATATACTGTAGATTATGTACTGCTATGTTCCTAGCTTATGTAGATTCCTTACTACTGGGATGTCAAACTCAAATAGCCTACACATAGCGAGCCAAAATAGAAAAGGTACTACAAGTCCGAGGGCTGGAGCCTCTAGACAGTGCTTCAACACACAGACACACAGTAAATCAATATCCCATAACAGCAAGATAAATGCAAGGATAAAACTGCATTGCATTAAAAAACTGAATTAGCATTGTTAATGCATAGCTATGATTCACATGAACTCATGTCTAGGCTATGTACAGTATATGATGTATTGGCATGCTTTTTCTTTTGTTCATTCTTTAATGGAAGCCACTGTGGATTAAAAGTGTCTGATAGGTGCTGAAATTGTAAGAGTACTCATAGAGTACTCCAATAGGAGAGTAGCGACAGTCCCATTGACTCCAATGCTACGACTGAACAGAGACGGCTATTTGCTGAAAAGCACACGTGATCGCCTAGTAAGGAGGAATTCAAGTTCCAAACAAATAGATATTTGACTAAATAGGCGTTTTGTGCCACAACTTTCACATGGATATGAAAGTAGCTAGGACTATATGACACCACACGTCTTTGGAATTATTTAATGGGTGAGTACACAGGGAATGATTAGCACGCAAAGTGCACCCACATTTAAATGTTACCACAAGTGAATGCATCGGAAGCATGTCTATTATTAGAATAATAATAGCCATGCAGGGCTAGGCCTGCATGTGTTTGGAACGGTGCCATGTCATTATTCCGACCTCCCGTTGTTCCGAAACTACGAGACGCAAAACCCTACCCTTCTCCAACCGTAACCCTAAGCCTAAACCCCCGACCCTCAACCTAACCTCACAGACCGTGAGGTCTGTGAGGTTGAGCGAGGTGGTTGAGCGAGGTGGTTGAGCGTCAGGGATTTAGGCTCTTAGGGTTACGGTTGGAGAAGGGTAGGGTTTTTCTACAAACATGCCTAAACCCTTCTCTAACCCTCATCCTCACCATAACCGCAAGCATGTTGCAGCTGATAGTGGATTTCCAGCGCATGTTCGGACTAATGGGAGTTCTGATCTATGGGACTTTGGTACTTAGATGGAACTGGCTCCAGCCAGCACGACATGCAAGATCAAAGCTTGTCACTACTCTCTTCCTACAATACACTAGTCCTCATGAGCCAGGTCATAATAATGTACACTTACTTGTCTTCCACCATTGGGGACAGTCACTAAAACATTTCCTGCAGAGTTGTAATGGTTGCAGCCTGAAGGCCTAACCAGGGAGCTTATAGCCAGGCCAGCAAGTCAAACACAGCTGGGACATGTGGGTGGATGAATTGCCACAGGTCCCGGATTTTCCTGATTGTCCCGGATTTTCATGGTCTGTCCAGGAAAAAATAAAATAAATCCTGGACACTTGAATGTCCCGGATTTTTATACATGGTCAAAAGTATTTATTTTTTTCTAGAGACTAGAGACCGCAACTAACCTGACTTGCGTCACTCACAGTCTCAGATCAGTATGATAGTCCTATTAAATTGTAGCGTGCCTGTACGTACCAGTGTTGCAAACTTGGCACATTTGTCGCTATATTTACCTCTTTTCCAGACCCCCCTACCGCCAAAATGAGTGGAAAACTCCTGAATGTAAATCTGTTTATCTAAAGATAACTGAGATGAGAAAAATGAAAACTGGACTGCTCCAGAAAGAGTTGAAAATTAATGGTTAAGTAGCCTAATTATTAATCTGATATGTAAAAGAGTAATAAAATAATGAGAACAGTAACATTTCAGTGTAAAAGTGTGATATATTTCTGGGTTAGATGTTTAAAGAGGTGCGTTGCTTCCGACCAAAAGGCCGATAATCGCCGCCGATAATAGGCCGCCGATTGGATGGTCAAAATGTCCAGGATTTTTGTCAGACACATGTGGCAACCCTAGCTGGGACATGTGGGTGGATGAATTGAACATGTCAGTCTCCTCTCTCTCTCATATCCACAACAACCCATGTGGATTCTGCTCTTCAGCAAATGGACTTTAACGTGTTCTTTAATTGATTCTCCTAACCTTCCCTCCTCTTGCGGCTTGCACAATGGTGTGTGTGTGTGTGTGTGTGTGTGTGTGTGTGTGTGTGTGTGTGTGTGTGTGTGTGTGTGTGTGTGTGTGTGTGTGTGTGTGTGTGTGTGTGTTCTCTCTTGCTGTGAATATATACAGGCTTTGCTACCACCTAGGGGCATACCTGCGGCCATGCAACCAAACTCGAGCCTGATCCACACTTCAGTGTAGCTGAATGGACCGCGAATACGACTTTCCTCAATAATGACAATGATAAAGTTGCACGATTGTGTTCAATCAGAAACCCAAGCTAATAGAAACAGCTTTCTATTCCTGAAAAGTTGCAAACGGAAGCCATTATTCACACAATACTAGTCTAGTAGTGTAGGCTACTGTATATTGTAAAGTTATTTTCCTGTTTAAAGCAAAATCTGCCTATCGATGTAGCCGCAATGCAACTCTAAATTATTTTATAATTGGAATTGAATTTAGAGGGATTTGGACGGAATTTTGCAATTCTGGCCATTGACTCCCACAAGAAATTTCATCTGTGATCTGCTTGTATTAAACAACGTCAAACTCACCAATTTTGCAGCTGTAGAGAAAGCTTAGGCCTATCCTCTTTCGATCTGCAAAGCTTTTGTGCCATAAAAATACACCGTAGACATTTTATGAGCTACTTTCTGTCCTGGGTATTCCTCAACAAACAGCATGAGCTGCCATCTTGCCAAACAAGAGCTGAGGAGCCTAGGAGGGGTGCTTGTTTTATGCACTGACACACACCAGGTGCACACCTGGTCGGTGGCGCACATGCAGTATCGCCACCTGCTGTTTGAAAAAAGAACAGGCTCACCAGTATACATAAGTATACATTTGTTCAGTCACAGTTGTTGTAAATTATTATGTCACATCATGGCTACATTCCCACCCCCTTATCTGTAAATGTCTTGAATGAAACTAACAATTTTATAATTACCATTGTAATATTCACAGTCATCAGTCTTGTATTTAATTAGTAGGCTACATCTCCAAGTTGTTAACACACATTTCAATCAAAAGCAGCTCTCCTCCAACATTACGTTTCCTTGCATTTATTAAGCCTGTTCTCTTTTCAATTTCATGTTGTTAAAAAACAAAACAAAATGACAGTTGAGCCTCAAAGTGCCACAGGCTTCACATGATTATGTTGGCCATGCCCACCCCCTAAACATATGTTGCTCATCCGGGGGTTTCTAGATGCCGAGGACCCAACATTTTCAATATAAGGAATATGGTACTCCAAATGCCAGGGTTCATATTCTGGCAAGACTATTCATTATCAATAGGTCAGGACTATATAACCAATATTTTTGAAGTACGCACACACAACATTTTACCAACAAATCCACACAAGACTCGGTATAAATAACAACAAATTACTTAAGTCTTATCCATTTCAAAATGTATTAATAGCTTTATTTCCTTAATATATGTTTAATGACAGAAACAGCTGAGTGGAGAAGAGGAAATGGACATTATCAACCCGTAGTGACTTAGGCAACGATGATTATAACCACAAACATTCACTGAAATGATATCAAGATGTGATTTATTGCTTTCATTCTTAACGCATCCTTAGTGCACATGTAACATGTTTAAAGCAAAACAAAAAACAAAAAAAAAAAACAGTTTAATGAGTTTGTTTATCAGTGGTATATAAGAATAGAGCGCTGAAGTCAAAGTCGGAAGTGATGCAAGTCCCTCAGTTGGTGCGGCCACCAATACTAGTCCCAAAACTGGGTGTCTGTTGTTGCAATTGTTTTCCATTATGCTTGTGCACCGTCCATTATGCTTTTCTTTATTTGTAAACAACATGAGTATCCCATTCACTTGTATGGTCCTATTACTCTGCTGCATGCTTCCATCTCGTTTGTTTTTCCAACGGCACTGCTGTTTTTCTAAGTACTGTGTCGTGATTGGTCGAAATATCTTTCCGGTATGAGCAGCAGATAGTGGTCCCGTTATGCGCTGGGCACACCATGCTGCAAACTGCGGACATTGGACGCAGCGTTTTGACGTCACGTGACGTGTTTTTGAATGGCTGTGGATGGAAAATAAAAATGGCCGTTGCGGCAAAGTGCTGTGCATCCCCAGGATGCAGGTCTTTGCGGCACTTTGCCGCAACGGCCATTTTTATTTCCCATCCACGTCCATTCAAAAACTCCAAACATGGCCGAAAAGACGTCAGACTTTGTCTGCTATCGTGTGCTCACAGCCTTACTTAGCTGATGGGAGCTGTACATTTCCAGACTATATGTAGCATTCTTACATTGTGGAATAGTTACCTGAATAAGCAAGACTATATGGCGATTATAAAAAGTGCATGGAGGCGCAGGGCTATCGCCCTCTAATGTTATTGACTTCAGACTTAGGTGCTCAGTATTATATGGCGATCATGCGGTGGTGAGATGGAAGCGTTTGTTATGATACAGTGTTATTGTTGTGAATGTTTGACAGTAACAGTTGATGAGATACAAGTTAGCAATGCCGTATAAGACAAGACAGATGAACTGCTGGCGAACGTGTGTGCATCTGCATACTTGTGTTTATTTCTGTGTGTGTGTGTGTGTGTGTGTGTGTGTGTGTGTGTGTGTGTGCGTGCGTGCGTGCGTGCGTGCGTGCGTGCGTGTGTGTGTGCGCGTGCGTGTGCGTGTGTGTGTGTGTGGTCTGAAAATTAACATGGTGAAACACATCTTGATGACATCATCAAGATATACTTCACCATGCTAATGATTATTTTTTCCATTTGTAAAATGTTTAAAATTGGTGGAATTCTCCTTCAATTAAAACCCCTTATCCCTAAACATACGTTGTATTTTTTTTTTTTTTTTTTTTTACCCTTTTAAATTTTTGGTTAGTTAAGAATTAAGATAGCCATTACAAGCTCACAGCCCGTCGATGTGGATGGCTATTTTCTTTTTTCTTTCTTATAGTAAAAATGGAAAAAAAGCTAAATTCTGTAGTTTAGGAATAAGGGGTTTAGCATGGACAAATATAAAATCAATAGTCTTTTTAAATAAATTTCCCATTAGTTTCAGTTATCTCAGAAGTTTTACTTGTAGTCTACAAAGTAGTTTTAGTTGATTTTGTCAACGGAAATGCATTTTAGCTTGTTTTAGCCCAGCGCGACTATGAGCATGATCTACTATTGTCGAAGCACAACCACCACTTTTGGAGTGTGTGACTTTACTGTTGCTGTTTTACATTCTGTCAGATAAATGAATCAGTCAATCGATCAATCGATCAATCGATCAATCAATCAATCAATCAATCAATCAATCAATCAATCAATCAATCAATCAATCAATCAATCAATCAATCACCTTATTACTTTTGGATCTCTTCTCTATTACTCCCTCTCTATTGCTATACTCTAATCTTATATCAAGAACCCAGTGGCAAAGATTCTGACAAAATTGTCAATTATATTTAGTCACCATAACTATTTATTTATATATTTTGTTCCCATCAGTGGAAAAACAAATGGTAATCGATGAACCGTCTCTCGTCATCATTTTATAAAATCAACAGTGGTGCTGTGTGCGTGTGTGTGCGTTTCTTGCATTTATGTGTTTGTGTGTGTGTGTTCAGGGCGGGGTGCTGAAGTACAAGTGCAAGGCAGGAGTGAAGATCAGGATGGTTCCCAGTATGGACACGGTGAGGAAGGCCCACAGGAAGATCCTGTCCAACACCTGGGCTACGAACTTCCAGTCCTGGACCACCTGGCAGACAGAGAAACAGACAGAGGTCCACAGGTGTTGTTATGGGACTGTGTGTCGACCATAAAGGTATAGTAAGTGTTTTCACTTAATGCAAATATTGTTAGTTTTTTTTCTTCTTTCACATTCTCCTCACTAGAGTGTGTGCATGTGTACATCTTGTTACCTAATGTGCCTTTAAGTGATTTTTATCTGTGAATTTCTTAATGCAACTGTCATTTTCGGGTACACTACATGCACTTGTTCACACATAAGATCTGACACCAGCAGAAACACCAGTAGAGACACAGTAAAAAAAAAGCAGCGTTGAAGCGGAAGAAAATAAGGGCATTCTGCCCAGTAAGCACGGTCAGGAACTGGACAAATTAGCAACATCTTGTTTGTGGATTGTATTGAATCCACAATATCCACTAATCCTGTCCGCTAAAGACGGACGTCTCTGGATGAATCAGAAAGAGTCAGATTGAGGTTGGACTAACTTAAATCAATCAGAACTATATCAGGCCCAGAATAAGCTCTATTATTTCAACTGTAGACCAGGTAGGGCCACTGACCCGAATGTATTTCCACTTAAATAGCAATCTACAAGCTCAAAACATTTTGAGCTTGTAGATCGGCTATTTTTGCTATATTTGGATTGGAATCCTGTTTATTGAATACGACACCAAGATATGAATAATTTGCTGACCCCCGTTCCGTCCTGTTTCCGCACTTGTCCCACACATGCAATACTTGTCCTTCAAATTTTGGATCTGGCCACCCTACCTACCACCAGCGAACAACCTGGAAGGGACCACAGTGTTAAATAAACATCTTAGCATCTTCGCGCACCTCGCGTATGAAGTGCTCTTTCTTGATGTGACGGCTGATGTAGCGCACTGAGTTGGTGGCCTTCTCCAGCATGGCCAGCCAGGCGTGGTTTTCATCCTCCTTCCCCCCCAAGGGTCCTCCTCCCCTCTGCTGGGCTGAAGACCCACCGTGGCCCGGTATCCCCCTCCGGCCTGGACCCCCGCCACCTCCACCACCGCGGGGCTTCAGCTCCGGACTGCGGAGCTCGATGTCCGGGTAGTGGTACCTGCATGGGAATGAATTAAGAATCCATGAAGACATCACACTCACAACAACACAACCAGAGACTAGTTCTCATCATGTGCAACCCAGATTGCCCCGCCAACAAGGATTAAATTCATTCTGCTCCCATGTCACTGAAATGTGGAGTGCCCCGCCAACAAGTAGCTAGAATCAATAATATGATAACATTTGAATGACCTTTATTTGTATTTATACTTTGGTATTCAGACAGCCAGCAATGGATGAGTAAAAAAAACTCCCAAAGTCTCAAAGTCTGTGACACATCTAAGGGCTGCAATCTGCATTCAAAGACTTTCCTAGAAGCTTTGTCATTGGCTAAAAACAATCCGGTCACAATAACTAACCAATCAGTAGTAGAAAGGCAAATCGAACAAATCGTGACAAAGCTTCTAGAAAAAACTTTGAATGCAGATCACAGAGATCTGTCACCAAGACTACATTTTTTGGGGAGCGTTTTCCTCAGCTATTACTGTATAGCGCCTTTATTCAAGGCACTTTTACCTTGCAAGGCATCATCCAGCAAAGCAGGATCAATGGGGTTCAGTGTCACTGAGCCACCACCACCAAATCCCTTGGCTCCTTCAAAACCGCTCTGGAAGAGCACTTACGGACTGCTGCAATTCGAACCCGGCCCCCTTAAAATAAATATAAAATAGACCCCTCATAGGATACAGTGGTTTGAGGAGCTAATCTGTCTGTGTGGACCCTCATATACCAACCTGTCAGTGTGGCCCCTCATAGAACCAACCTGTCAGTGAGTGTGGCCCCTCATAGAACCAACCTGTCAGTGTGGCCCCTCATAGAACCAACCTGTCAGTGAGTGTGGCCCCTCATAGAACCAACCTGTCAGTGTGGCCCCTCATAGAACCAACCTGTCAGTGTGGCCCCTCATACAGAGCAGCTTGGGCAGCTTCTGGAGGAACAGGCTCTTCACCCAGGGGGCCATGGGGTGGTAGGTGGCCGAGGAGCGGTGGTGCACGTTGATCACGAAGACGGTGACGATGATGGAGAAGGTGACGAAGATCATGATGAAGAGCAGGTACTCGCCGATCAGCGGGATCACCTGACGGGGACATTTTATAGATTTGTTTTAGAGCAAGGAACAGAACATGGTTGCTCATGTTTCTTCTCAAGGGTAGAAAACAAACAAAGTCAATAGCCAGCCAATGGCCAGCCCTGGTCTGCTTGAAAACCACTAGCCCTAATCTAAAGGAAAACATATCAAAAGATATATGGAATAATGTTCCTATATTTTCCTGGCAGTGAGAGACTCTAAAAAGACACTATTTTTGAGAGTTTACAATTATAGTTTATTTGTTAGTTGCTAAAAGAACTAAAGGTATACTAGGTAACTTTTTCATTAAAAAATGTCAGCCCTCAATGCCTGTTCTAAACATGTTTTCTATCGAAAAGTGATGGGGGTACCGTTTCCTGGGGAAAATGATGTCAGGAAAAGTGATAAGGAACACGCACATCCAAAAACAACCCAATTTCGGTAGGGTGCTAGATTAAAAATATAACATGACTAAACAACAGAAAGAAAATCTGCACACCAAAGCCCTTCCTCAGACCTTTACCAAATGTCTGAGGAAGGGCTTTGGCCCGAAACGTTACCATATAAATACATCGACATTCGGGAAAATGGTGTGCAGATTTTCTTTCTGTTGTTTAGAAAATTATGTCACACACTTCTGATTGGTTTTTAAATTACATACAAGGACCAGTCAGAATGCGACTTAAGCATGCAAGGGATGCTGGGAAATGTAGGACTCAATCTAAAAACTGCACTACGGGCAGTGAGAACCAGTCAAAAAAAATATTATCAACATAGACCAGTGCTCCTGATCTGATTCCGATCATTTGAAAATGACATTATCAGCCTGCAAATTCCAAACCATGCATTCGGACTGGGACAGTATTATTGGTACTTATGGCCAATAATACAACATGCTGATCAGAGAGGACTCTCCAAAAAGAACCAAACAGTGCGTTTTATTTATTTGTGTGGCGGTGGCGGGGTGGCGGTGTGGGGTTAGGCTTTCACAAGCCGCCTTTGTACTGATGAGTAGGTAAAACGTTATTTGTATTAACAGTACAGACGAGAGGCCGGTCGTCATAGATTATGCCATCGCAGGAAGAGAACAGAGCTATGGAAAAAAAAGATCTGAGTTAGACCCACTTTGGAGGAGGACGGGATGATCTCCTCGATGACCAGCAGGAAGACAGTGAGGGACACCAGCACGGAGGTGGACAGGGACAGCTTCTCGCCCTCGTCGGAGGGCAGGTAGAACACCAGCACGGTGAGGAAGGACAGGCCCAGGCAGGGGATGATGAGGAACAGTGTGTAGAAGAGAGGCAGACGTTTCAGGATGAAGGAGTAGGTGACGAACGGGTACCAGTACACCTCGTCCCGCCGGCTGCCCTTGGCGCCCGTGGCGTTGAGGATCTCCCACTCGCCGTTGTCAAAGAAGTCCTTCAGGGGGGAATCGGAATGAGGAGAATGCTCATTTCCAACATTTTGCCATGTCATTAATATACCTTAGAGATGTTGTGTGGACAACATACCCCCCCTCTTCCCCATTCATCATTTCCTAGAAATTGACATCTGGATGACATCATCAAGTTGTGTTCACCATGTTAATGATTTTTCTGAGAGTGTACAAATGGACCTGCTAGGGTCCAGTTGGTTCAAATTAATGTTAGGTTTAGGCATAGGTATTACTGGATTAAGGTTAGGGTTAGGTTTATTTGCCATCAGAGGCCAGGGTTTACAACCTCTAAAAAAGTCGTGCCTGTTTTCAAACGTCGCAACCTTTTAAAAAGGGCCATGTGATCGTGACCAAAATGACCCTTTAAATAAAAACATGACCAGTATAAAAGGTGCAAAATGCATTAGTCAGTAGCTTGACCTTTAGTCTGAATTGTCATTTTGTTTCACTTCATTATTCAGACTGAAGTCCCTCTCCACCACAGCAGTTTCTAGGATGGGCGTTATCGGTGATTAACGGTCATATGAACCCCATAGAATATTTGGAAAGCAGACAACGTTGTGAACGAAGTGTGTGACAGGGCTCTTGGCCAATCAGGTGCTGGGATTGAATTTCCAAACAGCACAAATGGCCCCAAAGGTAGGTATGCCAGTCCTTGAATCACAGGGAAAAAATAAGCTAGTATTTTTTTTAGGATTTTTTAAGGTACTGATTCAGGGCTGAGCCAGGGTAATTTGTCAGAGCTCCTCAGACACAACGCAACAACACACCTTGCGGTTGACGTAGTGGTCGATCAGCACCAGGTCCACCATGTCGCCGTCATACGTCCAGGAGCCGAACTTCATGGAGCAGTTCTGCCGGTCGAAGGGGAAGAAGGTGACATCCATGGTGCAGGACGACTTGTAGCTGGCCGGGGGCGTCCATGTGATGGTGCCGTCGGAGCGCACGATGGCCTTGGTCATCAGGGAGCCCTCGAAGCGACCGTCCGCACTGCAACAGGGAGGAGAAACGATGTGTGCAGCAATTACAGGATTAACCCGTTTAAGACGATTCTATAAATGTCTGACATTTGTGTTCTTATGTCAGTCATTTGCGAACATTTTCATGTCACAGACTCCCAGAATTTATATGTAATTGGCCCGCCCCTCATTCTCAAAATATGTTGTTCCAGGGAGACTCGGGAAGCAAAGATTTTGTTCAAAATTTTGAATATACAGTATATTCAAAGATTTGGACCACATTTTAAAAATGTAACTTATTATTTAAATCACCAAATCGGGCTTCTATACGAGAGGCTTGGAAGAGATTTTTGACAACACAATTTTTTTATGGTGCCGGAAAAATAGTTAGAAAGAAGAAAGAAAGGGCAGGGTACAACATTGCTTTGCCCAAAAAATGAGCCATTAGTTGTCACAATTCAATTTGGCTTTGAAACACTTTAAAGGTAGGGGAAGTGATTTCACTTTTGTCAGATATCACCCCCATTTTTTTCTGTTAAAATGCTCTATTATAAGGTGTGCAGACCATATATGGAGTTTCCCCCTCCCCCACGTTAGCAGAGGAGCTAATAAAAGTTCCCCAGGTGGAGGGTGAATTCTCCTCCAATCAGGATCGAGCAGCAGGTTCACATAGGCCCTCATTTATCAAAAGGAGTGCAGATTCGTCCCCAAATTTCAACGTGGGTTTTGGAGTGCACACAACTCCACCCGGCATATATCAAGCGATCCCAAACAGCTGAGTCCATCCTAATTTCCTTCCTACGATGATAAATGTGACGGCTGAAATCAATCTGGCACGCCCTTGGAAACAGGCCGCTCCTCCCTTTCTTTGCGACATTAACAACTGCAATACGACCAGCAACCATGGTGATGAGAGGGGAAAAAAAATAACTTTCCACCGATCGCGCTGCTTCCTGCGGCCAGCCAGCCAGCCCCCCCCCCCCCCCCCCCCCCCCCCCAGCCCGATTGCGCTGCTTCCCGTGGCGCGACAGCCCCCCCCTCTTTCACATAGACACACGCAACTCCGTTCGCCGTTGTTTTAAGTAGGCTAAGTAAAATAATAGCATGGCATTTGGTTTTATTTTTAGTTTACACTCTCAAGAGCCAACTTTCATCTGGTTACCTGGGGACCACCTGGGACCCTCTCAAGAACCACTGGTGGTCCTCGGACCACATTGAAAACTACTGGCCTATAGGACCAGTTTTTATTACATCGCGGTGAATGGAATAGGCTACAGGTTAATATTCTGCAGTGTAGGATTAAATCCATGCATTTTTAGAAAGAGCGCAGCCCCCCCTCTCCCCCCGAGTCGGACTGCTGCCTGTGAGTGACCACGTAGCCTAAATCAGAGATAGATAACTGCCAGCAGTGACAAGACAGTTCATAAACTCATATCAACCATATATGTGATCGCCGGTGATTAATAAATGAATCGATGGCAGGCACATGACTGCAGGAGTGCAGGTGTTACATATTAGTGTGATGATGCTGATTTACAAGCTTTCTATCCTTCGTGCTGACCATAATTGTAAATAGTGAGGCTGTGCATGTAGGCTATTGTCACTGCAAATAAAAGTGGCTTTTATTTATTTATTTATTTTTTTTCATCAGGATTAGGCATTAATGAATAAAAACTTTCCACCGATTGCGCTGCTTGCCGCGGCGCCCTCCCTCTCTGTTTCACACGGAGACACGCAAGTTGCCTTGTTTATTCAGTAAGTAAAATAATAGCATGGTATTTGGACCCGCAAGGGTCCACTCGGTTTTATTTTTAGTTTACACTCTCAAGAGTTACAGCTGGCTAAACCAACTTTTCATCTGGTTAACCAACTTAGCCTGGGGACCACCTGGAACCCTCTCAAGAACCACTGGTGGTCCTCGGACCACATTTTTTTTTATTACATCGCAGTAAATGGAATAGGCTACAGGTTTGTATTCTGTAGTGTAGGATTAAATCCATGCATTTTTAGGAAGAGCGCACGTAGCCTACCTATCTCCCCCTCAAGCTTTCTATCCTTCGTGCAGACCATTGTACAAACCAGACGTAGGCTACTGTAGATCCACATCGATGCAATCTCCCGCCGATCCGCGATCACGACTACCGAAATTGCTCTCACAAGCAGCCTACTGTAGGTCTGCAGTTTATCTGAGTGACTGAGGCGAACGATATACCTGTACTAACGTAGCATATAATATCATTTTAAATAGTCAGGCTGTGCATGTATTTGTCACTGCAAATAAAAGTGTCTTTTATTTTATTTTCACCCCACCGGGATCAGGGATGTAATCTCGCATAATATGCCTTTTCAAACCTATATTATATTTTTCATCTGTATCATTTATTAGGTTTTATAGCTATTAGGAGTGAATAGATAACTTTAGATACCTTTCTGCAGTTCAGACAATGCTGCTCCGCTTGTTTAGGACAGAAAAACAGGCAAGGACAAATCCTACGACAGCTCCCGACCTGACGTGGGTTTTGTCCGGACGTGGGATCAACTTCAAGTTCATGGTGGGAATGATATATGTCAAACAAGGTGGGAATTCTGCTCTACGCATGTCCTACGTTCATTTTTGGGTGTACACCACGTTGATAAATGAGGGCCATAGTGTAGCTACTCTTGGGTGCCCTTAGTGCACCAGGCTGGTACTACACCATTAATTTCAAATCACTTACCCTACCTTTAAAGGGATAGTTCCCCATGTCTACTCACTTGTTTAATGTTTCATGAAATTGTTTTTTAACTTAATGAGACTCTTAACAGTGCTGCATCATTGAGCCTTATTGACTCATCCTCGGCCTATGAAGTGGTGGGCACACCGTACTGCGAACAGCAGACTTTGGACGCAGCGTTTTGAGGTCACGTGACGTGTTTTTGAATGGCTGTGGATGGGAAATAAAAATGGCCGTTGCAGCAAAGTGCCGCTCGGCCGTGCGTCATCAAGACGCAGGTATTTGCGGCACTTTGCCAAAGCATTAAATACCTATGACAGCAGCCCCATAACATTTTCATTTTCCTTCTTTCTTGTTGTGTAAAAATGACTCAGTATTAATCATTGAGAACTATTGTTATTTCTGCATGATGGACATGGTATTCTAATAAAGAGTTTACGTTAAAGACAATCCATCATGTATGTCTTTAGTGAAACTTTTACTAGAAGTTTTAGTGTTAAATTAAGTAGCAAGAAGAACAAAAATGGAAGGATAAAAGACTTTTTGATTCATTTCTCTTATTAGAAATTATTCAAGCTTTTAGTTCATACGAAAAACTTTGGAGTTGCCCACCCTGCCATTCTTCCAGCCCACCCTAGGGCTGGCTAAATCCGGCCCTGGCGAAACCCCTCTTTTTGTTTTGTCATTTGGTTGTTAGAGGAGTCTTTGATGCACATTGGGATTCGAATGAGGGTTCACGTGCCTGACAAAATTAAACGAACTCTCCGGTCTATGCAGCAACATGATTCATATTAATCATATAATGTAAGGCCTCCCGGTGTGATTCGCTTGCATGCTTCCATGCTTCCATGCTTCCATGCTCGATTCAAGCAAAGTAAGCATAATGTGGCGGTCTGGCGGATATTAAGGAAATACTCCGCTGGAAAAGGAGAGGCATATTTTACACAGTGCAAGGGTGTGCCGTTACACCCGCTACAAAGTGTGCGTATGTATTGACTGATTGAGTATCTGATTACAGTATTCAAGCAATGTATTCACAAAACGGGACACAAAAGGGAACCACCCATGCAATGATGATGACAGGGGTTGATCCTAGGTGGTCCCCAGGCTAAATGATGGAAAGTTGATTAACCAGATGTAACTCTTTGAGAGCATGAAAATGAGATTGACCAAATGGACCTTGCGGGTCCATTTGGTTTCATTTTACACTCTCAAGAGTTAATATATTCATCATCTGAATTAGCCCAAGTCTCCGAAATCTACCTGGAATTGACAAAAGCAAAAGAGCTTTATAAAGATCTTTTGCTTTTGTAGCTAATTTTAGCCCCACAGACCACCAAACTATGGGCCCTGGTATCAAAAAGGTTGAAAACCACTGATCTATGAGGTTATATGATAGGTATAAATAGATCAATGTCAACAAGTCGCAACACCAGGTGAGTGTGAATTATACATGTATTATACATGCGTATACGTTGTATGTATTATACATGTAGCCTAATAATTTTCAGAATGATAAACTGTTTTGATTGGAATAAGAGGAATGAATGATGCTTTAAATTTCTTAGTACAAGCACAGAGAAATGAAATGTCCCAAAGGAAAACATTATATTCATTATGTTCTGGGAAAATATCTAATCCATGAGCTCGGGTTTCAGGTTGTTGCCCTACACGTGGCAACAATATGCCAGCCTTTCATTCAACGCGCAGGCCTGCATGTAACATTTCCCAATTGGGTCACAGAAAAATTATTTTCTGTGAGCCACAAGATTTATATCCTGTACGGGACTTATAATAAACATTTTAACATATTATTTTATAACAATACCATTTTCAGTTACAGGACTTTTATTAGTCAAGTAAAGCATCAATAATAACATCAGTTGTTGTTGAAGTTGCAACAGACACGCAGCATGCATAAAGCTAAAGGTCTGACTCAGAGAGTTTTCCGTTTTCTATGATGAAATGCTGTTGCTTTAGTGGTGCCACCACTATAGTTAGTTGGTAACAGTAGTAGTGTTTCAAATCATTTTAAATATAAGTACTTGAATTTGAAATATCTTCGAAATGTGGGCTGTTTGCATGCCATCATGTTTAGTGGGGCAGTCAGGACATTTAGGGGGGCATTGCTCCCCATGCCCATGCCTATAGATCCAACCCTGATTGGTATTTTATTTCCCAGAAACACAAATGCATAGAGGGCACTCCTTTACATTGTTGCAGAGATTACAAAGGACATAATACAGTGACATTATACAATTGGTAACATGATGCTTTGACCTTGTTGTGAGCCAATGGCAGTGATAGCGATATAGTATGAAAAAAGATTCCTGAACACCCATCTCACACACCATGCGCTGTCGTCAGAGCTGACTGAACAAGCTATCCAAATATTCCAGATAAAAGCGCAAGACACCAGTGCTCTAGAGACAAGATGAACTTTCACATTATTTTAATCGTCGCCACCATCACAGGCAGAAGTAGAAGTTATCAGCTGACACTGAGTGACTGTGCTTCTATAGGACAAGCGAGGCGACCAGAATACACTGACATTGCGGTGAAATGCGGCGCGAACTCTGTCGGCCTGGCCATCCAAGCCTGTCCTATCGTCTACGCCGGCTACGACCAAACCCTGCTGCTCATGAACCACAATGTGGAGCCAGCCTGCCAGGGAACCCTGGATGTCTCTGTGTCTCCACCCGTAGTGCGTTTCAGCTTCCCCCTCCTGAACAAGACCCATAACTGTGGAAACCGCTTCAGGGCCATCAATGAGACCGGCACAGGACTGTTCTCGGACTTCAGGCTGGAGATAGTCAACATCAGTGGCGTCGTGCGATTCTACGATGCCACCACCACAGGGACGATCGACAACGATGCTGAGATGACGTACTATTATTACTCCTGCATCTACCCCTTAGAGTACATGCAGGAACTTTCATGTCGCGTCCCAGCCGGAGTAAAGTTCTTTCGGAATATAGTTGAGCTTTACGGCTATGTCTTGTCAATTGCTGACTGCAGGAGCAACTCGATCCCAGGTTTCCTATACCGTATATTTGCACAAATGGCAAATATGGCGTATTTTGTTATGCGTGAATGTCCTTCACAAGCTTTTACTTGATAAACAAGAGGGGCTAAAGGCATATATACTGTATATATATATATATATATATATATATATATATATATATATATATATATATATATATATATATATATATATATATATATATATATATATATATATATATATATATATATATATATATATAACTAATAACTAACTAATAACTAACTACAGCTGTGGCACCACTCATTGAAAACAGAAAACTCTCTGAGTCAGACCTTTAGCTTTATGCATGCTGCGTGTCTGTTGCAACTTCAACAACAACTGATGTTATTATTGATGCTTTACTTGACTAATAAAAGTCCTGTAACTGAAAATGGTATGGGCGCGACTTCATCGGCGATGAAGCCGCACCCATACCATTTTCTCCTGCCCCTCCAATTGGAAAATGTCACATCCGCCCCTGTTCATGACAGCGATCTGTTAACAAAAGCTGATATTTACATAATGGAATCAATGTCCAGTTTTTTTCCTTTCCTATTCTTTTGTTTTTAAAGAAAAAGCTAAAATATCAAATATCTAAATGATGAATGAAGCAACTTAAAACCTGTCTGGAGCGTTCACATAAAACAAAAACAAACAAAACAACAACAGTAATGACTGTCTTGGTTGCTTTCTGGTGACGTTTTTCCTTCCTTATTTCAGATTTAGACACCATTTTAAAACAGTGAATCACACTCAGGGCCGGATATAACATTTCCCAATTGGGGGGGCATGTAAAAAAGTTATGGGGGCAACTTCATCGATGAAGTCGCACGTGACCATAATACACCCATCTTGGCCTCTCTTCAGTGTCTCCCTGTTGACTTTAGGTTGATTTTATAACATTACTATTTGTATTTAAAGCACTCAATGGGCTGGCGCCACAGTATCTGCTGTCTATTGTTTACACTCGTCTTTGATTCTTCTATTATGCTTTTCGTGTATTTGGTTTTTAACTTTTTTGTACAGCACCTTGAATACCCTGCGTTGTGAAATGTGCTATATAAATGGGGGGGGGGGGGGGGGGGGGGGGGGGTACTCAACATTTACAACATAAAACATTGGTGTACTCAACATGTCTGCGTTCACATTCTGGCCAAAGGATTCTATAGGCCTAATTCTTATACAATACAAAATTAAAGGTAGGGTAAGCCTGGTGCACTAGGGGCGCCCAAGAGTAGCTACACTATGTGAACCTGCTGCTTGATCCTGATTGGAGGAGAATTCACCCTCCACCTGGGGAACTTTTATTAGCTCCTCTGCTAACGTGGGGGAGGGGGAAACTCCATATATGGGCTGCGCACCTTATAATAGAGCATTTTAACAGAAAAAAATAATAAATTTGGGTGATATCTGACAAAAGTGAAATCACTTCCCCTACCTTTAAATAAATACTTTGAGTAGAAGTAGCCTACAAAATTGTGTGTGTGTGTGTGTGTGTGTGTGTGTGTGTGTGTGTGTGTGTGTGTGTGTGTGTGTGTGTGTGTGTGTGTGTGTGTGTGTGTGTGCGTGCGTGCGTGCGTGCGTGCGTGGGTGTGGTGTCTCACTTCTCATAGAGGACGATGTCAGGGAGCCAGATGGTCTCTGAAGGTACTCTGATGGAGGTGATTCCTCCATAGTCGTCTGGGTTCCAGCGCAGCTTCACGTCAACCCACTCCTGTGAGGAGAAAAATATAAGGGTCTGGCATTCATACTTGAAAAAACAGCCAAAGGTACCAAAGACGATTACATAGCCAGTGCTGTCACTACATGTATATGCGCAATACGTGTTGGGCAACATGCCAAGGGGGGCAACAAAACATGCCAAAAAGGGCCATGCCGACCCTCTGCCGTGACCATGTGTGCGTCCTCACGAGCTCTGAAAATAGCCGATCTGCTTGAGGCAACAGCACTCTCCTCAAGGGTGGGGCGCAACCCAAATATCATACGAGTAGAGCAACCATATTGTGGTCAGCTATGTTCCTGATTATAGTATACTGTATATATGCCTGCTTTTGAACCGTAGCTGTATACGTTACTGCTCTGGCTGCCACAGCGGCCAGAGCAGCTCCTTCAGGCTTGAAGGCCGCAGTGTGTACAGTCAAAATAAAAATGCATTGGTTTCCGGGCTAGATACTGACCGATAATATTGCAAAACCAGTTTCCAGTGATGACCTGAACATTAGTTCATAATCCACTATTCCCTAGGCCTAGGCTGTCGGTATTTGTGCTCGTTTTAACCGTTTGTTAAATGCGTCAGGCACTGAAATAAAACACTGTGTTTTATGTTTTATGTACTATACGGCACTGTTTTGTTTTTGTTGTTTTTCTTAGTTACTTTCGCTATACTCTTTTGATGGAGCTGGGTCTGTTGTATCACAATCATTAAACACAAGATAACCCTAATAGATGCCAGTACTAACCAATGATAGACAGATGTAAATCTTTACCTGCCAGAGCCAGACGTTAGTGGTCATCAGCTGGTTCTTCTCATCCTGTCAGAAAAAAATGGAGTTGAGGGTTAGTTTTCATTCTTTTAATTACACAGCAGGTTTTAAACCTTTTTCATATCAATTTCCTTAATTGGTTTGGCATTTGGGCCATACATTTGAACGATATCCGGTCTGGGTCATATCTGAAACAATCAATGTGCGACTGGATGATAACTAACCGCAAGGTTGCGAGTTCAAACCTGGGCTCCCTTAGAGTTGATGTCGTTGAGTCCTTGAGCAAGACACTGAACATGGTTTCCACTGCCATCGGTGTATAGATCTGTGTGTGAATGGGTGAATGCAACGCTATACAGTATAAGATTTGTTCTACATATAAGATGGGGAGCAGATCAGAGTGCATAAGGATGAGTTATTTTCATAACCTCAACCTCACCAAGGGTTACACTCCTTCACTTGCTTCTCTAGTGCAGCAAAAGATACACACATGCGTGCACACACGCACACACACACACACACACACACACACACACACACACACATGTTCCCTCTGGCGTTCCATCACATCACCCCCAGCACTCCCTCCATTTCTGGTTGGTTTAACAGGCAAATTGAAAAGAGATATGATGAGATGTGGTTACGGTGGGGAAGACTAAGCTCTGTTTTATACTTTCAATATGTATGACATGCCCAACATAGTGAATGAGTGCAGGATTAAAGTAGTTAAAGTGAAAGACGCAGAAGTGAAGCAGAGGAGGTCAGAAGGAATGGGGCTGCTGAAATTCACAGTGACTCGATTTAAGTCTCAGGCTCAGTGCAGTATGTGGAAACTGGACAGAGTTGTATGTAAAAAAGTGGACTTGATGTAAAAGTAAAAAAAAAAAAAAAAATGAAATCCATGAAGCAGATGTCTGGGGTCTCTCTGCCCCAGTAAGGTACCCAAGCAAACCTAATGGTTTTCTCATCCGTCAGCATAAGAAATGACCTACTGTACTGTATGGTGGTGAGCTCTGTAAATGTCAATGCAGTTTGTTGAAAAGACCACAAGATGGCACTCTCTCACTTCTGCAAGCAGTGTGCAGCGTGGCAGTGATAATTACAAGTAGGCCTACTATACTTAAGCACAATTTTAAGGTATTCATACAAGTTGAGTGCTTAACATCGTCTGTGCATTTACTTCTACTTCCTACCTATATTTTAAATCCTTAAAGACGAATTCCATTTCAACATTTTACTGTCATTAATGTAACCTTAGAGGTGTTGTGTGGACATGATAAAAACGTTCCCCCCATTCTGTGTGTCCCAGAAATGGAGGTCTGAAAAAAAATGACATAATCAGCAGTTGTGTTTCACCATGTTAATGATTTTTTCTTTTGAGAACTTTTTTTTTCTGAGGGTGTACAAATAGAGCCAAATGGAGCCGTTAGGGTACATTTGGTTCCATTTAATTACTACCCTTTAATTACTACCCAGCAAGCCAAATGACATCATGATTATGACTACATCCTCCAGTGACTCCAGTGACATTTAAGACTAGGCCAGATCAACAGCCCATATGGAGATGATCTTCACATCATTTCATTTGAAATACTAAAGTTCATTCTGGGCCAGATCTGACTCATTATGATATATCTTAAGTTGACCTGGCATTGATATGACTCTCTCTGATTCATCCATGGACGTGCATTTACAACGTAAATGACATTCCAATTCATGTTGGTTGAAATCAGGAGATATTCTGGGCAAGATGTGGTCTTGGATTCAGACTGTTTCTGACATGCTTGCTGGGTATAGTTACTTCGTAGATTTGGATTATTATTACAAATATAAACTAAACCAATTCAACCTTATACATTTCTGCCTTTTAAAAATAGCCGATCTACAAGCTAACAAAGTCACAATGTGTTGCACATTGTTTATATAGTTGAAAACGTGAAATAAGTATTTTGATGACAATACTTTTGCACTTAAATATTTGGAATTCTGGACTTGTACTGCAGATTTGTTCTACATTATAGTTTTATGGTGTGGGCGCTTTTGTAATGCACAAAGTGTGTGTTTGTACAGTATGTGTGTATTATTGTGTAAACATGCATGTGTCTGTGTGTGTACAGGGGTTAATAATGCATGTCTGTTTCTCATCCCATTCCCACTGCTGCCATTTGGAAGACCATTAGGACTTCTCTCTCTCAGTCTAACATCCCTTGGCTGTCCCCCCCTCAGCATCCGTACTCAAACCTTTCAGAGCTGCTGGACTCCAACATTCCATTACTACATCTTAAGCCGTCTCTTAAACCAGTAACAGGTACTGTCACCCATAATCCATCTCACTCTTGGTTCTTTAAAGGTATTACAGGTAACTTTTAGCGAAAAATCTGTATATATATAAGGTGAGGCAGCCTTTTAGCCAATCACAGCACAGCAGTCTTCAGCAGTTTCATAATGAGCCAATAGAGTGGAGGTGAGGTGGAGTTAGATTCAAATCTGTCTACAGAGTTTGTACACACTAAGTTTGCCTATGATAGATGTATTGTATTATTATTTTTTTTGTTTTAGAATAAGGTAAAAAAAAAAAAACATTGTTTTGTATCATACAACTGTATGTATGAGTACAAGTCGAAGAATTTTTGCATTTGCCATCTTTATTGAGGAATAAGGCTAGAAATAAGTGTAGGATTTGGCATCGTTCCCTGGTGGTTAAGATTAGGAATGGGGTTAGGTTTTGGCACGGTTACATTTACCAATTAACCATTTAGTCATAAAATCACAAAGTATAAATGTCTCCTGGATGCACAAGTTGGCACTCTACTGTGTGCAGTTTTATTTCTTCCTAAAACTTCCTCTCAACAGATGAGAGGAAGTTTTATGAAGAACTAAAACTGTGAAAACAGAAGAGCTCTTCTATTTTCACTGAGCTATACTTAGCAAAGAGTACAAGGTGTAATACTGTACACTGTATGTTCATGCTGGGGCAGGTGTACTGTGTACACCTGCCCCAGCATGAACATACAGTATATTATATCCACCTGTTCCTTTTTCAAAGCTCTTTCTCCTCATGGCTCTCCTTTTCCATCTACTCTATACTGGGGTTTTGAATGTTTTTTCAGGGCAAGGGCTAGCATCACCTGGAAGCTGGGCGATGCTGCATCAGCCAGCTTCCATCGATGCGGAACGTTGCTGCTCGGGCAGAGCTTATTTCTAATCCACGGCCATTCTAAAAATCCAGAAGGTGTGTCCGCGTCAGCTTCTTTTGGAAGTTGTAACGTACCAAGCTGAGTAGGCTTTTCCAAATCAAAATTTCCCATCATCCACTGGGCCAAGCAAAGCCGTCTGATTGGCAGGGAGTGCCCATAGATCTACAGTACACGTTAGTCCAGAAATCCTAAATCCCATAAGTCCAACCATGTGCTAGAAATCCACTACCACTATAATGGCTGTTTTAAGCTCTGTGTGCACACTGCAACAGGTTATGTTGAGGGTGAGGGTTAAAGACAGGGTTAGTAATTTCGGACCAATGGATGATAAAACAATGGGTGCTCCGATCAATGGCAGGTTACCCTGTGATTGACTTGTTCTCCCCATGTGTGCACCAGCATCTGTATGCCTGAAATTTGCCCAGGGCGCATCTAGTCGTGATTAAAATTATTATTCTTTATCGCATTATTGTTTCTATAATAAATTAATCTCAATTAACCAATAATGTCCCAGCCCTAATGCTAATATATGCAGTTAACTATGATATTGCACATTTCTCGTCAGCCCTGGATAAGCATACAAACCCTTATATATCTATCGATGAAGCTGACCATTTTTTTACATGAAAAGGGTTGAAAACCACTGCTTTAAATTAAACCGCTGTCTCCTCCTTCAGAATACAACCACCACCAGTCTTCACGGTATTTAAATGCTGTGTCTTCCTCACCCCCCCCCCCCCCCCCCCTTCCCCCTCTGCCTTTCTTCTCATTCCTAAAAATACACTACTAATCCTCGGGGGGAAGGTAATGGAACATTATTAGCCATGCAACGTAAAGCAACTGGGATTTGTCGCTTTTCTCCCTTTCTTGGGCCAATAAGTCGACTCTTTTTTTCCATTGCTCTGAAAGGAGCATGCATGCGTGATGTGATGCCTCACTTGTACGCAGAACATTCCCCAGTGCTCATTTAGAGTGTAGGGGAAAAAAGCCCAGAATTCAAAATGTACTTCAAGCAAAACACCAAGATGCACCTGGGACATGTCCTCAGTGATGGAAGCTCGCAACATCCATTCATCATATCCCTCCTCAGTCATTCACCCTCTCTCTTAGTCGTCCTCAGACGAGCTTCCATCGGAGTCTCCAGTCCTTCCGGTTCTCCATACACCCGGCCAGCTCCGAAGAGCTTTCAGCTCCCGCATCCTTCTTCAGGACGTCCACATAAGTTAGTGCAGAGCGTCCTCGTGATCGATGCCCGTGTGTTGGTTCCCACAGGACCAGCCTGCTGGCTGGGAGCTCGCGATGTCTGTGGCAGTGGCCGGCCAGCCTCATCCTCCTGGCTGCTATCTTTTTGCTGAGCCTTGGCAGTTGCCCGTACAGATCGTTGTTGGTAATATGGATGTTCTGGTCCACATCCAGAACAGTTCGCAGCATTCTGGTGTAGGACCCATCCAGTGATTTCTGCAGGATTGGCGTCAGGGTCCAGCTTTCACAGCCATACAGGAGGACGGACTCCACAGTGGCATGGAAGAGGCTCAGCTTTATGTGTCGGGGGAGATTCGAGCACCACACTCTTGACATGCCGTTCAGGGCCCTCCACGCTAGTGCCTTCCTGACCTTGAGGTCTTGCTCTGTAGAGTTCACCCAGGAACCCAAGTATTTGAAGTCAGTGACCTCTCGCAGAGCGTTGCCATCCGATGTTGTTATTGGCGGATGGTCCATGTGGATGTTGTAAGTGATGACCTCAGTCTTCTTTGCATTCAATCTGAGGCCAACCTTTGCACATTCCACCTCCACTCTGTTCAGTCGGGACCATCAGGACCCAGTAGCTACCGTTGATCAGTCCCATCAGGGAAGGACCAGGGCAACACAATGCATCGCTTTGGAACGATTCTACTAGATCAATCTGGCACATGAAAAGACTAGGCTCTGTGCACTTATATAGCACCTTCATCCAAGGCATTTTACATAGTGCATCACATTCACCCATTCACACACACACATTCAGTGGAAGCCATGCAAGGCACCAACCAGCACATCATCAGGAGCAATTTGGGGGTTCGGTGTCTTGCCCAATGACACTTCGGCATGTAGAGAGCAGGAGCCGGGATTCGAACCGCCGGCCCACAGATCATTGGACAACCTGCTCTACCACCAGAGACACAGTTTGTGGGTTGACTCCTGTCTAGGACGCACTTACGTCTCACCAGGCCCACTCCTACTGTCACCAGGCCCAGGACCTGTGCGTTGCACCAGACTCCCAGCTCCAAACACTTAACCCACCCAAAGCCGCAATATAATCTTCCATTTATCAGCCAGTGCAAGCTATTGCACCGATGTACCCTTATTTTGAAGCTCCAAAGCAGGAAGTTGTGTCAGCCTAAATAGTCTGTGTTCCTGTCAGAACAGATGTCACGCCAGCCTCTATGTGTTGTTCCCCTTGAATGGCGCTATCGGCAAAGTACATTTATATTGTTTTAATTGTTGATTAGTCACTTTTACAACAAGGTATGGCTTGGAGAGATGCAGACATTCAGATTCCATAGACTCCATCGATTGCATAAACAAAGTCAAGTAAGTGACAGGGCCCATGCTTATGTGCCTGGCACACACCTGTGACCGAGTGAGTGGCTTGCCACACACCTGCCAGCACTTGAAATTCAAAACAACAGTGAATGGCAACAGAACAACATTTTCATTTTGCCACTTGTTTTAGGGTGCAACCCACACATTTAGCAGTGTTACTCATTCCACGAATGTCCAAACTCTACAAGGTAACTAATCAATGATTAAAACAAGATAAGATATAGTATATACGGTATTATTAAGGTAGGGAAAATAATTCCCAAAGTTAGGTTTCCAAACTTTGTGGGCAGGTTGTATTTACTTCCCACTGCTGCTACAGTGTATCTATCTACAGTAGAGAATTGTTATCTGGACCAGACAGTCCTTCTTCTTACTTTCTGTGCAACTGTCAAACTCATGGTCCAGGCTGACATTACCTTATATAAATGTATGGACCCAGATGACATTACCATACTGTAAATGTATATATATCTACCGGTATATCCACTTTGCTGTCCTCTAGGCCCCAGGCTGTCAACATACACATGCTGTTGCTCCTTATACTCCTAGTCCTATTTCTTCATCTGGGTGTAGCTTACTTTATAAACACAATCAACACCACACACAGCTCCTCCGGGGGAGAATCCCATATATTACGCGTGATAACCAGATTTATGCTTTCAATTCCAGGTCTGCTTGTCCACTCAGCTCTCCTATACGAAATGTATATCATACCTAGTGATCCCTACTTTCTCTATGCCTTCACCTCCACAGCAGGCGAGCCTACAAGACATGTGACATTATTGATCTATGTTGCATTTAAAGTAAATAAGATTATCCCAAAGTGAACTGGTTTCATGCCGAATGTGCTGTAGTGTACACCACTGTGCCATAAAAAAACGGTATATCAATATATCACGATTCTTAATGCCACAATATCAATATCGTATCGACAGGTTCAAAATCTTTTTTTGATCCCGGATGTACCACGGTTTCCCATTGGAAATGGCAAATTTGGCAAAAAAAATGACATTGAGGGGTACAATCTGAGATAATGCCATTTGAATGCATAGGATAGTATGGGCTTTATTTTATCCAACCATCAAACTGCAACTTAAAGGAGAATTCCACACCAAAAGGTTTTTTTTTTTTTGCATTTTTTTTTTAAGTGGTCATTTTTCCCATGTGTTATTTTGTGAAAACACAAATGGCTGATTTCCCTACCCCAAAATAAACTTATAATGGGTGGCTAAGGGGTGTTGTTCAAGTTCTCCTATATACATCGCTCCAAAATGTAATTCTTTTGCTATACAGTATATATTGTCTCTCCACCATGTCAGTAGTGTGTTAACACACTGCAAAAATGCTGTCCTACATATATATATATATATATATATATATATATATATATATATATATATATATATATATATATATATATATATATATATATATATATATATATATATATATATATATATATATATTTGAGTGTAATAGTACTAGAAACAAGCAAAATAATCTGTCCATGAGGTAAGTGAATTGTACTTGGTAAGAATTCTTGTAATTAGAAATATGTTCTAAAAACAAGGTTGATAATCTTATACAACTTGCTCTTGGTTAATATATCCTTCTTAAAACAGGAGCAATCATACTTAAAGTCTAGATTTAAGATTACAGGACTTGCTTAGTTCAGAGTTTTTTGCAGTGCACTCACACTTTCACGTTTGGTTCAGCAGTGATTCAGCTGTCTCAAAAAGTGGGGTGTGGCAATGCATATGGTTTATGGCTGAACCACTGCAAATAAATATTAAAAAAAAAACTTTTGGTGTGGAATTCTGCTTTAAGTTTTGGCCTTTCTCACCCTAGAGTACCATCAGTGAACTGTGTTCACTCTACTGTTAATGACTGGAGAATCGACTGATCTGGTCTTGCAAGTAACTTTCCCCTCACTCCATCTGTCCACCCATCCATGATTCATGCTTGTTGTGAACTATGGCGGGGGATGCTTCCCCTGCGTGTGTGCGCACATGTGCATGCGTGTCCTCCTCACCACGTCGACCAGCTGTGAGATCTTGAGTCCGAAGCGTACGGTGATGGTGTCATTGGCGTGCAGGACGGGTCGAACCCACTTCTGGTACCCCCGGAACAGGTTCTTCAGCAGCGTGTCCTCCAGCTCCGCCAAGGAGACAAACTCCTCCCCAGCTGAACGAGAGAGAGAGGGAGAGAGAGAGAGAGAGAGAGAGAGAGAGAGAGAGAGAGAGAGAGAGAGAGAGAGAGAGAGAGAGAGAGAGAGAGAGAGAGGCGAGAACAATTTACAATGTAGTCATTTAACAGAAGCTATTAAGGTGTGTTCAGACTTGGATGGTTAAAGATTGACTGCCGTGATTTGTTTCCACCCTAAAACATGGTCATCAGGTATTATTGTCATATGAGGAGAAAGATGTTTTTTTTTTTAATTGGTGGTGATGGGTGGAGATCCACCTGAACTGAAGCCACTATGTTACTGTTGAAAGGTTTCAGCTCCCAGGAAGAAACGCTAAATACAAATGGAATTCTTCATTGCATATAAAAAACACCAAGGGGTCTAATGAAGTACTGTCACCTCTTAAACATGTACAAAATTGAAAAAAAAAAAAAAAAAAAATGACAAAATCAGCAGCACAAATTAGCATTAACGGGTCGTTTGGCGGGTAAACATTGGGTTACAATCCCACATGTTAAATGACTGTGTCTAGAGCCAATATGCGCGTGATGTAGGCCTACATGAGCAAAAGGGGACATTTAAAAAAAAAAAAAAAAAAAATCTGTGTTTGGCTGTGGAGTGTGGACCACTATCGGAAAAATGTGTCATTCCAGAGGAGGACCTTCAAGAAGCAAAGGTTTGAAGCAAAGATCTGCGCAAAGAGTTACAGAACTTGAGCTTTTGCATATGCATGTAAGGTCATCGGGGCCTACAGGCTAAGATGGAGTCTAAACAGGTGCGTTTTCAGTCAGTGCAAGAGTGAGTGAGTCTGCGGTTCTGATTGCAGTGGAACTGCACAGTTTTAATAGTTTTGCAGCCAGAAGGGAGAAAAGTTTGGGACGCGTCTGTTTTTAGTGAATGTATGTTGGTACTTCCAGCGTTAACTGATCTGAGTGAATATGCGGCGAATAGGAAACGGCAATTAGTGACAGAAAGTGAGAACATTGGGTTTTTAGAATGAGGGCATGTGAGGAGCTGAGAGAGAGAGAGAGAATGGAGATCGGGGAGGTAACTATAGATAGATATGACTCAGATGCGCTTACATTATGCAAGCGGACACACACACACACACACACGCACACACGCAAACTTCGATCACCCTATCCCAGTGTCTTGCCAGCGCAGTTGAAGCGAATTTTAAAGTGCATGACAGTAGTATTGTGCACACAGACACAGGCACACACACAAACACGCGCACACACACAGCACAATTGTCTCTCTCATGTTGTCATGTACCAGTGACTCCAGACTGACAGTCGGCTATGTCCAAGGGAATGCGATCTGGGCTCCCCAGGCTGACAAAACGATCACGCTGACATGATCGCCTCAGACAGAGCAATCACTGGGGGACACGGGAACGGGGCTGCGAGTGAGTGGCGGGTGCAGCCGGGCACGGGACATAATAGCCAGTTAAAGGCTGTGAGAGCGCCAGACAGACAAACAGCACTAGCTAGTAGAAGCACTAGCTGTGCCCCGACTACAGCAACCACTGTTTAAGTGCACACACACTACAGCTGAAGCATGGCAGCACGTCTACTGGGTTATTACATGTTTTCACCTCCCAATGACACGAATCAAAAAGAGGATCTCATTCTGAAGATAAACATATAGAAGAAATCTACCTTAGGCAGTCTTAGACTCTGGTTTTAGCCTCATTATATTGCCTTCCAGTATTTATTAGGATTGATTTATTTAAAAAAATACTCATTTATTAAAGCTCTTAACCCTAGAACAGTTATTTTGTGTTGCACCATCACTAAATATTTTATCCAATGTAAAATGTCCCATTCAAAAATATTTCTTCTCAAAATATATTGAAGTACAGCCTGGAGAAACAAACTCATCTTCTATGAACTCACTGAGCCTCATGAAGGTACTGAAAAACCCATTCAGACATCCCACAACCACGCACCTGAGACATCTGCAACTTCATGAAAATTGTAAAAAAAATAAAATAATAATAATAAAAAAAAAAATGTCTGGGTGAAAATCATGCATGTTCAGTGTTCGAGAGTTAATGGTCTTGCACCTTCTTATCTTCATGCTTGTCTGTCCAAATATCTCCCTAACCGGTTATTCAGGACAGGCCTACACAAACTCCCTAAAAAGCTGGATGCAGCATTCTGCTGGAATAGACAGCCTGGAATAGACTGACACTACAGCTCAGACAGGCACGCTCCATAGACATCTTTAAGAGCCAGCTTAAGACTCACCTTTTCATTCTTGATTTTAGTAGTTTAAAAAAATATATATATAAATATATAAAATAATTAAAAATATCAGTTCTCTTTTTGTACCACTGTCCTGGCCTGATGTGCAATTGTTTTGTGCTCTTTGCTATTATTCTATTGTTTTAACTGCCTCTCTGTTTTAAAGCTGTGTGGTTTTATTGTTTTTCTGCACTGTAAAGCACTATGAGCTGCATTTATGCATGAACTCTCGGATGACGAACAAGCAGATTGTATTTGTTTTCCTTTTAAGAGATGTTGAACTTCAGATAAATTTTAGAGGTACACCATATCTACACCATATCTAAAACACGTACTGCAATAATATATTCCCCGGCGCGGTGTCATGATCCACTTCAGTTGACGCATAATTAGACTTTTGAATTTTTGAGAGGCGAATCAGCCACTTAAGATTAAACGCAGCAATTACAGGAAAGCACAGAAGTGCATGGTGCGTGCACTGCATACATGAGCCCCACCAGCTACTTTATTTCATATCAAGGCCCATTATTTATTTGGCAATTGAGCCTTTTTAAACTATAAAAAAAAAACATTTTTCAATAGTTCAAATGGCCAGTCTACATACTCACAACGTGTTAATAGATGGCGCATAAGGGGTTTAGCATGTAACAAAAATGGAGCCCTTAGCCTACAAAATGTTGAATGTTGTGGTATCATTGGATAAGGTTCTGCTGTATTGATCAGGAGAGAGATAAGGCAAACAATGATCAAAAATAACTATAAATATATATTGATTGTTCCACCTGTAGCCTCAGTTAAGAATGTCATTTTTTCCATGACATAAATGTCCACCAACCAATTCTTGGTTGGTGTCTCTTGGGGTTTCTGGCTGCCCCCATTTCCTGGTAATGGCCTTCTTTGCTGCTGCTAATAAAATATTAACCAGATACCTGTCCTCTTCCTGTACCTTCCCCTCAACCAGACCCCCCAATACAACATTTTACAGTCCGTACTTACATCAGATGCCAATATCTTTTGCATTGATTCCTTGTCATTTCTCAAAAGCTGTCTTATTCCAGAAAACTTGTGTGATCAACATTCACCTCTTCACATTCTCTCCAACCTTTTAATGGTACCTGTATGTATCCATATTGCCCTACATTATACTGTATATATTTCCGAATGTGGTATTCTGCACCCTGAACAGTGAGTGGATATAGCATTATCAGCTCAGTGCAGTGAGCATTCTACAGCATTAGAGTGACATGTGACATTTTGCATACCGGGCACCGCCTGTGGTGATGTTGGAACTCTACATTTATACACTCTAAAGCAATAGTTCTGAAACCAGTGGTTCTTGGGGGACAAATTTGAGGCAAATTAAGGAGTATACAAAACAGAAACAGACAGAACACAGAGAAGTGGATAGGGAATAAGAGAGAGGGACCATGCAGTTGTCTCTCCTTCCTTCTCTTTGTTTCCTAACCTGTAGGCGTACATGTGTTTTGTTAGGATTAGAATTTTGTTGTTAGCTATGAATTGAATGAATACCCTGGTAGGACCTAAATGATAAACAAGACCACAAGGACTTTTTTGAGACACACACACACACACACACACACACACACACACACACACACACACACACACACACACACACACACACACACACACAGTTTGTAGTTTACAATGACTAGAATAAAAAGGCGGACGGAGTGGAATGGAGGGATAAATCAATGAGAGAAAAAAGATAAATCAATTTTCCCTCTAGAAACCCATCTCTCTCTCTCTCTCTCTCTCTCTCTCTCTCTCTCTCTCTCTCTCTCTCTCTCTCTCTCTCTCTCTCTCTCTCTCTCTCTCTCTCTCTCTCTCTCTCTCTCTCTCTCTCTCTCTCTCTCTCTCTCTCTCTCTCTCTCTCTCTCTCTCTCTCTCTCTCTCACATTCACCAGCATTATTGTCTGTTACTTTGAGGACAGAACAGTGATGGAAAAAAGTAGTCAAATGTTAGGTTGTACTAAAAATACATCAATACGGAAATGTACTTGGGTGTTAAAGTACAATTTACAATGTACTGAAGGCATCAGAGGCTGTTAATCCACAAAAAGTTATATTAAGCAAGAGCAAGTACAGAGTACAAAAGTAAAATGTAAGTACTGTAAATATAATCACTATATACAAAATGTCCCATGTCAAGGCTTCAAATGCATGAATATCTTTGTGTACGTGCGTATGTGTGGGCACAATGTGAGTGTGGATTTAGGGTATTCATTGCTCATATTTTGGGAACTCGGAGCTGGAGTACTCACTGTGCAAGCTCTGGCACAGATGCCCGATTTATACATCGCTTATGCATCCTGTGTCACGCCAAAAAACTGCTGTAGCATCCACAACCTTACCAAAGCTTTGCACCAACGCAGATGCTTTGTGAGCATGAAGATCTGTTGTTTTGAATAATACGCACCCCCCCCCCCCCATAATAAGTACACAGCAGTACATGGAACTGGCCTTAACCTTCCCTTTGCATCAGCTCCCCCTACGGAAAGTCGGTATGTCTAAACATCTTCATGACAAACTGCTGTACCCCAAGCAACATAAATGCTGCGCAGTGTGTGTGTGTGTGTGTGTGTGTGTGTGTGTGTGTGCGTGTGTGTGTGTGTGTGTGTGTGTGTGTGTGTGTGTGTGTGTGTGTGTGTGTGTGTGTGTGTGTGTGTGTGTGTGTGTGCGTGTGTGTGCGCGGGTGTGTGTGTGCTTAAAGAGAGACTAGATGATGGAGTTCAAGCAGAGATGGGCTGTTATTGATTATGCGTAGGCTAGGCTTGGGGGAAGGGAAGTTCCTCTGTGATGAAATTACAGGTAGGAGACAGCATTGCATTTTGTGTGTGTGTGTATGTGTGTGTGTGTGTGTGTGTGTGTGTGTGTGTGTGTGTGTGTGTGTGTGTGTGTGTGTGTGTGTGTGTGTGTGTGTGTGTGTCCGTCCAATAAATACATGTGATTCTGGGCTACTCATTGATACAGCGCATGTCTATTACCCTACTGTAACTCAGTAACAGTATGACATGAAGAATAAGCACTCAACCAACACAATAACTACCAACACCACAACACACATCTGCTGTAGAGAATTTAAAAATATATATTTAATTTAATTATATTCAATTATATTAAATTATTATTGTCAAACAGTGTTTTGCTAGTCGAATAATCGAATAGTCGAACATTTAGTTAATGCTAGTAGGGGATAGGCAGCACTGCTTGCAGTACTTTCAATTAGTTTAGCTTGCAGTTCTGTCAATGAGTTTATTTTGGTTTCAACGTAATGAGTGCAGAAGTCCGACTAGTTGCGAGTCAGGTCAGGTCATATAGTTATATATTTTTTGCCTTATCCCCTCTACATTCTACTTTGATGCTGCAGCTGTTTCCTTAGTGCAGACAGACACTTGCTTTGCCCTGCACAGCGCAGCATTCTCCAGCAGTTTCATAATGAGCCAATAGAGTGGAGGTGAGGTGGAGTTATAGATACAAATCTGTTTCCAAACACGTATTTTGTACACACTAAAGTTGCCTATATTACCTTGAAATCCCACCCCATCCTGCTGCTTCTGCTGAAGCTAACTGCATCACCTGGACACAGGGTAATGGATACAATTGTGCTGTGTGTGTGAAATCATGACACAAATAAGAGACGACCCCATTTGACCTGAATAATACTGTAAAACTGAAGCTGATGAATGTTTGATTCAAATCAAACACCTGCAGTACACGATACGATTTCTCAATTTGAGCAGGAATCTTGCAGCGCTAGTTAGCTGCTCAATTGATTTTAGTTTCTCTTGTGGGTTTACTGCAAGAGAGAGAGAGAGACTAATGAGAGTTGGTTTAAGTTTAAGTTGATTGACATTTAAAGCCGCGTATATTAGCGTAGTTGGCTCCAGGTGCCACATTTTGAATGCACAGTAGAGACATTAGCTTTGCTTAACTTAAACATAATATAGGCGACTTTATACACCTCCACTGTATTGGCTCATTATGAAACTGCTGGAGACGGCTGTGCTGCGATTGGCTACAAAGCAGCCTCACCCCCCCCCCATGCACACACACACTAGCACCGCCTTGTCTTGAGCTGGACCGTCTGCAGGGCAAAGCATGAAAAAGCCAATGACTAATGACTGCGAATGAGGCAGTCATAAGGCTAACACTGTACACCTGTGCACCGGTGCATCCGGCTGGATGGCATCAGAGCCATCTAGTAGATGAGTTGCGATATTAACAGGTCAGAAACTGAGCCCTCGAGCTGCTGTTCATGCAGCCTGACTAGGGACAAACTGGAAAAATCCAGTTTTTCCCCGAGCACCAAATTAAAACCAATTAACGCTCATCTCTAAATTTCTCTAATAACAACCATGCTTGGAAAAACAAAAAGCAAAGTTGTCCTTTAAGATCACCAGAGGAATTGTGGGAAACCTCAGGGAGGCGACCCAGGACCCGAGTAGTTCACCTGGGTGAGGAAGGGTTATGATGTTGAAGAGACCCAGAACCCAGATGACCTTGGGGTACGTCCCAGGTGCATCCACCATCTGAGAACAGCGATCTCATTCTTACGGAAAAGACTCACGTTCGAGCAAGCACATGGTGCAGCGCTATACCTTACGGCCAGATCACATGATCACCATCAGCCACCTTCCCCATGCCACCATCTGTTCACAGCTGGCACACACGCACGCACGCACGCACACACACACACACACACACACACACACACACACACACACACACACACACACACACACACAGCATCACTGGCATGGTTAGCACAGGTATGAAACTCTTCTTGCGTGTGTGTTCGTGTGAAGTGGAAATGAGAAATAGGCAGCTCACATACGTGTTACACTTACAGATTGCAGCATTTATGGGTCTGTAACTCTAAGAGTGTACAAATGGAACCAAATGGACACTAATGGGACCATTTGGTTCCATTTAATGCGGTTAAATCTGTAGTGTAATGCATGCCAAACAGGGAGGGGATCTTTGAAAATAAACAGGTTGAGAATCATTGCTATAAGCCTTGTTTGTCTTATGGCATAAGTGGCATATCTGGGGCTTTAAAGGAGAATTTTTCTTCCTCTTTAAAGAAAGCCTACTGGGGGTGGAATTCTACTTTAAAACGGGGGTCCCTGACAGGAAAATATTTGGGAACCAGTGGGATAGGACCCTAAAAGTCTCACCTTATGCATGCTGGCTGGCAGCATGCATAAGGTGTATATATTTTTTTCTTTTCTACTAGCCTATAGATTTTTATGTTTCTGGGCCTGGCTATACTTGGTTGTCGATCGCAAACAGTCAGGAATGCTCGAACGGGAACAGCCCCGGAGGCTGAGAAGACTTGAAGGCGGATTAATCACTTCCATCAACATGTCATCACATCGCAATAAATTAAATACAACCCTCTATGCTTCCTCCACTCTCTCCCTTTCTCCCTCTCCCTCTCTCTCTCTCTCTCTCTCTCTCTCTCTCTCACGCAGACAGAGTGCATCTGGCTGTGCGCGCAGACAGGTAGGATTTATGGCTGTGCCGTGCAGCAGTAGACGCTCCATCTCAGCCCGGACCAGATTGGAGTGGTGGGTGTGTGAGAGGATTTACGGTAGTTTGAACCATATCCGCTGCAGGCCATGCAAACACTCAACAATAGATAAACAAAGCTGTACGAGCTAAACTGCATGGCACTGTTAAAAAGGACCACTGATATTTAATTGCAAAGTATAGTAGAGAAGCGGCTTCCAAAGTGGGGTCCTTGATGGAGTTCCAAAGGGGATCCCCCTGCAGATAAATGAGTTATGAACCTTAAATTAACACTGATTTTACTATATAAATAAATCGGGGGTCCCTCCCAGATGGGGGCCCCGCAGACTAATGCATACATCAAACTGATGTGGGTTCCTTAAACCAGGTTGAGGAATGGCTCAGATCAACATATGAAATGATGTACTTATATGGAGTGTGAATTGAGTGTACTGTACAGGGTTTGATGATATCAGATCAACAACCAAAGGATGTCTGCTACAGAGACCTATAGATTTTACACAGCGTCCTCATCTAAAGCGCTTTACATAGTGCATTACATTCACACACATTCACGCACAGATGGCAGCGGAAACCATGCAAGGCACCCACCAGCACATCAGGAGCAATTTCGGGGTTAGGTCTCTTGCCCAAGGACACTTAGGCAAGAGACACATGGAGGAACTGGAATTCGAACCGCCAACCCATGGACCCGTGACCTGCTCCACACTAGTCGCCCATAGGGGGGGATCCCAGCTTTTTCAAATGTGGCTGTCCGCCCCGCAGCCAGGCTTGACATCATGAAAGTCTGCATGGGAAACACCTTAGTAAGACTCCTGAATTAGAGTAGAACCTCATCCCCCACGAGGGCGCTGTACTCCCACCCTATAATAATAAATCATTTATGTGGTCCGTTCACTTGACCCCACCAGGTGTCCCCCCACCCCCCACACACACAGCAATAAGTAGGCTATTATTTTATGAAGGAAGAAAATGTCATTTTTCTTTAGACTCCTAACCTACATAACCCCCACACATACTAGTGGCCTATGGTGTAGGCACGTGTTAATATCGTGGTGCTGCGTGGTGTGTCTTGTTATGACAGCACAGCACTAATTCAGTTAGGATGATTAATGAATTTTCTATGCGTTTCAACCGTTTTTTGAACGAACAAAATCAACACATATCGCCGCCAACAGTTTCCCCTCAATCACTCAATGCTGCATCAGCATTTCTTTCGTAGTGTGTTGTTGCAGTCAATGATGTGTGTGGGGGGGCTACGACGATCTACACACGTAGATGATTATGTGATCGTGGTCTTATTGTTTGTCTCGTTGTTGCACTTACCTTCATTAATGGTGGCATCACTGGGATCAGTCAGGGACGACCACGCCGAAAAGAACAGCCACAACACCGCAACTGCAAACTTCATGCTCCGATCTCTCTTCAATTCACCTCGACGGAGCCACCGACCGCGATCCGTCCAGTCCAAGCACCACGATTGTTTTTACGAGAGTGTGTGAGTGTGTCCTTCACTCCTTATTAGAGCAGCACGCCATATCGAAAGCCTTGCATGTGTGTGTAGCCAGCGGTGCGCGCTGCGCTGCGCTGCGCTCTGCGGGGCTGCTGGTGTCCCGATCACTGCCGCCTCAGCAGCGTGAATGTACGGTTTAAATAATGAAGGACGAACCGCTGTTACACGCAGCGCCGCTGCTACAATCCCTTATCTGTCTGTCCCGGTGCTGGATATTACAGGGACGTGCAAAGGTTGTGAGAAGGGTGCAGGGGGCTGAAAGCCTGTAAAAGGGCACTTTTGGACAAGGGTGACCAAATCAAACTGCACCAACCGACAGTAATTAAGACATGTGAATCCCTTGACTTCTTCAAAACCACTCTCAAAGGGTACTGACAGGTGGAATTCGCAATTCTGGCCCCCATAAAAATATGAATACCAGACCCTCCCCCCTTTCCCTCCCCTATTTCTCCCTATTTCTCTTTTCCCTTTTACCTCCACTATGATCTGTTCTGACTTTATGGAATATGAATATGAATATTTCTATGTCACTATTTAACTTTTAAATCTACATGTCTAGTCGCAGTTATTATTGTATCGAGTTGTGCGATAAATTGTAGGCGTAAATCTCCAAGCTGTTAATAAAAAAATCTATCAATCACCTGTATGCCAGACACTCTTGAAAACAATACAGATCTGCTACAGATCAAACCCACCTCACCCCTACCCACTTTGCCAGACTGGGTTGGCTTTATCGAGGGTGACAACAGAGTATAGGAAACAACATCTCACAATGGGTCTGGTGAACAAGATTCATTACACTCCCCAAATACCCATGTATCTGTCCAAATACATCCATAGTGTAAACAGAAGTCGAATACAACACCATATACCCTGTATATTTTTCTATTCACTTTTACCTCCACTATAATCTGCTGCTGAGTGCATGTCTGTGTCTTTAATGTTTGAAGAAATGAACAGGTGTGCACCATTGCAAACAAGCGTAAACTTGTTTGTCCATCAGTCTTGTACTGAGTTGTGCTTAAATTGTCTCAATCATTCAATTAATCAATCAATAAACCAATCAATCATTATTATTTATATTTTTTCTCATGTCCATTTTAACATACTTACAAAAAACACATATAGCAGGAAAAGATGCAACTAGAGAGCTTTACATCAGAAATGCCAAAATAGCAAAAGGATGCAGATCTACAAGCTACACAATGTGCAGCATGACAGCTTATATTTTTGAGAGCTTGTATTGTTGGTGCACAACCCTGTAAGCACTCTTTAGCTAATGGAGATGTGGTGTCAAAGCATTTCTCCTGAATGCCGAGTTTGTGCATGCCATGGGAATGAGTGGCATTAAGTGCCATGTGCATTTCTTTCAACATGTAATGCTGCATTCATTTGTGATCTGAGAAGGGCAATTGTTTTGTTTAGATATGCAGGTAAAAGGGCCCCCACAGATGCCTTATGTGTGCACGTCCCTGCTGGAGATGTTGCTCCTGTCCCGAAGGAGGGGAGGGGGGTGCCCCGCCAAAGGATGAGGGGGGACAGACTTATACAGACTGAGAGAGAGAGGGAGAGAGATGAGGGACAAGATGGGATGGATGAGGGTCTGTGAGACCCTGTAACGCACAGTACAACAGGATGGCAGATGATTGATCGTTTGGAGACATTCCCGGATAGTGTATTATTGGACCTAAATTGGCCAATCACTACCCAGTTGTGGGAACTCATTCTTTTTCAACACTATGTGAACTAGGATTTACAGTATAGCAATTAATAATGCACTAATATGAATGAATAATAGCATATTAGTGCCTATAGTTAAATTCAATTTTCATTACTAGGCAAGTAGGCTATAGAGAATTTATAGTCCAATCCACCCTCTAAGTTGTGGATGAGTACCTGCGCATAATAGTTATATATTATATTATGTCCAGCCGTTGCCAGATGTGAAATTACTATAGGCATTTCATGTTATGTAGTATATTTTTCCACTCAGCTATATGGAAATGAAGCCTGTATAGCCAAGATCAAGTGCATTTTCACTGCATGTTTATTTTAATTGCCATTCGATCGATTGCTCGGCTCAATAGAGCCATTAATGTGGTATAGCCTACTTTAGGTTTATGTTTTTTTCACTGAGAACATGTAGGCTAGTTTAGAATTGCAGCCACCAGTAACACCTATAAGTTCTCTTTGAGTCTGGTTTTGAAGGAGAGATTGGCATTCCTTTATGAATGAGCGGATTTTATCGAAAATCAAGCGATAATTCTCAGTAGGTTCTTAGCCGCAGCTCAATGTAAATGAGTCGTGACCAATATTAACGTGGAAGGGTTGCGGCAGATATCCTGTCGTCAGGTATCCTATCGGTTGGGGGTTACGGTTAGGTTTAGGCATAGGTTTGACTGAGGTTATGCTTAGGGCTAAGAGTTAGGATTAGGTTTAGTAGCGACCAGTGAAAAAGGGGTCGGAACTCATTTGCCGGCCACCTGCCTCGGGCACAGTTTGATTTTCCTGTCTGTCCCGTGTTTGTTTGAGCTGAGTCTGGGTTAATCATGATTTACTGGTACTCCCTGTGTTGTGAGTGGGGACCGGACGTCACAGCATTGACATTTAGAAAGTAGTTTGAGAGGTACTGTATATGCCTACATGAGTGTCTTTGTGGTGAGGCGTGTATCTTGAAGACCAGGCCCATTGCAAGTTGACTGTAGGCCAAGCTTCTCTGTGTTTACCATGTTTTGTTTTGGGATATGCCTGTACTGTAGAGAGATAGAGGGTGGAGGCAGTGTTCTGAAACTTTCATCTCCTCCTCCGCCACCACCTGTTTTCTCTTGCATCAATCCAGCTCACCCCGACCAATTGCTTTTAGCTTGTCAATCGATATAGCGATTTACAGTGATTTACTAACTTACGATCAATAATTATCACGGTTCAGAGAGTCAGGATAGAATGTAAGTGGGAATATAGGTTGGTTCAAAGTGTGCTTATGGTAATAACTAAAATGAGGAAAGACAAAGCCACCAGGAATAACAACAGCACCAGGACACAGGTGAACTCCACAGATAGAGGACACAGGTGAACTCCACAGATAGACGAACAAGACACAGGTGGAGAAAACGAATAAAAGTAAATTAACAAGTAATCACAGTGTAAAGCAGGACACTAAATAGAAGAAAATAAAGGGTGTCTGGTTAGCTTTTGCCTTTGGACCACAAGTTCACAGGTTCAATCCCAGAGTATTACTCCAGTGTATTGGTTTAACCACAATCATAACGTTAGAATATACTGTATTTCTGAAGCAGAGCTCTGCGACTAATTGTAAACAAACAGTCCATAGAGCTCAGGGTAGAGCTGTCTCTCTTTGTGCCCCATAGGCTGAAGAGCTCTGATTGGTTCAGAAACTCACCAGATCAGCGTCTCAGGTTGAAACTTCAAAGTAAAATGCCCTCCATTTCTGTATCAGCTACACCTTTGAGATCAAGGGACAACTGACAACATAGTGGAAATAGAGAAAGGACACCGATCTTGACAGCAAAACTTCAGGTTTGCCACCAAATTAAATAAAAACGAGTGTCTGTGAAATTGACCAGAGGGGTAATCCCAGTACTGAGCGAGTGTGATCATAAAAAATCCATCTCTGCCACATTATACACAATCTTCAATTTGATTAGAGCCCATTAAGCGAGTGAACCTATACTGCTTTAGAATTGCTTATTATTTGTGTGCGTGTGTGCATGTGTGTGTGTGTACAATTTAATGGAACCGTGAACGTGTGAAACCCAAGGCAATCAATGTGTCTGTCCCAAGTAGAGTGTGCGTGCCTCTGTGCACGCATGCATGTGTTCCACACTATCATTTTATAGCGATCAACTTTCCCCGATAAAAGGGCTCCGGCTGTAGGTAAAGTGTGTGGAGGGGGGGTGAGCACTTAGGGTGGCATAATTCATCTAATTACCTGCTCGTACAAGCAGAGGAGGGCATCTATTGATTCTACTGAGAGTTTCCATTCACTGTCTGGAAAAAATAAGCCGCTCACATGTACATCACGCTTCAATCCTGGTAGTTAAAACAACACTAGGATTTTATAGTCCTTGTGTAGTCCACTCACTGGCTCATCTACAGCCAGGTAGATGTTTTCCTACTGCTTGTGCATGTTGTTTTGGACGGTACCAATAAACAAAGCGACGTAACTACTCGCCGAAACAAAGCCTTCTACACCTATAGGCAAAGGTCTATACAGCTGAGCAATCCCACCCCTCTCATGAGGTCACCCCCGCCTGCTCAGCTCTATTCTCGAAGCTGGGAAGGATCTCAGGACCACAGCTTCTCTCAAAAACGGGAGGCAGAGCTCTGTCCAACATAGCATAGGACCGATGGTTAGGTTGAGGCATCAAGCCCCTGTGAGTTTAAGGTCAGGGTGGGGGTTAGGGTTAGGTATCGTCACTATTTGAAATAAAATGCATCTAAGTGGATCTGCGCTGGCAACAACCCAGTCTGTCTACTACAGTACTTTACTAAAACGGCACACAGTGCATTTTAGAGTGAAGCTCGCGATCGGGACCGAAGACCCTTACCAGCTTAGAATAGACGTTTGCCAAAGTCTAGAAGACTTTGTTTCGAATCTTTCGATGAGTGGTTCCGTTGTTTAGTTTACTGCCACCGTCCAAAACAACAATGCATGGCAGTAGGAAAACAACGACAGAGCTAGCTACGGATGGGCCAATGACAGGCGGCTGTGAGAGACTCGCTGTAAGCAATGGTTGCCTTATATGCAACCATTTTACTAACTACCTGCTGGTCTTATGCAGATGAGTTTCTGACTTCCTAGTGCCTACTGCCTTATTCAGCCTCAGACATTTCTGACTCTCTACTGATGTTCTCAACATCACCAGAGTTTCCACCTCAGAGGACAACCAAAATGAACCTAGTCTTGCGTTACCAGACTATTGAGTGTTGACTCGGTTTACCAAATGCTTTGTCTAACAGTGTGGAACAACCGTAATCTGCTCATAAGCATGCAAATATTGCGATTAAACAGATGTGATGTGTTGTTATTTGCAAACAACATGAATCTCCCACTTGCTTGTATTGTCCTATTATTCCTCTGCTTGCTTCTGGCTCGTTTGTTTTGTTTCATTGCAGCTCTGGTGAGCACTGCATCGTTCCCGTCTGAGAAATACTAGTTGAAGTTCAAAACAACAGTGAATGCCAACAGAACAACATTTCATTTTGACACAACTCACACGTTTAGCAGTGTTACTCATTCCAGTAATGTCCAATCTCTACATGCCATAGCTTGTTGTAAATGAGACAAACCAACGATTAAAACAGACTCCATCATGCCCATAGCACTTGCTATGGGCATTTGCAAAGTATCAACCTATAATCTACATAACATTTTTAAGTAGACTTATGCAGACTTTTTTTCTTTTATTTTTTCTAAATAGCGACAATTATTCGCTCTCTGGGACAAATGGCACTATTTTTCCTCAGGATTATAGAAAAACTGTAGTGGCTCTGTTTACACGGGCAAGGTCCAGGTAGTACAAGTAGTAGTCCTTAGGGTGGTTGTATTCCATTGGCCAATCTTATTTTGTCACAAATATTGCTGCTGTGTTTGCACATTGTTGTATTTTTGCCAATAGGTATGGGAGTTTTTGGTTTTGTATATTCTAGATGCAGTGCTCATACATACAGAAATGTAAACAGGGTCGCTTGTAGAAGCGACTGCATGGCATCAAAACAGTCTATTTGGTTTGATTTCATACGTGCATTTGTGTGTGTGTGTGTGTGTGTGTGTGTGTGTGTGTGTGTGTGTGTGTGTGTGTGTGTGTGTGTGTGTGTGTGTGTGTGTGTGTGTGTGTGTGTGTTTGTGAGGGGCGGATGCGTATGGAAGAAACGCATGAAGTCTCCGTGACGGGATGGGGGGCTACAGGGGTTAATTTGCTTTTGTCGCATTTATTCAAGCAATTAAATGAGCGACCGGTCAACTCATAAACAACTCAGAGCATTGAAAATTTATTCTCTCTCTCTCTCCCCTAATTAAATGTGAAGCAGCAGCAGCTGGAAGATGAACTGCAAGGTATGTACACAGACACACAGACACACACACACACAGCTCCGTGCTCACTCTCATGCAGGACATACTATGCATTACTCAAGAATATGTATATTGGCCCTTCTCTGTGTGAGTGTGGGCGTGCATGCGTGAAGTGTGTGTGTGTGTGTGTGTGTGTGTGTGTGTGTGTGTGTGTGTGTGTGTGTGTGTGTGTGTGTGTGTGTGTGTGTGTGTGTGTGTGTGCGCATGCATGCCCCTGTGTGTGTGTCTGTGTGAATGAATGAATGAATGAATGAATGAATGAATGAATGAATGAATGAATGAATGAATGAATGAATGAATGAATGAATGAAATCTTTATTTGTCCCCGTAGGGAAATTCGGTGTGTGTGTGTGTGTGTGTGTGTGTGTGTGTGTGTGTGTGTGTGTGTGTGTGTGTGTGTGTGTGTGTGTGTGTGTGTGTGTTGGGGGAGAGGCAGTGCAGGCATCTGTGTCTCATCAAGCTGTGTCCTCCTAAGGCACCTGATCACGGCCCTGCCACTGCCAAGTCACACACACTCGCACGCACAAGCACACGCACAGGCACATGCACAGGCACAAGCTACAATTCAGGCATCCCACAAGCACTTGATGATTCCTGAATCGCAGATGTCTCTCCTCCACGCTAAAATTGTGTGTGAATTCCCGAAAGTCCTGACTGAGCAGGGTCCATGCATGTGCGCCAGGCCCTGGCACTGGATAATAATATGTCGCAGCGAAAAGGGAGACAGCGAGATCATCTTGCAGCCTCGACCTATGGTCGCAACCGTTTTACAAACACTCGCAACCATTTATCGGTTGGGAACCCGGGCGACCGACCTTCTCCCAAACTTTTTTTTTTTTTTTTTTCATTTGTGAAACCGTCATGACCTTTCTTTCATCGGTCAGAACTAAACCTAACCCTAACCTTAGGCCTAAACTTAAAGGGTAAGTCCACTTTTGTTGAGGGGGGGGGGGGGGGGGGGGGGGGGGGGTTACGTTGCGATGATGGAATTCCAAATATGGACGTAATTCCAAATATGGAAGTAAAAAAGGATAATTCAAAATATGCATTCTACACTAATACAACTCTCAAAGCGACTCAAACAAATACAAACAAAATTGTTTTTTTTTTTTTTTTTCATAAAAATGTTAACTTCCTGATGATTTTATTATTTGACGAACTGGATCCGAGTCCGTGGATCCAGTCCAGGTTTTAAAAATGCTAAAATCCACAGGAAGTTAATATAGCATCACTATAACTCACCGGTACGTGGGTTATAGTGATGCTCTATCGTGTTTGAATCAACTTGGTGTTTTGGAGTGACTTTGAGCACTGTTTTAGTGTACAATGTAAGTCAATGAGGAGCATACAGTATTTTGAGACTTTTATTTTCTCGTCCACATTTGGAATTACATCATGGCAAGAACACTACACCAAAAAAACTTAAACCTCAGTAAAACATATGCATGAACATAACCGCAATGCCCAACAATTATTAGAAAAAGACCTAGGTCTAGATTTTCGTCACCGCTATAAACCCCTTATCCCTTAACGTATTTGCAATAGTTCAAATGGCCAGTCTACATGCTCACAACATGTCAATAGATTGGAACATTGAAGTATTCCCAAAAGTTTTTAAAAATGGTAAAAAAGGGATAAGTGGTTTGGGATAAGGGGTTTAGCATGTAACGAAAATGGAGCCCCCCTAGGCCGAGGTTACAAGCTGATTTCGCCCCTCCTGAATGAAAACGCCATGCTAAACACTCTCAGTTCAGAGAAGGGGTTCAAGTGCGGGTCAAGTGCGGGTTTTGCAGGCGAAGGGTCAGTGATAACAATTCCGTGCTCTTTATATTCTCAAATTGAATTACAGTGGAACTCTATTCAGCTTTTATTCTGGGATAACGGGAAGGAGGGCCAGAGTTGAGAAGGACGGGATAGAGTGTTAATGTAAGAATTCTGAAAGTGCACGATTGCAGCAGCAAGACGGCTCAATCTGTGTCCACGCTAAACCTCTTATCCATAAACTGCTTTGGCTTTTTTGCTATTTTGAATAGTTAGAATAGCCAATCTGCAGTACAGTACATTGACACATGAGATTGTAGATTTATATTTTAAATGTGCACTGAAATGGAAATGGAGGGTATTTTACTTTGAAGTTTCAGCCTGAATTTCCCTGAACCAGAGCTCGTATCCCTTCGGGCGATGGGATGGCAAAGAGAGAGGGATATAGTCGCTCAGCTCTGCCACTTTGCAGCTATGTTGTTTATTTCTAACATATAATGCGTTACTCTATAGTATACCGTATATATTCTAATGAGATGATTGAGTTTAAACCAAGTAATACAACAGTGACGACTAAAACTAAACACAGCTCTGGTGCAACATGCAAAAACACTGCAGATCATGTGAGTTTTATGTTGCAGCTTTAATACATACACATCTGCTCTCTGTCCCAAACTAATTTTGTCCCTTTAGTTTTTTGTTTTTTTTACCATTACATGCATCAGTAAGCATTCTGTGACCTTTTTCATTCCAAACACTGAAAGCAAAGTAAACCAGCTGGGTCAACTCAAAAAGGATCATTGAACTCGACACACACGCACACACACACGCACACTGTACACAAATACATAAAGTATATTTACCATCCCCATCAATGAAAACCTCTGATGCTGCCCTAAAGGGGTTTGTTTTCAGGGAAGTAGCCTCTCTCTGCCTCACACACACAGACACACACACACAGACACACAGACACACACACACACACACACACACACACACACACACACACACACACACACACACGCACACGCACACGCACATGCACATGCACACACAGGCGACAGTGTTGTGAGGTGATTCGTCATGGTGCATTAGCTGGATGGCTCTAAGATTGAACCCATGCAATCTGTGTAGAAGCAGCTTTTACTACAAGCATGCAGAGAGCGTTATGTGTCACAAGTTGAGAGAGAGAGAGAGGGAGAAAGGGGGGGGACTATCTGACAGGAATAAGTGAGTCAATCCTCCTCTCTTCTGTAGTGATTGATGGTACCTGTAGAGTCAGTGAATACATAGTTGTACTGTATGGTATCCATTTTCGCCACCACTAAACCCCTTGTCCCTAAACTTCTTTGCCTTTTTTGCTATTTTGAAAAACATTTAAAATGACCAGTTAAAATGGCCAGTCTACAAGCTCACAACATGTCAATGTAGACTGGCTAGTTGAACTATTCAAAAATGTAAAATAAAGCAAAGAAGTTAGAGATAAGGGGTTTAGCGCGTGCCAAAAATGGAGCCCTAAATGTGCACTGTACTGTAAAAGCAATAATGAGTTTATCCACAACCAACAAAGTGATTGTAGTATGTTCTGCAGTGTGCGAGGAACCGGAGCCCTGCATTACTATTCTATTATAGACTCGGAACGAAGTTGAGAAATTCCTTGAGCTGACTATTTGCCAGGCAGGGACTTTATAAGCCAAACAAGACAAGGCAATTTGGATACTGGGGCAGCGTACATAGAATTTGGATGACTCCCTCAGCTCAGCTCCAAAGGGTTCAGATAACCAAGGAGGAGCTGCTGGCAGAACACTACAGGTTCGCAGGAGGGAGAGAGAGGATGTTGCAGAGTCAGGGAGAGAGGAAGGAAGGTTTGGTTTTATCTTCTTTAAAAGAATGAAGAATGAATCTTATTTTTTTGCTGCCACTATAGCAGCAGTGTGTTTTTAGCCTTTTGAAATACTGTTGTCTTCACCTGGCCGAAGGTGGAGACTCACTATGCCGGTCCTTCCGTACTTCCATCCGTCTGTGTACAGCTAATCTCTCTCGGCCTGTTATAGCACCACTACGGGACAACTTTTCACATCTTTACCTACAGTTTAACAACACCGATCTGGATAAAACTCTGCAGGCACACTCCGTAGAGGACAAACCTTTGTAAAGGAAAAACCTTTGACCTGTATTTTTCACATCACCAGAAGGCCAATTTTTGTAAAACACATTTATTCCCATACTACTTCTAGATTCTGTCCCAAAATCATTACACCGCATCTCTAGAGTCATGTGCTGAAGATGGCTCTGTCCCATATTTCATATTCCAACCTAATTGTCTATAACTGGCTTTCAAAGTTTGCAGGATTGGCTCGTTTTGAACAAAAAACATCAAATCATGAACGCAGGAAGAAATTTATATAGAATGTTGAATGCACTTTCCTACAAGGTGGACCCATATACAGTAACGGCTTAGAGTATATATTAAATAGAGAGAGCACCCGAGATCCCCTCTCATCCACTTGCATTGAGTTGCTCACTCAGCGCATGAGGCGATTTCACTCCTATTTTTCCCCTATTTCCGGGGGGAAAACAGAGTGCATTCTGGGAAAATGGGGCCGAGAACATGAACGCGGGCGACCTCATGCACGATCGGCACGCGTGCGTGTGCGTGCGTCAGAGCGGAGAGCTATGGAGGGGGCGGAGCCTATTCCGCGTTCATGTTACTGGCCCCATGCTCTCAAACTGCATTCTCAACTTTGGCCACTATGTCCATTTCGCCTCAAGATTTCCTCAGGGTGCTCTCTCTATAATTATTTACTCTGAGCAGTAACCACACGCTTTTCACTTTGGCATGTTATAGCGCCACCAACAGGTGGATATTTGCATATTTTGGGGGGAAAAGCCTCAATCATCCAATTATCATCAAAGACACAAGACAAAATGGCACCCTATTCACATAGGCCTATAGATATGAGACATGAGGCCCCAGCCCGTAGTGGAGACCTGTGCCCAGCAGGGCACTTTTTCTAGTTTGGTTATCTGGTGCAAAGTCACAGCAGTCCAAACCTATAGTAATCCACCAGGATGACCTACTGCTGTCTCTGGGATTCAATCAGTGCAATTTTTCAACACATTGCCTCTCCTCTGAGCCATTAGAGATAGGTGTGAAATCTGAAACCTAATTGCCCAAAATTTGGAGTCATAGAACATATTACAGCATATACATTATATTGTATAGGGTAATTTATAAATCCCCCCTACCCCGCACCCACTCTCTCATCGAAATGCCAGAACTTGAACTCAAAGGTTGATTCGCATGTGTATGGAGGGGCGCCTCGTAATGGACACGGCCGTGGGGGTGTCATTCACACAGAACTTTTTCACACATCCAGTTGAGTTGTACAGAACACCGTTGAACATGCCATCTTCCGTTACTGTACTCAACACAGCCTTGACCACTCGGCTGGCCAAGGGACCAGTACCTGTAGAAGTAGGAACAAATAATTACTACTACAAATAATGTGTTGTAGTAATGTAAGTGACAAACCACAAGAGTGGTTTGTCACTGCAAATCTTTTATTTTTTTAATCATGATATTTTTTTTTATATTAGATGAAAAATAACTGGGTAGACCAAATGATATCTTGGTGACAGTTCTAGGATGCACATTTCAACCTGACACTATCCACCATTTTCCCCGCCAAGGCACTGGGGCTGCTTGTGTGTGTCTACCTTCCGTCCGGGCAGTGTTACCATGATTAGAAGAAATATTTGACTTGTTTTATTCTGTAGAGTCACTTGCAAATGTATGCTGTGCTTTATGTTTTTGGGCTTGTTTCTAAAGTGTAAATGTAGAACTTATTTGGGCTTGCTTCCTAATGTTGTTTAAACCAGTGTATCCCTTTTGTCCCACACCAAGGAACCCCAGATTGACATGTAATTGTCCACACTCGTCCATCTGAAAGTGCCTTCTTTATACAAATCTTTAAAAAGTATTCCAAATATTTAAATGTATTCAATGTGGTTTTAAATTGCAGATGTACAACCTCACACTGTGTCGCTGTGAGCTTGTAGATCAGCTATTTTCAATTGTGCTTGATTTCATACTCCTGGTCACTTGTTTCTTTTGCAAATCTGGCAACAAATCAGATTTGTTGCCAGATTTGTATCATTTACGTGTTTAGCAATTGCAGATGACAAGCCTTACGTTGGTGTGGTCAGTGGCGTTCGATCCACCCAGCGGAATGACCCTTCCATCATGCTGGAACTCAAACCCACCCACATTCTCTTCTTCAACCTGGCAACAAAGTCCTGGACAGAAAATCTGATGGTTACTGATCTGTCTCTCTGGACCAGACCCCCCCTCACACACACACACACACACACACACACACACACACACACACACACACACACACACACACACACACACACACACACACACACACACACACACACACACACACACACACACACACACTTTACCTGTTTTTCACATTTTACCTGTTTTTCTTTGGTCTCGATGACAATCAGGTCAGATCGTTTCTCTCTGCAATACTGTCTGCTCTCCTCCCAGGATTTCTTGTAGAGAGTAGAAATGTAATAACACAAACCACCACCATATCTAAATCCATGTGAATCTAAAAATGAATAGAATAGAATAGAATAGAATAGAATAGAATAGAATAGAATAGAATAGAATAGAATAGAATAGAAGTTAGCCCATGAAATTAAGGGGCCTTTCAGTGAAATCTTACAATGAATTACAATGAAAATCAAACAGTGATGTTTCACTGACCACAGAGCAATCGCTTCAGGCAATCCCTCTCTCTGGTCAAGGAGTTGGTTCTGGTCACTAACTGGTCTTTCTCTCTGGTCATGGTGTTGGTTCTGGTCACTAACTGGTCTTTTTCTCTGGTCAGGTTATTGATCCTGGCCATTAGCTGTTCTCTCTCCACCGTGATGGACTGATCTGTAAGGAAAGAATATTTACAAAATGAGAGTTCCAATCCAACATTGAAAACACTAAAATATCTAAATACTACTTCTAAAATTGGCGTTCTCTCCCCACCTTGATGGATTGATATAAGGATATAACTGTAGTTAGGCTACGTTTGTACATGAAGCGTAATACACCTGCAGGAAAACAGGTCAGTATTGAAAAAATGAATAATGACAATGTCTCTTCAGCATATAAATCCTTGCAACATGTGACTATTTTCAACTCCAGCCATTGGCAATAATGGTTGCAAGGAGTTGGCAAAGTGGTATGGAGCTGCATTGTTGTTAAACTGTAACAGCCCTGTTTGGAAATGCCATACAAATAAAGTTCATTCATTCATTTTGGCAATCCCAAAATAATTCCTTGTACAACCCTGCCGAGTGAACGAGTGAGCTCATGATATCATGCACTCTTTACAGGTCTGTTAGGTACTGATGTATTATCATGAAATTATATTGTCTACTTTAGTTTAACAGAGGGGTTCAAGTGCTGAATTGAAGCTCAATAAAAGCTAATTCATCCTAGGGAATTAGGGGACAATTTCATGAGAGCGTTGAGTGTGTTTTATCACAATAAAAACAGTATTTTTCCATCCCGAACCGTAATATGCACTGATATGGGAATTCTTTGCCGATACCGATGTTTAAAACGACAATTTAACCGATAGCCAGTACCAATACAGAGATATGCTTATTCGTTTTTGTTGTATTTATTTCCTTGTGCCAAAGAAACTACATTTTCAATATGAGGGATAAATGTTTAGAATCTACAGCTAATAGACTACAGATGACCAACTGCCACTGCCATCATTAATAATATACAATACAATGCATTGTTTGGAAACGTGACTTACAGAGAGATAGTGGAACGGCAATGTTGAGGAGAGCTAGAACAGCACAGAGCAGTCCAACTGCAACCAGCCTATACTGCCTTGTCTCGTCTGGAACACACACGCACGCACGCACGCACGCACGCACGCACGCACGCACGCACGCACGCACGCACACACACGTAAAGTTTACTGTAAAATATTTGATGTGTAAATATGTAGGTTTAATGACATCTCTTACCAGACGGCAGTGTCCTCCGTAGATCCTCCGTACCCAAAGCATCATAGGTGGGATTGTCAATGTCATCCTCCTTGGGCTCAATGGTTTCATAGTCGTCATCATCTATCTCTTGGAGATTAAGGCCGCCATAATGTTGATCTTCAACCATGTCTGCAATCATCACTCTAAATCTTCTTGCAGATATTATACTGGGTCTACTACCCTACCCCTGTCTGCATGCACAAGAACACCCTTATTAGAAGAGAAGAACTTTCATCCAGGTGCCTCACTTCCGCCTTGATTTCAGTTTTGTTCTGCCTCTCAGCTTAAAACGCACTATATTGTTTTAATCTTAGAACACAGATGGCAACGCACCTGACCTATTTCTCCTTTCAGTTTCCTATTTTTCCTCCCCATGTTGCAACAATGTGGGAAATAGGCAGGTCACAAGCGTTTCCAGTGCCGGTTCTAGGAGTTATGTGGCCCTATGCAAGATTGATTTATGCCCCCCCCCCCCCCAATGGTTGTCTATAGAGTGAAGGAAAAAATCAGATAAAAAAATATTCAATTGGGTGCACTTTCAGATCAAATTTATGAGGCTTATCTATAAAGAACTACACACATCATATTAGATTAGCATCATCTTTACTGTGCCGTTACCTGTACCAAAAATTTCAATCAACAGCTGCAGGGGAGGGCAAGTTTTATGATGGTGAGGGAGGGCTGATATATTTCACACTCACTCGAAAGGGACGCAATTCATATGGCCTATAGTCAAAAATATCTGATCTATAAGCTCTGACTGTGACGTGTTGCTCCTAGATCTGATCTTTGTGTCCCTTGTGGCCTCCAGGCGGACAGCAGCCCATTTGGAACTGTAACAGGTGAAATCAATAATATTTCAAGGACGCCAGTAGCCCATGTATGGGATAGGGCATACATAAAAAATAAGATAAATCTCCTCTCTGTGATGTGGCCCCATTAGTGGTTGTGGCCCTTAGCAACCGCTTATATTGCCTATGCCTAAAACCGGCCAGTTTTTCCATTATGCAATGGAAATTAACTCCAGCAATTGTCTTACGTTGTATTTTATTTTATTTTCTGTTTAACCCACTTTTAATTGTTGATACTGGGCTTGGTTATAGTCTCATAGATCACTCGTTCCGAGTGGACCCCCAGGGGTCAAGCTCTCTTTAGTTAGTGGAGACGTGGTGTTAACAACATGGGTTTCTAAACAAATTTAAGAAAAAGCAATTCTCCTGGATGCAGAATTTAGACACATGGCATGGAAAGGAGTGGAATGTGCATCACTTGGTACCGTAGTAAATGCTGCATCCGTGGTCTGGAAATGTCAGTTTTGTTTTGTTTGTTTTTACAGAATAGAAAAAGGGCAGGAGGCTGAAGGCCTCTCTGACGTCTATGTGTGCACGTGACTCATGGGGGTGTCTGAGAAGTACAGCAAAAGAGCACAATCCACTGTAGCAGAGGGCCAATGGGCTTTGGGCACATGCAGTTAGACTATCCTGTAGAAAGAACCACGAGACACGGCAGACTGTGTTTACACAGAACACACACACACACACACACACACACACACACACACACACACACACACACACACACACACACACACACACACACACACACACACACTGTATACAAACAAGCAGCCTTGCTGTAAATATGCATACAGACACCACATGCGATATGTACCCTCAGGAGATCATACACTGTATATACTGTATATGCTGCGGTTATGCACAGATCTTGAAAAGCCAGAGGTAACAAGCTCACACTGTGTGTGTGTGTGTGTGTGTGTGTGTGTGTGTGTGTGTGTGTGTGTGTGTGTGTGTGTGTGTGTGTGTGTGTGTGTGTGTGTGTGGCAAGCAAGCAAGAAAGAAAGAAAAAAGAAAGAAAGAAAGATACAGGACTGGAGTACTGTATATACCATGAAGGGTGACCAGATATCCCACTTTGCGTGGGACAGTCCTGCATTTCCAAAAGTTTTGTAGGTTCCTCCCAAATTGAGCCCCTTTCTGTCTGTCCTGCATTGTGACTGACAGCCATCAGTGTTCAAATGCTCTAACATCTGCTGACATCTGGTGACCCCCAAATGAAGACTTTGGATCTGGTCACCCTAATACCATGCAGTGGATGAAACAGAACGGTACAGAGACTGACAGATAAGGAATAAAAAATGGAGAGAGGGAGAGAGATGGTGATCCATCCATCTGAGATTATGACAATTAAGATGATCGTGATTTTCCGCCCCAGTTGCTGCCTGCCTGGTACGGTGCTATAGCCAGGAGGAGCAGCTGCAGTGGCAGTGCACCGTTCCTCCTCCTCTACTCTCCTGAAGGCTAGAACAGACAGTGGTTCCCAAAGTGGGGACCAGGCATCCCCTGAGGGTCCCTGAGGGACTTCCAGAGGGGTCCCATCCAGCTAAAATGATAGTTTGGAATGACTTAACTTGACATTCAGCTTCTTTCGATTTCGTTTGTGTTCTTGTTGCTCCCATGTGTTTTCTCTCCCCACAAAAAGCCAAGTGTGAACAACCAGGCTTTCATATCATATAAGAGCTTGAATGTAAATGCTCTCAGGAACAGCTTGTTTGATTTTCGCCTCACGTCATCGATGCACCCTACTTCGTATAATTCCTCCTCTCTTTCAGTCTTCAGTCCACATCCACCGCTGTTGATTTTCCAAGCCGTCATATGGTTTTATGTAGCATCATTATTATTATTAATGTGCATATCAGCTCCCCCACCACCTCAGGACGTTGCCTGTACTGCAACTAAAACTGCTTTCAAAGTCCAGAAAGAAATGACAAGGACTGCCATATCAGTGTTGATTGAGGCTCAAACCTTTAGAAATAAGCTAGAGGGACATACAGTATACTTATACATACATATAACTCTTAAAATCAATTTTTGGAATGTACATATGTTTTTTTTGCGCTTTAAATTAACTTTGATTTTACACTACAAATTGGGGGTCCCAGAAATATAAATGCCATTCAATGGGGGTCCTTATAGTCTAAACCCGGGATCCATGAAATGAAACAGGTTGAGAATCACTGCTGTAAAAATCTTCTCTTATGGGAGGGAAGGAAGGAACGCGTGTCACACATGCCCGTACCCGTCTGCGCACACACACACGCACACGCACACACATCACACCCTGCCGTTCCTACAGGCCAGCACACGCTTGGGGATGAAGGGCCCGAAAAAGAGCACGGCTGCCCTGGTATAGTTGAACCCAGCAGGGACCACCAGTCCAGTACACGCTCTGGGCACCAGGGAGAAATACAGGCTAGAAACACATTCACAGACGCTTGTGATCAGTCACACGTGTAAGCCTGCAAGGGCACGCTGGCCACACACGCACGCGCGCACACACACACACACACACACACAGGCGCACGCCGTGCTGCCAGGGGCGGATGTAACACGTCCCATTTGGGGGGGGCAAGAGAACATGTTGGAGTGGCAGGAGAAAATGGTATGGGTGCGGCTTCATCGCCCGTGTCGCTTCGCGCCACGGGCGATGAAGGCGCACCCATACCATTTTCAGTTACAGGACTTTTATTAGTCAAGTAAAGCATCAATAATAACATCAGTTGTTGTTGTTGAAGTTGCAACAGACACGCAGCATGCATAAAGCTAAAGGTCTGACTCAGAGAGTTTTCTGTTTTCAATGATGAAATGCTGTTGGTTTATAAGCACTTTAATTTGAAATACATTTGAAATTTGGGTCGTTTGCATGCCATCATCAGTTTGGTGGGACAGTCAGGTCATTTAGGGGGGCATTGCCCCCCCCATGCCCATGCCTAGATCCGCCCCTGCGTGCTGCAGTGGCTGGAACTCGCAGATAATATTAAACTACTGTACGGTGCGCACATACGAGAGCCCAGAGCGCATTGCATTGGAGCAGGGGTGGACTGGGAGCTCAAAACGTACCGGGCAATTTTGTCTCAGAGCGGCCCTCTGAAGACCCTTATAATGTTAGTTAGTTAGTTTTAGTTAACTATAAAAACCCTGCAATAGGCAGTTTCATTTGAAGAGGACAGAGGGCCGCCAGCACTGATTCGTGGGCCGGTTTTGTGCAGATTATTATTATTTTTTAATTAAAACACGACATTAACGGCCCCCGGGGGGGTCGGCCCACCGGGAAAATGCCCTGTATGCCAGACTGTCAGTCCACCCCTGCATTGGAGACAGATCTCTGCCGAGCATCTCTCATCATTTCATGTCAATCATGTGTCAGACAGTGCTGCTGGCTTTGGCATCCGCAGACTAACAGTTGTCAGAAAGATAACACAGCTAGCGAGCTTATTTTGGCGTACAATGAAAGAAGAAGTATAGTGCTGTAAATAGCAGGCCCCGACACAGCCCCGCAGCCTGCACGCACACACACATGCACACGCACATGCACATGCACGTGTGCGTGCAGGAATGAACACATCAGCACAGAGTGCCTGATGAAAACGATGCATGTAGGTGTTAATTGGTGTGAAATGTTTCAAACTAAGCAGACAGTACAGGGACACTCTATCCACATATTTGCCCAAGTTCGGGATGCATTTGAGGGTCGCCGATCTATTTTTATGGCTCCCTTAAATTTTTCGTTTGATATATCTATCTATATGTATAGTATTATTTCAAAACATTAAAGGTAGTAAGTGATTTCAATTAGTTGAATTGGTGTATGTGCTGTTGGCCCCACTGTAGAGTGTGTGCATGTGCACATATTGTTACTGGGGGGGGGGGGGGGGGGGGTGAAGGGTTTTCCAAATTATTCAATTCACTCAATGCTTTTCATGAATTGAAAACAATAATAAAAAAAATATCAGTAGAAAATATTTTTTCAGTAGAGAAGAAACTCCAATTAGTCCAATAGTCAGATCTGCATAAGCTGGGAATGCGGTGAGAAGTTCTGCGTTGTCCCGCTTGCAACAATCTCACTTCTGTTTTGGGTCACAAGCTAAGCTGAGAACATTACAGCAAAAAACACACTGAAAAACAGAGGAGGCTCCTACATTTAAACACTGGCTAAATGAGAAGACTAGTGTCTGACTAGTGTTTCACCGTTCCTCATCCGTTATTAGAGCAGAACCAATTAAATAAGATGACACTGATGTCATTGACCTTATTGACTGTATACCATTTTTTCTTTTTTCATGAACATTTCAGTTTCGGTGTGTGTCGCTGAGCAGTATGGGTGGGAGGGATCTGGGTTGTCTTTCAGTTATCGGCCTTTATTTCTTGTTTTGGTTTCTATAAAAGAAAAACTATTTTGCCATATCAAAATCTCCTTATAATAAAAACATATTTGACAAAAAAATAACAATAACAAGTACGGGATCCACTATTCTAGCGTTCTAGTGTCTGATATAGGGAGTCCAGATGTTCGATACCAGGCTCACCAGACTGTGTTGACATCGAAGTGTCCTTGAGCAAGACTCTGAACCAGGGACACAGCCCTGGCTGCACACATGCTTTACAATCTATGTAAAGCACCTTGGATAAATGCGCTGTATAAATGCACCATTTACAATAGTCATTTTTATTAAACGAAGAACTTTAGTTCAAAATGTTGAACTATGAACAGAACTAGTTCGTTTTTAAATTTGTGAACTGTGAACCTGTGAACTTGTTCATCATTCATGTACTGTATGAATGTCTGTTTGAATGGATTAATGTAACGCACATTCGATGTAAAGCGGTTTGGATATAAAGCGCTATATAAATAATGCAGCATTTACCATTTAGGAGGAGTAGGAACCTGCTCATGGCTGCTCTGATGACAATCCTTCCTCATAGCGGTGGCCAGGGGCGGAACTAGGCATGGGCATGCAATGCCCCCCATGCCCCCCTAAATACCCAGTCTGCCCCCCCAAACACAATGCCATGCAAACCCAAGATATAAACACTACTACTGTTACTAACTACAGCTGTGTCACCACTAAACCAACAGTATTTCATGATTGAAAACAGAAAACTCTCTGAGTCAGACCTTTAGCTTTATGCATGCTACGTGTCTGTTGCAACTTCAACAACAACTGATGTTATTATTGATGCTTATACTTGCCTAATACAAGTCCTGTAACTGAAAATGGTATGGGTGCGGCTTCATCGCCTGTGTCGCTTCGCGCCAAGGGCGATGAAGCCGCCCCCATATCATTTTCTCTTGCCCCTCCAACATGTTCTCTTGCTCCCCCAAATGGGACATGTTATATCCGCCCCTGGCGGTGGCAGCATGCCTGGCACGCCTCTCACTTCTATAACGTTCTCTCTCTCCTACAAAGGCAAAAAGGTCAGTGAAAGTAATTACCATACAGAGAGTCAGATTTCATGAACCCTATCTCTATTGGTGGCAATGATCAACTGGCTGCCTTTGAAGAGACGATCAACTTCTTCCTTATCAAAAGGGTCAAACATCAAGGTCACAATAAAAGGTAAAAGGAAAAGAGAACTACGGCAGATGAGTTTCATCAAAGTCGAAGAATAACAAGTTGGTCTTCCGCCACTGCGCTCAGGGAGCAGTCGTCTTGCTCAGGGACGCTATACTGGGAGGGATGGAAACAAACCTGGGACCTTTGGCTTTAACTGCTTTCACACAGCAGATAGGAGAGAGAGAAAGAGAGAGACAGGGAGAAACTGAAGGCAACAGGGCAGGTGGAAGCAGAAATGTGGTTGCATATGGATCGAACTCACTCAGGCAGGAGTTGCAGTTCCCCAAAACAAATATTGTGAATACAAAACCAATAGTGGCTGCCACTGCAGTTATTGACAAAGTGCCATCAAACACTAGCCTCACAGAGGCTGCCCTCATCTGCCTTTTCAAAGCACATACTGCACCAGGCAGATTGGTACCCAGAGAAATCGCCAGTTTTCCGACTCACTGCGGTTTATGAAATTGCATTGAGAGAAAGAGAGAAAGAGAGGGAGAGAGAGAGAGAGAGGACGAAGATGAAGTAGGAATGCTAAAAATGTAAACACCAAAGTAGCAAAACTATGTAATTAGAATATGTAATTTGGATATTGTTTTTCATTAGAAAAACAATTCTTCTTCTTCTTTATCTAGCCGACCATTTATTTGCACAATTGCAACCCCCCCCCCACTGGGTGGACATGATCAAAACGTCCTCCCCCATTCAGTTTCCTAGAAATGGAGGCTTGATAGAAATTATTAACACAGTGAAACACAACTTGACGACATCATTAAGTTGTGTTTCACCATATTAATTCTCCTAAAATTTCTTTTAGGACGTTTTTTTTTTTTTTTTTTTTTTGAGAGTGTACAAATGGAACCAAATGGACGCGTTAGGGTTCATTTGGTTTCCATTTGTATGCTCTCAGGAAAAAAAAAAAAACATAACGGATTCATAACGGATGGAATTCCCCTTTAAAGCAATGCATGCAGTTCTAGTTATCGTGCTTGGTGTGGAAGGAAGGAAGGCGCTTCTATCTCACTGAGCATCCAGCCCCTGTTAGAGCAGGCCTCTGGCAGGCTTACTGGCTACAGAATTCACATCATGCAGAAATGTGCCGCCTCGATCCATCCCAGAGCTGTCTTTCTGTGCTGTGCTGAGCCGAGCTGGTGGAGGTTTAAATATAAAAACACACTCCTTCACTGCTGTTGCCACACATCACCTGAGGGAGGTTGTGAGTTGAGCTCTTGAGAAGCCTGAAGGCAGCGAGCTCCCTATCTATTTAGTTCTCTGTCCTACCTCCAACTTCTGTGTGTGTGTGTGTGTGTGTGTGTGTGTGTGTGTGTGTGTGTGTGTGTGTGTGTGTGTGTGTGTGTGTGTGTGTGTGTGTGTGTGTGTGTGTGTGTGTGTGTGTGTTTGTGGAGTCCTCGGGGGCTTGCAATGAAAACCATGGAAAGCAGTCAAGACGGCACTAGCAGGTGGCCTACTACTTGCATAATACTACACTACACTAACAATGAAAAGCTTTACGTTTCACCATATGGACAAAACGTTTGTAGTATTGCACTTAGAGACTGCACTTAAGTCATATTGCACTTAGAGATATTGCACTTTGAAATATTGCACTTATACTTGCCCATATACCAATTAAAGCATGGCAGTAAGTCAACCAATGAAAAGCCATTATTCCCTGTCCGGTTGAGTACCGTTGCAGCTTTGCATCTACAGGTGGAGCCTCACGCATGCCGAGTAGCTGATTCATCAGGACAACTGAAGGATAATGCTCTGACAGCCTGCGTCATTATTTCTTTCAATAATAAATCCCTCTCTCTGTTAGTTATCCCGCTTGTATTACAAGGCTACATAATAAAGAAATGAATCATTTGACACAAGATATAACAATTACTAAACAATTGCACCAATTAGAAAATGAGAGACAGTGAAATGAATTTGCGACCAAGGTTAGATGGCCTGAGAATCATCAAACGGTGGCCTGTGGCTCGAATGCTGAATAAATAACAGGCCATGATATGAGAAAGGTTGAAAAACGAATAAAATACTAGCCTGGGTTCCAGCCTGATTCGCAGCATTCTGTCACTTTGCAGAACCAGTCTGGACAGGAGGCTATCCCCACAGGTAGGCGGGGCATATGAAGGTTGAAATGCAGCCAAGGATTCGGATTGGTCCGACTAGTTCACGTTCGTTTAAACACCGTCCAAACAGAAACAACGTGGCTACGTGACAGGTGATGTCAGTCAAGCAGGCCAGACCGACTTGCGAAGTGACATTTCAGATGTGCAGAATGAAGCCAATCATCAGGCTGGGATCCCGGCTACCGTAACAGTCTACCAATCAAGTTTCTATTGCTGCATACGGTAGCTTCATTCTCACCTACATTTGTTGTACATTTTCAAAATGATGCAGTGCAGTGTACCTTTTAGCAAATACAATTACATTGTATTGCTTGGACCGCAATGGACCGTCATAGAAACAGTCTCCTGAATGCATTCAACCGTACACTGTGTAAAAATGTTTAGTAATGATATATTCAATGAAATAAACGCCCATTACACTGTGTACACTTACTCATGTTGCGCAAATACAGTGCAAATTAGCGTGACAACTATTCAATAACTCAACGAGTCCACAATATAAATGTACAAGTCTGCCTTCATTACTGGCTATGCATTGTGTCGAATGGTTTCCTAATTGACACCTAGCCAATCGCTCTGTCTGCATCCAATAAACCGATGCCTAGAGATTCAGACAAGCCGTGTTCAGCTCACCTCCTGTGGTATCCATTTGTCAAAGATATGCTTTCAACAGAAATTATGCTTATTGATTATTGAAGACCTTAATTGTCAGGCAACACCTGTCAAGTGAATTATCATGGCTAAAGTAGGCTATCGTTATTACTAATGAAAGTGGTAACCCTTCATTAGTGTATAAGACAAATAGCATGATATATCATATTACAACAAATCAATTACATAAATCATAATCATTACATACACATCCAGTATAGGACAAGGGAGATGTCGTTACAGCAAGGATTTGCACTTCTAAGTGCATTTTCTGAGGTGTGTAAACACTAGCATTGAAGACAAAAGTGTGCAAATGCAAACATTTAAGGCAAAATAAGTGAGGCTTCAGATTGTGACTGGCCAGAATGCGATGATGTATGATAATGTGTGATGATAAGGGTGCCCCTCAGTTCACACTGGTGGGATTTTTGAGGGGCTATCATGTGTCTACTTGGTCCTGCACAAACATTAAATTCCCATCAACAAGGAATGGTGGATTTTACGTCACGATGATGATTTTACATCAGTCATGTAAAATCACAAAAATCCTGCTCACTTCACACGGGTGTGATTTTTGCTTTAGCATACCCACCCCGATGGTGGAAGAAGCCATGCAAGGCAACAACCAGCACATCATCGGAAGCAATTTGGGGTTCAATGTCTTGCCCAAGGACACCTCGACATGTAGACAGGAGGAGCCGGAATTCGAACCGCTGTCTCACGGCTCATTGGACGACCTGCTCTTCCACCGCCACTGGTGTATGAATGTGTGTAAAGTGTCTTGGATAAATACACCATTTACAGTGACGGTACTACAAATAGCTATACTGTAGAATCTTCTTTGCCTCTCTGTGAGACAAATGTACACATTGCATTGATTGGCGTTGCGCTCACACACACACATAGGCTGCACAAATACACACGCATGCACATCCGTTCACACACAAACTGCTGCGATCCATAACACCAGCCAAAAGTAGCAGCAGCAGCAGAGATGGCCTGTTTGAAGCTTCTACACTACCTGTGTGGTGATAGCTGTGGGAGCCATCAAAGAACACTGCATGACACACACACACACACACACACACACACACACACACACACACACACACACACACACACACACACACACACACACACACACACACACACACACACACACACACACACACACACACACACACACACACACACACACTCTGATCTACAAGCTCACAATATGTAGTTGTTGGTACTTTGAGTACATTTTTACGCCCATATTTTTATTTTTATCATAAGGGATCTTACAAAGTTGTTACTGTGCTGGTATTAAAACTTGGAGGCGAATTAATGACACCCAGCCTTTCACTTGCACTTGTCTTGGGCTATTTTCCACAGTCTCTCTCTCATAAAGTAGGACAACAATGCATGACAGATCATTTTGAGAGATCGGACCGGCCGTACTGGACACTGTTCTATTAAAGCAGCCGAAGCACTCAAGGAAAGAAATTAAGAGGCAACTTTACACTGCAGTCAAAGCTAATTATGCATCACTGTATTCACTATGAGATTTCCTTGTAGACCCCGAGTGTTAAAACTGTGAGACTTTTTTTTAGCATGACAGAAGAGATCGCATTAGAGACTGACAGACAGGCAGACAGACAGACAGACAGACAGACAGACAGACAGACAGACAGACAGACAGACAGACAGACACATGGTCTGGGAGAGGGACAGGGACAGACAGATTGGCGCTGTCGGTCCCAATCGAAAATCCGGCTGATTGGCCAGTCACACTATAACTCAACGGAGTCAAGCAACAAACATGGCTTCACCCACTGCGGTGAATCGCAAACGTATCAATCTGCCTATGACAGAATTCGACTATGACATTTCTTTGAAGAAGTATCATCCAACATATATTATTTTATATTTGGCTGTATTTGTTTGGTTAGCAAACGGGTTAACCATAGCCCCATGATTGATAACGTCATCTGCCACTATTCTGACTGGTTGATATGAACCATTTACCTGAAGACTGCTGCTTTGGCAACACCCAACCCATAAACTGCTGCTGTGGGGAGGGGCTTTCAGTCTGAATAATGCAGTGAAAGGAAATTGAGATTCAGACTTGGTGTCTGTCAGGCTAGCGAGGTCACCCACTTCTGGAAGAAAATAGACGATTTTGGAGGAGAGCACTTTTGGAAGACAATAGCTGATCCAGAAGCTCTCCAAAAGTACCCTCTTGCAGGATTTCAGTCCCTGCCCTCGATCCGTAACACTCTGCGCGTCCTCATGGGAGAAATGATTACAACATTTTACAATTGCCACCCACTTCTATTCAGGGGCGGATGTAACATGTCCCATTTGGGGGGGCAAGAGAACATGTTGGAGGGGCAAGAGAAAATGGTATGGGGGCGGCTTCATCGCCTGTGGCGCGAAGCGACACGGGCGATGAAGCCGCACCCAAACCATTTTCAATTTCAGGACTTTTATTAAAGCAAAGCATCAATAATAACATCAGTTGTTGTTGAAGTTGCAACAGACACGCAGCATGCATAAAGCTAAAGGTCTGACTCAGAGAGTTTTCTGTTTTCAATGATGAAATGCTGTTGGTTAGGTGACACAGCTGTAGTTAGTTAGTAGCAGCAGTAGTGGTTCAAATCATTTTAAATATAAGCACTTTAATTTGAAATATCTTGGGTTGTTTTGCATGGCATTGTGTTTGGGGGGGGGGGCAGACTGGGTATTTAGGGGGGCATTGCCTCCCCCCCATGCCCATGCCTAGATCCGCCCCTGCTCCTATTCCTCACAAGTGCACTTGACAAAGGGATGTTAACGCGAGCTGAAATGACAGGGTCATTAACGGGAGCCATTACCAAGTCACAAGGCTTTAAGAGCAAGTGGTGGCGATGCAAAGCAGCCAGACACACGGCGGAATGTACAACAGCCAGCAGGAATGAGTCATATCCACTGTCTGCAGGGGTGGACAGTAACCAAGCACTTTTACTCAAAGGGGAATTCAATGCATTTTCAGAGGACGTTTTTATTATGTCCACTTCACGTCTCTACATCAATAGAGATGCTATATTAATGGGTGGACTTCCCCTTTAACGCAATTACCCATATTGCCAAACATCTACGCCAATCATGCATAGTTACGCCCTCCGCTGTTGCCTTATATCAGGGGTTTTCAACCTTTTTCGTATACCAGAGCCCACTGTTTATTCTGCATTTGAGCCACAGCACGGACCAACATTTGATGTTGAGTTTAGTCTCCCGGACCCAAAACTAAGGATTTCCAAGTTTGTGTTCACAATGTAGGAGAGATAAACTGGCAAAATGTTGGTCAAAATATGTAACAATTCTTCTGCACACTGCAAAAAAGGCAGTTAGAGTTACAATAATGTAAAGTTTAGATAAATAAAATAATGATGATGGTTTATATTAATTATAATTATGATTATGTTATTATAAAAATATTATCATAATCAGTAATTGCAACTGTAGTAATGATAATTTACTTTGATAATCACTTGAGCTAGGTTGTTTTAATGTACCATAATGGTATTGGCTGCTGTATGTCAAGCGATGACAAGGCACTTATTGTTTAGGAAATATTGGGGTAGGGTTTTATAAGTTTTTTACTTCTCCCTACTCCATTCCGAATAAACTAACAAAGGAAAGATTAAAAAAAAAAAAAAAAAAAAAAAAAGAGAGAGAAAAAAAAAAGAAAAAGTTATAATACTTATGCCAGTGAGGCTCTGATTTATTTATTCATTTGTTATTATTGTTATTTATTATTTTTTTTGTTTTTCTTTTGAATAATGATTAATTGTATTACTGTATTGTACAGTAGGGCATTAACCAACTAGTCGACTAGTCGATTGTCAATAAGTAAAACCACTAGTCGACCTCATTGTTACTAGTTGACTAGTCGATAAGAAATTAATAAAAACTGAGGTATTATTATTTTTATTATTAATATTGTTTTAGTGTTACAACATAAATCTTAGCTGGATTATAATCACCAGTGTAGTTTTCCTTTTACAATAACAAACATTATAATAACATGAGCGAGACGCTCGCCTCTGCCACAGAAAGGTGCTTCGCTTCGAGTAGGGTCTGCCCCTGGCTTAAAAAAGTGCCGGGAGCCCAGGAAGTCAGGGGCAAGGCTTCCCCCTTTCCCGCCCCCACCTTTTTTCTAATTATTTTTAATACCTGGTACATTAACAACTAGTCGACTAGTCGACTAGTAAACTAGGCAACTAGTCGACAGGCAACTAGTCGACAAGTGAATGCCCTATTGTACAGTACTTATTTATATTCTTGAAAAAATCGGAATAAAGCTTTCAATTCAATTCAATTCAAGAAAAAATATATACTGTATATATCTGAGTTTTTAGAAACAAGCAAAAATAATCTGTCCGTGGGGTAAATTGCACTTGGTAAGAAGAATTCTTGTACTTCTTGCACTTTTGGTTCAGCAGTGGTTCAGCTGTCTCAAAAGGTGGTGGCATGGTTTATGCCTGAACCACTGTTGAGAAGAAAGTGAAAGTGAAGGTGTGACTATTGACATGGTGGAGAGAGAATAGTGATGGAAACAGGTGAATTTGAACAACATCCCAACGCTCCATGCTAAGCCTATGTTGGGTAATGGGAACAGCCAATACTTTCCTCCACTTTTTTGGAAATAAATCAACTGCAAACAAAGGTAAAGAAACAACAACAACAACAACTTCTGGGGTGGAATTGTCCTTTAAAGTCCCAGCACTATACTCACTAGTGAACAGACTGGTGTGCATGTGATTTAACAAAGTCATCACTGCATATATAATAGGATTATCAAAGGGCACTCCTCTCTCTTGTGAAACATATATAATTCATTGGATATTAGAGGTCTTCATATAAGAGGTGATCATATGGGGGCATGTTTGCGTGGAGACTGAGTCTCACAACATGCGGTGCATCCAGATACGGTGGATGGGATGGAAACAGAAGCACTTCTGCCTGGCACCGAGGGTCTCAGCGCCGCCATGAATTATTGAGAGACAACCTCTCCCTGTTTAGTTCCGCTCGGCTTGTCAGACATGATGATGACAATATTGCTGCGTGTGCATTATGATGTGCACATGCACACAGACGTGCACGCACATGGACACATTGCTGTTTTTTGTCGTTGTTTTTTTTAGGTCCACTTGAACCACTTTTAAACCACAATGTCCCTATTCTAGGGGAAATGTTGACCCGAAGAAATAACAGATTTACAAGTTAAAGCTAAAAGATTTGGTGTAGGGCAGTGCTATTCAACCATTTTTCTATCAAGACCCATTATTTATTCAGCATTTGCAAACAAGATTGTTGTAGTCGTTGCTGTATTGATGTCAATACAGGAGAGTTAACAGGCAATCTTTGCTCAGATATAACAGATATTCTACATTCTAATTCTACAATTAAAGCACTTTTATGACTTCAATAACTCAAAAATCAAAAGAATCAAAGGGACATTTGGTTTCATTTTACGCTCTCAAGAGTACAACATCTACCCTATATGACTCAATTTGGTTGCCAACTCTCCATCATTTATCTGAGGACCACCTTGAACCCCCTCATGGGCCACTGGTGGTCCACAGACCACAAGTTGAGAACCACTGGTGTAGGGGAAAAATAAAACATACCAAGTACGCAAAGGTGGATCCATACGCAGCCAGATCCATGACTGACCAGCTTTGAGTGTTTGTCCTACCACGAACAGTGAATGTCATTGACAATGGCTAATTTTGAGGTTAACAGGAAGGCTCAGCCCCCAAATGCAAATAAAGGTTGGCCTGATTGTGCAGCAGCATAAAATGTTTCATTTTATGTTGCTTTAACTTTTTTTATTTTTATTTTTACGATGAAGATTGAGAGGAAAGAGGTAGAGAGAGAGAGAGAGAGAGACACCACACACACACACACACAAACTTAACACTCCATATCTGCACAGCGGCAGAAGCAATATGGCAGCAGTAAACAATAATGTAAGTCTTACCTGTATTTTGGGAGAAATTGTCTTCTTTCACCATGAATGTATCCAACTAGTCAATAGTTTATCAAATGAGTTTGCAAGGTGCTCTCCAGCTCAAATGTAAACAGAGGTGCAACCATCAACAGGTTCCTGTGTGACACCATACCTGTTGCAATGGTTCCTACTTCCTAAGCAACAGAAACCCATATTAATCAAAACAAACAAGCACATTTTTCAGTATCTATTTTATTGATGCAATAGATATATTTTCTCAAGTCACCCCCCCCCCCCCCCCTCACAAATTAGCACCACCTTTCCTGAGCCTGACAAATGTTTTGTTTTCATGATTTGTTGACGACAATGACAACGTTCTGGACCCTCTGCAGGACGAAGCAAGTGAAACAAGGGAAACAATATAGTTAAGACTGTGTGTGTGTGTGTGTGTGTGTGTGTGTGTGTGTGTGTGTGTGTGTGTGTGTGTGTGTGTGTGTGTGTGTGTGTGTGTGTGTGTGTGTGTGTGTGTGTGTGTGTGTGTGTGTGTGTGTGTGTGTGTGTGTGTGTGTGTGTTTAACTTCCTGTGACCTACTGTGCAGTCTAACATACAACCTACTATTAAATAACTTCACTCTATACTATACTATACAGGAAGTATAGTATAGTATACTATACTATACTATACTATACTTTACTATACAGCAGGGATGAATGAAAATCTCTTTCTAGATATTTTGTACACATTCGATGACCTTTGAACCGTTTCCAGGCCATAGTAAAGAAGTTATACGATGGAGGATGGGAGCACTAATGGCATTTCTTTTCGTCATTCCTTTCCGGGCATCATGTGGCCTAGATAGAAAGGTCATTTTACACAGAGAGAGAGGGATTACCAGCACTGGGAATTGTCCTTCAGGTGCAGGCATGCTGCTAACAATAAATAAATAAATAAATAAATAAACGTATACATTTCAACACAAAGCCTTCCTTAAGCTTCAGCCTTCGACGACATTAAGTAAGGCTTTGAGCTGGAATGGGAATGTTTCTTTATTTGCTGTATACGCATGCCAGTTTAATAAACTGTAAGTGGATGACAGATCAAAAGGACAGATGATCCCTCTGGCTGTCTGAAAACCAAAACCGCACACGCACACGCACACACACAGGTAGACAGAAAGAAAAAGACATACTCAAGAGTAGGACTACACAAATGCATGAACGCACAGTTGCACGCTTGCACAAACGTGCGGATGCACGCACGCAAGCACGCACGCAGACATGCATGCGTAAGGCTAGATCAACAGCTAGTAAAAATGGGGATGGACGAAGACGAGCTTGGTTGAGGGCTTAAATGTATGAATTATACATGGTTCCATTTGCAGTGGCCTTTCAGCCTGCGCTTCTTCTCAAGGTTGTTTTAGAGTGTGTATAACATTTACCAAGATATAGCCTAGCCTACACAGGGAATAGCCACACAACATGCAAAAAGAACTGGAAAAGAGCCTCAGTAGGTGAAGGGACTGCTTTAGGTGCAGCCTATATGTGCATTATACTAGAGAATGAATTAGTATGAGCGTCAGAAGAGCATAATGGGGAAAGACAAGGACACTTAGGGATACATCTATGACCTTATTCTAATGCATTGTCTCTCCTTTCTGAGGTAGGGCATTCAACTACATACATTTGTTATTGGGCAGAATTGGCAGGGCAGACTCGACCAGTTGGCCTCAGTAAGTAGGAACAATTTCATTTTCTTATGCTTGTACAAACACAGACACTCAATATAGTAAGGGACGCCTGCTAGACTCCTTTGAAAGAGAGATTAATGCCATCATGGCTAATGCAGGCTTTCTCCTGCATTTATGTCAAGGTATAGTGCGTTCCTGGTGTGTGTGTGTGTGTGTGTGTGTGTGTGTGTGTGTGTGTGTGTGTGTGTGTGTGTGTGTGTGTGTGTGTGTGTGTGTGTGTGTGTGTGTGTGTGTGTGTGTGTGTACTCGAGTGTGAGTAGCATTGAAACATCATTTTTCAGTGCTACACACACTCAAACACACAGTGGCTTAATCCAGTTCTACGCGGATCACTACATTTTCTGAAAAAATGTGTAAGTAGCCTACAGTAGGCCTAAACACACCGATTTCAAATATAAATTACTAACAAATGTTCTTGCGGGCGTTATGACAATTTACAACGATACTGCAATTGCCACATGCCACTCGGCCCACAAGCACCTACTTTCCTTTGATGGGAGTACCAGTAAGTTGAGTAAACTAAGTTTCACACCTGGAGCACACTCACACTCCTTTAGTTTGTATTGGCAGTGCAGCCAGCGTGGATATATAAAACACACCCAGTGTTTCGGAGTGCCACACTCCTACCAACTGATAGGGGCTGCATAATTGAAATTTGAAAGCCACTGGAAAAAATGGCTCTGATAAAAATGCAAAATGCAAAATAACACCCTGACCCGTGAGAACTTTATATTTGCAAACTGAATGTTTATGTGCACGCTTTTTTCTGTAAATGTAGCGAGAGTCCCGTAGAACGGGATTAAGCTACTGCATGATGCTCGTGAAGGGTAAGAGGGTGCATAATATATGTGCGAATATGATTGACAAATGTTAAACCCAAAATCCAATATTTCGAAACTCCCATCTCTACTGTATTTTGAGAGGATTCTCAATCAGAAGGGATTTGCTTCCTCCATGACGATGCACATGCTATCGCAATTGTTCAACCATGTGTACAAGGAACACAAGGAAAAAGCAAGATAACACATTTGTTTCAAAATCCAATTTAAAACTCCTGTTACAACATAAACAAACATTCCATCTGGTATATTTCTTCTTATCAAACTGCCATTCCATGAAGCACACATGCAGCCGATTTCATGTATTCATTTCCTTCTGTTCATGCCATGCTATTATTGCCTTTTGTTTTGGTAATATTAAGAAGTTCAAATTAGGCACTCAGAAGATTGAAAAACATGCATGTTTTTTCACGATAGCACAGGCCCAGATGTAAATCTTTCCCAATTGGGGGGGCAGGCGAAAATGGTATGGGGGTGGCTTAGTTAGTAGTGTTGTGTTTCAAATCATTTTAAATATCTTAAAAAAAAACTTGAAAATGCAAACAACCCCCCAAGCCTATGCCTAGATCCGACCCTGTGATAACGGCATCCATCTAAGACTACTTGATGCCTAGATTGTCCTTCTTATTATTACCACAACCACAGTTAAATCAGGAAATTCCTGGATGGATTTGTCAGGCCAATATACAGCGTAAAATATCATTGCTTACAGGCGGAAAACATTTTTCCTTCCATAAATCAGTGCTATTGAACACACTTCGAACCGATGGAAAAGTAAAGCTCTTAACTCCAATGGACAATCAAACAGTCAATTAAAGGCAACTATCTCCACCTGATCTCACCCCCTCTCATAGACAGACAGACAGACAGACAGACAGACAGACAGACAGACAGACAGACAGACAGACAGACAGACAGACAGACAGACAGACAGACAGACAGACAGACAGATAGATAGATAGATACAGTATATTGTTTTGTTTTCTTGAAAATGTTGTAGTTTTCATTTTAGGGGAACCTTAAAATGATCAAGTTTCTTCAGAGAAATTACAGAGCATGGTGTTCCTTTATTGAATGTTTTTCAACAGCAAAGACGTTTCATTACGAGAATGACTAATGCTGACATTGTCACAAGTGGTTCTTTAAGGGAATTAAATTGTCCAGATGACACAACTTTGACAGTATTACCAGGATACGACTCATTTCTTTTTCTATCTTTTTTTTCTGAAAATCCCACAGAAAAATAGAACAAGTACGGTGCTAACGGAATGCAATTTCAATTCAGGTTGACGTTCCCATTTCATCTGACCTCCATTACAGAGATTGTCCCATTGCTGCGGTCTGCGGTATACAGCAGGGGACAGCCAGGGTCTATTAGCTGGCTGAGGTGACTGAGGGATTCTATTTCATCTCTATAGCCTTAAGCATTCACTGCCTACTGTACATCATAATGCATATAGAGTACAATATAGGCTACTGTACAGAGCAGTGCAGTCTATAACGGTCAAAGAGATCGAGCCGATGTGGCAAATGAATTCAAACCACCATAGTATCAATGTTTGATGGTCAAGCCCTTTGGTATAGATTTCTTCAGAGAGAGAAAGAGACGGAACGACAGACAGACAGACAGACAGACAGACAGACAGACAGACAGACAGACAGACAGACAGACAGACAGACAGACAGACAGACAGACAGACAGACAGACAGACAGACAGACAGAGATGTTCGACTTGACCTACACATTTATTTACCCTGACAAGGAAATCAATCAATGAAAGACCTTTAAGTTAAAATGAATTGTGTGTGTGTGTGTGTGTGTGTGTGTGTGTGTGTGTGTGTGTGTGTGTGTGTGTGTGTGTGTGTGTGTGTGTGTGTGTGTGTGTGTGTGTGTGTGACATTCCAGCACTCTTTTACCACAGCTCATTCACTTTCAATACAATGTCCCTGTCCTCTATGTTCCCTGTCGCTTTCATTTCAATCTTCTCTCTCCCTCTCTCTCTGTGCGCGTGTGCACACGCACACACACACACACACACACACACACACACACACACACACACACACACACACACACACACACACACGCACGCACGCACGCACGCACGCACGCACACACGCACACACGCACACACGCACACACACACACAAATGCTAAATGCCAAATGAGCAGTTCAATATGTTTATGTAAGTCGGCGGTATCACAATGTGCTATTTGATCCATGGTCTAATGTGTCCGTTACAAAGCCAGCAGCGCCTTTCAATAAAAAGGATGAATTAAAGCCAATGAATGGGAACTGGCCTGCAGATAAAACTGGCTCAAAGCAATACACAACGAAAACAAAACCAAATACTGATCATATCACACTCGTATACAGAAGCCACTCCAGGAGCATGCATATGCAATTTAATTACGTCCCCTCGAATAACGCCTGTATGATCACATCCACACTGGTCGCCATCCCCCCTTCCTCTCCTATATAACCCTTTAGGATTATGCAAAGTAACCCACTGGTTCCAAATGTGGACGCTTGGGTTTTTTGATGGCGTTCCCCATAGGGTGAATATAAAATGATTGATGTAGTTTATAGGGACCAAATGGACCCTCTCGGAGCTCCGGGTAGACCAGATGGGGGGGTGGGGTGGGTAGGGGGAGGTTGCTTACATTACACTGTGAAACGTGCATCCTGACTCTGGATAAGCAGTTGAAGATGGATGGTGACAAATGAGGGCCCTCTATAACGACCAGGGGGTCCTAATGGACCATTACCAGTGCTGTCGATACTGGGGCAAAATGGACCTGTATCCATGTGACACGCATCAATGAACACTGACAGTCGTTTGCACCAAGAGAGATTAAATAATGCTTAGTGTTAATCCCAGATTTGTTGATCAAGCATTGAATTTCAGTTGTGTTGCACCTCTTAATTTTAAGCATTGCTTAACAGGTCTGAGATTGAATCCTCAACCTACGATTAAAATCCATTACATGGAGCTCAAAACTTTAATCTATGATTATTACACAGATTACATTTTGTGTCCGCCATCTTGCTTTTGCCTTGTGAACAAACAGCAACCTCGTGCATAATATTAGTGTTCTATTTCATTCAAAGTTGAGAATGTGGAATGTGGTTATAAATTGAACCTTACCCAATTTGGTTCAATTTTAAAATTAAGTAATTCCATAAAAAAGAGAGTGGAAATAACAGTATAGTATCAAACAGGAATCCTTCAAATGAAAAGAAGGTTGAGGATCTGTAGGATCTGTATTGCACAGCTTCTGGACAATAACCTCTCATTAAGGCATAAAGGTTGTATTACTGTATAGCCTTGATCAGTGACCTAGTTCAACCCGTCATCTGTTATTACGGCCCGACTCTATAGGTCACAGCAAATAAAGGGGAAACGGGAGAGAGTTTTTAAAGAAGGCCGATTGATGAAACACAAATGAAAGGAGACACACACTCTCCCTGGGTGGCCATGCTCTGGCAACATGGCCCAAGTGGAAAGTAAAGAGGCTCAGAAGCAGGTTTTTAATATTGGAGACATTGGCCTGGTGTCTCACCTTCCCCTGAATAACCTCCAAATCACATAGATAGCACGCTGCAAAACAACAATTAGACATATAGCGGTAGTCACAGACCATGAGTGCAACATGTGTGCACAATGGTAATACCAGAAACACAAATATAGGCCTGAATGATCACAGCAGCTCTGCAACCACCAGCCGCACGCCGATTTCTTAACTTGTGCCCGCTCCAAAGTAAGTAAAAAAATAAATCTGTGGGGAAATAAAGTCAGTTATCTCATTGCTATGATTAATTGTAACTTGACATAATTCTACAGAAGCAGCAATGGTTAAAATACCCTCACACGGCGGCCCATCCACCCGTGACAGGGGTTAAGTGGTCAGATGACGCTTGAGATTTTCCAAGTGGGCCCTGGATCCATGGAAAGGTTAACAACCACCATATCGCTGGCCTATTTCTACCACATTCCATCCATCATGTGCTGAAAGAATCGTGACAGTGATCAGACGCTGGAGTATGCTATAGGCAACGTTCAGAGACATGCAAAGAGTGTTAGAGGGGCAGGGGCTGAAATCTCATAAGAGGGCACTTTCATAGGATAAAAAATATGAAAACAGCAGATCTAGCTCTAAGCAGCACAATGGAGTGTGACTCATTGATGGCTTGCAGATCTGCTGTTTTTGCTAGTAGAGCAGCTGTTTTCGGGGCGCCATCCAGAACGTTTTACAGTTGCGCAAAAAGCATGCTGTGTATATTAGGAGACAACTCCCAAATTATACCATCACACGTGTTATATTACTGTATACATATGCAACTTTGTTTTGTTTGTTTTTTTCAACCAGGATTCATGTGTTGGGTTGTTATTAGAGAAAGTAAAAGATGGGTGTTAATTGCTTTACATTCCTTGCTTTAGTTTTAGGGATTTTAGCTATGGGACTAAAGAAAGCAATGAATGTAAAACAATTCACACACATCTTCTACTTTCTCTAATAACAAAGCATGAACATTGGTTGAAAAAAAAAAAAAAAATGTCTAAGGCAAATCCAATGCCCATAATTGCCCAAAACCCTCTTTTCACTAGCCAACATGGAATCTTCTGAAGATGCCTGAAACAAATTTGTTCAAATGCTGCGTTCCAAATTCAAGAGACTTTGGGACAAAGCTATATCCTCTTGGATGTTGCCTTGGATATTCAGTACATGGTGTGCAAAGGAATGTGGCATTTTGCGTTAGTTTCACCAGAGTAAATGCTGCAATCGTGGTCTGGACAGTATTTTTACAGACTGGGTAAGAGGACAGCTAGGGGCTAAACCTACCGCACCCCCTTAAGTGCTCTACGTGCGCATGTCCCTGCCAGCGGTAATGCACATACCGAAGCTTCTGTCCAGTTTTTTTTGCAGATTAGATCTTCTCTTCCACAAGAAACGGGATGACAGTTAGCGGCGATAGAGTGCTGCGGTCAGCTCTCAGCCAGTGTCACGCGATACGCTCACCGCAGCAGCTGCTGTCCTGTTGGCGGCCCGCGTGGCTATCATCATGTCTGTATCTGTGTCTGTCTGCGGCAGGCGGCTGCGTGTGTGGAGCTGCTGCATGCTGCATGGGGAGGCTTCTCTCTCTCTCTCTGGCCTCTGGGCACAAACATGAGGTTTTCACGCTCTGATGACACCACGACTTACCATAACATATTATGTTGCAGCCAGTGAGTCTCAAAGTGATCCGTGTGTGTGTGTGTGTGTGTGTGTGTGTGTGTGTGTGTGTGTGTGTGTGTGTGTGTGTGTGTGTGTGTGTGTGTGTGTGTGTGTGTGTGTAAGGGGATGAGGATGTAATAAGGAAGTGAGAGAAAGGTCACAAGGACACAGATTGGCCCACATACATACATACATGCTGATGCAGTATATGGTTAGGGGTGAAGAACTTGAAGAGTCGGCTGGTACAGGTTAAAATTAGCTCTTCACTAAGCCCCTCCCCAATCCGGCCTTGTCCAATAGGCACGTTGGAAGAGGAAAGCTTGACCTGTATAGCAAAGTTGCTAAAGTATATGGATTGGCATTGGACAGTGAACTTAGGTGGGGCTTAGAGAACAGCTCAATGGACAAGTTTATTAGAATAGAGAGTTACACAGATAGGAGAGAGAGAGAGAGAGAGAGAGAGAGAGAGAGAGAGAGAGAGAGAGAGAGAGAGAGAGAGAGAGAGAGAGAGAGAGAGAGAGGAGTTAGCCCATGGTCCAGCAGGTAGGGGAAGGTAAGGGAGATAAGAGGGGAGAGTAGAGGTGAGGGGAGAGAGGGGAGGTGAGGAGAGAGGGTAAGGGCAGGCACTGGCTGTCTGTCCAGTATGTCTAATATAGGGAAGTTGGTAGGTGTTGTCTCGTCTTGGCATGTCGCTCAACCAATTGGAAAGTGGGGTTTTAGGGGCAGGTTATCTAGTATTGATGATGTCTATGTATAGCGGTGTACTGGAACACACCTGTGTGCTGTGGGCCTTACTGTGCACAGGTCAGCAGGTTTGAGGGTACAGGGATATGGATGGATATGCTACACTGACAATTAAAGGGCTCCCCGAGTACTGGGAGATGAATCATTAGGCTATTGTAAATTAAATGCATATCCCCCGTGTTATAAATAATGAGCTATTTACTGTATGGTTGATTCTATCGTTGTTATAACAATAATTGAAAAATGCTTGAGTGCAATTGCAGGGCGGGGTGCCTTATGGAAGTGTGGCTGGGGCTATCGCAGGGATGCTCAATCATTGAGGGGGTCCCTGGAACATATTTTCAGATGTTGGTCAAATAAATAAAGCAGAGATGTTTGAGAACCATTGGTGAAGATGGACACAAGTGCCCATAGACGGATTGCATGTTGTACTCCTTGAAACCATGAAATGTTGTACTCCTTGAAAATGAGAGCGCAACCTCAATGGGTTCCCTTGAATAAATAAACTATAAAGCAAACACTCCCATAGTATTTTTTCCAGTATGTACATTTTTCACATTCCGGCTGTTGATTACACACATTAAAAAGAAAGTTGAGGCTCGCAACTCACTTTAAGATGCTCCAGGAAGCTTTCATTATAGTGACAGGCAGGCAGGGCACCTTAAAGCATCTTAAAGTGAGTTGCGAGCCTCTACTTTCTTTTTAGGTTTACGGTTTCTACAGTTTTGGCTCAGCACCGATGGAGGATGTGTGTTACTCTTTTCACTTTGCGACTGATTATAAACATTTCCATGATTAAGGGACGATGACATCCAAAGCAGCTGTGGCAGTATTCTCTCTGTGCATTGGGGTCATGTTCATGTCCTCTGTACACTATCCCGTCTAACCCACCTCAGTATGGGTTTGTTTGTCTGACTAATGACTGTAGGAATGTGAATATGTACTGTATGTCTAATAATGCACATTGCACCCCTAACACATAGGGGTGCAAACATACCTGTTTCATATCAATGTCACATACTGTACATTTCTTCTGCATTTTAGCCACACACTATCATTCGATGAGACTCACCCTGGCAGTCCTTCAAAAAATATAAAATATTTTGTAATCATTTGTGTAAGAGTTGAATTGTCCACAATTCCAAGCTGTATTTGTTTGGTACCAAAATATCAAATATTCTACATGTGCTAATTGTGAAAATTAAGTAGGGGGGTCGCAATACACTTTTTTTTTTTTTTTTCATTTTTGACCCAATCCCAATATCACAATTTCTGTGTTAAATATAGTCTGGCCTAACCCGAAATGATTTGGCCTAGGGGGGGGCGGGGTGCTGTGGGATCCACAAATTGAACTGTAATAATTTAATTTATGCCCTCAAGAGTACAAAAAATGAATAAGGGTCCACTGGTTGAAAACTACTGATCTAACATAATCAGCTCCAGTTATGACGTTATAATGTACCCAAAACATTATGTCATCACTGTTAAAATAGAACTGAGATATAATAAAAAAAAAAAAGACCATTTCTATTAGGATTCTGAGCTGAAGGCGTATAGGAGATATCTGCTATATCTGGTAACTGGTGTCCATGGATAATCTCTACAAGAGTTATTGTATAACAAGATCAAAGACAGCTTAGAAGACTCAGACACTCCCCCGTGTGTGTGTGTGTGTGTGTGTGTGTGTGTGTACGTGCACTCACACCTGCGCATTTACAAGAATGCAGAAGGAGAAAATGCAATAGACCTTGCAGTAAGCCTTGCCCTCTCCCAGCCAGGCACATTCATTCCAATGTAAATATCACAGACATTCCACATTAAATATAATTTTTGGAACCACTCCTTCAAAATCTCTTCCAAATCCATCAATGCTTGAGACATTTTTTTTTTTATGTTTAATCATTTAGAAAAACTATTGAGAGGTTTGTCTGTCACATGTCATGCTTAGCTGTGATTGGACCATAGCAGTTTGGGGAGGGGCTTACTGAAATGTCCATTCCTGGCATTGCCATTGGCAATTGCCATGACGGGTGCCTGCGGGTGTCGGCGGGACCCGCTGGCTGTTTCTGGATTGTGCCTTAGGGTTAGGGTAAGTGTTTGGTTAGAGGGTTATGGTAAGGGTGTGGTTAAGATTAGGGTATGGGTTTGGGTTGCCACTTAAAACACTACTGACTTGTGTTTTAAGTGGCTATTCCACAACAGCTGCCACTGCCGGAAAATGCACTCTCTCCATCTCTCTCTGAGAATGACCACCAACAGACACTATGAGCTTCTTTAAGTTAAGAAACATGGCATTTATTTCAAATTCAAAGACATACAGACCTGAAGAAAAGTTGACTCAGTTTATATACTGTAACATGTTTTCTATCAGTGCGTAAGGAGTGCAGTATTACCGATCAAAACCAAATGGTGCATAAGAGATATGGATAAATAAAATTGGCGTTGTTTGGCTGAAAGCCACAGAGCTGTGAGGCGGCAGTATATTTTCCTGGTAAAGTTATGACAGAAAAATCCATGCATGGGAAGGTTGCATATACCGGGTATAACACCGCTGATCTGTGTTGCATATCAACCCAATTAAAAGGTGACAAGGAGGGGCTGAAAACGCTCAAATTAATAGCCGTGGAATTGGATGATAGAAACACCCCCACCCCCTGCAAAATGTCATACATTAAGCGTCATGCTATTTCAGGAGGGAACGATTGAGAGCCTCAATTAATCCAATATTTACCATGGCAACCAATTACCTCACGGGAAAAAAAAACTCTTAATCAAAAGAACATTCAAATCACATGGAGGAATTCTAATTACAAAAAAAACAAGATACAGCAAGTCCCCGTGCCTACAAGCACAGACAAGAGCTCCATTACCAAAGAATTCTAATTGGCTGTGGCAAAAAGAAGAAGACTAAGGCAGCTATATTTGTCTTTGACAGTGAGCTGTGATGAATCTGATGGTGGAGCAGTGATGCATCTGTCAATGTGGGGAGAAGTTAATCAGCCGTCATGAGGTCATGGTCTGTGGAATAGAACATTGGTAACTTTTTGATACAGGGCCCACCATTTATTCAGCATTTTAGCCACGGACCAACATTTGATGTTGAGTTTAGTCTCTCTGACCCAAAACTAAGGATTTTCAAGTTTTTGCTCACAATTTAGGAGCGATAACTGGCAAAACGTTGGTCAACAAAATAACAGTTCTTCTACATTATTCTAAATTTGTAGATTTGTGAAAATTCTGATGTTTAAATATAATTTAACTCTTGAGAGTGTAAAATGAAAACAAATGGACCCATTATGGTCCATTTGGTTTCATTTTAACGATCTCAAGTGTTACAGATCTATAAGGGTCTGTGAGGAGGAATGTTATACCAAATTAACCCGTTTTGGATGGGAAGAACAACTTTTGATGCTTTAACTATTGAAAAACAACTAGCAACGAGCTACAACTTCATGAGCTTGTAGATCTGCTGTTTTTGAAAAAAATAAATAATAATGCAGCAAACATCTTCTGGAACTGTTCTTTCAGAGCAAACGTTTGAAAGATGACCCAAAAGTCTTCGTCCAATCAGGATGGGAGGGGCCTTCCTCCAATCAGGATTGAAGTGGGGGTGGGCCTTGGTGTACATGATGTTGGCCTATTGTACTCTTGAGTGTGTGCATGTGCATATCTCGTTTCCAGAGGGCTTTTCCAAAAACACCGAAATCACTGCATCCACCATAAGAAGCTTTGCTTCTTATGGTGAGTTCGAGTAGGGGTCCTTGACAAGACTAAAACTGACAGAAACGTTAGTGTTTTAAGAAAACTGTCATGATTTAGAAGACATTTGTAGAATATGTTCTACATGTCTAAAGGGAATGAGAAGCATCTGTCAGAGTTCATTCGGTTCACCTTGTCCTGAAAGAAACAGGGGCAGATCTCGGCATGGGCATGGGGGGGCAATGACCCCCTAAATGCCCTGACTGCCCCACCAAACATGATGGCATTCAAACAACCCAAAATTCAAAGATATTTCAAATTAAAGTGCTTATAATTAAAATGATTCGAAACACTATGCTACTAACTAACTACATTTGTCAAACCAACAACATTTCATCATTGAAAACAGAAAACAGCAAGCAACTTCAAAAACTGATTTTGTTATTGATGGTTTCTTGCCTAATACCCAAGTCCTGTAACCAAAAATGGCATGGGTGCGACTTCATCGCCCGTGGCACGAAACGACACGGGCAATGAAGCCGCACCTATACCATTTCACTTGCCCCCCCAATTGGGAGATGTGAAATCCGCTCCTGCTGTACACATGAGGTACGAGTGATTTGTTTGTTGTGTCACGGCATCTCTAAAAGCACATTTTAATCAAAACTATAAGATGCCGTAACTGAATGTACGACCGGTAAGTTTTTTTAGTCAAAGAGTCAAGGTTTGGTCAACACGGGGAAAAAAAATCGTGCTCTAAGCCCAAAAGGTCTACACCAAAAGGTCGGGTCGGACAAAACGTTTTTTTTTTTTTAAGGGATTGTGGAATTATTTTTAATGCTTGTAACTTTTCTCATCTTTTTTAGGTTTTCTAAGCTCAATCGCACCCAAAAACTGAACTTCTAACATTCAGTAGATTTTCTGTGTTTTTTTTTTTTTTTTTTTTTTTTTGGGGGGGGGGGGGGGGGGGGGGGGGGGGGGTGCTCTGATTTTCCTGCTGTTCGTGATGTCACAGCCTGCACGAGACGTGAGATCAAAGTGTGTCGCTACTCTCTTCCTACAGTACACTAAACAAACCCCATTATAATGTCAATGGGATTTTCACAGCACATGTTACCGTTTTGCCTGTTTTCATTGCAGCCTTGCCAATACCACCAGAGAAAACTCCAGACCACAGAAAATCCAAGGAATGTTCAAAGCCCAGATTTTATGGGTGGAATTGAAATCGTAAAACTTAAAAAAAAAAGAATCAAATGAATATTAATTTCACAAAACCTTTAATATCACCCACACTAATAAAAAAAAGCCTTGTCCCGTCCCGACCCTTTTAGTGTTTTTTTTCCGGGGGGCTTTAGGACGAGAACGAACGTGAGACACCCTGTCGGTCAACAAGAGGAACGGGAGAGTTTGTGACGATCACAACAGGATCACAGGGATCGATCGCTGGGGCGGCGGCAGCAGTGAGCCGCCCCGATTGTTTAGTTCATTTTCATTTTCGTGGAAATTGCGGTGGCGGCGGCTAGGAGAAGAAACCGATCAGAGGCTGGAGGAAGAGGCCCAGAGTTCCCAGGATGCACACCGTCACAAACACCCAGAGGAAGATTCTGTCGATCACCATGGCAACGTACTTCCAGTCATCCTCCACCTGCGGGACGGTGTGTGACACGCGCAGAACACGGGGGAAGGAGCGGAGAGGGACAGAAGGAGTGGAGGGGAAAGAGTGGCATGGTGAAGGAGAGGAGACAGGAGAGAGGAGACAGGAGAGAGGAGACAGGAGAGAGGAGACAGGAGCCAGGGGAGATTCAGGACCAGCGAGGCGATGGGAAGGTTTTGGTGATGTGACGACACATGGATTTCACAGCACACAAAGAAAACATGAAGACAAACAAACAACGAAAAGAGATAAACATGTTTATTTACTTTCAGATGGAAAACATGAATGGAGAGTATACTGTACATGTGCTGAGGGAACACCCACTGAGCAAAACAACTTGCTCTCCATGGAAATACACTGTTTTGGCACCGGTACTCTAAATATGTGAAATGAATGTGCCATCTGCTGTCAATGGAGGTAGATGACCAGAGTGGTTTGTTTGGAACTTGAATCCCTCCTTACTAGGCGATCACATGTGCTTTTCAACCAATAGCTTTTGTCACGTGTGCTATTCAGCCAATAGCCATCTCTGTTCAGAAACGGTTGAAAGACCAGTTCAAACAGCTACTCAAGAGGGCCAGTATCCCCATGGACAGCTGGGAGGCACTGGCAGCGGACCGCTCAGCCTGGTGCGGCACAATTTCCACTGCTGAGACTTGAGACTGGCCGAGCACGAGACCGTGTCTATGTTCCCTCAGCTCTATGTTCCCTCAGCTCTAAGTTCCCTCAGCTCTAAGTTCCCTCAGCTCTATGTTCCCTCAACCAAGTTTAATAGCAGTATGTAATACAACATGTATATAGTGCTGGGACTATAACTGATTAATTGAGATTAATTAATCACAGAAACACAATAAAACAATTAACTCTTTTTAATCGCAAACAGATTTTGCACCCAGAACCTTTTCCACTGGACGGATTTCAGGGTATACCGACCCTGTGATTATTCAGACCTCCAATAATCCCAAAATCCTGTTCTTCTGATGGTCGGAAAAACAGGATGTCGGACTCGGACCTATGGGAGTTCTTATTTTTTGGCTTTTTTTTTCAGAATTATGGGAGGTCGGAATACTGGGTGGGTACCACCGAACCATTGCACGCAATGGGAGAAGAAGCCAATCAGGGTAACCAATAAGGGCTGCCATTGATCCAAACCCCCACTGTTCTGTCCTCCCATTGGTCAAAAATTACTAACACTATTTCTAAAACTCACCCTCAAAATAACGCGTTGCAGTGTGGACACAGAAAAACTCACACACTACCAACCTGCTTTAATTGACCATATAAATGCTTCTAATTAAAAAACCTTAACTTCCATTAATTATAGATTCAGTGCACACATTGTAAATGATTTCAAGTATTTGATTTTATTTATTTATTTATTTATTTTTACAGAATTTTGCCTTCCAGCTCATAAAACCCACCAAAACCGGATTTCAAAAAATAGAATATTTTACTAGACCACTAAAAAATGTTTTAAACAACAAAAGTAGACTATCTTAAAAGTATATTAATGTATGCAGTAATACTTGGTCTGGGGTACTTTTGAGCAAATTATTTCATCAATGGGGCATGGCATGGAGGTGATCAACCTGTGGCACTGTTGAAGTGTTATGGAAGACCAGTTTTGCTTTTATAAATGAATGTAAATACATTTATAATGTTCAGTCTTATGTCTCACACCTTCCTCTTGGCCATACAACCCAGATTCTCTGTTGGGTTACAGTCAGGACAGTTGGCTGCTCAGTTAAGCGCAGTAATACCATGGTCAGTACAGCAGTTACTAGTATTTTTTTTTAGCTCTGTGCAGGTACCAATCAAGCTCGATAGGAAAATTAGCATCTCCATGAAGCTTGTCACATATCGAAGCACAAGGTACTCTAAAAAGATGGCTGTGTTGAAGTTTTCAGCCGATAACATGGCCTAAATCATGTGTTTTGCCAAGTCCAGTCCAGTTTTTTAGTGGACCCTGTGCTTCAGTATGTTGAGAAGCATCATGGAGATGCTAATTTATCCTTTCCAGCTCGATTTGGCACCTGCTCACAGAGCCAAAACTACTAGCTGCTGTACTGACCATGGGATTACTGCGCTTAACTGTCCAGCCAACTGTCCTGACTTTAACCCAACATAGAATCTGGGTTGTATTGTCAAGAGGAAGATGTGAGACATTAGCCTGGTACCACAGACTGATTTGTCGTTGGAAACATAAACGTTCAATATATGAACGTTGAAGTTTCCATAATTAATGAAAGTTTTTGAATGGAATTTTGGAAATAAGAACTTTTTTGTAGTTACCGTATATAGGCTGTTGAAAATAACAAGTTAATTAGTTAATTAATTTTGCTGATTAATCCGATTAAAAAAATTGCACACTGACTCAATTGGCTGACCATTTTCTCATTGAAAAAAAATCAGTAGAGCACGGTTTTACAGAGACATAGCTCGTATCTGTGTAACCACTGGTTACAGCTCTCCCTGTAACCAGAGCCATAGAGTATAGCCGGAGGATGGGGCCTGTAGATCACCTATTTTGATAAATAAGTTTTTATCAAATAAGAAATAAACTTTTTTCAAGATTTTCTTTTTTAAATGTTCAAATCCTGTAAAGGAAAACATCCATATTTTAGTTTGAATGGTGATTAATCAAGATTAAATTAATTTTGAAGCTGTGATTAATTTGAATAATTCTTAATGATTCAACAGAACTAACAGCCTCCATGTGCTTAAGCATGAGGGAGCTGAGGGAACATAGAGCTGAGGGAACATAGAGCTGAGGGAACATAGAGCTGAGGGAACTTAGAGCTGAGGGAACATAGACATGACCCCCCGAGGACAAGCAGCAGAGAAGAAGCTCCAGCTTAAACACAAACAGCTTACACTACCCCGTCCACCTCCACCACTTGCTTGTCCAGACTGCCCACGGCTCTTCCACACACACCTTGGACTACACAGTCACCAGCAGGCACACAGACTGAGAGCTCAGCTAGGACAGCTAGTCCAGAAGGAGAAGAAATAAATGACCGAGGAGAACGGATCCTCGTCTTACGAGGCTGCCATGATGGAGCATTGGAGACAACGCGCAGCGTCTCTCCTATTACTGCACGCTATGCTTGTTGGAACAGCATCCAATCAGAAACAACGGGCGCTACACAACAGGTGACATCAGGGAATTTCGAGTCAAAGCAGGCCCCTGTCCAGACTCAGTTGCCGGTAACATTCATGTACTTGAATGATGCAAAGGCAAATGGGGCTGGTACCAGACTACTATACTCCTACTAGACCCATGAAAAAACTAAAGTTGTCATTTAACAGTGTTTAGAGTGAATGTAACCTAGTGCCCCAACAGTGTATTTCTGGAGAGCAATGGAGAGATGCAAAGGTGATTAGTAAATACACGTAAAAAGGTGCTCACACAGATCAAGCGGGAAGAGAGATGATGCGGGGCGCTGAAAAAGTACAGTAAAAGGAGGTATTGCCTTTTATTACAGTACATGTTACGACCACAACCGGTCTTTAATTTAACAGGTCTGGAAATTAAATGAATGAAACGCATTGGCAGTTGCCTCGCCCTTTTAATTAAATAAAAGCCTATCCCTCCCTCCTTTTACCTTTGAGAATCCCGCAGATCAAAACATACACATCATTCAGCCCAGTCTCACGCCAAGTTGTTGAAAAAGCACAGCCTAACACACAGCTGTTGCGTTTATAGAGTAGAAATAGGTATAAGTCCGTTCATATCATACTAAAGTCCCCACATCATTGAAATCTGTTTCCATTCATATTATATTGCTACTGTGACGGCGCTGTGGCTTTCATAAATATCCCAAACACAGATGTTTCGGGCTGGATGAGGTTGGGTTTTCTAATACTATCCTGTGGCTATCGCATCACAACTTGGACACGCAGCTTATACCGAACTTCGCTGCGCTCACCACAGCAACTCAGTCGGCTATAGCTCCTCCCTCGACGGTGCTTTACGCGGTTCAAGATTGGTAGAGACGGTGCCGCTCCGTCATTGACAGTATACTATGAACGGATTTTCGTTTCTATTCGTAGATTATCTACGGAATGTGGCTACCTGCTATTTCAATGACTTGGGGGGTGAGAACCGGTAGTCATTTCAAAAACATAAGAAATAACTATGATAATCGAATTAAAAAAAACAAAGTACCAACAGCAGCAGGCACTGTAAACACTTGGGTGACAATGCAGATTGAGTCACGGGTTTCATTTGCATATGCCAAAAGCCTGCGCACTCTTTCTCTCCAGTATAACCGAGTGAAACTCCTCCTTGCCTGTATATTTATAGTGTAACTGACAGGGAGGGCAGGGGCGCTGGCATCAATTCCCTTTTCCCTAAATCTAAAGCTGCGACATGCGTGGGTCTGATTTATGGCAGCGTTGTTGACTCCTGCAGTGGTGGGCGAGCTGCTGTGCACCAAGTGATGCCCGGCATCAAAACAATGTTCTCCTCTGTCCTTCGTTAGAACGGATTGATGAATTATGCATGGAGGTTGCTGCGCGTGCGCACGCACACGCACACGCACACGCACACACACACACACACACACACACACCCTGCATGGGTGGTCTGCCTGTGTTCCAGGATTTAAGAGAATGTAACGTTCGTCGACAATGTGGGTCATTCTTTTTCCCGCTGTCTTGATTTGATTTTGGAGTTCTGTCAACTTATTTCGGCAGTAAAGCTATGGACCACTTAACACCTCATGAATTAAAGTGTATCCTTATACAATTTATGTCAACTGAGAGTTGGTTGTTTTTGGTAGTATTGCTTGTTGAGAAACACAGCAAGCATTAGATCAAGATTCAGATCAAGTTTGAAATCTGATTGGTCTAACAGTTCACATGACTCATTTAAACAAATCAGATTCCAAGCTGGATGTGGCTCAGAATCTGATTCAGTCTGGATTTGGCTTGCCATTGTAACTCAGGCCTTATGTATAGTGACAAGCATAGATGGGATGTTGCTGGGCTTAAGACGTTGACAATATGTCAATATATGGACATATCGCCATAACGTTGCCTTGTTGCAAAGAGTGTTACACAGCCAGGCTAGCAAGAGGGTACTTTTGGACAAAAAAAAAAAGCGAAAACTGCAGATCAACAATCTGATAACGCATCACACTGCGATGTACATCAGCAATTTTCGGGTACAACCCAGCATTCTTTAGCTAGTGGAGATGTGGTGAAACTGGAAAGTAAGTGTAGTATTACGCAGAAGCGGGGATCGAACCCGGGACTCCCACTCGCCAGTCCAACGCACAACAAGTCGCGTCAATAGGGCTGAGCCCGATTGGCAGGGCTGTTGTGGCTGGCTCATGGCTGGGTGCGACATAAGGGAGTGGAAATTCCTGCATTTGTGGTCTGGAGAAGGCACTTCTTTCACAGGGGGTAAAACTGCAGGGGCTGATCAAGCCCCGTTTGGTGTCCATGTATGGACATCCCCTAATGATTGAAAAAAAAAAAAAAAAGCAGCAATCACTCACCTCTTTGGCCTTGTTGCGGCTCTTCATGTTCTCGGCGATGTACTTGACGCTCTCGATGGCCTGCTTGATCTCGGGCGACATCACGGAGTAGGCCACCACCGAGTTGATGCTCTGAGGGCTCAGCTGGTGGCGGGACAGCTTCCCCGGGTCGGCCGTCTCCGGCGCGTCCTTGCCGCGGTGATGCTGCTGGCACGGGCAGGGACAGTTCTTCCCCGCACAGCCCTCCATGAGCTTGTTATCGCCAAACTCCAGACAGTTCAGTGAGCCGCCGCCTCCTCCTCCTCCGCCTACCTGCTGGCAGGGAAACACAAGGAGCACACAGGGCTGTCAGCTAGTCAGGGGATTCTATACTTCTAGTTTCACTCAGGGGCGGATCTAGGCATGGGCATGGGGGGGCAATGCCTCCCTATATGCCCTGACTGCCCCACCAAACATGATGGCATGCAAAACAACCCAAGACACCCAAGAAATTAAAGTGCTTATATTTAAAACGATTTGAAACACTACTACTACTACGAACTACAGTTGTGGCACCACTAAACCAACAGCATTTCATCATTGAAAACAGAAAACTCTCTGAGTCAGACCTTTAGCTTTATGCTTGCTGCGTGTCTGTTGCAACTTCAACAACAACTGGTGTTATTATTGATGCTTATACTTGCCTAATATAAGTCCTGTAACCGAAAATGGTATGGGGGCGACTTCATCGCCCGTGGCGATGTTATTAATATACCTTAGAGATGTTGTGTGGACTTCAGTGTTTTTTGAGAGTATTTTGATTTAGTCTTAGTCTTTTCAATAAGACATATTTAGTCTTTTAGTCCCATTTAGTCTTCTGAAATACTTTTTTTTAGCCTAGTCTTAGTCTTGGTAGTTTATTCTTACATGCAAATACAATGTAGGTTTATACTGTACATCTTATACAGATTTATAGTTTTTAGTATGAAACATGTCTCGTTTTATTTCTGTGTATGTTTTATTTAAGAACAAAAGAAGTAAAAATGTTTCTTATTTCCAATAGTCTTAGGTTATGATTTAGTCATGATTCATCTTAGTCTTTTGAAAATCATTTTTGTTAGTCTAATCTTAGTCGGCTAAATATCAAAAACCTAAGTCAACTTAGTCTTTAGTGTTAGTCAACAAAAACAACACTGGTGGACATAATAAAAAGGTCCCCTATTCTAGTTTCCTAGAAATGGAGGTCTGAAAGAAATCATTAACATGGTGAAACACAACTTAATGACGTTCATCAAGTTGTGTTTGACCAGGTTAATGATTTCTTTTTTTTGTTGGGACCTTTTATTCCTGAGAGTGTACAAATGGTTCACATACTGTAGAAGACATATTTCTCAGTGGTAGAGGGACTTAAATAGAGTTAGGGGAGTGATTATGCAAGCCATTAGGCGTGGAGACAATAAGTACTATTACACCCATTCCTTTCGGCTAAGAGGTGCGAAAATGTTGCTTTTTTTGTTTAACAAGTTTAAACAAGCGATATCTTCTTCAAACATTACCCAATTTCAATGAAAAGTGCATCATATGATAACTTACATCCATATTGCCATTTGGCCATTACTATGGCCTAAATATAGCACTACACAGTGTACAGTATATGCATACCGTTTGACTATATAGAATTCTTTGTTTGTTTGTTTGTTTGTTTGTTCCGTTGTTAGTTTGACTATATAGAATTCCCACTGTTCCATTCCTAGCTGAAATGAATCATGATTTCTTTTGTGTTATAATGTAAGGCGCTCTGGATTTCATCATAAATTCTAAATGACCAAATAAGGGCTGCATGACTGGTCATTGATCACGGATAGAATGCACTTTTTGGCCAGAAAACGATTGTTTTTCAAACAGGACTTGTGCCTCCTACCGATATCGCCCAGAGAAAACCTCTACGGAGAATATTTTGTTCCTTTGGTGAAAAACAATCACTTTCTGCCCAAATAGTGTGTTTCATTTGTGTGGTGAGGGGCTCCGAGGGCATCCACTGAGGAAAGGAGGATTTCTAATCACACAAGCCACGTTTGTATTGGTGAGTAGGTAAACGCTTGGTGAGATATCTACAACATAAGAGAGAGAGAGAGGGGCTGGTTGTGCCAGATAACACTGATTTTCCCATACAGTAGCTATACTTCAAGGCAGAATCATAGAAGCAGTGGAGCTTCTGTGGACCAGAGCTATCTATATATTCTACCTCAGTGGTTTTCAACCATTTTCATACCAGGGCCCACTCTTGAGAGCGTAAAATGAAACCTCAGGAGTTACATATCTACGAATGGTCCATTTGGTTACCAACTGTCCATCATTTAACTGGGGACCACCTGGTCCCGGACCATTGGTTGAAAAACACTCCTCTACAACAGGGGTTTTCAACACGGGTCCGGGGACCACCAGTAGTCCCTGAGAGGATTCCAGGTGATCCCCATGCAAAATGATGGACAGTTGGTTAACCAAATGTAACTCTGAGAGTGTAAACATGAAACCAAATGGACCCTTGCGGGTCCATTTGGTTTCATGTTTACGCTCTCAAGAGTTAAAATACTGAATTAGCCCAACTCTACAACTAGAGAATGTAAAAGATCATAATGGTCATTTGTTTACGAATGTATTGTTTCCCAAATGCAAATTGTGGACAAAAGCAAAATAAATCTTTAGTTTTTGGGGTCTGTGGGGCTAAAACGTCCTCAAATGGTGGTCTGTGGCTCAAATGCTAAATAAATAGTGGGTCCTGGAATGAAAAAGGTTGAAAACCAGCTAAGTTGGTTAACTAGATGTAACTCCTGAGAGCGTAAAAATGAAACCAAATGGAAAAATATTCACCATCTTAACACAAATAGAAGATTAACAGTCATTTTGGTCTGTACTTTTGCCTGTTTTTCCCCCCAAATACAGCCCAAAGCAAAAGAAATCTTATGGTTTTGCGTCCGTGTGGCTATACTGTAATGTCCTCAAATGGTACAGTCCGTGGCTCAAATGCTGAATAAATAGTGGGTCCTGGAATGAAAAAGGTTGAAAACCACTCCTCTACAAGGCCACATGGCCACGCCGTCCGGCGTCCTCACCTGCGTCAGGCTGTTCCGCCGCCGCTGCTTCCCCCCTTTGGTGGCGCCCTTCCCTCCCCCGCCTCCTCCGCCCCCTCCGCCTCCGCCCGCCTCCCCTCCGCTGCTGTCCGTCGATCCGCCGGCGGCCTTGCCCTCCTCCTGGTCCGTGGGCCTCCTCATCAGCATGACCCGCGGCAGCACCTTCAAGATTCAACATTCAACAACTTTATTGCCATGTCAACAGGTAGTTGATAGGAATTTGTCTCGGTCCATGCTCAACATATACAGACAATATACATGATACAGAAGACAAAAAAAGACAGTACATTGCACAGACCAGCAGCCTGGAAAATACATACGGTTGCTTAAAGTGCTAAATGCATTGCATATTGCTACATACATGCATGGTTACGACTGTAAACTAGCAAGACAAGTTCAAATGTCTGATAGCTACAGGGTAAGTGCTATCTCTGAAACGAGATGTTGAGCAATTAATACTTCTGTATCTCCTGCCTGATGGGAGGAGATTGAAGAGGTGGTGTGCAGGGTGCGAGTTATGAGCTATGATTTTATTCGCCTTTCTGATTATTCTAGTGTTAAAGAGTGAAGAAAGTGTAGGGAGGCTACATCCAATAATTTTACATGCACGTCGGCCAACATTGAGAACACTCTCAATGTTGGCCTTATAGAAGTGAGTCATTGCTGCTTGGCTGACTTTAAAACTTCTTGAGCTGCCATAGGAAATACAGACCTTGAGGAACACGGAGCGCACCCAGCCCGGCATGGTGTGCGTGGTGGGCGTGCGGTAGTGCACGTTGAGCACGAACACGGTGATGACGATGGAGAGCGTGACGAAGATCATGGTGAAGAGGAGGTACTCGCCGATGAGCGGGATGACCAGCGACGTGGAGGGGATGGTCTCGGTGATGACCAGCAGGAACACGGTGAGGGAAAGCAGGACGGAGATGCAGAGCGTGACCTTCTCTCCGCAGTCCGACGGGAGATAGAAGACCAGCACGGTCAGGAAGGAGATGAGGAGGCAGGGGATGATCAGGTTGATGGTGTAGAAGAGGGGTAGCCGGCGGATGTAGAAGGAGTAGGTGATGTCCGGGTAGATCTCCTCGCAGCAGTTGTACTTGATGTCGTGCTTGTAGCCCGGCGCGTCGATGATCTCCCACTCGCCGCTCTCCCAGAAGTCCTTGAGGTTGACCTGGTTGGGGGAGAGAGAGAGAGAGAGAGAGAGTGAGAGAGGGAGAGAGAGAGAGAGAGAGTGAGAGTGGGGGGGGCACAACTTCATTTAGCCACCATGGTATCCGGTAGGCTGGATTCCATTCTGATTTGCTCCGTTCAGCGCATTGTAAACATTCCCTTAATTGAGCCGTATGTAAGAATTGTAATAAAACGAATCATAAAATGGCCCTGATATGCCAACAGACATTTAAAAATCACGTTCATTTCAAATACTTGTGTCACTGACAACAGTATGCAAGTCAGGATAATCGCGTTTAAAAAGTGCAGTTGCAGCCCTCAACTGATGTTGTTGTTGTCATTTTTTGTTTTGGCCGAAGCGCCACCCTCCACTTATCTCCCAATCACGAAGGCAGAAGTTTTTCGGCATCCAGGTTGCCAGCTCAGCTCTAGTCACCGCAGCAGCTGCTACTAACGTGTTGAGATAAAGAAATGTCTAACCTTCCGAAACCTAAAAGACCTCGTTATGAATCGGATTTTTTTTTTACATATTGGAGTCAATGTAAGCTTACACATCACGGCGAATTAGCCAAATAGCGAAAATGCGACTATTTTCGCTTTTTGTTTTTTCGCGTTGGTGTCGATTTTTTCAGAATGCAGCAGCCTAGACTGCTCTGCCGTGTAGAAACCCAAAACCGCAGCGCATCTTTCTCTTTCTCTGTGTGTGTGTGTGTGTGTGTGTGTGTGTGTGTGTGTGTGTGTGTGTGTGTGTGTGTGTGTGTGTGTGTGTGTGTGAGAGAGAGAGAGAGAGAGAGAGAGATGCGATATTGTATTGCGCATCGATCCATGGCCAAACTTCGAGCTATATAGGCTACGATCTGCAAACAATGAATCTTATGCCTTAATATCTCATAATAAGGTGGCAGTTTGGTGCGGGCCGCGGACCCCCAAATGGATATACAAGTCATTGAAATGAAACCACGAGGAGTAGGGAACTTTACCAAGTGAGTTGTCCTGGTGTTGTGCATTTCCTCTTGAAATTGGCTGTGGTGCCTATAGACAGCGGGGAAAGCTGCTGCGCATTTGTCACTGATTGATCTATCTATTTTTGATTGATTTACTTCGGGGATTTTCAACAGGTGGTCCGGGGACCGCCAGTGGTTCTTGAGAGAGTTCCCGGTGGTCCCCACGCAAATGAAAGTTGGTTAAACCAGATGAAACTCTTGAGGCTTGCGGGTCCATTTGGTTTCATGTTTACACTCAATAATATTCATAATGTGAATTAGCCCAAGTCTATACAGCGAATGTTGAAGAATGGTCATAGAAATAGAATGGCCTGGTACTGTGGACAAAAGCAAAAGAAATCTTCAATTTTAGGGCCTGTGGAGCAAATGTCCTCGAGTGGTGGTCCGTGGCTCAAATGAATAAATAGTGGACCCTGGTATGAAAATGGTTGAAAACCACTGAGCTACTGGGCTTTAGATAAAAGAGCACGGCGCCTAGATTAGGCTAATCTGTATAGGGATATGATCAAATGGATGATAGGCTATGGCATTTTTAATTTGGCTGAGTAGATGATCAAGTTGTATTTCAGCCTTTTAGCGCCGTCGGATTAATTCATTAATGAACTCGATCGTGGGCATGACTCATGATACAAAAAACTTTTATGAACAACATTTCGATCGGCTCCTGCGTGCGTCCTTCACGGTAGGAACAAAATATATCAATGACAACGCAGCAGAGAGGAGAGCAGTAGACGGAGGAGAGGAGGAGCGGAAAAGCGAAAGCCCAATAGTTTTATTCGAGTCGCATTTAGATGTGTACGGGCAGCCGCGACTAAATTCGCCGGCAAATATTTCGCCTTTTTTTGGTCGCTTTTTCGAGTCGTTCCCCTTTTTGCCAATGTTAACAACCATTACTGTGTAGGATTCATCACTTGCCATGGAAGCTCCTGCAGTCTACGTTCCTGCATGATCCTGCAGCCTAGCTGGCAACCTCTAGTCGGGGGGAAGGGGGAGGGGACACACCGCTCAACAGTATTTTGAAACTGATTGCAGTACCAGTTTTGGCCACAATCTTACATACGGCTCCTTTAATTGAGAGATTTGAATTTGCCGCCAAATGTACAAAAGAGAAAAATAGTTTGCACACTATTTCAGTAGCTCCCATGCTGTAGACTTTTATTGTAGACAACGTTTCAACGTTTTCTCTTTTTTACCTTTCACATTTTTTTAGTTCAGCACCCTAAAGTTTTTTTCTAGAGATGTGCGTACTTTACCTTTTGTTTTTGCCCGCCAAATGGTCACGACCGTTCCCTACTAAACCTAAAACTAACCCCTGACCCTAAACGTGACCTCCGTAAAACCTACGCCTAAACCTAACATTAACCCCGGAACACATGGGCCAAGGCCCCAGATAGGACATATCGGTACCACCTGAGGGGGCAAATTCTAGTCATGATTTTTTTGTTCCTATACATCCCTAGATTAGGTTTTGATATGATAGACATTTCTGACTGGTAGCTTTATAGTGGTTATCACCTCAACCCCCCCCTTGGTGTGTATGGCTTTGGTGAAATTGTATAAAAGCATATACAAAGATGCCAACCATTACGCATTTTGCGTATCTGCTACGTATTTTGACCTCTGACTACGCTGCTACGATTAATCACTGCAGAATACGCAAAGAGCGCAAACCCTCTGTTTTTCCCATGTAGTAGTAGGCGTTGTTGGCGTACGCCAACTCCGTTCACCTCATGGGGCCAGTCCATCTACATAAACGTCTGTTGGATAGTGACATGAATAGTGACAGCCGGAAGTTACTGAATGCATTGAAGCCTATGGGCTCACGCGAGTACGTGGACCACGTGACCAGGCTGTTTTCTGACCCCTCGATGTCGCAACTCTTCTACTAGATGGCTCTGCCTTAGACCTTGGTTTCTAGCGACGTGATTGGTCTGCGTCCCCACCGGAAGGGAGCCTTAGCTTAGATAGCACCCAGCTAACAGTGCAGTCGCGTCGGCCGCGGCTCACGGTGATTCGTAGTGCTAATCGCCTGAGTTGTCTCCTATTAAAATATTATTTTACTATATGGCTGTGGCTCGAGCCTCCAGTGGGGTCGTTCATGTTGTCTCGTTATGGCGGCCGCAGCCTCGCGCTGCTCGGCTCCGCTCCGAGGACGAGGAGGTGCTCGAGCATGTTTTTTCCCCCGTGCCTGTTGGCTGTGGCCGCCGCCGGTCCCGTGTGTCGGTCGGTCGGTCGCACGGCGGCGGACCGCGTGAGGGAGAGGCTCGAGGAGACTAGTGGATTGGAGCGACCCGAAGTGAAGAAGTAGTGAGCGTAATGAGGCGGTCGCTCCGAATTCTAACCGCGGAACAAACAACCAAACCGAGATGGATGGATAGAATAGTGGAGACGCCATGATGACCATCCAAACTTTACCAGGGGTTTTCAACTTTTTCGATACCAGGGCCCACTATTTATTCAGTATTTGAGCCACGGACGACCATTAGAGGAGTTTTTTAGCCCCACAGACCCCAAAAACTAAAGATTTCTTATGCTTTTGTCCACAATAACAGACTGGATTTAGGAAACAAAACAGGCAAACCTACAGATTAAAAAGGACCATTAATGTTCCAGTTCTGTAGACTCGAGCTAATTCAGATGATGAATAGGCTACTTACTACTACTTAACTCTTTGAAAGTGTAAACATGAAACCAAATGGACCCGCAAGGGTCCATTTGGTTTCATATTTAGACAAATATTCATTTCTGTATATCTAATCATAGTGGAGGTGGAAGGGAAAAGAAATAGGCCTAATGGTAGTGGTGGTGGTGGTGGGGGGCAGTTCTTACAACAACTCCAGTCATGTTATGAATGAATGTTTTTTTTTATAAACAAGAGATGAGAGTTACAGTACAAGTCAAGTACACACTGCAAGGTTGAATGGTTTTCACCATTTATCCGCCATTTGATTACATTTTCACACCAAATACCTAAAATTAAAGAATTCTTTTGATTTTGTCCACAAATCCAGGCTGTATTTTGCCAACAAAACAGTGTAAACTTCTTAATTAAGTGGTGCTAATTCCGATGATGAATATTTTTACTTTTTACACTCTCAAGAGTTACATCTGGTTACCCAACCTTCCGTCATTTAGCTTGGAGACCACCTGGAATCATCTCAAGGACCACTGGTGGTCCCCAGACCACCTGTTGAAAACCCCTGGTATATAATATAGTAGTGTTCATGGAATGCGGTCCAACTCCAAAGGTTTTGGATGTGGGATGCCTTCCTCCTAAATGCAGGCATTTCTAAGTGACCCCAAACTTTTGAACGCTAGTGTATCAGTGTCATGGATTTCAATGTTTGGGGGCACCCAACTTCTTTTGGGCTAAAATCTACTGAAACATACCTCATGATAAGTGAGAATGTGAAGTTAATATTGGCATACAAATGTGCCTTGCTGCAATGTGCGCTGCACTGCCGCGCTGTCGGGCCGCTGCGCCGCCGCGCCCCGGTAATTTGCTACTCAAAAACATTTTCAAAGGTTGGCATGTATGCAGATATTAATTCGCTAAAATTACATAAATCAACTTGGTAGTCTAAAATTTGTCATGGAGTATCCTGACACATAGGGGTAACTGGTAGAATAAGATTTTGGGGATTACTACCACTGTATTGTTAAATATGACCTGGATCATTCCAGGAAACACAAGAAAATATACTGTCCGCCTAAAAAATAACAACAAAGATGGTTATTTACCAGCACATTATGGTGACTATCACAGCCTCACTTGTATATAAAAAACATCCCCTGTCCCTAAGCTTCAATTTGACTCCAAGATGACTTTTCTATCTTGAAAATTATGCTTTCTGTAGCCAGAATTCTGCACTATACCTCAAATCTGTGAAATTGTATATTCAGTCAATATCAGCTATACATATGGAATATGTATAGCTGACACGGTATGAACTCCACATTGTGGAATATTTCTTACTTAAATGAGCCATGATAAAAAGTCAAAATGTCCCACCTATCATTTTTATGAAAATGAGTGTTGCAATTCTATAATTAAATTAAATAAATATGTTGTCTGTGTATGTTTTAAGGTTCAAAGATCTCAGTGCAATTATTCCTAAAATGATGACATGTGTCTGTGGCATGCTTGTATTCTACCAAGTGCCAATAACAATATTGCATATACTATACAGTAACTTTACAAATAACACTAGACATTATGCTGCATTTTAAGCAAGCTGTATAGCAGTTTTCCCTAGTTTTGTCCATGAAAATCTTATTCCTGGCAATGTCGTAAGCACAACTGTCTGGTTACTTAGACTGCTGATTGTATGCCATGGGTTCAACTCCTGAGCCCATTGTTGCATGCCCTCCTATCAATCAAGACAAAAAGACACCTTTAAAAAGTTACTCTCCACTTTTGAAACCCATATTTTATAACCTAGTCATAGTTCTAATGCATTAACCTAGTCATAGTTCTAATGCAGGGATATCAAACTCAAATACACAGTGGGGTAGAATAGAAGAATTGGAACAAGTCGAGGGATGGAGTTTCAACACAGGGGCACCAGGTTACGAGGATGACCCAGGAAAACAAAAACACTTCCCATGTCCCGTTTCCTGTTCCATAATCCTCACCAAGCACTGCTTTCATAGTAAAATGAGAAAGTAAGTCAATCTCTAAGTAAAAAAGTAAAACATTTAGGTGCATTCATTTTTATCATGATGTGTGCAATATGACCAGTTATAATATTGAATGAAATATCCCACGGGCTGAAGATAATTCTTTCAGGGGCCAGAGTTGGCCCCCGGGCCTTGAGTTTGACCATTATTTATTTGGCATTTGAGCCATTACCACCTTTGCCTAGAATTATCCGCTCTGACCAAAAAAGCCTCTTTTTCGCTTGGGAGACCAACTGGAACGCACTCAAGGACCACTGAAGATCTCCAGTCCACTGTTTGAAAACCACTGCTTTATAGCATATAGTCCATAGGCTAGACAGGATCTCGGTACCACTTGAGGGGGCAAAACCTTACCTACACTAAAATGTTCATAGGGTCAATATAAGTAAATTAAAATATGATAGACCTTCCAGAGGAGTAGCTTTTTATATTTTTTTGGCATTTTGTTATTTTTCTCTATAGGCGGATTTTCATTAATTCCAAAATAACTCTGTCACTCTACAATAGCACAATCAAATGTCATAACACATTTTTGGACATTCCTTATTATAGATTAAACAAACCTGTGTCCAATTAAATTGGTTGATTAAGTGGGTGTGGCCTATAGGAATTTAAACTGAATGGGACACTACTATCATGTGATATATACAAGCAAGCCAAGTTAACTTGGAAGGAAGGAAGGAAGGAAAGAATGAAAGAAGGAAGGAAAGAAGGATAAGAAAGTGAGGAAGACACTTGCATGGAGGGCCCTAAACGGCATGGCCAGTGTATGGAACTCCAACCTCCCCGTCAGATCAAACTCAGCTTCTTCTGTACAATGGTAGTCTGTTCTTTTATATGTCAGTAACTTGCCTCCACCCTTTTCCACAGCAATTTGGCACGCGTGAAGTCCACTGTAAACTTAATTGTGGCTCGTACAGAAGATACAGATGGTGCATTTAGTATCCGAGACACTTCACATGCTGTAGATTGTGCATAACATTCACACACACACCTTTACATAGATTGTGCAATACATTCACGACACACATTCATACACTGATCAGAGATGAAAAAATGCAAGGCACCAACCCACACATCGGGGGTTCAGTCACCCTATATGTCTCAGATAGAGAGATTAGATGAGCTACCTGAGACTTATAGCTACTTATAGCCTACTAACTAAGTAGCTGCTTCATATAGTGTAGCACAGAGGTTCTAAAATGTTTTAATTTCAAGGAACAATGCTTTCATTTAGTTCCATTTTGTATACACTCTCAGAATTGCATACCCGTAAGGGGCACTGCATCCTCAACCGCTCAGTTGGTGTCTGTTCTGAGACTGGAAGGTTGGGGGTTTGATCTCTGAAAGGTTCGATTAGGGCCACTGTGACATACTAGTCATGTCCAGGTAGTGTACTGGTATATCAAGTTGCCTCACAGGCAAACAGGAGATATAGCTCCTGCCATTTGGGTCACAGCATCAGCTTGTTGCAAACCAGCTTTTGGAAACAAGCTGATGAAGCTATTGTGGGAAAAAAAAACTGTGATGAAGGACAGGGATGAGGGAAAACCATTAGCGATATGAATTCAAGGTGGTCCTGCAGTACAGTTCTACCAACCGTACTGTTTGATCTGTCACGTGTATATGGCAAAATACTGTAAGGGAATGTGCAGTGTTTTGTACTGGCCTATACAATTCTTTGTGGTTAGGATGTTTTTTGTTGTTTGCAATTTTATTATACACTCAACAAAAATATAAACACAACACTTTTGTTTTTGCTCCCATTTTTCAGGGGATGGACTTAAAGACCTACAGTTCATTCCAGATATAAAACCATTTCTCTCAAACACTGTTCACAAATCTACCTAAATGTGGGATATTGAGCACTTCTGCTTTGTTAAGATAATCCATCCCACCTCACAGGTGTGCCACATCAAGATGCAGATGTCACAACATGGTTAGTGCACATGTGTACGTTAGAATGTCCACAATAAAAAGACACCCTGAAATGTGCAATTTTTTGTGCCGTGTTGGGTGTATGGGACTCAGAACCTGTCAGTATCTGGTGTGACCACCAGTTGCCTCATGCAGTGCAACACATCTTCTTCGCATAGAGTTTATCAGATTGTCAATTGTGGCCTGTGGAATGTTGGTCCACTCCTCCTCAATGGCTGTGTCAAGTTGCTGGATATTAGTGGGAAGAACTGGTACACACTGTCAAAATGGTAATAACACATTATTACCACATTATTGCCATTTCAACAGCGAGTACCAGTTCCCACTAATATCCAGCAACTTCACACACCGGATACTGGTCACACCGGATACTGACTGGTTCGGAGGCCCATACACCAAATAAGGCAAAACAAAATTGCACATTTCAGGGTGGCCTTTTATTGTGGACAGTCTAAGGTACAACTGTGCACTAACCATGATGTGACATCTGCATCTTGATGTGGCACACCTGTGAGGTGGGATGGATTATCTTAACAAAGCAGAAGTGCTCAATATCACACATTTAGGCAGATTTGTGAACAGTGTTTGAGAGAAATGGCAAAAACAAAAGTGTTGCGTTTATATTTTTGTTGCGTGTGTATATGCTATAAAGCAGTGGTTTTCAAACAGTGGACTGGAGATCTTCAGTGGTCCTTGAGTGCGTTCCAGTTGGTCTCCCAAGCGAAAAAGAGGCTTTTTTGGTCAGAGCGGATAATTCTAGGCAAAGGTGGTAATGGCTCAAATGCCAAATAAATAATGGTCAAACTCAAGGCCCGGGGGCCAACTCTGGCCCCTGAAAGAATTATCTTCAGCCCGTGGGATATTTCATTCAATATTATAACTGGTCATATTGCACACATCATGATAAAAAATGAATGCACCTAAATGTTTTACTTTTTTACTTAAAGATTGACTTACTTTCTCATTTTACTATGAAAGCAGTGCTTGGTGAGGATTATGGAACAGGAAACGGGACATGGGAAGTGTTTTTGTTTTCCTGGGTCATCCTCGTAACCTGGTGCCCCTGTGTTGAAACTCCATCCCTCCACTTGTTCCAATTCTTCTATTCTACCCCACTGTGTATTTGAGTTTGATATCCCTGCATTAGAACTATGACTAGGTTAATGCATTAGAACTATGACTAGGTTATAAAATATGGGTTTCAAAAGTGGAGAGTAACTTTTTAAAGGTGTTTTTGGGGGTCTTTTTGTCTTGATTGATAGGAGGGCATGCAACAATGGGCTCAGGAGTTGAACCCATGGCATACAATCAGCAGTCTAAGTAACCAGACAGTTGTGCTTACGACATTGCCAGGAATAAGATTTTCATGGACAAAACTAGGGAAAACTGCTATACAGCTTGCTTAAAATGCAGCATAATGTCTAGTGTTATTTGTAAAGTTACTGTATAGTATATGCAATATTGTTATTGGCACTTGGTAGAATACAAGCATGCCACAGACACATGTCATCATTTTAGGAATAGTTGCACTGAGATCTTTGAACCTTAAAACATACACAGACAACATATTTATTTAATTTAATTATAGAATTGCAACACTCATTTTCATAAAAATGATAGGTGGGACATTTTGACTTTTTATCATGGCTCATTTAAGTAAGAAATATTCCACAATGTGGAGTTCATACCGTGTCAGCTATACATATTCCATATGTATAGCTGATATTGACTGAATATACAATTTCACAGATTTGAGGTATAGTGCAGAATTCTGGCTACAGAAAGCATAATTTTCAAGATAGAAAAGTCATCTTGGAGTCAAATTGAAGCTTAGGGACAGGGGATGTTTTTTATATACAAGTGAGGCTGTGATAGTCACCATAATGTGCTGGTAAATAACCATCTTTGTTGTTATTTTTTAGGCGGACAGTATATTTTCTTGTGTTTCCTGGAATGATCCAGGTCATATTTAACAATACAGTGGTAGTAATCCCCAAAATCCTATTCTACCAGTTACCCCTATGTGTCAGGATACTCCATGACAAATTTTAGACTACCAAGTTGATTTATGTAATTTTAGCGAATTAATATATGCCTTTATACAATTTCACCAAAGCCATACACACCAAGGGGGGGGGGTTTGAGGTGATAACCACAATAAAGCTACCAGTCAGAAATGTCTATCATATCAAAACCTAATCTAGGGATGTATAGGAACAAAAAAATCATGACTAGAATTTGCCCCCTCAGGTGGTACCGATATGTCCTATCTGGGGCCTTGGCCCATGTACTAATATGGACACAAGCAACAAAAATATAAACGCAACACTTTTGTTTTTGCCATTTCTCTCAAACACTGTTCACAAATCTGCCTAAATGTGTGATATTGAGCACTTCTGCTTTGTTAAGATAATCCATCCCACCTCACAGGTGTGCCACATCAAGATGCAGATGTCACATCATGGTTAGTGCACAGTTGTACCTTAGACTGTCCACAATAAAAGGCCACCCTGAAATGTGCAATTTTGTTTTGCCTTATTTGGTGTATGGGCCTCCGAACCAGTCAGTATCCGGTGTGACCAGTATCCGGTGTGTGAAGTTGCTGGATATTAGTGGGAACTGGTACTCGCTGTTGAAATGGCAATAATGTGGTAATAATGTGTTATTACCATTTTGACAGTGTGTACCAGTTCTTCCCACTAATATTCAGCAACTTGACACAGCCATTGAAGAGGAGTGGACCAACATTCCACAGGCCACAATTGACAATCTGATAAACTCTATGCGAAGAAGATGTGTTGCACTGCATGAGGCAACTGGTGGTCACACCAGATACTGACAGGTTCTGAGTCCCATACACCCAACACGGCACAAAAAATTGCACATTTCAGGGTGTCTTTTTATTGTGGACATTCTAACGTACACATGTGCACTAACCATGTTGTGACATCTGCATCTTGATGTGGCACACCTGTGAGGTGGGATGGATTATCTTAACAAAGCAGAAGTGCTCAATATCCCACATTTAGGTAGATTTGTGAACAGTGTTTGAGAGAAATGGTTTTATATCTGGAATGAACTGTAGGTCTTTAAGTCCATCCCCTGAAAAATGGGAGCAAAAACAAAAGTGTTGTGTTTATATTTTTGTTGAGTGTATAATAAAATTGCAAACAACAAAAAACATCCTAACCACAAAGAATTGTATAGGCCAGTACAAAACACTGCACATTCCCTTACAGTATTTTGCCATATACACGTGACAGATCAAACAGTACGGTTGGTAGAACTGTACTGCAGGACCACCTTGAATTCATATCGCTAATGGTTTTCCCTCATCCCTGTCCTTCATCACAGTTTTTTTTCCCCCACAATAGCTTCATCAGCTTGTTTCCAAAAGCTGGTTTGCAACAAGCTGATGCTGTGACCCAAATGGCAGGAGCTATATCTCCTGTTTGCCTGTGAGGCAACTTGATATACCAGTACACTACCTGGACATGACTAGTATGTCACAGTGGCCCTAATCGAACCTTTCAGAGATCAAACCCCCAACCTTCCAGTCTCAGAACAGACACCAACTGAGCGGTTGAGGATGCAGTGCCCCTTACGGGTATGCAATTCTGAGAGTGTATACAAAATGGAACTAAATGAAAGCATTGTTCCTTGAAATTAAAACATTTTAGAACCTCTGTGCTACACTATATGAAGCAGCTGCTTAGTTAGTAGGCTATAAGTAGCTATAAGTCTCAGGTAGCTCATCTAATCTCTCTATCTGAGACATATAGGGTGACTGAACCCCGATGTGTGGGTTGGTGCCTTGCATTTTTTCATCTCTGATCAGTGTATGAATGTGTGTCGTGAATGTATTGCACAATCTATGTAAAGGTGTGTGTGTGAATGTTATGCACAATCTACAGCATGTGAAGTGTCTCGGATACTAAATGCACCATCTGTATCTTCTGTACGAGCCACAATTAAGTTTACAGTGGACTTCACGCGTGCCAAATTGCTGTGGAAAAGGGTGGAGGCAAGTCACTGACATATAAAAGAACAGACTACCATTGTACAGAAGAAGCTGAGTTTGATCTGACGGGGAGGTTGGAGTTCCATACACTGGCCATGCCGTTTAGGGCCCTCCATGCAAGTGTCTTCCTCACTTTCTTATCCTTCTTTCCTTCCTTCTTTCATTCTTTCCTTCCTTCCTTCCTTCCAAGTTAACTTGGCTTGCTTGTATATATCACATGATAGTAGTGTCCCATTCAGTTTAAATTCCTATAGGCCACACCCACTTAATCAACCAATTTAATTGGACACAGGTTTGTTTAATCTATAATAAGGAATGTCCAAAAATGTGTTATGACATTTGATTGTGCTATTGTAGAGTGACAGAGTTATTTTGGAATTAATGAAAATCCGCCTATAGAGAAAAATAACAAAATGCCAAAAAAATATAAAAAGCTACTCCTCTGGAAGGTCTATCATATTTTAATTTACTTATATTGACCCTATGAACATTTTAGTGTAGGTAAGGTTTTGCCCCCTCAAGTGGTACCGAGATCCTGTCTAGCCTATGGACTACCGGAACATCATGTCATCGGTTGCGACCGTTATGAAATGGTCGTGACCGCTATGCAAAATGGTCGTGACATATGCCGTGGTCGCAAAAGGATGTCACAGAAGTTTAAAAATATTTGTCACAACCATTTTGGCCATCGGTCGCGATAATTGGCCACCCGTTGTGTCGTATAATTCAATGATGCAACATACACCGTATGTCATAAATATACGTGTATGCATACATACCCTGTGGTTCACTGGGGGTAGCAAACAAATATGTCAGCACAGTAGGAAGGAGGATTATCAAAACAATAACCGTGATTAAATATGGCAAAGAACAGCTGATCTACTGAACCTTGGAGCCTATGAGGACCAGGTCTATCTTGGCCTTGTCGTAGGTCCAGGAGCCAAACTTCATGGAGCAGTTCTGGTAGTCGAAGGGGAAGTAGGTGATGTCCATGGGGCAGGAGGACTTGAAGATGGCCGGAGGAACCCAGGTGATGGTGCCGTCAAACTTCAGGAGAGCTTTGGTCTTATCCTCCACCAGAAAGTCTCCCACGGCACTATGTGGTGTATCAGTGCGTGTGTGTGTTACGTGCGTGTGTGAATATTTTTGTAGTGTGTGTTGAATGGTGTTTTTGTGAGACAGCATGTCAGTATGTATGAAGTATGAAGAGACAGAGGAAAGGGTTAAGCAGGAAGCAATAGTTAGGGCCAGGGATGGATTATATGGCTTGTGCCAAGTGTGCGCACACAGAGGCGTGGGGGGATGGGGGGCCTTGGATTCAGAATATCCTCAAATTCATCTGGACAGTTGTTGAGTTTTGCCCATTATCGTTCGCCTGTATTTAATAGCTTAGATTAGGAAGGTCAGGCAGTGACAAACTAGCAGTGTCATCAAAAATATTACTTAAACAGAAATGTATTACTTTCAGTATTACTTAATATTAGTAATACAGTTTCACTACTGTAGCCTAGCTGACCTCAGCCTGAATTATCATTTTGTTTCACTTCATCATTCAGACTGAAGTCCCTCTCCACCACAGCGGTTTCTGGGATGGGCGTTATCAAAGCGGCAGTCTTTGTGGCGGTGATTGGTTCATACCAACCAATGGGAATATTGGGAAAGCAGACAACACTGTTGTCATTAATGTTGTCATTAATGCTAGCCAGGTTGGTAACCAAACAAACACAGCCAACAAGTGTCGGCAGCATGTGAACAAAAGCAGTAAAATATGTCGGATGATGAGGTTTATAAAACCTGCCGCCTAAGCATTGGAGAACCTACACTGCAGGCTTTGAACCTGCCCTGACTTGAAAGCAACTTAACCCACTCTACCACTTATAAATAACCACCCAGAGTTTCACAGTAGCTTGTGATAGTGCGATATATACCGTATGACTAAAAATGTGAAATAATTACAATAGGTTAATAGTCACTGGGGGAAAAAGTAATATTACTAAAAGTAATATATCACTATTGGTACTTGACAGTAACACTGCCAATTATACCTGAGTAAATTTCAATTTGAGCCTTGTCCAACATATCCACATCTATTCAGTCAACCTTTACCATTAGGTTGCTATAGGGGCATTTAAAAGCTTTGCGGTTTGTGCACAGGGCCCTATTTTCACTTTAATCCGTCCCTGGTTAGGGCGAGGAGGACAGAGGCATCTCACAATGAGGAAGAAGAAGAAAAGGCGGAATGTAGGAAAATGAACAGAGAAGTATTACGGCATAGAGAGAGAGAGAGAGGAGGGAGACGATAAAGAAAGAGCATGGGGATTTGACGAGGGCAGAAAAGAAAGAGTATTATAGGGTAAAAGAAATGACCAACGGATGACGAAAGTGAATTACCATCTCACTGTGAATAGCAGAACTGACACAAAGCTCTTTGACTTACATTATGAGTCGCCCATTCTGAGAGGAAATGAGTTCAGAATTAGATGAAGGAAAAGGAAGAATTGATGATAAAAAAGAAAAGAAAGCTCTTTATACAAATGACGCTTTCTGCACCAATGGAGTCTCACTTTTGCATATTGTTGCGGTTATAGGAGGAAACCTCACATTTTTTACTTTGGTTTTTATTTTACTTAATGAATCAGTGCTATTCAACACCAGTGGGTTGTATTGAAAATAATTATTTCTACTAGAACGTAACTCACAGTGGGTAATGTGATGTAAAGAATCACATCAGGAAACAAGGAACAGCTATAAGATAAAATGTAATGTGGGCTGTTATAGCGCCACCATGAGGCCATCAAATTGAATTATTCATTGCATTAATTTTAATAATTATTATGAATCTCCCTTTAAAGTGTGTTAACTGTAGCACCAACATGTCTGAGGGAGGCTTTGCATCTTAAGTCAGTGGTAAATTTGAAATTTCGTTATTCACAATGACGGCGTGGAAAGGAGAAGCAATTGGTGCAGCCAGTGAGGAGCTACGGCTGTTTCAGACAGACATTCAGGAAGAGAGAATGACATTTGCTTAATTATTATGGAACATTTCTACACATTCTCAGATTTAAAGCGTATCCACCATGAATTTGAAATCCAATGTACACTATACAGAATACTGTATAAGTACTGTACAAATACTGCCTTTTAATTCCTCTGCAAAGTCGCAGCCATACCTTTTTCAGCATCAACAACATCGGTTGTTGTTGAAGTTGCAACAGACACGCAGCATGCATAAAGCTAAAGGTCTGACTCAGAGTTTTGTATTTTCAATGATGAAATGCTGTTGGTTTAGTGGTGTCACAACTGTTAGTAGCACTAGTAGTGTTTCAAATAATTTTAAATATAAGCACTTTAGTTTAAAATATCTTTGGGTTGTTTTGCATTCCATCATGTTTGGTGGGGCAGTCAGGGCATTTAGGGGGGCATTGCCCCCCCACATGCCCATGCCTAGATCCGCCCCGTCCCACCACAGTGGGAAGAGGAAAAGTTAAAAGAGGAGGGCTATTCAAATGTGTCCCTGAAGGTGACATATCACATTAAAATCTGAGATGGTTCAGCCCATTTAGGACAGTGGTTTTCAACGTTTTTCACAACAGGGCCCACCATTTATTCAGAATTTGAGCCATGGACCACCATTTGATGACATTTTAGCCCCGCAGACCCCAAAACTAAAGATTTATTTTGCTCTTGTCCACAATTCCGGGGCGGGTTTGGAAAACAAAACAGGCAAACATACAGATTAAAATAACCATTAATCTTCTATACATTCTCTAGTTGTGTAGACTTGGGCTAATTCAGATGATGAATATTTTAACTCTTGAGAGTGTAAACATGAAACCAAATGGACCATTTTATGCATGTTTCAAGAGTAAAAACTACACTTAAACATGTCAAATCCATGGTGGAGCCCCTTTTAATGAATTCCTCATTGACAGGGATGAGGGAGGCCTCTCAGTCCAACACGTCTAGCCTTACTTGTTGTACAGCACTATGTCGGGTCTCCAGATCTTGTTGGAAGGAACCCTGATGAACTCGATGCCGTCAAACTCCACCGGCATCCACCGCAGCTTGTAGTCATTCCAGATCTGAAGCAAAAAATGGAATCATTAAGTGGTCTAATTCAGATGGGGGGGGATTCTTTATGAAATAAACCCCCAAGGAAGGTGAGCTAAGTCAATTGGCAGTTTGGGGGTCGGTGACAGGGAAATGTTTGGGAACCACTGGTCTATCATACCTGTCCTATTATCGCCTTTGCGTGAGTCTAATTAGAACCCAACTAAGACCCAATGATGCTTTACGGCAACATAAAACCCTTAGCCTAATTAATTAATAAATAACATATATAGAAAAAATCCTGATTTAAAACATGATTTGGAAATCATCATCACCATGAATGCAAACTCATGATTCCAAAATCATGAACGCAAATTATTTTGAAAGCATATGATTTTTAAAATCATACAATTCTGAAATCATTGCAATTTTGAAACCGTGATTTCAAATTATGATGACTTCAATCCCAATTTTGAAATCATGATTTTAAAATCATGTGCTGCGTTCATGATTTCGAAATCATGATTTTGCATTCATTGTTTCAGCATCATAATTTTGAGATCATGATTTCAGAATCATGATTCCAAAATAATGATATTTCAAAATTTTGAAGTCATGGTTTCCAATTTGTGATTTCAAAATCATGGTGATTTCAAAATTGTGATTTTTAAATCATGATTTAAAATCTTGATTCAGAAATACATGCTTTTGAAAATCATGATTATTTAAAACCATGGGCTTGATTATTTTATAAAAACATGATTTTGATTTTTTTAATGATTAAGAAAGTGGGTTGGGAATATGCTTGCTTTCCTATCAACACACCTGAGGGTGCCATTTCAAAGGCACTAAAACTTCCACGGCTTTGGCTATGTTATTTCCATGCCAGTCAAGATGAATTCATTCATTAGCGAGGCGAATTAATCCACGGTAATTACCATAGGAGCTCTTTAATTAACCAGTTCATGGCATGCTGCCTTTATCCCATTTATCTGTCATGGGAGTTTACGGTACGATTGGCTGGAGATGCAGTGACCTGATAAGGCGGCGTGCGTGCCTGCTTTTATTGTTTACACAAAACACCAATCAAGCATCAGTGCCTCCATTTGCATCTAAGGGCTATTAAAGGCCTGACTGTGTGTTGAAAGAGTATGCCATGTATATGTACAATATATCACGTTGTGTTAGCGTGTGGTTGAGTGATTCACATTATGTTAACATAGATCCTGTTTTCACTTCTTACAGTCTGTAACCACAGAGACGCACTGGGTATTAAAAGGCGCAATCCAAACCAAAACACATGAATCAGCCTATATATATATATAATCCTGTGCTGCATGTTTGGCCTTGATTTCATAGATGCCCCCTGTTCCCCATTTAAAAAAAAACCCTTGCACAGTAAAATGCAGGGGAATGGTAGAATCCTAACTTCTAATGTGGGTATTTTTGCAGTGTGAAAATGTTGTTTTGTTATGGATGTCCTGATAGACAGGATTAGAGGCAAAATTCTGCATTCAAGTTCAGGAGACTTTCAGGGAAGACAAAGCTATTCTCCTAAATGCTGCCTTCCAATATATGGCATGGAAAGGAGTGACATTTCTTTCACCATATAGTAAATGCTGCGTTCGTGGTCTGGAAAGGGCCTGTTGTTTTACAGACGGGTATAAAAACGGCAGGGGCTAAAGCCCCCCTGTGAGGCCTATGTGTGCACTGTGCACGTCCCTGCATGGGTATTGCGTGTGCAGGCCAGGGTTATGAAGGGTGAGGTTTCCTGGGGATAGCATTTTTTTAATACTGAAATGCACGTTGCAAAATGTCTGCAAGAATGAGAGCATATATGGGCTTACCGTACAATATTATTGTTATATTGCCTGGGAAATATAATATAATAATATTATTGGGAGGAAATGAATCAGGACAGTCTGAACAGATAGACCAAAAAGGCATGAGTCCCAGGGACAGATAATATGATGACTGATAAAGGAGGAGGAAAATGTCCTTTCAAAGACAAAAAATGAACAATTAAACAATTCCTCTGATGCAGGATCGACTCAGGGCAGAGACAGAGATAGAGAGGGAAAGAGAAAGAGACAGAGCCAGAGAGGGAGGCGGGAAGGGTGAAATCATTTTACAACCTCGAGCTAGTGTAGCAGGTGGCTACAGCCTCTGTAGCCACCTGGTTAAGATGTTGGACTTTCACGTGGGAGACCCGAGTTCGAATCCCAGGTGCTAGAGTGGTGCCGTGACCCGGATCGGGTTTTCCCGTCGGAGGAGGTCAAAAGAGATGTAAAGCCCGAGTTTGAATCCCAGGCATTACACTAGGTCTCAACCAATGCTTAAAGCGGGCACAACCATTTGTAAATTGTTTAACAGTCACGACCATCCGCCCTTTTTAGAAAAAGGCCAGCAGGGGTGAACTCCCCTGTCCACCAGACGTTTTTCTAAAATGGTCGCAACCGCTTTACTAATTGGTTTGAAGGCCCTTTTCAAGGCCTTCAAAAAAAGGGTCTGGCCCTTTTAAAGCAGCCGCAACCGATTGTAAAACGGTTGCCGATTGTAAAACGGTTGCGAGTTTTATAGAATAGGTTAGGTTCAGGCGTAGGTTTTACTGGGGTTAAGGGGTGAGGTTAGGGTTAGGTTTAGTTGTGACCAATGAAAAAAGGTTGGGACGGTTTTCCAGACAGTCGCGACAGATTGCATTTGTAAACGGTCGCAATGGATTGGGAAACAGGTTGACTGTTCAACGAGCGCCGACCTATGTGCTTAAAACGGTCGCAACCGATTCTGACGGAAATTGCAAAATAATCTTGCTGTCTCTTGAGGGAGGGAAAGACAGAGACAGCACAGAGGGAGGGAGGGAGTTAAAAGGAAAGGTATAAGGAAGAAACTAAATCGTTGGCACCCAACGCTGCCTCAGGGATTATGAACAGAAGGAGGAATGAAATAATAAAAGAAGAAAAGGAGGCCAGACCAATTTGGAATATCATACCTCGGCTTGTATATTTAGAGCTGACAAAGGGGGTATTGCATCACAGCGCCAATTAACTGCTTGTTGCCATACTGTTTAGCTGATTACAGTGTTTTGCCATGTAGTCTACTGGACATTAGTGACTACAACACAAGGTATTACTACATGCATGGATTGGATAGTTTTGGAAGTACTCTTTAGTTTAATGGAGATGTTAATGTGAAACTGTAATGAGAAAAAGGCCTTCAAACTAATAAGTGGCGTTTTTCTTTTTTTCTGAGTTCAATAGACCTTTATGTAAGCCCCGCCTCACTTCCCTATCTGGAAGGGTTCCAGGCTCATTCATTCCAGCGTAAATATCGTGGATATTACACATTGAATACTGACTCATTTTTTAAACCAGACCTTCAAGATCTTTTCCAAATCCGTCAACAAGGCCTGCTGTATGTAGTGGAAAAATGTGTGTGTGATATGTCCTTTTTAAAAACAATGTTTTATCAAAACTATTGGTAGGTTTGTCCATGGCATGTTATGCTTAGCTGTGATTGGACCATAGCAGTTTGGGATGGGGCTTAATGCACAGTCTATTGCATCCAAAACAGCCTGAACTTTGAACATTCAGTAGATTTTCTGTATTCTGTGGTTCACTGAATAATTAGGCTCCAACAAGCGCTATGAGTTGCCTGTGGACGGATCTGTATTCACTGCAATAACACTTTGTAACATTTTAGTCTAGTTTTAATGTGTTTTTTTTAGGTTTTTTTTCGCCAAATTGTCAATAATAAATATATTTAGTCATAGTCATCATAGTTTAGTTTCCATGCAGTTTCCACTTAGTGGAAAAAAGGGAGTCACCCAAAATTCTGTCTATTAGTCGACAAATCAACACTAGTTGGAGGGCAACCAAGAACGTTTGCAGAACACATTTTGTTCTCTAAAGGGAAACCAAAGACTTTTGCCAACACAAAAACAGTGGTTCCCAGATGGTGTGCTTAAATAAAAAGCACACTGCACTGTGCCATGGGACAAATGAGCCAGTAAAAACAAAACAACAACAAAATAAACTATTTCCTTCAAAAAGCAGCCGTCTGTTCTGGTATGAAAAGAAGATGTAGATGTTTTTGTTAGGGTATAGGTACCATACTTTACGGCATAATAAAGCATCATATTCTGGCCACAGAATATGATGCTCACAATGTCCTCTCCTCAAGAAGCTATCATAGGTCACGACCTGGTCGCTAGTGGAGCTAGTGGATTTGAGACCTGTTCGCTAGTGGAGCTAGTGGATTTGAGACCTGGTCGCTAGTGGAGCTAGTGGATTTGAGACCTGGTCACTAGTGGATCTAAGACCTGGTCGCAAGTGGATTTGAGACCTGGTCGCTAGTGGATTTGAGAGCTGGACGCTAGTGGAATTTGCGACCTGGTCTCGATGTAGTCGTTAGTCGCTGGATTGTGCCCCTTCCTACACTGCTCAGCCAATCAAATAATGGCTATGGGGTGCCAAAAAGCTCACAGCAGCGTATTGTGAATTTGCTCCCCGATTAAGATATTTGTTGCGGAATTGCCTGACTATAGTTGTTCAATTGTTCATGCAAGGTGTGCAAGGCCACGGAACTAATCCACCAAGCGACTAAAAACACTCTCACAACAGAGTGACTTTGGCTCTTCTTTATCAGAGGCTGCTGTGTTGACACAGCCTCCCATGCATTGCAGCCTGATCCCTTGTTAAACAGTGGCTCGGCGAACCATAAAAGATGAGAATTAAAGCCAGCGACACAGCCCCGGTCGACGGCTTTTTAATGGTGCTACTGCCTCATCTGCCTCTGAACGGCCACAGTCATCTGAATTTACAGCCCATGAATCATGCTGCTGTATAAATATATGGTATAATGTGTATTTTAAACTGCTTCTTTAAGTTGAGCCTTCTGAAGACAAGCTGCATGTGCAATTCCTCTACGGTCTCAGCTAGCTATAGAGAAGAGTATACTGTAAATGTGCAACATTTCGGGGGTCTTAGAAACGGGGAACGACAAACGCATGTCTTAACGCCTGGATCACCGTCAGCTCAGTTAAATTAACATTGATGATTTATGACATAAATTTACGATATAAATTGGAGTCTCCGGGACAGAAATGTCATTAAATGGGGGTTCATAGAATGCTGTGTGTCAAACTGGGGTTATCGGTTCATTGCAATGGTTGTAAAAGTCTCTTCACTTATGGGGGTCTCAGCCATGTCTTTTCAAACCGGGCTCTGTAAATCATGGGGGTCCTTGATAAGGGGGTTTGGAGAACCACTAATAAACATAACAAGTAATGGGGTTTGTCCACTGGTTGCTTAAGTTAGGGTAAATCGTACATTTACAGTATATAGTGCCTTTTATCCAAGGCATTTTACATAGAAGGTACCGACCACACTTCGGGAGCAATTAGGGGTTAAGTGTCTTGCTCAGTGACACATCGGACACTAACTCTGGAGGAGCCGGCTTCGAACTGGCAACCTTGTGGTTACCATCCAGCTACCGCCGCTAGTTTAATTTTTTTTTTGCCAAAAAAGGTTGTCAATTTTAGGAGACAGCGCACATTGAATTAGAGCGCCATTTGGAGAGGACAGCTGACTATGAGGTCAAGGGTTCAGGGTCTGTGGCGATCGATTCTGGGATTATAGTGGTCAGTGAGTGAGTGACCCTGCTCATGATGACATATAATATTGATTAAACTTCAATGTATTGAGTGATTAGAGTCTACCATATTATTATTCACACCACGGTCTGAAACCGGCTAGTTCAAAGGGTTCTCAACCTGTGGGTCGGGACCCCCAGGGGGTGGTCCCCACGTGGCAGTGAAGTCGCTTTCAGGACCTTATTAATACCTCAAAAAAGAAAGAAGAAAAATGCATTACTGCATCAAAAGTAATCAACAAATAAAAACTGGGGAAACATTGGTCATATAATATGCGAAAGAGCAAGTGAAAATAGCAGATTAGTAGCTCACCAAAGCTGGTAGATCTGCTTTTTTGTGCCGTTATTGATAGGTACAGTGTTAGACGAGAAAGAAGGATGGAGAGAAGGGGAGAGGCATGCAGCAAAGAGCGTCATGAATGGGACTTGAACACACAACACGCTGTCAGCCTATATTATCTGGCATGCGCCAAGTCCACCACTTAAATGTGATTATTTTGGGGGTTCCCGTCTGAAAAGGTTAAGAACAACGGGTCTAGTTCACGGTTACCCTGTACAGTCCTGCAGTGTTGATTTTATTCTGGGCTCAACTGGAATCAAATGGAGCCTTACGGGTGAGTAAACGCTGGGAGAGTATACACAGATAACCACATGGACCTATGGTTCCAGACCATTTATTTGTAAAGTATATCGCTGAACGTTTGACTGTGTTATTCAATGTGTGTTTTTGTTCTCATTATCACGTTGTTCACAGAGGCATGCTTGCACAGCGATGTCTCGCTCCAATGAACTGTGAGTCGTGGAATATATTTCACAAGTTCTGGGTTTGGTCTGTTAACAAATAGTGCTCTCAGAAACACATTTTGAGTTCTTGGAATACCACACCAAGAAAAAAATTGGGAAAAAAGCTGATACAAGCTGTGTAGAACATAGAATCAATTGCACTTTCTAATACTTTGTGTATGGTACCAGAGTAACGAGCAAGCAAGGAACCTGTGTTGTGTTTTGCTACTACAAGGAAACATGCACATGTCATGTCTATATGATATATTCTAGTCTTTATTGCTCTTTATTGCGCTCTACGTATCTGTCTCCACCAGGCCGAAGGACTGGTGAAGCACCGTGTGAAATTGGTAACACAATTCCCTACTAGGTGGACAAAAATAATGACACCCTTTTCAGATTGGCCTGTTATAGAATGGCCTGTTAAAAATGCCTCAAATCATCCAATTACTATCAAAGGAATACAAAGAAATGCACTCTTTTCACTATTATACCGTCACCAGCCTGAGGTCGTGGAGACCTGTGCCAAGAAGGGCACTTTTTCTAGCCTATCCTTTTGTTTGCCGTGCTTTTGCCGTGTTCGATTTTCGCAGTTATATTATGCATTAGCTGCTGCATTATCTGACGGAAGCCAAACAAAAATAAGTTTTACTCATATATGTAGTAGCTGTACACAAGATATGAGAATAAAGCAACCTGAACCTTGAACCTTGTTGTCGCATCTAGGAAATGGACAATAGACCAAGACCGACACAGACATCCCTTCCTCCCACTCCTAGTGGGGTTGGTGTGTGTATGTGCGTGTGAGCGCGTGCGTGGGTCTCTAGGAAACGGTCAATAGGTTGTGTGCATGCATGCATTAAACGTACGTGTCTCAGCCACAGATTTGTCTCCATGATCTGGTTGACCTCATCCTGTCGGGAGAGAGAAAGAAGAAATCTTGTCACCTTGTGTCCGTGTGTGTGTATGTGTCCGTGTGTGTCCGTGTGTGTGTGTCCGTGTGTGGGTGATATTAGGGTACATCAATAAAAGGTGAAGTTCACAAATAACACAAGAAAAGCTGAAATATGGATGTGCAATGTTTCTGCCTAACTGCCAGGCAATGTGTTTACAGAATAAAACACGTATGTCAGACTCAAGAGGAAAAAAGTAAATCAAAAATCAACCTCCCTTAATAGCAAGATAAATGCATGAATGAAAATGCATTTTTAAAATGATCTATATGATCATAGTAAAACTAGATAGACCATAGTAAAATGAGATAGTAAACCACACCAGTTGCATTCATTTATCATCATGATGTGTGCAATATACCAGAGGGACAGTAAAAAGTAGGGGTGTAATGATATAGTAACTATAGTAATTGTATTCAGTAATTTTAAGAAGACAAAGACACCATGTGCTCAAATACAATGCCCATCTATATGCCAGGTCAGTGTTTTTACTTATTTATATCCACTATAATACAATTTCTCTTTAAAAAAAATCCACATGTTTCACACATTTAATAGATTTTCTAAATAGTATCAATATCAAATCATCGGATCGTACAGTATCACCTTAATGAACCAATATCGCCAACAAATATGAATGTATCCAATCACTGTTAAAATGCATTGCTGCACCATAGTAATAACACTAATTAAATTGCATGCCAAATATAATTAATTTGCAGGCCTGATTGGACCCGTGGGCTGAGAGTTCATCGCCTGTGTCACTTCGCGCCACTGGCGAAGTCACACCCATACCATTTTCCGGTACAGGACTTATATTAGGCAAGTAAAGCATCAATAATAACATCAGTTGTTGTTGAAGTTGCAGCTAAAGGTCTGACTCACAGAGAGTTTTCTGTTTTCAATGATGAAATTTTGTTGGTTTAGTGGTGAGATAACTGTAGTTAGCACTTTCATTTGAAATATCTTTGAAATTTGGGTTGTTTTGCATGCCATCATGTTTGGTGGGGCAGTCAGGGCATTTAGGGGCCCCATGCCCATGCCTAGATCCGCCCCTGTGTGGGAATAGAATAAGGAAGGAAGGACTCTGGAGAGAGAGGAGAGTGTCTGTGGTCCAGATAGCACTCATATCTTCTCTCTCTCCTACCTTCACAGACCACACCTTTGATTGACAGACCAGTGTGGCTGTCACTCTGTTAATAATGGATGGCAAGGTCACTGACCCCAATTGCCCTCTGTCTTTTTCTATTAGAAGGTTTCCACTAGACAGCACACGGCCTGCATGCACGTGGGGTGCACACAGATACACACACGCATACACACAATACTGCTGGGTGACACTATAGGCCAGGGTTTTCCCCCCTTGTGATTTCAGCGCAGCATCAAAATAATGATTCTACCCGCATGGTGTGCATCCAGAGTCCACACACATATACACTAGTGACACACAGGAGAACCAACATGGACCCTGTTACCTTTAATGGTCCGTTGTCACACCAAATTAACAATCCAGATCCTGCTGAGCAGAGGGACCATGGAATTGGTTTCCTTTTAATGTTTAAGCATTTTTTAGGTTCAAGGTTTTTTATTTGTCACTCCAGTGTATGTCAGGACATATACAGGGATGAAATAGCGTTTCCATTCTCCACAGTGCAATAGACAAGACAGTGCAATAGACAATAGTCAAGACAATAGACAGTAAATAGACAATAGTCAAGACAATAGACAGTGCAATAAGACAAGGTCGAGACAATAGACGAGACAAACAGTAGTGCAGCAGACCAGTAAGGTGCGAACAGTGCCCCTAACTGAGGTGAAGGTGCTTGGCTAACCAGGTGTGATAAAGTGGCAGTAGTGTGAAGCTAACAGACAGTTAGAAAGGACATATACAACTACTAAAAACTACTACTAGAAACTACAGTATACTACAGCTAAAAATCTAGAGCTATATACAAGACTACAGTACATAGCTACAACTAAAAACAACATATAGCTTACTATGAGGTGAGGTATACATGTGCAAGATAGGATAGGATAGGATAGCAGCAGTTCGATCCAGTCCTTCAGTTGTATGTGTGTTTGACCATGTGTGAGTGCGTGCATGTGCGTGAGTGTGTGTGCATGTGTAAGGGGCAGTGGGTAGTTGAAAGTTCAGCGTCCGTGTGCATGTGTGTGTAGGGAGTTCAGCGTGTGCGTGTGTGCGCGTGCACTCCCACCGTGGGAGGGGGGAGGAGTGGCAGCATGGGGGGGTGCGGAGTGGGAGCGTGCACAGTGGCGTGCGCAGTGCGAGGGAGTGGGAGGGAGTTCAGCATCCTGACGGCTTGGTGAACGAAGCTATCGTTCAACCTGCTGGTCCTTGCCCGGAGGCTCCTCAATCTCTTCCCTGATGGGAGGAGGTTGAAGAAGCCGTGCGTAGGGTGGGTGGTGTCGCCTGCGATCTGTAGCGCCCTGCGGGTCACCCGTGTGTTGTAGATGTCCTGCAGGGACAGAAGGGGGACACCCACGATCTTCTCCGCTGCTCTCACTGTGCGCTGCAGGGACTTTCTGCAGGATGCTGTGCACCCGCCGAACCACACAGTTATGCAGCTGGTCAGGATGCTCTCGATCGTGCCGCGGTAGAAGGAGCACATGATGGGGGCTGGGGCTCTGGCTCTTCTCAGTCTACGGAGGAAGTAGAGGCGCTGCTGAGCCTTCTTGACCAGTGCTGTGGTGTTCGTGTTCCAGGAGAGGTCCTCTGTGATGTGTACACCAAGGAATTTGGTGCTCTTCACTCTCTCCACTGCAGTTCCGTTGATGCTCAGTGGGGAGTGCTGGGTGTGCGCTCTCCGAAAGTCCACAATGATCTCCTTTGTCTTCTCCACGTTGAGAAGGAGGTTGTTGCTTGCACACCACGTGGTCAGCTGGCTCACCTCATCTCTGTAGTTGGTCTCATCGTTGTTGTGGATGAGACCGACCACAGTTGTGTCGTCCGCAAACTTGACGAAGATGTTGTTGCTGTGCGTTGGAGTGCAGTCGTGGGTCAGCAGGGTGAAGAGGAGGGGGCTGAGCACACATCCCTGGGGGTGATGGTGCTGGATGTGTTCCCGCTGACTCGGACTGCCTGCGGTCTCCCAGTCAGGAAGTCTAACAGCCAGTTGCACATTGAGGTGTTCACTCCCAGCTGGTCCAGCTTGTGTATGAGCTGCTGGGGGATGATGGTGTTGAATGCTGAGCTGAAGTCGATGAACAGCATCCGTACGTGTGCGTCCTTGGTGTTTGAGCATAATTACATTATAGTGTACTTCACACACGTGGATGCGGGCGGGCAGGCAGACACACACACACACACACATAGAGAGACACGGACACAGACACAGGGACGGACCGCCACACACACACACACACACACACACGGACGGACGGACGGACGGACGGACCGCCACACACACACACACGGACGGACGGACCGACGCACTGATGAGACCAAGGGTGCAGACCTCTGCCGCCTAGGGACCTGGCCTTACATATTGGGGTCGGCCATGTTCACCTCATCTATGGGGCTTGGTAAACAGCTCAGCTCTTTACCAAGGGAGTCTGAGGACACTATATAACGTATAATGACTTAAAGGAATTGTTCAGATTTTTGGAGCTTACGTTGTATGAACTACTTGTTATTAATATAGTCATTGGAACTGTATTAATTGATGTCCAGAGTCCCATGGTGGGAGTTCTGCTCTGGTTTTGAAGTGTAGTTCCGGTCATTTTGTGGCAGCGCCGCGTCTGCTCATACCGAACTTCACAACGCTCAGCGCAGCGTCTTGGTCCATCGTTGTCAATGAGGAGTCATTTATCTGAGGAATGTCATTTCTATACTCTATCAGTGGTTTTCAACCAACCAGTGGTCCTTGAGAGGGTTGCAGGTGGTCCCCAGCTAAGTTGGTTAACCAGATGAAAAGTTGGCTAACCAGATATAACTCGAGAGCGTAAAAATCAACAAAATCGACCCTTGCGGGTCCATTTGGTTTCATTTTTACCCTCTCAAGAGTTAAAATGTTTTTTCATCTGAATTAGCCAAAGTCTACACAACTAGAAGATTAATTTTGATCTTGACTTCTTCTGTTTCCCAAATCCAGCCTGGTATTGTGGACAAAAGCAAAATAGATCTTTAGTTTTGGTGTCTGTGGGGCCAAAATGTCATCAAATGGTGGTCCATGGTGCAAATGCTGAACAAAGTGAGCTTGAAAACCCCTGATCTACTATATCACGTGAGATTGAACGTCAGGTTGATAGAACAACAATATGAAATACACACGCACACACACACACACAGTTGATGTCACCATCCACACCTACAGTATATTATACACAAATCCATCACTATACGCCTGTGACCCAGCAGAAGATGAGATCAACAGACCTCCCACTTCCATGCAGTAACAGACGCTGTTGAGATGCCTACATACATGCTGATGTTGGCCACACTCACCTTCTCTATGAAAGGAGTGCTGCATGTGAGGGTGGCCAGTCTGAGCACACAGTGACAAATGTCTCTCTCTACGTGGTCCTCAGACGAACCCTCCAACGGCCAATCCAAACATCTGGCTAGCTCATTTTGTGCTCTCTGCACCATCATCTTTCTTTGATATGTACTGTAGGTATACCTACAGTATGTGGACGTACTAAAGACACACAGGCATCGATGGAGAGGACATACTTGTGGGACGTCCTCTCCATCGATGCTCATGTGTTGATTTATCTTTTAGTGCGTCCATAGGGCAGCTACCTATAGCTGCCCCCCCATACAGATCACCTTTAGAAACTTCCCTCATCATGTGTGTAGGACAACAATGTGAAATAGACATTTCCACGCACTCACACACTCACAGAGACGCTCTCACCTTCAGATCTTTCTCATTCTAACCTTGCAGAGACAGATACATCTCTGGGTCCACTCAAATAAGCTGCTCTCGGCAGTTTCTCCCCCCCTTAATCTAAGCGCAAACTCCATAATAAGCTAAAGAGAGATTAGCCTTCCACTGTGGACAATACCTTTATCATCTCTCTCGCGCTCTCTCTCTCTCTCTCTCTCTCTCTCTCTCTCTCTCTCTCTGCCCTACTCTCGCAAAAAAAAAAAATGCAGTGCACACATGTAGCAAAAATAGCAGCACGAAGCACACCACCACGCCGTGAGACTCACAAGTCACAGTGTGAGCTTATAGATTGGCAATTTTTCACTACTCACTTCTGCTAATCTTTGTCCTTTTCACAGCCAGGGAAATCATGTCCGCTGTGGTGTAAAGTAACTACATATAGTTTTACTCAAGTACAGGTCTATAGATACGGAGCAATTTTATTCATTACTTTACATTTGAAAACTTGTGAAGTGGGGCCTTCTGTAATAATGCAGAGGACGTTTCCTTTTGGTGCTTTAATTACACTCCCAATTTTAACTAAATTTTGAACTCTGGACTTTTACTTAATGTGGTATTGCTACATTGCAGCATTGATACTTTTACTTGTGTAAGAACCTAGAATCGTTTCTCCACTGCTGCGTAACTGTGGGACTTTCTGCTGGAACTGTTTGCCTTTGTAAACAGATACTCAATAAGTGGTCAGTGAGGGATCAGTGGATGGTTGGGGATAGCCTGGCTAAAGCCAGACCGAATCAGTTGTTGGCAAAAAAAGCAGCAGATATGGAATAGCTCAATTGTACGCACACGTCGTAGAAAATTGGGGTGGCCACAGTATGTAAGCAGTAGTAGTAAACATATTTAAATACGGTGTCATAACAGTGTGGTGGTTTAAGGTCAGGTTTAGGCATAGGTTTTACTGACGTTATGTTTAGGGTTCCGGGTTATGGTTAGTATTACTATCAGCTACGATTAATTTATTATCAGCCGTCTGCCCTAGTTGCAGGTTGATTTCACCATCCTGCACTTTTATAATACTACATACTTGTGCGGACAACGATTTTCATTTTTTAAACCTATAAATGGTATATACCGCCTTTATCCAATGCTTTACATAGATTCACCCGTTCATGCACCGATTGCAGCAGAAAACACGGGCTTCAGTGACTTGCCCGAGGACACTTTGAAATACAGACAGAATGTCTCAGGATTCGAACTACTGGATGGATCATCATCCTTGCTCTACCTCCTGCACCACAGTCACCTCACCTGTGCACCGAAAGCAGGAAAATAGAAGCTCGATACTGTACAAGCACATATTCAAGCTCAATAGCAGATCTATAAGCTCAGTTGTATATATTGGGTTATCGTTGGAACACCGGTGTGAAACTGCATAGATCAGGCGGTAACTAAATCAATTATGTTATAAAGCGGTCCTCACACAATGTCTGTTTCTCAAATGCTTGTTGTTGGAACATTTGGTCTTCAAAAGCACACACACACACACACACACGCACGCACGCACACACACACACACACACACACACACACACACACACACACACACACACACACACACACACACACGCGCACACGCACGCACACAGGAAGCTACTGTAAGTGAGTGCTTTTAGTGAGATTGCATCCTGGACATGCTTGCTGTACACTGAACAAATCCTCAGTGCTCCATGCGATAGTAAAAATGGTCTCTTGGGGTTCCTTTTCTTACACTCTCCGGGTTCCAATGGATACTCTGGGATTTTAGCAGCGTAGTATATACCTCTTTGCTGCAGGAAAAGCTATTAAGAAGGTGTGAAGGTTCAGTGCGTGTGAGTGTGATGTTCGTATATGTGGCACACACACAAACCGGAGGATGTGGAAATAATGGAGTTGTGTGTGCCTACACTGCTGATGTGAGGCAGCAGGTCAGCCTGCCTGATGTTTCCAACACTTGGGAATCGTCGGTGGTGCAGGAGGGGAGAAAAGTACTCTGATCTTTTTTTTTGTACACAAGATACCTTGCAGATCAGCACTTCTAACACACTATATCGCCCCACTCTGTCAAAGACACACACAAACTACTAGAATAGACTATTTGCTGGATTGACAGAAGAGAGGTTGGTCTTTGGGAGGGTTCCAGGTGGTCCCCAGCTAAATGGTGGAAAGTTGGTTAACCAGGTGGGGTTGAGTTAAAATATTCATCATGTGAATTAGCCCAAGTCTACCTCACTAGAGAATTGTAGAAGATTAATGGTCATTTTCGTCTGGTATGCCTGTCTGTTTTGTTTCCCAAATCCAGCTATTGTGGACAAAAGTAAAATAAATCTTTAGTTTTGGGCTCTGTGGGGCTACATGGAGCTTCACAGGAGATACTGAATGTGAAGGTCGAGGTATCCTGAGAGCTATATAATAATGTCAGTTTGTCACAGTTAGTAGTTCCTGTGATGTTTTGTGACCAGAGTCTTGTAATAGTATAGTTACTGTACTTATGCATGTATTTTCTTACTCTTAATTTTGTATAATTAGCTCTATATTTTCTTTTTCATTTAAGCACACTCCGTCCTTGCTCATTGTGTGAAGTATGTGCTATATAAATAAACTCAATTCGACCACTTTTAAAGAAAAACATCAGGCACAGATGTGAAATAGCAGTTCAGAGGAATAACGGTCCAAAAGTCCAAATATGATCATTTACAGAAGTGAATATTTGTACTCTATTCGTCTCTACATGTCTTGATGAAATGAACATTGTGGCCGCTATTGTAAACAAAGTAATAAAAGTATCAGTCTTGCACCGAGTTGTGCTGGAATTGTTCTGTGAATCTACCAGCTGTTAATAAAAACAAAAACATTCATTCATTCATTCATTCATGAAAGATGTCTGAAAACTTGGTCGACCGTTGGACCAGTCGAGGTCAGGTCTAGTGTTTGGTTTAATTTCACCACTGGGAATGGTGCTGCTCCCTATTTAGGGCGTCCATAGCTGAAGGGCCGGAGAGGACCATCTGAGCATTAGAAGGTCAGTGGGTTTCACCCCAGGCCTCCAGCGCAGCGTCTACGTGGAGACCACTTGTCTCTGAGCAAGAAATGGCAACCCCCCACCCCCCCCAAAAGAGCTCCTCTCGGAGCCATCTGAGCAGCCATCTGCTGGATGGAGTAGGGGAAAAAAGCATGCTTCTTGTTCATCTGTTCTTGTTCGTGCTTCATCCTGATTGTGTGTGTGTGTGTGTGTGTGTGTGTGTGTGTGTGTGTGTGTGCGTGTGTGTTTGCGTGTGTGTTTGCATGTGTGTGTGTGTGTGTGTGTGTGTGTGTGTGTGTGTGTGTGTGTGTGTGCGCACGCGTCAGGGGGGATCTAGACATGGGCCCCCATGGACCCCCTAAATGCCCAGACTGCCCCACCAAACATGATGGCATGCAATCAACCCACATTTCAAAGATATTTCAAGTGCTTACAGTATATTTAAAATGATTTGAAACACTACTACTGCTACTAACTAACTACAGCTGTGTCACCACTAAACCAACAGCATTTCATCATTGAAAACAGAAAACTCTCTGAGTCAGACCTTTAGCTTTATGCATGCTGCGTGTCTGTTGCAACTTCGCCAACAACTGATTAATATAAGTCCTGTAACCGAAAATGGTATGGGTGCGGCTTCATCGCCCATGGCGCGAAGCGACACGGGCGATGAAGTCGCCCCACCAATTGGGAAATGTTACATCCGCCCCTGGCGTGTGTGTGTGTGTCACATAGCTCACCACTTTAACGAGCTGTGAGATGGAGACCTCAAACTCCACAGTGACAGGGTCCGAGACATTCTCCACCGGCCTGATGAACTGGTTGTACCTCCGAAACAGCTTCCTGAACAGCCTGTCCTCTGCCTTAGAGGACAAGGAGTCTGAGAGAGAGGGACAGAGAGAGAGAGAGAGAGAGAGAGAGAGAGAGAGAGAGAGAGAGAGAGAGAGAGAGAGAGAGAATATCAGTCGGTTTATTTTCTTGTTGATAGAATTCTGTTACCATCTTGTCATGTGAGAATGATGTTCATTTCAGCTCATATAGCTTCCAGGTGTCCTATACAGTAGTGGTGTAGTTTAAGGTCACCATCACTATCAAATTGCGGTTCTGCGGACGCCCCGACCGCATATGCTCCCACTGCACGAAAAAATGTGGGTCACGCTTTGATGCTTGTGTAAATTAAGACCATTCAATTCAATACAATTCAAAGACAAGTATTGGCATGAGAAAAAATGTGTTTACCTTGCCAGAAGTAACAAATTACAACAATGCAACAGTACAACAATAGAATCAAACACATCACCAACTAAATATGTACAGTGCATGCAAACACTGAAGCCAAGTGTGAGGATACACGTTGTGATTGGCCAGAATGAGATGATGTTCCGTGTGATGATGAATGTTTTAATAGTCATCATAGTTTTAGACTACATATTAAAGATTGTATATGCAACTTTAGTGTGTACAAACTCTGGGTTTGTAAACATGTTTGTATCTTAACTCTGATTGGCTAAAACACACACGGCAAAGCAAGTGTCTGTCTGCAGCATCAAAGTAGGAGTGACATCCAGGGGAAAAGGCCAATATATATTTTTCTTTTCATCTTTTGACTATAATACTGTAGCACCCCTAGTCAGGGCTAGTAGAGGTAGCTAACAAGATTACTAGGTTCTAAGCAGTGAATGGGTTAAAGACTCAAAAGGCGGTGAGACTTGTGTAGAACAGCTGCAGGCAAATTTATTACACAAAGTGCACACACAAAACAGAACATGAACGGTACCGTTTTTTTATGCAAAATACCCCCAAAAAATAAAATAATAAAATAGAGCTCTTGGGTTTGGAATAAATCCAAAATGGACTAACTAAAAAAATAGAAAAGTCTTTTGAAATTGTCCTTCAAAAATCTACCCGGGTAGAATGAAAAGAGAAACACTGCTTAGTGTTTATTTGAGCAACTCTAGTGTTCAGTATTCCTTGAGAATCCTTATTGAGAATCCTTGTATCCTGAGTCTATTCAGTTCTATACTTGCGATTCTGATGCGATAGTGAATTCAGTTCAGTCGGTCACTCTGCAGAACCAGAACCGATGCAGCTGGCCACACTGCATCCAAACGCTCCCTCTGCAGACTGTCGCTCACTGGGACAAGCTCGCCATCACGTTCCGCTCGGTTTGAAACCAGACGTCCAGGGTCACAAGAAAACCAATCTGCACATAGCAGTACAGATATAGAATAGATAGAATCAGTTATGCTGTAACACTTTTCCTGTTATTTCTCTTCCATATGGTACCATATTAACTTCTTTTTTTTATCAACCAGTTAATCATTACTCATTTTAAACCCATTATTTATGGATATGAATTATGAATACTGTTTATCATATTGTGCTCATACAGTAGCTCTGGTCCAGAGCTCCACTGCTTCTGAGTCTGACTTGCATTGGAGCTCTGTTGGTCTCCGTGCATTCGGCCATTACTGCACCCGACCAGCCTCTCTTCTCTAGTGGATATATAAAAAACGTTTTACCTACTCACCAAAATAAACACGTCTTGTGTCATTAGAAAGCCTACTTACCTTGGTGGTCACACTCTTAGCCCCCCACCACACGGATAAATTGGACTTTTTGGCCAGAACGCGATCGTTTTTCACCGGAAAAACAACCAGGATTTGCGCCCTCTACCGATATTGCCAATAGAAAAGTTCCATAGGAAATATTTTTCCTTGAGTGAAAAACGATCGCGTTCTGGCCAAAAAGTCCAATTTATCCGTGTGGTGGGGGGCTAAGAGTGTGACCACTAAGGTAAGTAGGCTTTCTAATGACACAAGACGTGTTTATTTTGGTGAGTAGGTAAAACGTTCTTTATATATCCACTAGAGAAGAGAGGCTGGTCGGGTGCAGTAATGGCTGAATGCACGGAGACCAACAGAGCTCCAATGCAAGTCAGACTCAGAAGCAGTGGAGCTCTGGACCAGAGCTACTCATACATTATAACTCAAGTTTAGTAAACTTAAACAACAGTATTAATTGGCAAAGCCAAATAAAAATACCTTCAAACATTTTTTAAATGAATGAAAAACAATATATGCATTAAAGCATATTTTAGCTTTTTAAACTTTTTATCCTAAATTATGCTCTATTGTCACTTTAACAAGCAACATCAAATAAAATGAATTATTATTTTTAATGTATCAAACGAACAAATGGAAATGTACTCCAAAAGTAATCTGAGTACTTTATAAAGTGCTCTTTTAGCAGCATGACATGAACAGTTTCAACCTAAAAGAAAACCTTTAGTTGACAAAAATAAATAATCATGAAATCATAATCATAAAGTTATCCAAGTGTAACATGTGCACTAGTCACAGTAACATCACATTACTCCAATTGTTTTTTATATGACATCTCAACACACTGTGTTGTGTTGTACAGAACCCACTCCACATACTGTAGCCTATACATTAGCAAAATGGCTTCCTCCATGAAGAAAACAAAACAACACACAAACTTACTGGAGTTCTCAGCAAGATAAGAACACAGAAACTCCACAGGAACTGGGCTCTCACAAGCAGGGTTGCTTTACAGCTGGTAATACTGCTTGTTGGTTGATGGTTTACAAGAAATGTCGCTATTTCTTTATCAAAATGAGCTGAAGCTCTCTCTCTGTCAGCTTCACTGTCTAGGAAGTATCAGTGTAGAATGAATGAAGTGCCAAAAACAGGAAATGCCTCTAGTGGTCAACTTGGGAACTGGAGTTGAATCACATAAAACCCTTTGCTGGCAGAAAAGGGCATTTTTACGGAGCCCCTAATAGGACATGTACGAGTAAATTAAAATTAAAATGTTTCTCGTGCGCACGCAAAACTTTCTCGTGCGCACGCAAAACTTTCTCGTGCGCACGCAAAACTTTCTCGTGCCCACGTGATACTTTCTCGTGCGCACGAGAAACTTTCTCGTGCGCACGAGAAAGTTTTGCGTGCGCACGAGAAACTTTTCCCGTGCGCACGAGAAAGAAAGTTTCACGTGCGCACGGGAAAAGTTTCGCGTGCGCACGGGAAAGTTTCGCGTGCGCACGGGAAAGTATCGCGTGCGCACGAGAAAGTTTCGCGTGCGCACGAGAAAGTATCACGTGCGCACGAGAAAGTTTTGCGTGCGCACGAGAAAGTTTTGCGTGCGCACGAGAAACATTTTAATTTTAATTTACTCGTCTTTGTCCTATTAGGGGCTCCGTACATTTTAGACACTAAGAGGACAATACATTATTTAATTTGTGACACCATTTTGCATAGGGGTTACAATACCTTTAAGCTACTGTGATTCTGATAGCAGTCATTCACAGCTGCTTCTGAATAACTGCTGCTCTCTCTGCTTCAGAGAGAAAGAGGTTTGTATTATCATCAGAGTGGTAGCTTCCATTTTCGTATTGCAACATTTCAAGACAGGTCTGCAATCTGCCCGCAGCCCTCCCAAGAGACGCAGACTGAGTAGAAATCAAATTCTGTCATTTTTTCATGAACATTAACAGTGAGGAGGACTAATTAAAATAATAACGAAGATATATTTGAAAAGTGTTGAAGTGCTCCTTTAAAAGGTGAAAAGGTAATTGGAGAAGACACTCTGACCGGTCTAATTAATGTAGCGTTCAAAACACACGCCCATGACTAATTCAGAGTCTACAATACAAGCCCTTTAGCGCGGGGAGCCTTTAGTACCAGATAATGCACCGTTAACTGCATCCCTTTGCGGCGTGCGTCATGGATAAATAGAGCCTGTCTTTTGTACATGTGTATGAGTTGAACAAGCATTATTTTTATGTTCTACTAGCTATTGAAAGATAGCAGACCTAAAAGCTCATAGCCACCGAGTGGCGCAGTATGAGCTTGTCTGCCATTTTTGAACAATCGTGAAAATGTGCCTCAAATCTTCGAATATGTATTGTTACATATTAACGCTTTTAACTCAAATCTTGGCATCTGAGATTTTTGAGTAGAGAGTGGAACAACATTTTCAAATGAATGGATCGGTGTCCAATTACATAATACATTTTTGGGGGTCCTTTGCATGAAATATTGAACACCATGCATACATAAACATAAGAGTTTGCAGAAAACTGTCAGCTTTTAGAAGCTGGGAGACTGCCGTCATGTGTGCGTTTATCTACTCTACCTGTGAAGTGATAAAATCCCACATTTAGTTGTGGGTGCCAGCTATATGGATTAATTAATTAATTAATTGATCGATCGATCTCAAAACATACGTTTACTTGCTTTTGTAAATTTTGACTTAGGAAACTCTATGCCAGCATAGTACATTTTTTTTTTAATTTTTAATGTCAGTTCCTAAACAGGGTTTTCAGATGCCTGATGGTGACCAGGTGACCAAATACAAAAATAAAGTGTCTCTTCATGGATTCTCTTTAGGAAAAGTAAATGTGACACTCACAAAAACGAGATTAGGGCGGGAATAATTCAATTGGGAAGCTACTGTAAATAGCCTACTGTGGGAACTGTTTACAGCCTGGGGCTACATGGAACTGCAGTGAATATTGCATGATAAATGGGATGACTTGAGAAGAACACATTGTGTTAATTGGAAGCCTAAGATGAGCATTTTTTTTAATTAAAATGCCACATTTGGATAATAAATGACTAAATTTAACAGGAATCAAGACACACTAATGTAGAATAATGCACTGCCACTCGGAAACCCGTAGTCGGTTGATCAAAGAATAGTAAAAAATGACGGGCAAAACTTGAAAGTAGGTGCTGGTGTATAAATGGTACAGTATATAGACTATTTTAATGTTTCATGTCAGTCGAGGGCATAGAAAGAAAAAGAAAAGAAACTCTTCCTATTTTTAGACCAGACCTGGGCATGTAGGTTACTTGGAAATAATACTTTCTAATTTTACCTTATGCATGGACTAAAACGGCATTGCCTTTTTCCCCATTTACTGAAGCCAGAGGTAATAATTGCGAACGCAGAAATATCTGTGCTTTTGTCTGCCTGTACATGAAACCATACGGGAAACAAAATCATTTAGCGTCCATTTTCAACGGTTCAACCTTTTTCCACCTGCCACCTGACCTTTTTAGAAAAAGGTTGTGGCTGGTGGATTTCCAATTGGTCAGGAGTATAGGTTATAGGTTAAGTTTAGGGCTAAGGTTTTATGCTTTGCTTTACAATAATTAATTTACAGGGGAGGAGGAAAGAGAAGGAAAAGCATGGACAGAATGACAGGAGTTGGTACAGTATAGACTGTACTTTTAGAATGTCCTTGTGAGACACAAAAAAGGAGGATGAGGAGATGCAGTCAGAGGTTCTGGAGAAAAAAAAGTGAAAGTCAGACAAAGTCATATATGTCAAGCCGAGGGACAGAAGAGACAGACGTGGTAAGATTGTGGCATGTATGCGCGCACACACACTATATAAACTGTAATATACAGTAGATGATTGATATACAGTAGAGGGAGTTGGAGGGAAGTAACTTGAGTGACAGAAAGAAATGCCAAGTATTCTTTCAGCAGAAGTTATCAGTGATTCAAAGTGATATAAGCTTGAGTGCAGTCCGTGAACACTTCAAGTCCTGACAGATGTGCGCTTTGGTGTCCTTGCACATAAAATCTCCTTCTTTAAGAATGCTGCAGCATTCGCACTGTGAAAAGGCTTCACACGCATTACGAGAGAGAGAGAGAGAGAGAGAGAGAGAGAGAGAGAGAGAGAGAGAGAGAGAGAGAGAGAGAGAGAGAGATGTATTGCATGTGAGGTACACACAGGACTACTGGACTGTACTACTGTAAGGAGTCCATTACCACAACGTACAAACATACAAGATTTACAAATTTACATACAGATTGGTCTGGGGTGTCATGTCCGTGTGGGCTGCTGGTGGGATGTAACAACTCTTTTCACTGCCAGAGTGACTTATTGTGTATTGGTATATACTGTAAGCATATCAATTGTATTCTGGGCTAATTCACAGCCAGAACTAAGAGCATTTCGCCCCTGAATTGGGAAATTAAATCCGGTAGAGAGACCCTGCATGCAGAGTTCTGCTCAACTATTTATTCTCCAGGAGAAAAAGTCCAGCTCTTCATGCAGGGCTATAGATTAGACCAATAGACCAATCGGACTCGGGTTTGAATGGGTTGACATTATCAGTGGTGGGCAATAACAAATTACTTTTCCAGCAAGAGTAGTGTAACATTACTCTGCCAAAAACATGCCTCATTACTTATTACAAATGAGCTTGTTGCAGCATGATGTGAAAATAGAACAGATTTACAAGCTATCAACAGATAACAGAGATGTGCAGTAGTTTGTAGATCCTAATCCACCATGTACATATAGGACGTACACTTGTTTCTATTGTAAACAGATTGATGTGATGGACATCTCTATTCTTTTGCAGGTGGCAGGGAGGAACTGGGAAAGTATTAAGTATATTAATATGTAATATTACACTGTGATTCAAGTAATAAGTAATGTTATATGATTAATTTTTCTAAAGGGTCATTAAGTAGCATCAACATTACTCTCCTGTAATATTGCTCAACACTGGTAACATGTAATGTTACTCTGCCAAAACACGCCTCATTCTTTATTACAGCTGAGTTGTTGTTGCATGCGAAAATAGAAGAGGTTTTATAAGCTATCAACAGATAACAGAGATGTGCAGTAGGTTGTAGATCCCATTCAACCACAGCATTCTAGTTCATTTAAGCTGTCACTGAACAGATTGTGTTGTATCTCTCTGCTTTTTCAGTTGGGAGGTAGCCTCGATCTCCAGGCTTTCATCCGCGCTGCGAGATGAGAGCCTGGAATCACGGTGCCCCAAAACGACTGACAAAGTCGGGACGTCCGGTTAGTTAACTTCCGCCGACGTTGCCATTAGTCACGATGCGGTGCTCCTGAAAATGAATACCCCATGGAAACATATTATTTCTCCCTTTGTGCTCGCAAAGCTGTTGTAAATGTTTAAAAGATGAAATCGTGTGCACTTTGCACACTTCTGTAACTGCTTTGTTCGTTGGAGTATTTTTTTCTGAAAATAAGAGTGAACAGGACTGAACAGGGTTGTTTCTCTGGGGACTGTAAATACAGTAACTTCCGCAACTAACGTTCACAGTCTCAAAAGTGCACCGTTTAACCAGGGTGGTTGGGAGGGGGTAACTTTGGAAAGTAATGTGTAACTAACATATTACTCTTTGATTCAAGAAATAAGTAAGATAATATTATTACTTCTTCTAAGGGGTCATAAGTAAAGATATAACTCTCCTAAGTAATATTGCCCATGCAACAATGGACATCATGAAACCATGGTTGACCTTTCCCCCCGTCCAGACAGCTCCAGTATGGTCACTCAGAAGATTAGACTTACTTAACCCAATAATGACCAAAGAAAAAAGGAAGCACTTATTGGAATTGAATTGCACGATCAATGGCAAACTAAACATATTTGTCCAATACGGAGACCGATTACATAACCACAGAAACTGATAAGAACCCGGAGAATGTCATTGACAATATGTACAGACTGAGTGATGGCAGTTTGGCAATAGAGAAGGGCAGAAATGTCACAGAGGGACTTGGCTGACCCAGAGAGGACAGTCGATGTGGTCATTGTGATGAGGGAGATGTAGACACAGTATGACATGTACAGTACTAGAACACAGTGGTCCCCCAACCTTTTTAGGGCCAAGGACGGATTCAGGACTGTTAGAATTATAATTATATTGTAAATATAATACCGTATTTTCCACACGATAAGGTGCACCGGATTATAAAGCGCACATTCAATGAATGGCCTATTTTAGAACTGTTTTCATATATAAGGCACACCGGATTATAAGGCTCATAGAATAGCAAGCTACTGCTGTCAAGATGGAATAGAAGCTACTGCATTCAAACAATCCAGGTGCACGGGATTATAAGGTGCACTGTTTTTTTTTTAGAAAATTAAAGACTTTTAAGTGCGCCTTATAGTCCGGAAAATAGGGTAATAAACATCAATCAAGTGTGTACTTGTCTGCAAGTTTATAATCAGCATCCTCTTGTTATATGGGTAACAATCAATCAATCAATAAATAAAAAAAACAACTCATTGTTATAGTACATTAGTAAAGTGCTGTTATAGCTTGTTCCCTTGTTACTATTGCGTAACTTTAGTTTGAGAGCGAGCATAATCAGAGAACCTCACAAGTTTGGTCCGAGAAAGAGAATGTAGAAAGAGAAAGTAATGGGACAGAGACTGCTTTCGGGGAACATGGTGGTGCATCCTGTTCCTCCATGCTGTCCTGAATGGATGACGGTTATCCAGCACACGGCCTCTCAGCTGCCTCTCCAGGGACTGCCCAGACAGCCCCAACGGTGTCAACAGGAGGTGTTCTGTTTTAAAGAACAAGGCATTACCATCCACTTATCTAAATGTACTGGCCCAGTGGCCTTAGCGGCCTGAGTGTCTGCCCTGAAACTGGGGGAGGGCAGGGGTTTGATCCCTGGACGGGTCATACCAAAGACTGTGAAACATGAGACCTGGTGCCTCCCTGCTTGGGACTCAGTATCAAGGGCTACAATTTAGGCAGTCATCTAGACTGACAATTGCAGACCGATGGCCAGATCCCCATCACCGCCTGACAGACAACCAACGACCCTGTGAATGACCAAAAGCAGGAAGCCGCAAAACAACCTAGATTGCGCTGTCGTCAACAGCTCACCCGAGACCACCATAACTCAGCCAGGAGGAATAAAAGCTAATTGTGCAACCACAGTGTTTGTGAAAACAGATAAATAATAATAAAGGTATGCTGTTATATGACAAAAGTGGTCCTTGCAGGGCACTTCCGTCAAATCTACAGAATATGACATGAAGTGCATTTGGATAACTATAGCATCGATGCTGAGCTTTTCCAACATGTTGCTGCTGTTTCAAGGCAGACCTGAGGCCGAGTCACCATGGACATCTATCCGTCTGCTAACGACCGTTCATTTCAAATCCCCCTCTACTCCCCCGCAGCTCTGAGACACATCACACACGCAGAGCATCCTTCACTCCCCATCAGCTTCTATTCATGTGTGCCATATGGATCAATAGCAACAGCATCCCTCCAGGGTATCCGTGAAAGCTATGGCAGAAAGAAAGAAAGAAAGAAAGAAAGAAAGAAAGAAAGAAAGAAAGAAAGAAAGAAAGAAAGAAAGAAAGAAAGAAAGAAAGAAAGAAAGAAAGAAAGAAAGAAAGAAAGAAAGAAAGAAAGAAAGAAAGAAAGAAAGAAAGAAAGAAAGAAAGAAAGAAAGAAAGAAAGAAAGAAAGAAAGAAATTGCAATAGGAGAGAAAAGAATAGCCTGAACAGCTTTAGAAAGGAGGAGTGTCTCCTGGTGACGGCCATTGGTCGCGATGGCTATTTTTTTTCCCGGTCAGGTTAGGGTCAGGTTGTTCAGGGTTAGGGTTTTAGGGTTAGGTTTAGTAGCGACTGGTGAAGAACTGCCACAGCTGTTGGCCCAGCGGTCGCGGCCGTTGGCCCAGCGGTCGCGGCTGTTGGCCCAGCGGTCGCGGCCGTTGGCCCAGCGGTCGCGGCTGTTGGGACAATGGTCGCGGCTGTCGGGAACCGGCCACAACAGATTGAAAAATGAAATCAGATGCAACTGAAATCAGCCATTTTATAGCAGTCGTTACTAACTGTTGGCGTAGGGGAAATTATTTCATTGTCTCTGCCTTTAGGAGACTGAAAGTGTTGGAACGACAGAGAGCCAGACCGTCAGAAGAGTCCAGTGTTGAGAAAAGCTTTGAAAACTTCTCTCTTTGGTTCATAATAATATTTGACCATGAGGGACATCCATTGTTTTACAGGAAACTCTTTAAACATTACATTATGACATTCTTGTCCCGTCTATCCTCATCTGACTGCAAAGAAGAAACCTAATTAATTGAGTTTGACACGGATGAAAGGAACAATCCCGTAATTAAATTGGACCTTCTGAAGAATAAGGGCTTCCGATGTGTCTGTGAAACAGTAATACTGGCCCTATTACGTCAAGATCCTTATGCCCCGAAGCAGAGTTTAAAAAAAAAAAACCTTGTCATAGAGAGGCAGGGCAATGTGTCCGAATCCATCACTCATTTACACCCTAGACTGCATTCCATTCTGGGTGTAAGAACCAGTCTGAAGTGGATGGTAGAATACCATCGTCACGTTGTAGTCAAAGATTTGTAGTCAGCAGGCAGGAAAGTGCAGTATAATGAACGGTTCATCCACCCATCTTCAACGGCCTGTCTGTTGTCTGTTTGTGGGGGCAACAGTTCCACCAGAGAGCACCAGACTTCCCCGTCCTGTGCAATATTACCTTCTGGAGGAAGCACTAATTCCAAGGCCAGATAGTCGACATAATCCCTCCATCTGGTCCTTGGTCATGCTGCGGGGTATTTCCCCTGTGGGACGTCTATTGACTACCTCCCTAGGAAGACACTTGGGGGGCAACCTAAGCAGATGCCCGAACCGACTTAAGTTGGCTACTTTTCAGGTGAGGAAGCAGCGGCTCTATTCAAGTCTCTCCCGCATTACTGAACTTCTCACCCAATATCTCTAAAGGGAGATGCCAGCCACCCGTCGGCGAAAACTCACTTCAGCTGCTTGTATTCACAACCTTTTTCTTGACCCACACTACACAACCCTAGGTGAGGGTACGAAGATTGAATGGTGAAATCCTTATCCCGCATTGAGGTTATTATCTGCCCAATGACTACAAATACGGTGGACCCTTATGGGTCTGAAACTCTATTGTACCATCACTAGAGTAACCTTTACTCACTGTATCTTTTGTACACTCTCAGAGTTTCAAACCCCTATAAGGGTCAATTTTATTCAGAACTATCATTTAGCTGGCCTAGGACCACACTTATGGAACCATGACTATACCAGTGGACACGTAGGTGGCGGAAAAAATACCGAAAACTAAACACCCACTCACAATGCTTGGGTAACCGTTCACTACCACATTTGCAAAAAAAAGTGCTTTAAGTTGACTATACGGTAGGGATTCACTTTCCTTTGCAACTGTTGGTAGGGAGCTCCACATATCTGGTACATACGAGTGAAATGAACTGAACCCCTTGTTGGAGCCAAATTGAAGGTGTTCAACACGATTTGTGGAGCTCTCTAACCATTGGATGTATATACACCCTTAGCTTGTGGTATGAGTTCCACTGTAAAATATCAGTTGACTTTCAGTTACTGCAAAATGGCAAACTTTAATATGTATTTAGTACGTAGGAGTGAGTCTCTTTTGACACAGCCTGCAGAGAGAAGTAAAAAGAGATTGGCGTGAGAAACTGAGAAACTGCATGGGAAGCAGTGGAGGTGATAAAACAAGACTGAGAGAACACTGCGACGGGCCAAAGGCAGAGCCTGCCTGAGACGTCACTCAGCAGATTAGTTGTTCTCTTAAGCCCAGCCAGGCTGTCTGTGCAACTGTCTGTGCAACCCCCCCCCCCCGACTAAATTAAAGTGATTTTCAACTTTGGTAAGAACCTTGTCGGCTTGTCGTCAATCAAAATGTTTGTTGATTGCTTTCAACAAAATGTTGTTTGGTGCGTCATAAATCAATCGGTCACCAATATCTGTGTAATGCAGGGATGACGACAATGGCACCAGTACAGAAATAGGTGCTTAACATTCACTTGCTGCCATGTGGGCATTGTCTAGAGCAGGGGTTTTCAACAGGTGGTCCGGGGACCACCAGTGGTCCTTGAGAGGGTTCCAGGTGGTCCCCAGCTAAGTTGGTCAACCAGATGTAACTCTTGAGAACGTAAAAATGAAACCAAATGGACCCTTGCGGGTCCATTTGGTTTCATTTTTACACTCTCAAGAGTTAAAATATTCATCATCTGAATTAGCCATTTTGGAATGTATGTTTTGCTTGTTTTGTTTCCCAAATCCAGCCTGGAATTGTGGACAAAAGCAAAATAAATATTTAGATTTGGGGTCTGTGTGGCTAAAACATCCTCAAATGGTGGTCCGTGGCTCAAATCCTGAATAAATGGTGGGCCCTGGGATGAAAAAGGTTGAAAACCACTGGTCTAGAGTATACACAGCTTGCAGACATTGTTTACACACAGCTTAGGGCATTGTCTACACAGCCTGGGGGCATTGCCTATATACACACAGCCTGTGGGCATTGCCTATATACACACAGCCTGTGGGCTTGCCTACAGCGTGTAGACATCTATAGCTTGCAGTCATTACTTACATAAAGAGATACAACTTGTGGGAATTGCCTACATACAGCTTGTGGGCATTGCCTACAGTACATATACCTTATAATAATAATAATAATAATAATAATAATAATAATAATAATAATAATTGTGGGCATTGCCTATAGTATACTGTATACCTTGTGGACATTGCCTACAGTACATATACCTTGTGGGCATTGCCTACAGTACAGTACATACAGCTGGTGGACAATGCCTACGTATAACTTAAGTTATATGTAGGCATATAACATTGTAGGTGAAAGGTGGGTCATGCGGTTGCTCAAGATTGATTCCACATTTACAGTGGTTGGTATGAAGGTGTGTTAAAGAAAATAAATATGAGCTTCCATGCATCATTTAGGATAGTATGAGGCCTATTTCGGTACCTCAAAAGAATGTCAGCAGGTATATGTCTTTGAAATGGGATGTTTTGAGGTGTTCTCGGGGATGATTTTTCTTCTTGTGTTAGGCTAGTTGTGTTTAATGTGCAAGTGCACATTTTCATCATTTCATCATTAGTCCTTTGCGTTATCCAAAACTGCTGTCAAGTGAGGCGTCCATTTGATGTAATTATGGCAGAAGAAAGAGCTGGGAGACTGCTCTCCGGCTGGCCGCTTTCAATCTCAATTAATTCCCCATCTTTGGCCATTCATAAAAACACGATGCAATGTACCCAATTACAGATACTTCTTTGCCGTCCTATATTTAGAAGATTGCAAGTTAAGACCTGCCAAAGCTCATTACACTTTATTTGCCAATTAGCCCAATATTCATCAGAGCTGATGTTTTGTACAGGTGTAAGCGTGTCTGGGTTTTGCCACTGGGCTGAGTTGAAGCACATTGGATTTTCAGGTTGAAATGTTGCTATAAATAAGCCTGCCTTGTCTCCCAAACTGTGGTTTAGATGAGCATTTTAAAACAACATGAATTTTGTGATCAAATTACCGTATGCTACATCTGTTACTGTTGACCTGCCATTAGCTCCTTGTTAAATATTCTTAAGTGTATGATCAGAGAAAAATCATTTGGTTTAGGTCACCAATTTCCAAAAATGAACATATTGTGTTTGGTAAACAGCCCATTAGTATTTTGATGGTTATGTGTGATTAGAAAAAATAGACCCAATCTCGAATTGTACCATGTTCAACTAACACTAACCATACAGTGTATTCTCGGTCTATGCCACTCTATGATAGTCATTCTACAAGAAACAAGCTTTATTTGTTTGTTTGTTTGTTTGTTTATCCCTCCAATCCAATGGAAATATATAGGCTAATAATCACAAATTCCAACAGTCTATAAAATCTGTTATTAATTGGCATTCAATGAGATGTTTTCTATGTTATATAAGCAACACAGAATAATAAATAAACATCAATTTTCAAAGTAGACATTTAGCCTAAATCTTAACTGGGTGTGTGGGCGGTGGTGAGGGACTTGCATACTGGATTGGGGGATGACGGCCTAAAAAACAGGTTGATAACCAACTGGTGTAGGGCAGTGGTTTTCAACCAGTGGACTGGGGACCACCAGTGGTCCTTGAGGGGAGATATCAGGGGGTCCCCACACCCCAGCTAAACATGAAGAGCTGGTGATCAGATGATCAGTTTCCTTTTACACATTTGACATCCAAGAAGGAAGGAAGGAATGAACATATTCACTGAAAAGTGTGTATACTGGTGAAAGGACATTTGCTGGCTCACACACACTACACCAGCAATCTACTCCAGAGTGTGTGACGGCCACAGACCAGATCGTTCAATATTAATTCGTTTTGGCAGTTCAAGGCATGACATTAATGGAATGAAAGATGGCTGAAGGAAGTGATGATTTCAGCTGACAGAAAATAAACATCAGTAATATAACCAAATCAGGCAAATCAAACACAATAAACAAGGTATTCAATGGGGTATGCATTGCGGTAAATAAACACGGTAAACTTAGAATAATGCAGCCGTAGGCTATAGTATTATGTAGGCACAATAGAACTCTCCATTGAAGGACAAATGTTTGCAGGTTTATATTATACCCAGGTGTGCCAGTCCGGTAGCTAATTTCGGGATGCTATTTGTGCTATAAAGTGACACAGAAGGTGCGAGTTAAACTGATTTACAATGTGCATCATTCCTCGTCAGATTGTCTACACATGTATTTTACAGTCAGCTGCTGAAGTGCTATACAACACGCCCTCTGTTTAGTGTTAGGGTGCGTTTCTAAACTGCCCGTATGAACCCAATAGAACGGGACAGGACAGGACATGCTGCCACTTCTCGGCTCAGTGACCAGCCTCTTCTATTCAGACGGTCGCCCTACTGCTTTCACTGGTGCAAACATGTGCTTGTTCTATATAGCCTATAGCAAAGCACTTATATGCCATATGTACTGCATTCGCCATTCACACACAATGCCATACAGGCGGCAGAGGCAACCATGCAAGGCATTATTATAGTGCTGTGCTCCTTAGGCCTATAGCCCAGTCGATCTAAACTGTTTTTTTGTTGTTGTTTTTTTTTTGTTTTTAAGAAATGATTGATTTAGTCTTTTGAAATTATTTTCTTACTTACTCTAGTCTTTGTCACCAAAATATCATTCAAATTTCACTTAATTTTGTATTCATTTTTGGATAACCCTATTATAGATGACCATAAGGAGTTCTTCCTTACAAAAAAAATAGTTTAGGTGGTGGTTGAGAAAGCCTTCCTCCAATCATGATCGAGTGGGGGCGGGCCTTCGTTTATTGCCCCCCCAACACTCACTCACTCACTCACACACACACACACACACACACACACACACACACACACACACACACACACACACACACACACACACACACACACACACACACACACACACACACACACACACACACACACACACACACACACACACACACACACACACACACACACACACACACACACACACACACATATACACATCTTGTTAGCTACCCACTGAATGTTCCTTTAAAATACTTCTCTTGAAAAAAATGGGAAATGTTGTGAGCATGCACATCTGCCGTTTTCACTGCTTTGGGTCTATGGTGGAAATGTCTAATTTCTCTTTTGGGTCAGCGGCTTGAGAACAAGTGCTCAAGGACACTACAGTACAGAACTGGCTGCTGATGGTGACGTAACTAGAGTATGTTTCAAGGTTGGTATGAGGTCACTAATGGGTTTAAACTTTAAAGGAATTACAAGTAGAACAACAGTTGTAATAGTCTTTAGTTAGTCGCAGTACTTGTACACTTTTGTCTGCAAGCGTGAATACTGTGATCGGTTCATGGTCATGGACTTTTTATCAACGTTGTTGGCTGGTTTAATTGATTATGCAATGGTGATAGAATTAAGATATTGTCGTGAGTAGTATCTCCTAGAGTTGTGGGGGGGACCTGCCCTCTGCTCGTTCACTCTGCCCGCACACAAGTAGGCCATGCACTACTTGTTGTATACAATGCGAGAGTTGGCACTTGTCGGAGTGCAGTTCTAGTTATAATTCTTGCAAATGCACCTTAAAAAGACATCGCCATTGACACACGTGCACACACACACACACACACACACATACACATACACATGATATGGTCAATTGGATTTCATGTTAAGCTTCGTAAAAGTTACGATTATGTCTCTTTTATGGGAATTATGCCCAGGTTCTGTCCTCAGCTGCCTTTAGGATTTTTGGTCCATCACTCTGCTCTCAGTACAAACAGCATGACTTCCACATGATCCCCTGAGCTGAACCCCCTCCCAACCCCCTCCCTGTCCATCTATATTTTTCAAACTGCCATATTCTGCCATATTCTCCAGCTTTTTTTTTTACGTGTACGGATTAGGCATATGATGTAGCATTCTGAGAACCCCTAGAGTTTTGCTTTGAACTGTGGTATTTAGAACTAGATACTGTAGCTCTGACATTCCCTATGAAGGAAAAATGCAATACAAATCCTTATTTTTTGTTAACAAATCTTTTTGAAGAGAAGAGAAGAGAAGAGAAGAGAAGAGAAGAGAAGAGAAGAGAAGAGAAGAGAAGAGAAGAGAAGAGAAGAGAAGAGAAGAGAAGAGAAGAGAAGAGAAGAGAAGAGAAGAGAAGAGAAGAGAAGAGAAGAGAAGAGAACTTGTGCTCTCTTGATGCACTTTAAAGAAAGAGACAAAGAGTGCAGTATGAATTATTCAGCTCAATAGTGAAGACTTTAAGTATATCACTTCCTGAGTCTGACATATACGGTAGAATACAAGATGTTAACAAGCACAACAACACATACAACTTGTGACACAATAAGTACCGTTTGGGGAACGAATGCTGCATGTAAAGTATCTCATACTGGGAAATTTGGTATATGTATAGTCTTTTTTATTGGCCGAATAAATCTTATTATTATTATTATTATTATTACCACCCTTATTATACAATACATACATTCATCCACTACATTCACCCACTTGCTGACTGGCAGTATAACTATTGGCCAATTTTCTGGGGGGTTCTTGTGACCCCAAACTTTCCTTATACATTAAGTAGCATGTGACATGTCAAACTAGAGGTTGATCATGACTCTGCCACCCACCCCCGGCCATACGCGAGAGAGCGGCGCCTGTGTGGTTTTAGTGCTAAGCGTGTTAAATATACATTTTGTGCAATTCCGCACATGTACTTGTAACAGAGTAGTTCTACATTGCAGCATCGATACATTTACTCGAGTAGTACTAGAGTAGAGTAAGACCACAGGGAATGGAGGGAGACACAAGTGTAAAATACCATGCTAGAGAGAGAAAGAGATAGAGAGAGTGTGTGTGAATGTGCGTGTGTGCGTGCTTGTGTGCATGTGTGCATGACGCATGAAGCAGGTATATCAGCACTAAAAGCAAGATGACTGCGCGCGCATACACACACACACACGCACACAGTGTGGGGGGGGGGTATCCCTTGTGAAAATTTCTGAGTGTGTACAGATACTGTCTAGGTACATCACTTATAAAATGCCTCTGCACCCCTGCACACATGCGCACCCCCCCCCCCCCCCACACACACACACACGTTTTCTTTTCAATCCACTCTAACCCTCTTATCCCTGAACCTCTACACACATTGTATTTATTTTTATTTATTTATTTATTTTTATTTGGATAAACATTCTAGAATCGTTTGATGATGCGATCTACATTGACATGTTTTGCTCTTGTAGTTTAGCCTTGTCCCATCTCGACCCATACACCCACAGCAGTGGTACAAGAAGCAAACAAGTGGTTTTAGTGTTCAACCCCCAGCAGTGCGTTGTCCTGTTGCACATCAGCTCATGTCGATGCCAGGCAACCAAAGTGATCCAACAGGTTCAATTCAATGATTGCGTGCAACTGTCTTAATCTATATACATGTCACATAACTGTTTAGTTTAGACTATATATCACACACCACGCACCATTTACCAGCAGCGGTATTGCCATCGGCATTGCCGCTGCACTCCGTAGTGTTTTTTGTAGCAACCCGAATCCTTACGCTAACCCTAACCTTCACTCTTAATCCGCAATTGCCGAACATAGTTACACCCACTGCCATTGCCTTAGATCTTCGGCAATCTTACCTTAATAGTCAAATTGTTTGATACAGTCCTAATGCTAGCGGCCATTAGCATCACTAGCCTCGTCTTGCTAGCTGTTGTTGACAGTTACACAGGATCGTGCATTGCATCCATATAACAGATAGAACAGAGTATACTCCACGGCTCAGAGCAGCAGTGTTGGGAAAGTTCTCTTTTTTCCTGAAATAGTTCAGTTCATCGTTCCTACATTTAAAAACGAACTAGTTCCGTTCATAGTTCATTGCTGAACTTTTAGAACTAAAGTTCATGGTTCCAAAAAAAGAACTATTATAGTTCTTTTTCGTTCTTTTTTTTCCCTCCCTCTTTTTTTGTTCAAAATGATTGCAGCCCATAGCCATATACAACTGAAGATGTCCTTAATTGATCCTCTTTATTATGGGTCAATCTGTCAAAGTTTTTGTTTGTGAAGATTTTATTATGAAGGCGCTCAGTTCAGTCGAGCCCTCTGCATCTCTGTGTGCTGAAAATCAGCAGAAATAGAGATCAACAAGCTCAAAGTGCGTGACTGAGTTTGTAGATCTGCTCTATTTTCAGCTCATTCTAGTCTCACTCTTGAACAGGGCTCAATGCTTAGGATTTTTCCAAGTAGGCTACTATTTTACAATATCAATATAGGCTATTCACATAGCCAGGTCGACTGAAAGCCCGACCATCAATTATGCAAATGAGCCCGGGCCGTCGCGGGTATTGTTTTGGTCGGGTATTGCAACTCTATACAATAGCCCATATTGTTATATTAATGACAATGTGAAAGGCCCCCCCAAACCTTAAGGCCGCCTCTGCTTGTAGCAGGCGAATTGTAGCCTAATAGAAATGAAAATGATCCGACGGCAAATCAGTCAATGATGGTAAGAATACACAATTGTTGTGCGTCCGAGCGCGCACGTGCGGCGTGCGCTATTTATGATTAATCACGGGATCGCGGCACACGTGCGTGAGGCAAAAGGTTGCTGCGCAGACAGTATATGATTCAAATACACGCATAGCGCAGGAAGGTTATAACATAACCAACATGAACAGCTTTAGTAGCTCATTCAACGTGTTGGAGAGAAGCGCAGCGTGTTGGCTGTCTGATGCTGTGCGCTGCCAGAGGGAGGGGCGGGGCGGTGGGCAAGGAGAACAGATCTCCAAGCTAAGGATACCTCGAGCCTCAACACGTTGTTAGCTTGTATATCTGCTCTATTTTAGCGAACAACACCGCCGTACTACAGTAATATAAATTTAGGTAGAGAACTGCAACTTTTTAGTCACAAATGCGAGCCTGTCGAGCCCTGCTCTTGAACGAAATAGAACGCAAGAAAAGTGACGTTCACTCACGCCAGAAATGAACGAGTTCACATCGCCGTTCTTCAAGCAGATATAGGGTCCGTTCCGTTCAAGTTCCTTAAAAATATGAACGGTTCAAAGAACTTTCGTTCTTTGAACGCGTTCGGGTACAACTCTGCAGAGCAGTCACCTAGTGACTCTATGGAGGCTGCCATCTTACTTAGGCGTAAACAACAGAGCGATCGGCAACATCCTGAGTGCAGATCTAAAATGTTCCCCCTGAAATGGAAACTTAATTGGCTCTTTGAAATATGAGTTCAACCTTGGAAAATACAGACGGCAGCTAACTACTAAAATTCCATCAGCAGCAGTGCTGATGGAAGGTGGCGGCAATGTGCTGCCAATGCTAATAGCAATACCGCTGCCGGGAAATGCACTTGCTCATCCTGTATTTTTGGTTCAATTTGAATTATACATGTCCTTTCCTTTCCCTCCGAGGTGGTGCATGAACAAAAAAAAGAATGGGTTAGATTAGAGTCAACTTTTGCTTTTGCTGAATATTTTGGACAGGACCGTCCTCATTGCATCATGATGGGCAGGCCCAGTCCGGCTGTACACTGTCAGGATGGGTCTCTGTGCCTGACTGGACTAGAAAAATAATGATCTCCGTTCATACCGAGGGCATCCACTCCTGGTCCTGTTAATTCAACTCTGAGAGATGTCTGAAATAAGTCTCTTGTGGCTGTGGATGCCTATTGTTAAAGGACCACTTCACTAATTTTCAACTTGTCTTCAGAGAATTGGTCCTCACTAATGTTCATAATAAAATGCCACTATCTGAGGATATTGTGCATACAATGATATTGTGTTAAAAAGGTTTAAAAGTGAATTAAATGAAAATTGATTGAATGAGCTTATGAGAGTCCTCGGCTGTAATAACTAATAACAGCTTCATTTGTCTAGATATTGAACAAGGTTACATGGAAACTTTCAAGTAAACAACAAGCAAAAAATAAATAAGAAAATAGAAAACGTGTCCTTCTGCGCGCAGGTCTCCACCAGATCAGGCTGTGGCTGTGGATGAGTAATATGAAATCATATGTTTTACAAAGATTGGCCTCCTGGTGGCTTTAAGAAAAGCAGATGTGGAGGGGGGTCAAAAGCTGCCTCATGGTGTCGCTAAACAAGCCGTTTAGCGGAAATTGTGGGGCAGAGGTTCATCGTTGGCATCCAGGCAGTGCATGTGCATAGTTTGGCATCGACCAGATTCACATTGCCGTACACACACACACACAAAGTACATTCTTTACCATGCCTTCGGCCTGGTGGAGACAGTAAAATAAACAGAGGGATATAGGGCAGAGAGGGATGGTTTCTAGGAGAGCCATTCGCTCTCTATGAGTCAGTTCCTGTTGTTCTACCAGAGCCTTGTCTGCTCCCTGATCTGTGCTAAAAATGTTACTAGAATAAACGCTGGTCGCGCACACGCACACACACACACACACGCACACACACACACCTTATCAGCGGGATGCACAGCTCAGTGACCACATCATCAATCATGCATTCAAATGCAACGCATTGAAAAGAGCAGCATTCTCCATGTGAATGTGACAGCAGCCCTAACATCATGCCAAGTGGCCTAACACATGTACAGCCTAACATGTCCCACAGACACACAGGGAGGTGAGGTGAGAAGAATATAGATTTTTAACATGCATATAGCATTTTAAAAATACCGGGATGCAAATACTAAAAGTAGAATTCCACTACAGAAAAAAAACCTTCATGGCCGTTCCCCCTATGAGCTTAGAATGGGGCTGGGGGATGTTTGAACAATAACTTCACCGATTTCCATCACATATTTCCATTCCAGTGTTTTTTTGCCATACATTTCCTCTCCACCATGTCAGTAGTGTGTTGACACTAACACTTTCACTTTCAGTTCAGCAGTGGTTCAGCTGTCTCAAAAGATGGGGGTGCACAGTTTATGGCTGAACCACTGTTAAACCAAAAGTAAAAGTGTGAGTGTCAACACACTACTGGCATGGTAGAGAGACGATATAACAAAAAATTGATCTTGGAGTGATGGAAATTCGAACATCATCCCATAGTCCCATTCTTAGCTTATTTTGGGGTAGGAGAAAGGGTTTTTTACCCCACAAAACCCAACAACTGGATTACTTTTTGGGAAATAAATCAACTACAATAAAGGTAAGGAATAAAGGTGGAACTCCCCTTTAAATGTAGGCTACAGTATGTCAAAACACATCTTAAATTTGATGTATATTATGTCTGGCATATTTGCCACATAACCCACTCCCTGAATTTTAGCTTGTGAGAGCTAAAATTCTAAATGTGCTTTCTGGGGTTAGGAAAAAGGTGGTGCTGGAGGTATATCCCGTTTTTTGTGGAAAGGTTTCAATTGGGAGAAAAGTTTGAAAATCAATAACTCTTCCCTCATGGGGTATACAATAGGGGTTTAACCACTCATTCTACTCACAGGGATGTGCAGAAGGCAGTACAAGGGCCTAAAACAACATATCTCGATGTTGTGGGAAAAGCTAAATCGTGGAAAAGGCTTAAATTGTGATACCAACAGTGACCAGCAGGGAAGTTAACCCCTATTAGTGTAATGACCAAATATGTTTGGTCATTTGTGCATTTATACACTTTCAGACCCATTCCTGCAAGGCCAGGCAGATCTATACTTGCAAAAAAGCGAGGAGAAAAAACGAGGGGAAGAAATGATAATTGTGTAATGTAATGTAATTGTAGTGTTTTTTAAAAAGGCTAAAATGTAATTTTTACAGGAATTTCATTTACTTTTATCAGGGCTAAAGGTTAAAGGTCAAAGGTTAAAAATCATTAAAAATTGCCAGAGTCCAGAGATTTTTTTTTAATTGTGTTAATTTCAGCCTCTGTGGAGAATATTTATATGCAAATATCCTGATAAATCAATTGCATTGAAAGACTATGACAATGCACTTCATAATGTTCATGTAAAAAAATAAAAAATATACAGTATGCTGTATATGAATTATATAAATAATTAATAAAATGTTGCATTATGACAACCGTGGACATTGCAGGAATAGGGGTCCATTTGGTTCCAAACAAGCTGGCGACCCACTGGAACTGCCCTCAAGTTCTCCTATAGGGATCACATGACCCCACTATGGGAACCCATGGTGTAATACCAACAAAAGGTGAGCTCAACCCACATAGCAGTATAGTGTTTTCACAAATTGGTGTATCACAAAATAATGTGTCAGTATATGCATTACAAAGTAAAGCTTGTCCCGTCCCCACGTGCGTTTGTCTCAGTACTTTCAGCACGGAGTGGTAGGCTAGCTATAGATCGTAATTGCGGAGCTCGTCATTTTGAAAGTAGCTCTGATTACGACTGCACTATTAAGAAATTGTCAACTTCGGGAAAACAAATGGAAGCGCTAAGCTACAGACCGAGGGAGGGAGCATGGAGTTCGTCTGTATAGGCAGCACCATAAATAACCCGAGAAGAGTCATAAAGGGTTTTATGGGGTTTCAACGCAGTGACGTTCAGCACCAGACTGTCTTCTGTGCAAACTCTTTGGACAGACGCGAGCATATTATGTTAAATTAAATTATGAAACTTGATCGGTTCTCACAATCACTTCAAATAGCTTATACCGTCTCAAAACATATTTTTGCATATAGCAAAAGATTTGAATCGTCATTTGAATGCATTCAAAACAATACAAATTTAGCAAAAATAAATAAAATCAGATAAATGGCAACTTTCCTGTTAAACAGTTAAAAGCTTATTTCCACGTGCTTATCATCACACAGAAGTAACATCGAACGGTATTGCTGATCTCATTCAAATAGCCACCAACACTTAAACAAATAAAAAACACACATTAGCTCTGCATGGACCACTCATGAACCGATAAAGAAGTGAATCTGTGTCTACACACAACCATCAACCACGCGGACTTGTCCCTTGCGGAGTGTGTAGGCTATAATACTACTCACCGTGCATGAGGAAGCCCACGAAAAGAAGCAGCAAAGTCCACCTCGTGGCTGGATTCATCTCCCATTAGTTGTTACGGGAGAGCCTTCTCTCCATGCATTAAAGAAAAAGGACTATAAGTCACTCAGTGGGTGGAGAATAACACGCTGGAACAGTGCAATTAACTGTGTATGTAGGTCTACTTACTGTCCAAGTAGGCTATATTATTATGTGTCCCCTATAGTATAGTCGCCGGTGTGGTTTACACAGACTGCTCATCTCTGCTCTCCTCCACATGCACAACTTGACGTGGTCCCTCCTCCTCCCCTTTGCCTTGAGCGCCTCCATACGGAGCAGAGACCGTGGCATACATGCATGACTAAAAACACTGCTTGAAACCACAAATTAATGTGTATTAAACTAAAAGAGCGAGGTCGATGAGTTGTTCACCGACTGACTGACTGACTGCCACTCGTATAAACTGTTTTTCCCCACTTCAGCACCGGACAGCGCCTTAAACACTGACTTATAGCCGTTTCCTCCACTTCAGCACCGCGGATAGCGCCTTAAACCGTTGTCTCGACTCATGCAGTATTGGTGCGCAGTTTGGGAACTATATGGGATATATAGTACACCAAATTCAATTACTTAACTCCTGACTACAGAGTCCATAACAACACACAACTAAATCACAAACTGTCACGAAGAACAACACTTCGATGACCGGAGCATGTTGGCGTGAAACCACATGCCTGTAAGGCTGTAATGAACTTCGTCGAAGAACAAGAAGGAAAAGACCATGCGCTGACTTCTGTTTTCTCTACTTCAGCACCACGGATAGCACCTTAAACATTCGTCGCTCGACTCATGCAGCATTGCTGCGCAGTGGGGGAAGGATGTGTGGGATATTACTGTTAGACTAAACTATAAAGAATTCAACTGCTGTCTCAACTCCCGAGTCCATAACAAACCAACTACATCACAAACACGATGATCCGAGCGTTAAACCACATTGCCTGTAAGGCTGTAATGAACTTTGTCGAAAAAGAAGGAAGAAGAACAAGAAACGTAGGCTACTGCTTTCATCTGCGAGCACACGCGCACCCACACGCACGCACACACCTCCCTCCATGCCAGCCCTCCGCGTGAGATGCACCGATACACTTTTAGACAGTTTATGCTCGGCTTGACATCAAAGTCATCATGTAAAATATACAGCGTGCATGCGGCTTTGCGGATCGGCAGCTTCTGTACTGAACCGTTCATTAAGCTCTGGAATTGGGGAAAGAGCGGCGACTAATGCATGTCACCAATAACGTGCGAGTGGAATTCTGCGTTTCCGATTTATTACAGCCAGGCACTGACTCACTCACTGCCTGGCTTATATTGATGCGGGAATATGCACGAGACGCCTATAGCCTACAGTATGCAATGCAAGACCGTCAGTGCGTGTGTGGGCAAGCTTAAGTGTGTGTGAGAGAGAGAGAGAGAGAGAGAGAGAGAGAGAGAGAGAGCGAGAGCGAGAGCGAGAGCGAGAGAGAGACAGACAGACAGACAGACAGACAGACAGACAGACAGACAGACAGAGAGAGAGAGAGAGAGAGACATGAGACATATTCCAGTCTTGCATGCTGTAACTTGCCCCCTCCTTGTTTAATTATTTCCCGATAGACAAATTGTTTCGACTGGATATGAAGTGGAGATGACGTGACGTGGTATTGCTGACGATGGAGGCTCTGACCGTGTTTCATACATTGAAAATCAATCATTCTATTGATTTTTTACAAAGTTCAAATTATTCCTGGCAAAGAATATTCCCACACACGTTTTCCTTTCACTGGATTATCAACGCATGGGCGAGGAGGAAGCAATCAAAGAATACATAATGACGGAAGGTCAAAATCATATTGCAGTTATATTGTGATGAAACCTATAAGTATACCTACTGTATGTCTCTAAGTAATATATGTACACATGTACTGGGTCAGTAGCCTTCATGGGCAGTGGATTTTGAGTTAATTTGCAATATTTTGTATCTGGCTTAATTGAACAATGAAGATTCCAAAGTTGACAATGTTCAATCACGATGTAAAGTTCAATGGTCTCCAATGAGTCAAGTATCAGAAAAGTAGTGGCTGTACAATCCATTAAGAAAAAAAAAAATTATCCAAAAACGGAAAAAATATATATCCTCACCCAACAGAAACTAAAATGACCATTAAATGAATGACTATACATCTGTTCCGTGGGATACATTAGATTTCACAGGGCGAAATGTTCAACCATTTTTATTCCCATGTTGATCACTCTGAGTCTGTATGTTATGGGACCCACTGGCCTAGTGGGCATATAGGATGTTCAAGTCCCGTTCAAAACGACCTTTGCTGCATGTCTTTCTCTCCCTCATCTGTCTTCACTTGGTAATCAAAACCTACAACATAACTAACAGATGAATGTAGTGGTGTAAATATTCATGGTGTAAAATATTTGCAATCTGAAATACGAAAAAGGAAGGTACAAAATGCATCAAGCTACGCTTATAGTTACTTCCTACCACTGCATTTCCTTCTACCTTCAACCCCCTTCTTTCTTGGCTGCTGGAAAGAATTTACGTTTGCAAACGACAATCCTTGTGGACAGGCACTGCGCCAAGAACAATAACAAGACAGAAACCATATAAAGCCTGCAGGAAACATAATGTATTTTCACTGTCAATGGTGTCACCACCTGGCAGGTATAGGTGCTGAGCTCACGCTATAGAATCATAGCACGCAACCCCCTGCCTTATTAGAGATGGGGTGTTGGGGTATAGGAACTAGGTGCAAATCAGTGTTTCTGTCAGGACCTGTTAGAGTGATACACCAAACACCCCTAGTTGTTCTTATCGTATACTGTATATTGCTGCACCGCCTTAAGAGAATGTTTAATTCATGCTGTCTCGTAACAGCTGGACTCCCAAAAGCCATTAGTGCCATATTCTGCCCTCTCTCCCCCTCGACTTACTTACCCTTTCTTTGTCCTGCACCTCCTCCTCCTCTTATTCACCATTTCCCTTTCTCTGGAATGTGAATTTGGAGTTCTGTGTTATATGGCTTTCTCTAAAGGGGAACTCCACCCATTTTCAACATTTTACTATGCCATTAATATACCTTAGAGATGTTATGTGGACATGATAAAAAAAAGCCCCCCCCCCATTCTGTGTTTCCTAGAAATGGAGGTCTGGGGAAAACAATCATTAACATGGTGAAACACAACTTGATGACATCATCAAGTTGTCCTTCACCCCATTAACGTTTCTTCTTTTAGGACCTATTTTTTGAGTGTACACAAATGGAACCAAATGGACCTGTTCATTTGGTTCCATTTGTATGCTTGGAATGCCACTTTAATTTGTTGCAATGGTTCTTTGTATTAGGCTAGCTTATAGCTTACTTTATCTTGATGCAATGGTACTTTGTGTTAACGTATAGCTTTCATTATTTTGTACCAGGTTGTCCAATGATCCTGTGTGTCGGCAGTTTGAAACCTGGCTCCTCCTGTTGACATGTCGTTTGTGTCCTTGGGCAAGACACTGAACCCAAACTTCTCCTGATGCTGTGCTGGTTGGTGCCTTGCATGGTTTCTGCTACAATCAATGTATGCATGGTAAATGGTGCATTTGTACAGTGCCTTTAGGCACTGTACAAGGCAAGGCACTTCATGCAGATTGTTGATCCCATTCAATCCATGCAATGTACCGACCAGCACCTCAGGAGCAATTAGGGGTTAAGCGTCTTGCTCATGGACACATCAACATTTTATAGCTGTGTGGGGGGTACTCTACCCCTGATCCACCACTGCCTGTGTGTGTGTGTGTGTGTGTGTGTGTGTGTGTGTGTGTGTGTGTGTGTGTGTGTGTGTGTGTGTGTGTGTGTGTGTGTGTGTGTGTGTGTGTGTGTGTGTGTGTGTGAGAGTGAATGCAATGCAATGCACTATGTTGGGTAACGGCGCTATATAAATGCACCATTTACCGCAATGGTAAAACCTTACAGCGTTCTGCATTTACTTTAGTCATGGAACTGCAAGTCTCTGTCACAACTCACCACCGATTCTCTCTCAAACTCTCTCCAGTTTGCTGCTCTCACTTGCAGTTTCATGTGGAATCCGACAGGCTACTGGACGCTCAAGCTGGATCTTTCTGCCTCAGCTAAAAGGGACATATTAGGGAAGAGATATATAGATATATAATAAATTTATGTTATAGGCCTACTGTATCTCGCCAGAACTTTTAGACAGTGCTGAATTATTCACTTAAAGAAAAATCCGCACCGCGCCCGTGACCCTGAGATAAGTGCTTTTATTTTCAGTGCACCCAGCACCCGAGCGATGAAATGGGGACAGCCTTCTTTCTTTATTCGCCGCGTCTCGCTGGGTTTAATGGAGCGAAGGTGATCAGAGAGGGCTTCTTGCACTTTCAGAGGACGGTGAGGTTGATATCCATTTCTCTTCCCAATGCAATCAAATATAGCAGCATGGTACGGTATAGGATCAGCTATAGAGCCTGAGACCAGGCACGTGCACATGTATAGACACCACAGCCCTTTTTCTCTAAAACAAGTATAGTGTCGTAGTCAACCTAATGGGGAAACAAGACAAGACCTAGACCTATAGGGGGTTCCCTAACTAGGTGGTCCAAAGACATAAGCCAACACCTGAAGGGGTAGAGACCGAGACCAAGTCCTAGAGAGTCCAAGACAAGGCGAGAACAAGTCGAGACCAGATTTTTATTTTTTGTTTTGCTTCTTATGATCAAACCAAACCTATACGCTTTGTGCATATAGCCTATAGTTTTTAATTTCATGGTGAAAACACTTCTTTGTACTTGTGCGTACGCACAATGCGTATGCACAATGTGATGTGATACGACAGAACAGCATAGAATAATCGATTTGTGTTTTATAAACTTCATCATCCGACACATTTTACTGCTTTTGTTTGGCCAGCAAACGGGCTAGTTAGGGTTATATTAGTCACATGATTGACAACGTCATCTGCTAGCCTACTAGGCTATTCTGTTTGGTTGGTATGAACCAATCACTGAAGACTGCCGCTTTGACAACCCCCAACCCATAAATTACTGTTGTGGGGAGGGCTTTCAGTCTGAATAACGAAGTGAAACGAAATGATAATTCAGGTATGTCAGGCAACTACCACCCATCTAACCCTCACCCTAAGGGAACCATTGCATGTCTGACCAATGCCAAGTCTAACCAAAGTATGCCTCTGCCTCTGCTGCCTGGAGAGTCAGAGAGAAGGAGTAGATACAGTAATACCTCGACATTTCCACTTCAGGGGCTTAATTGCATTACGGGCTTTATATTGCACGTAATGCATAAAACGCAATACATACTGTACTGTACAGTGCAAACAGTTATCAGCTTGCCTGGGGTTATTGGATCGACAATAGTTTGCTCCGCTGATCCGTGTGTTGAGGTTCCAGTATCAGGTTGGGTGAAATACAGTATAGGCTCCGTCCCTCCCTCCTCTATATCCTTTACTTCATCCCTCTCTCTCTCCCCTCTCTTTTACTCTGCACGTTCCCTCTCCTTTTCTCCCCCTCTGTCTCTTTCTGCTGGCAGGCAAATCTACCGTAAATCACATCTGTCACATCAAGATTGAAATCTGATTTGTTTAAATAAGCATAAACGCAGACATTTATACTTCCATTCCCAATGTGACTTGAGCTACATTCAGAAGTGGTTTCAACACACTGACATGGTGGAGAGACAATATATAGCAAAATGTCCATTTTGGAGCGATGTAAACAGGTGAAATTAAACATCATCGCATAGCCACATTCTAAGCTTATTTTGGGGTACGGAAAACGGATGGTTAAGGTGGATTTTTAAGTTATAACTTTGTATAAGAACTAGGAAGGCGGCAGGGCAGCTAAATGAGCATCAGATATCTAAATACTGAATAAAAAAAACTGTCTTCTGTGTTCACATAAGGCTGAAAAAAAATTGAAAGTGAAACATCCCTTCAAGTGAGAATGTCAGCGAACAGTCGGGCCAAAATTTGAATGAGGCCATATAGGCTCTGGACAATGTCACAAACATCTAAGTTCAGCTGAGTAAAATTTGCATTGGGGCCTGCTGGACGTTAGCTCAAGCGACTATAACTCCGTGTTCACTGAAACGTCACATGAAACGTTGCCTAAACGCAGTGGCCGTGCAGCTGCTGTGGTCACAGTCACTGAGACAAGAATCACTGTAGCCTGAATGTCTCTGCACGTGCACAAGAGACATCTGTGATCTTTTTTTATACTATACTTTATTTAGATCTTTTCTTTTTTTGTCAAGTACAAGAAGACACAACTCAAATTGCAGAAAAGTAAGCTTATATAACACTGCCTACGACACGCACGCACGCGCACGCGCACGCACACGCACACGCACACGCACACGCACACGCACACGCACACGCACACGCACACGCACAAATGCACACAAAATAATAAAACAAGGGAATGTAAGAGTGGGATCGATGGCCATCAGAGAGCAGGGATACTTATGAGTCCAGTAGTGAAAGATGCAAGGTTGCGGCCAGATACAGAACAGAACATGCTGTATATACTCACAACTCGGATTTGTACTAGCTTAGCAACGGAGAGCATCTCATTGAGCCACAGTTGAAACATGTAAAGTTCAGTCAGACTCACTCTGTTACAATTTGTTCCCTGCTGAGCACAATATACCTTGCAGTAAGCCCTGCCCTCACCCCAGTGTCCACCCAAAGGTCGGACACTTTCCAGCCGGGCTCATTCATTCCAATGTAAATATAGTGGATATTACACATTAAATACTGGATCATTTTTGGAACCAGACGTTCAGAATCTCTTCCAAAATCAGTCAACAAGGCCTGCCATATGCAGTGAAAAAATGTGTGAGACATTTACTTTTTAAAACAATGTTTTATCATATTGGAAAGCATGAAAACATAGCCAACAAAATCCGACATTGTAAATGTCTTTCTAAAAACAAGTAAAAATCTACATTCTACATTCTAGTGCACATCTCTGTTGTTACAGTACCTGTCGATAGCTCTGTTCTATTTTTGCATGCAACAACAATTTTAAACAAGTAACTTTATTTGCAAAGTAATGCATTACTTATTACCCATTATTGCAGAGTAATCTCTAATCTAAAATTAGTTATTGCCCAACAATGCTGGACACTGCCAGAAATGATGTGACAGAGAACCAGCCTGCAATACCACATCCATCATAATACAGTAACTGTAGAGGAGACAGTGATGGTGTAGGCTTATCTGTGATAGCTTGACATTTTCAGTGTAATATCCACATGCTCATTTTTGGGCTATTTTTTTTTAAATTGCATATTAAAGAAGGAGACGTGTCTTGCGTGCCCATCATAAAACCTTATTTGTAGCACCTTTCATGACATGAAATGTTGCTTTACAGAGCAAAGAATAAAACACTAAAGCACAAATAACACACCCTACATTCATATATTTTTTTTATTACTTAAAGGGGCATTCCACCTATTTTCAACATTTTCATTAATAAACCTGAGTGAAAATACCTTACAGATGTTGTGTGGACATGATTCCCCCATGCTGTGTTTCCTAGAAATAGAGGTCTGAAATAAACTGATGATCAAGTTGTGACAACCTCAAGTTGTGTTTCACAAGGACCTTTTTTTTCCCTGAGTGTACAAATGGAACAGTTCACATTTGTACACCCATTTGAAAATACCCCTTTTATAATATATTCTACGGTGTGTCCCTCAAGCATACTTCTAATAGTTTGATATAGTTTGCCGCATTTTGAACAAGTGGTAATCTGTCGGTTGTTGTCTGTGGCAGTAAGAAGTTCAATGCCGCAATCAAGCCAAGAAAAAGCAAAACAAAGGCGTGGATCAGCGTTTTTTGCATCGTCCAATGACCAATGGGCTCTGATTCGTGCAATATTTCTAAGGTGGAAAAAAGGCAATCTTGGTAACATGATTAATGTGTGAATTAAAATCCAATTCAAAATCAATAATGACCCCCAAGTTCTTTTTACTGTACTGTTACTTTCTACAGTTGGTTTGCCAAGTCTGCTTATTATTGATTCTTTCCGCTTACTAGAACTGCTCACTAAGGTTATAGCTTACATGACAAGTATAAGGAAAAAAAGAAAGTACTACACATATAGAAACAAGGCAAAAGGAAAGCAAAACAACAATAATAATACTAATACTAATACCACAGAGCAACGGTAAACAAGGTTAATAAAACAAATAAGGTGTTCAGGGAGGCAGCAGTGGCTCAGGGGTAGTGTGGGAGAGTGGGTATTTGATGTATTACCATCTGGTTTGTTCCTGCTTATTGTAAATCGCTCTAGATTGAGAGAGTCTGCTAAATCCATGCCTAAATAAACTGCAAATTGTAGTGTGCTTTGGATAAAAGAGCTATATAAATCATGGGTGGGACGATTCACTTTAGTGTGTCGAATCGATTTATAATAGTATTCTTAACTATGTTGCTATTTGATTCGATAATATTGTGATTTCTTCCCACGAATACTTTGCTTTTTATCAAATCAGAGCATTTTAAAACAATGCCAAACAATATGGGCCATGAAACGTTCAATTAACTGCAACTGCAAAAGCAACTCAGTTCAATCATACATTTTAATGTAGCCGGATAACGTCAGTTAGTCTTTCTGACATGAACAAACTAATGAATGCATACATTCATTCAATCGATTTTCCCCACCCCCAATATAAATCCCCCACCCCCTTTTTTTACAGTCAATCAGTGTGCCATCAGTGTATTGCGTGTCTGTCAGACTAAAAACAAACAAACAAACAAACAAAAAATACAGTTAACAGCGCAATACCAAACAATGCTGTGGCCATTGGTCAGTGCAAGAACGTGTAAGACATTGGAGTATGTTATAGCAGATATCCCCCAATTAGCTCTCAGCGTAATTGTGTGTTGAGTACAATTGGTTGTAAGAACCAATATGACCAGCAGGGATGGCTCAGAGGTTACAACTTTAACATCATCCAACCAGTGACCACCCCAGGGATAAATGTGACCCAGCATGGCCCAAGTTGAGTCTTTGAGGAAATTCACATTTTTGTTTTATCATATCATTTGAAAGCAGGGAATCATAGCTACAATTTGACATATTGGTTGTGCAGGTGGCCCACCAGTTTTGCACCATATACTATAATGGGAAAGGCTATCATCTGCCTTGTCTTTTCATAATCTTAAAGGTACTTGGAGGACAATCAATGAAAAGCATTTTCTGCTGAACCATTTCTTGTGTCCATTAAGCATCTACAGCTGAATGAACTGACTTTACGTTTGTTATATATTGGATTTGGAGGAATGGAATCAAATTAAAAAAGGAGCAGCATTCAGTGATTTAGGTGATTGAGGGAAAAAACTGGTACACCCCAGGAATAAGATGGGCACATGCACACTCTCTACAGTGAGGGAAGTTCAACAGACCAACAGCATGCACACCAAGGTCCATCGCCACTCGATCATTGGACGAAGGCCTGTAGCTCTCATCATGATTGGATGAAGGTTTTTTCACCCATCACTAAAACAAATGTGTGTCGCGTACAAGGTCGCTGGGACACGAGATTTCAGTGCAAACTGAAACAATACAGGACATATTATTCAGTATATCACTCAGAAATGTGAAATAACGCAAGGGATAGACAGCAAACAGCATCTGCTGGGAATCCAGTGCAAATCATTAGATCTTAATTCCTCGGTGGGTTTGTGTGTGCACTGCAAACATTGATAGTTTCCGTTTTTTCACTTGGGATTATCAGCTTACCGTTCACACTCAAATACAGGTCTATACTGCACGCACGCACGCACGCACACACGCACACACACACACACAGTAGGGTGACCAGATGTCCCTCTTTGTGTGGGACAGTCCCTGATTTCCAACACGTTTCAGGTTGTTCACAAATTGAGCTTGCGTTTTCCCACTTTCCCACTCAAATGAACAGCTTGGATTTGGTCACCCTAATCTGAGAGGATCGTAGCATCCAGCCTCTAATAATTTGATTCTCTCTCTTCTCCTCTCTCTCTCTCTGAACAGTTTGGATTTGGTCACCCTAATCTGAGAGAAGCGTGCTGTAGCTACAGCATCTTCTCTCTCCCTCTCTCTCCAACACTTAACTATTAGCCAACAGCAGGAATGATTCACACACCGCTTCACACTCAAGCCACTAAGGACATGTGGAAGATCTCAACACTCCCCAAACTTCTCCTAAGTGCTGTGTAAGTAACTACATCACCCTCATTAGCGTTTTCGCAGCACATCATTTATTCATTGCCAAAGTGCAAAGGCAATATCAAGACCATTACAGCACCGACATAACTTATGAATTTACAAAAAGATGTGTCAGAACCTAGCGTCTGAAACTTTGGTTCCGAATTGATGTTACGGAGCTGATGCATCCCTGGGCTTCCGGGAAATTATACTGTAGGACTTTGTGTGACGCCATCTCTTCTGAGCTCATCTTTGATAATAAGAGACAAGTCATGCTCACACTGTATGCTTGCACACCAGCAGACACAGAGATTTATTTTAATGTTTTTTTTTAAGTTATGCCTTTTCGTCAACGCCCTACACATAGAAACACTCAAACAGACACACACATTAAAAAAAAGAGAGCAAAATCAAATTTGCAACTGCGGCATACGCGGCACCTTTTACTATCGGTGACAGGTGTTAGAAACGTTGCAACTGATAAAAAAAAAGCTGCCACGACTGACACAAATTGGTCATGGCGGACAGTTTAACTGATGCAACTCATCTTAATCTGGCACGACTGATGAAAAAACAAAACAGGCGTGGCGGATAGCCTATCGGACAGAGGGGGAGAGGAAGTTTGCAGAAAAGCAATTGATTTTAAAACTTAATAAAACATTTTCACAGGGTTTAAACCACTATGAAAGACAATTAAGATTAGTTATCTCAGACATAGATAGACTCTTCTTCAACAAAGACGGCGAATGCAAACATTCTCTGTATTGTACTCATACATAATGTTGTAAGATACAAAACACTGAAGTCTTATACCACAAACTTAGCCCTAAACTTAACCTCAGTAAAACCTATGCCTATAGCCTTAACCCTCGACCAAGAGGATATCTGCCACAACAGATTTCTAAAAGGGTCAGGAAAAAGGTTTCGATGGTTACTGCAGAACTCGCGTATTATCGGCCACGACTGCTATCCTATCAGCCGTGGCCGTCTGCCTCAGTCGCAAGTTGATTTTGCCCCTCCTGGATTAAAACCTGGGAGCTGACTGGTAAATCACAGTCTTATACTGTTGGCAGCTCCACTGGAGCAGTTGGAGGTTCAGTGCCTTGCTCACAAGCACTTCAGCGGTGTTGGTTGAGTTATGACCAATCACTTCCCCGCCCAGAGTGTTCCTGCCTGTCCTGGGGGAATCAAACCGGCAACCTTTCAGGCAACAAGGGCGCTCACTCTAACCCTTAGGCAGCCGCAGCCCTTGCCCCATGCTAATGAAAGACTGCAGGGACTATACACTGTGCCATATCATATAGCCTAGTCAGCAGTGGAGTACAGTGGCCCTCACTAGATCAACATTATATTGGTCATGTTTCAGAACTTGTTCGGTCTCATGTGTGATCCGACAAGTTTAGAGACGGTGCTAAAATGATGGGGTTTCACGGGTGCGTGATTAAACCTCATCGATCACTATGCGTGTACAGCGCTTCTGCACTATGCTGACACTACTGCAGCACGCGAATGGACTGCGGCGTGCAGTTTATTCTCAAAATGCTCCAATATTTGTCATTCGAACAGCGCCAGGCATTATCACAGTTGTCGACAGTTATAAATACTCAGCAATCTGGTTGGCAAAGCATTACGATTTATGCGACATATTGAATGTCTCACGCAGGAAATAAAATCGCATCAATGTTTTTTGCATGGCTGATGGGATGACTTCGCCATCCATCACATGTGTATTGTTGCTTTTCTTTAAATTGGGCACACCATACAAAGTAGATACAACACTCGTACAGACTCACACAAAACAGAGTCCACACTATCTCTGGGGCCATGTAGTGGCCCAATGCTTACAGCCAGACAGGAAATCTCACTGACCTCCCCGCTGGCTCTCATCCACTGCTCTCACACACAGTTCACACATCTGTTTATATCAGCCAGAGTAACATTTTCGATTAAGGGTTTACAATTCCCCGAAAATAAACAAAACAACGTAACTACTCACCGAAACAAAGCCTGCTAGACCTTAGTGATAGTCTATTCTCAAAGCCGGGTAGTGTCTGGGGTCTATAGCTTCCCCAGCCTCTTCTAAAATGCATTATTTTTTTGTCATAAAATAGAATGCATCCAAGTGGATCGGCGGAGGCACCACCCTGGAATGCCGTAATAGAAAATGTCACTCTGTCGGATACTTTTCTTTTTTAAAGAGGGAGTGGTGTGACTTTTGCATTCTTTTTCCAATTTTGTACATGTTTAATAGATGACTTAATTACACCCCTTGGTGTGTTTTATGGCAGCAGCAGGCTGCCTAGTAAATAGACTCGGGGAGATTGGAGATGGAGGAGATGGAATGGTCCCAGTGTCCAAGAGGTTGGCCAAACGGTTGCATGAGAATTATCAATTATGGCAACCTAAGTCAACCTTTGGGATGAGCTTTAGCTTACCAGCTATCTGACTGGCTATCTGGTCTCTTGGCAACGCCACGGCTTCTGATTGGCTATCTCTTGATCAGAGCTACATTTCATTTCATTACTACCGTATTTAGTAGTAGGTTGACCACGTCCCTTTCACTTCCTTGTTTTTTTAGCAGGCATTAGCAGGCAGGCATTTACATTTCATAGAACAATTCTGCAGAAATAATACAGCAACTGTCAAGTAAATGATGCATCTTTACTTGTTTATGTGTAACCTCGACACCCAGGCCTTCATTTTCATCCGTGTTGCGCGAAACAGAAAGCCTGGACTAATTTGTTACCCACAGTGGCCTAGAGGGAGGAGTCAACCTTTCAGGGTGGGCGTCGCTCCAGGTGATGTGACATAGCACAGCAGTGGAGGGGCGGGGGAGGGGCCAGGGATGACGACACGTTGGTGAGATCAAATAAGATCAGCTCATCTGCTGTAGAAATCTCACAGCACCCTGTTCCCCCAGACCAAAATCATTTCAGGTTGGGCCAGGCTAGTTTATGTGCTATGATGCATTTCTTCCTGGCAGCTGAAACCTTGACAGTCCAATGTGCATCACATCACATTATCAGCCCCGCCCCTAACTCCCCCCCCTGTATCATACAACTACAGCTGTGGGTGTGGCTTCAATTCAGGTGGATTTCCACCCATCACCCATCATTTGTGCTGATTTCATTTACCTGGCCACTTGTTTCTCTTGCAAATCCGGCAACAAATCAAGAGATAAGCGGAACATTCTGCACACACAAATGCAAAGATGGCTTATGGGTTGAGAATAGACTTTCGTCAAGGTCTAGCAGGCTTTGTTTTCGGCGAATAGCTAGGTCGTTTTGTTTATTTTCACGGAATTGTAAACTCTCGCACGGCAGTGGGAAACGGCAATTGTAGATAGCAGTGGAGGCGGGCCAGAGCATCAGACTCTGTGACGATCTGGCTGTATGCACTGGACCAGGGCTATGGTCATTAAGAGATCCCATTACAATCCAAGTGGTAAACTTGCCTTTCAAAGTTTGTGGGCCCTGAAGCAGGTCTGGAGGAGACCTGTGCTCAGAGGAGCACACTTTACTAGTTATTTATGAAACTACCTTGGCAAGCTGCCAATATGTACATAAAAGCAGTCATAAATTACTGTCCGAAAGGTCGCTTGAGTCCCTGTGTCATTCTCATCAGTGTCGATGGTCGTATATTTGTAGGCAAAAGTCAAACTTGAATGTATATGTATACTGTATATGTTTGCATATGTATATGGTTTTACATGTACAACATGCTGTATGTTATCATTATATTGTATGTATATAGTTGTTTATATATTTGACTGAAGTTCTCTCCTTGTGTATGTTGCCTGGCTTGTAAAAGACTTAGTGGGACTGATGTATTATATGCTGTAATATTATTTTTAGCCTTTTTTCCCTGGAGTGACATATGGATGAATTATGGATGTTTTTATTATTCGCTGGTACAAAATGTGACATTTTCAGCATGGTATTGACATGTATTTTTTTTCTGCCTCTTAGCCAGCTCCCACTTGCAAATGTGTTTTTACTGATTAAATAAAAGTTAAAAATAAATACATACATTTTGAATGTTGATAGTTTTGATGTTTTATTATACTTCTTTGATCCAGTCTTTTCCACTTGCAATGTTGTGAGAAATGGTGTAAAAATGCATTCCTCCAGTACTTCCTCCAGTTAACTCACTGTGAAAGTATTACTGTAGTTAAAATGGCAGCTGATGCACGACCCAGTCAATTCTGCCTCTTAGCCACACTTAGCATCTCTAGATTCTTATTTATGGGATGGAACTAGAGTTGCAAGACCAGATTGAAAGATGACAACTCAAGATTTCCCCACAGCTGCAATCTTAATGAGTTTATAGTTGTTTAAGCAATTTGGATGAAGCAGAAGTCAATCACTCTAGATCCACCCCATTATAAAAATAATCTACAGTTGCAATTTGCTAGCCTGGTGGTTATTAATAAGTAATGACACTGGCAGGCATCCCCTCGCTCATTAGCCAGACTAGCAGCTATTCTGCCTCTTTACAAGATAATGTATTGTTAGACCTGAGCTATTGAGAGTTTAAATAAATTGATATTTGGCAACTAATTAACCGTGTTGATCTGCTATCTTTTATTATTATTATTAGTCTTTTAATACCAATTTGTACAATCCACAGCATGGCATCACGACAACAGAAACAGAGATAGAATAATAGTCATGTACTGTACTGACTGTACAGAGCTAGTTGCAACACACTGGCACTGCAGGAGAGACACTGCAGGAGAGACAGGCGTAGCTTGAAGTTGTCCAGAACTGAAATGTCAGTGTGTCAGCCAGAGGCAACATATTTCACTACAATAATGTTACATGAAGTGCCCTGAGAAAATCGATTGCATTGCTCGAGTCCTTAAACCGTGGATATGTTCAGGGTCAAACGTTTCTGAACCAATATTAATGTTTCACGCCAGCATTTCTGCATGCAGACATTGCCAATGTCAATGTAGCCAATGCAATATCGAAATAGACTAGGACCAAAACTTGAAGTATAGTCCGTCTTGCAGCCTGGTGGAGAAAGCCGGCCTTCCCATAAAGGTATAGCATAGATTGGTGAAGACACCGGAGGGATTTCCCAAGTCACCCAAATCACTGAATACTCCCTTGATTAGTCCTTCTCTAAACCCCACCTTTTGGGACGGGGTTTGATCACTGTCCAATGTCAATCCAGATTAGCAACTGTTGCTATGCAGGTCAAGCTTTCCTCTTCTAACATGCCTATTGGACAAGGTCAGCTTGGGGATCGGGACTTAGTGAAGGGCTAATTGGAGACAAAGAACTTGAACAGAATGAACACACACAAGTGTGTAAGCTACAATATACTGTAGTAAGCTCTTATGTGTTAAACTCTTGGGTGTGAAGTGAACTACAGCAATACAACATGTCAAGTGAAATCCCCTTGCCATGCATTCTTTGAAATAATGACACTTAGTCCACCATGGCAAATGGATAAGTGGTTGATGGAATGGTCTTACAGTCATTCCATCACATATAGCCATGTGCGTGTGTGCGTGTGCGTGTGTGTGAATCCATATTTCCACTGAAGTGGTGGTGAATTGATGTGTTCCCTCACATTAACTATCCTGGGTCAACTGAGGACAGAGGGAAAGATAGTGGATGATGCATTTTAGTGTTGGTTCCGTAAGCAACATGTGTCTAGCTGGCTGGCCTCACGCTTCTTTCAAGGCCTGAGGAGTCTCTGTACTGGTGAATGACACTGTCGGAAGTTTGCAAATGATAAATCGACAAGCTCACAATGTAATGTATTCCAATGTGACCTTTTGTGAGCTTGTGGCGGTGAATCTTACAAACAGGATGGAGAGCAAAGGTGTACTGATGTACTACAGAGCTATAGGTGTGTAATATGACAAGTCATACAATTTAGACATTTAGCAGGCGCTCTTAATCCAGAGCGACAGGCAGAGATGTTTTCATAGCCCTTTATTAACAAGCACAAACACTATCTACAAACATTGGAGTCACGGCATATTAAGCCACAGCATAAAGCTGGGCTCCAGCTGGCAGATGGAGGCAGAAACAGAGACAGCTCATCTCCTAGCTGGTAAATAGAACCTTCTGGCATATACCGTCGGCATTACCTCCAGTATAACACATGCAGGATCTGGCACATTATCCCTGTCTAATTCTAGTACATACACTCCTGTACTCAATTACAAATACGGTGCAGATGCAAATCTAAGTATGTCTCATCAGCTAAAGATCAATACCAAACAAAAACCCAAATCTAATCCCTCTCCCTTCCCTGGTACATGGCCTGACAAGTTAAAGGTGCACTGAAATGGAGGGCATTTTACTGAGAAGTTTCAGCCTGAATCCCTTGAAACATTGGCTCTGAAGTGTCTGAACCAATCAGAGCTCGCATCCTTTCAGGCGATGGGACGGCAATGCACAAGGGACGGCTCTACTCTAAGGTCTACTACACATAGTGCATGGACTGTTTGTTTACACAGTGCTTAATTTGCAACTCGGGATGTGCCGGAGCGCACCTTGCGTACATGTGCGTTCACGTGCACGTGCCCGCCTGCCCGAAAAGCCGTTTTTGGTCATTTAACTTTCAGTCCAATCCACAGTGACAGTAAAAGCGTCTTTTTAATCATATAGTAAACACAACTAGGCCCACAAAACATAGCAGCTCAACACAACAGCCACTGCGGGTGGTGGATGGTGGCCACGGGGGGTTGGGCTGAGAGCTGCAGATTGCTCCATCATTTCTGCACTGCTTTCCAGTGATTTTTGACAAACGAATTTCCTTGTCTCTTAGACATTTTGTGAACAGTAGTCTATGGCCACTACTTCACAACAACATTGCAATATCGATGCAGGCAGCACTCCAATTCTAGATGCTCCAATACAGCTTGCTCACGGCAAAATTACCTGCCTCTGGCTGCACTGTGCGAGCAAATCCTGTCCCATCCTCTAGAGAGGACTCTCGATAAAAATCGCATAGACTGGGAGGGCTCAGCCATTAGAGTGGTGTTCCGCTGTTAGTATGAAATGTGATTGGTCGAGTTACTGTACGGGTATCCTATAGGAACGACCAGAATGAATGAGGCCGGATCGCCACTCATATCTCCTAGATTGGCACGCCAGTGACAGCTCCCGGAGTGCAAGTAAGCCCTGGTCACACAGTTCTGCCACTTTACTGCCTGTTGGCTTATTTCTACCCTATGGATACGTGATGATTGAGCTTAAACGGAGTAATACTCTGTCTGGATGCCATAATGGGATTAAAAAACATTTCTGACTGTAAGCAAAGCCACCTGTGTTTGTGGAGAACGATTCAGAAATGGGATGAAAACAGGTCAGCTTAATTTCTGTAGGCTTTTATTGACGTGGACCTCGATACATCCCGCACCACGTTTTTGTTTTCAGGAAGTAATTAAAAAACAATTTTTATGATAGCCTAGATAAAAGTGAAAACTTTCCCATTTTTCTGGCATGCGTTGTTTAATTAAAGCCATATAATGACCACAGATGTGGTCTAAAAGTGTGGTGAGAGACTTATTTTTTCAATTCACTGGGACTTTAACTTAAACTGACGGACACCAGCTAGGTCTACAGTACCAATCTCCTGGCGGTGCTCTGCCTAAGATATACAGTATATTTAAAAAAATAGATGCCACATTGGCCGCTGCAGTTCATTGGAGCGACGCATGTCCAGGAAGTCAAGCAGTAATAAGCCATATAGGGAATTGCTGAAGACGCTCTGCGCCACTGCCCCAAGTGAACGTCACTAGTGCAACTCCTAGCCTGGGTTCTGTCCAGCCAGATTCGCCGCGTTCCGCAGATGTAAAAATGCCGCTTCGCAAATCAGTGGAGATAGAGGCTCCTCAACCCTCATAGAGAGGAAGATTAGTCAGACAGTAGACAACTATACAGCAAAAATGTCATGGATGTCTAAGGGCACGGCATGTCCCACAGAGGGCAGCAAGAAACACACTGCCAAATCCACACAGTCCATTTAATTCCAAGTTAAATTAAAGGCATTTTTTTTCATTCAGGGAACGTCATGCAAAGTCTTTGTGATTATGTATGTATGCATGTAAGTGATTAAGAAAGGTTTTAGGTCACACATGTCCCATAATGCATTATGCATTATATACGTCGGTTTAATGCCGTATAATTATAGTGATACGCACTCATAAATATTCATTATAACCAGAGAGGGGTGTAGTTATTACCTAGTAATATTATTGCTTTTCTATGTGGCGAGTAATAACAAGATTACGTCCTATGAAACTGTAATAATATCAGTTACTTCTACAAATACTAGTTACTCTCGTCATGCTGCTGCTTTCAACAATAGAGGGAGGTGAGCTAATATAACTTTACTTTGAAGTCTATAGTGTCATAGTTGAGATGTTGAAACAAAGAAAGCATGTGTGTCCTTAGGATTATAAAGATTTGTAAGGGGATTCTTCTTTTGACTAAAAAGAATGTGTGGTTGTATATCACGGTGGAACAAAAGTTGTATGTTGTATGCAAAAAATATTATTACTTTTCATAAGGGGTAATAGAATTGTTTAAAGAGGGAGTGCTGTGATTTGTCTTTTTTTTTTTTTTTTTTTTTACAATTTTGTACATGTTTAAGAGGTGTAAATAGACCCCTTTGTGTGTTTTTTATGTGCAATGATGTCTTCCCTTTGTATTTAGGGTTTCTTCCTGAGGGCTGAACCTTTCCAGTCAACGTGCCAATGAAAAAAAACTTCAATATAGTGACATCATGTGCTCAGCCCCTCCCCTAACTCCTCCCCCTTTATCATGCAACTAAAGCTGTGGATGTAGCTTCAGTTCAGGTGGATCTCCACCCATCACCACCCACCAGGCAAACCAGGCATACTTAATGAACTGGTAGGGTGGAATCATAAAAACTTTTTGGGGAAAAAAAAAATCTTACTTTTCATATAACATCAATACCTGATAATCATGTTTTAGGGTAGAAAAAAATCATGGCACTCTATCTATAAGAAAATAGATTATGTTAATGTGTTGAAGATGAATGATGCAAAACTGTATATGATAGACGCACATGCAGTGTTGTCCTTTTATGTTCTGTTTTGTATCATTGTATTTGCAAGACATTCTTTAAGCTGAATGTGAGGGGGAATTGCCGGAGACAATATGCTTATATGTGACAGGGAGATAATTGTACTAAGATGTCATATAATGCCATCAGGGATGGGCCACAAGGTGGCATGACACTTAAACCAATTCATAATATATCCAATGCTGATTATGCCAATAATGAGCGCAATACGTTGTAAGCTTGCAGATCTGCTCTGTTCTGCAAAGGGTTTTTCCCCCAGAATACGCATTTAATACAGCTGGCCAGTTCTGCCCCTCTCATTGTCCACTGGCATCTCCATCAAATCTCTCTCCTTCTGTCTGTGACCACCAAGCACTGATAGATTGAAGGAGAATGCAGTAAATCTCTCTCACACACTCACTCTCTCTCCGACTACCTCTCTCTCATGCATGCACATGCGTGCGTGCACAGTCACGCACACGCACGCACGCACAGACAGACAGTGAGCACAGTAAATATGCCTTTTGTCAATAGCTGTCCACATCAGCGAGAGGCTCATAGCATTCTGCTGATGCACTCACTTCTGGAATCAGTGATTCACATTCGCTGAGATAAAGGATTTGGACGCGTTAAATCTTATCAGCCTCCTCCGAGTGTGTGTGTGTGTGTGTGTGTGTGTGTGTGTGTGTGTGTGTGTGTGTGTGTGTGTGTGTGTGTGTGTGTGTGTGTGTGTGTGTGTGTGTGTGTGTGTGTGCAATAGTAAATAAGGCTGACAACTGTTATGGACAATATGTAATAGTGTTCTTCTACAACTGCTGACAATAGTCAATAGTGTTCACCATATTTAACTTTTAGTTGGCAGATAACACCAAAAAGTATAGGCACACACAAGCACACACACATTTACCACTGAACAAAAGTAAACTGCACAGTACATACACTTTGCTCACCTGCAGTAATCATGGGAATCTTATTGCCCTCTTCTATATTCAGGGGGGAAAAGAGAAGAAAAATATTCATGGTTCCCTCTCACTTTTTGTCTCACATACCCACTCACACAAGCGCATACACAGGGAATAATCCATCCATCCTTCCATCCTAAACTGCTTATCTGTGGTCGAGTCGCAGGGGCAACAGCTCCACCAAAGAGCACCAGACTTTCCCTGTCCCAACAGCTCAAGGCCAGAGAGTGGATCTAATCCCTCCATCTGCGCCTTGGTCTGCCCTTGGGTCTCCTCCCAGTGGGACGTGCAGCGAAGACACTGGAATTACTGATTACTCTCCCCTTATTTTAGATTTGAGTCATTAGAATACTGATGCTAGATAAAACCAGGCTTGCTTCCATTCCATGCCAACTTGGAAAACCAAAGATTGTGAAATGTGGACATTGTAAACAGTTTAAATGCAAATTTGCAAATGTAGACTGAAGGGGGGATTATACAAAGTAGGGTGCATTAATGGCATCATTATGAGGCCAAAATCAAACAAGCCATGCTCCTGAGAGCAATTTCCATTAACTACTATGTGCTATGAAAGTACACACATTCAAATTGCTAAACTAATGTAATTTGTACTGTTGAATTATTTCTAAAATATTAGGACCATCTTCGTTCATTTTTGACCCCGCCATCACATGGAACTACTTTTTGGGTGCAGTGATATGAACACAACAAACATAGTTCCATATGATAGAGGGGTCAAAAATTAAAGAAGGATGTGCTAATATTTTAGAAATGGGTCAACAATACAAATTGTATTAGTTTTTTGGATTCATTTACTGTGTGACCCCCACAAAGGTCCGGAACTACTTTATATTACAGAGCAGAACTCCCACCACAGGACTCTTGATATCAATTAATACAGTTGACACCACTATATTAATGGCAAGTATTTCATACAGTTTAACTTTAAAAAAATGAACTATCCCTTTAAAAGGGAAATTCCACCTATTTAAGTATTTTTCTGAGAGTGTACAAATGGAACCAAATGGACCTGTTAGGGTTTATGTTCCACCCATAAGTGTATTATGGGTGGAATCCCCTTTAAGTGTACTGTTATTAATGACATAGTAAATTGTTGAAAATGGGTGTAATCCCCTTTAATACAGGTTCTAGATCATCGGTCACAGGCTGAACGTTCAGCCACACTTCGTTAAACAGAAATACATATCCATATGGATATTGTGAATAGGCGAAGATATGGATTTCACGAGACTGCACTTGTCAGAATATATCCTCACCCTCTCATCTCATCTCTCCTGGTCTCAGCTATAGCCTTCAGCGATACCCTGGAGGGATGCTGTTGCTATTGATCCATACTGCACACATGAATAGAGGCTGATGGGGAGTGAAGGATGCTCTCTGTGTGTGATGTGTCTCTGAGAGGGAGTGGGTTTGGAAATGGACGGTCTAACAGACGAATATCCATGGTGACTCGGCCTCTGGTCTGCCTTGAAACAGCAAGATGTTCAGACATTAGTTATCCAAATGCAATTGATTGCATTTTGTTGTTTCTCATAACATGAGAGCCGTGTCATTATCTGTCCTGTGGCAGGGATCTTCATAAGAGAAGATTGATTTTATTGACTAGTGGTGATGCTTAACCGGTTTCATTTCCAAAAGGCTGCACCAGTTTAATATGCATTAGACTATAAGATTCAAGCCTGACTCAGCCTTGAATCGCCAACTTAAAATAATACTACCTTATTTTTTCGCCCTGTGATTCAGACTGGCGTCCCTGCCATCGGTGTCATTAGTACTAGAAAATCCAACTACAGCAGCTGATCATCATCATTCTTTTGTTCACATTACTTGTTTCTAACTTTGGAATTCAGGGTCATTTTTATTAAGTTCCTCCCCTAAACCTTTTTGTTCCTTTGGCAAATATCTCACTTGTGTTATAGGATGTGTCATACTGTGTCTACATCTCCCTCATTACAATGACCACATCGCCTGTCCTCTCTGGGTCAGCCAAGTCCGTCTGTGACTTTTCTGCCCTTCTCTATTGCCAAACTGCCATCACTCAGTCTGTACATATTGTCAATGACATTCTCCGGGTTCTTATCAGTTGATGTGGTATTGGCCAAATATGTTTAGTTTGTGATCGATTGTACTACTCCATTCCGATAAGTGTCCCCCCCCCTTTGGTCATAATTTGTTTCAGTAATATATCCACCGTGTCTCTCCTCTTCAGAGCAATCTGCTTTCTTAATATGCTATGATACAAAAGCACGCCATGCTGTAGAACTGGTGATTAAATAGCAAAAAATGTTAATGATGTCCCTAGCACACAAACATAATCAGCCAGGGCTCTGTCAGTAACAAAATCTAATAATGTCTAGCGAAGTGGCTTCCCTCTACCCAGAGCAAACAGGTACTCCCAAAACACAATCCATCAATACTCCTTGCTGGAGTATTGCCAACACAAACCTGACACTAAACCCCTTATACTTCTTTGCCTTCTTTGCCTTTTTAAACTATTGAAAAAAAAAAAAAACATTTTTCAGTAGGTCAAATGGCCAGTCTGCCAGTCTCAAATGGAGCCCATAATATTCAAAGATTTGAGCTGCATTTTCATGATTTACCCCCCAAAATAGCAGTTGTACACGCCTCATAGCACTTGGCACATCATAATTCAAGATATACTGAGTTATGGTGTACCTGCTGGCCTAGTAGTCCAGGTGCATTCCACCAGTAGGCTCTTTCCTGACAGCTTATTGCGTGTTTGAATCCTGTTCATGACAAGCTTTTCTGCATGTCCCTTCCCTTCGCTCTTTCAGTTGATTTATCAATAAAGGCAAACTGAATTATAAAACTTTTACAAAGAAACAAAACAGCTTGAAAATTCATGAAAAAATAAAATAGGTTTCTCTTTAACCCATTCAGGCCGGGAATCCATTTTGGATCCTGTACAGTATGTACAGTATTCAAACATTCAATTTGTTTTCATGCTGATATATAAATATTTGGAGTTTTTCAGAAAACTTAGGTTAGGTTCTAAAGAGAAATCAGTCCCTTTCTCCTCCTATTTTGGAGAAACAGATTTACTACTGATGTAGATTTCATCAGTGCATAGATGCCTGTGAGGCCCTGACAAGATGGGCCTACGTGTTATTTGGTTTGCACTCTATTTGACTGCAGTCTAATTCGTACAACGTAAAACCTCAATGTTATTGCTTTAGTAACATGTCCCAATATTATTGAAAGGTTGCAAGCTAGGTCAACTATAGTTCATGTCTTGTTTCCCCTATGTATGCATTCTGAAGATGTGCATTATGCAAGCGTACTATCCTTTGATGCAGATTGAAGCAGGAAACTTGAACCAGACATACACTTCGTGGTTGCGAGGAACTGGAAAGCGGAAGACCCGACGATTACGATCTTCTTCCTCTATCTACTATGAAGATAGGACAGTTCACGAACTCGCATCATTGCAATATTACTGACTTGCAAGACTGTAATATTCTCGGAACTTGTGTTGTGTTGCCACTTGTGACATCGTGACCACAAGCTTGGCTAAGCCCTTCTGTAATGTATATATACCCCTGTCTTTGTGAATAAACTTTGGAAGAGATTGTGAACTCACACCGTTGTCAGTTCATTATTTGTTCACGAAGTGCACTTCTATCTCTGTACTCAGTGAGGCAGTCAAGTTTCCTTTACGGGTAACTTCTTACTTACACACACACTTTAGGGGTACCTGACCAGACCAGACAGCAGCAGACGACTCTGTGAATATCCAACAATTTGGTGGCAGCGGTGGGATGAGCAATTAAAGGTAAGTCAACTCATTAATTATCAATTTCATAATTTTTAGTTGACTTCCTTTGCTCTATCCCAAAAATAAAATTTAGTTTAATGTGTTGGAACCAGAGTCCTATAAAGTCTGCCATTTATGATTAGAATATAATTGTGTATGACCACCAGGTACCTCCCGTCTGGCCAACAGGAGGGAAAAAGGGCAGCTGTCTACAAAAATGTAACTGAGTCGCGCTCAGTGTAGCAGAAGGTTAGAGTCCCCAGCTACTATAAGGTGGGGTATCCAGTCCCCCTCACTTGCAGAAGGTTAAAGTCCCAGCAAGTATTTTGTAGCAGAGGGTTAGAGTCCCCAGCTACTATAAGGTGGGGTATCCAGTCCCCCTCACTTGCAGAAGGTTAAAGTCCCAGCAAGTATTTTGTAGCAGAGGGTTAGAGTCCCCAGCTACTATAAGGTGGGGTATCCAGTCCCCCTCACTTGCAGAAGGTTAAAGTCCCAGCAAGTATTTTGTAGCAGAAGGTTAGAGTCCCCAGCTACTATATTGTTGCAGAAGGTTAAAGTCCCAGCAACGATACCGCGGTATAAAAATAAATAGAAACGCCCGGCGTAGTGTAAAGTAACAAGATTACTTATGGTTATATATATATATATATATATATATATATATATATATATATATATATATATATATATATATATATATATATATATATATATATATATACATATATAAGGTGGTCTCACACATATTAGCGTATTACTGGTCTGGCGTAGTGATATGGCGTGTGTGTGCGAGTATTAAGGAGCCTGATTGACTCTCACTCATTTAAGTCTTCTCTTACTATCCTTCACCCTTGTACACAATTTTAACTTGTTTTACTCTCTAGTGTTGACCATGTAAGTTGGAAAAATGCCATGGTTTAAGAAATCCAAAATTAGGATAGAAAATAAGGGTTCAGTGGTGGTCATTCCTTTTAAAAATGCTAATGAGTGCCCAGACAAGGCTTTTAAGTGCTCCACCACACCGGCCTATGGAGGTTGCAGAGAACATTTCTGCCCCTAAAAGAAAGTTATGGAGATAAAGGTTGCAATAGACAAGGGCACAAATGAAGTAGATGAATTGCAATATTACTCAGAACCCAATGTGGGTGCTTTGGCTTATCAGCTTAATTTTCTAAGAATTAACACAATTATATGTTGAAACCATTGGAGTTAATTTAAAATGAATCAAATTAGCAAGGATGCCCCGCCACCAGAGAAAATGTTGGGGCAGCCATCCGATACGCTAAAAGGTTGGCAACATTCCACAATTTTATGGGAATGGAAAAAAAATATATATATATATTTGGAGCACATGTTTTAAAACACAGCAGCAGCAAATTGGGAGTCACATGCAGACATTAAGACATGGGCAGAACCGGTTGAAGTGGGAAAATATAAGTGGATGACATGAAGCAGTTCCTGGCAAATTAAAAAAATATATATATATTGCAAAGAAACATTCTGATATTATGAGAAAGCATGGAAGTAAGATTCAAAGCTTCCTTTGGTTGGTCCAACCAATCAGTGGATTTTATTTCTAATGCTATGTATGACAAACAGTGTTGGGAATATTACTTTACCTTGTTAATGTATTACTTATTAATTATTACCTTCCTTTTAAAGCAATATATTATATTACAATATTACTGTCTGAGCAAGTGTAATATATTAATATTACTATTACATATTACTTAAAAAAATATTTTACAAAATATATATTTAAATGTTAAGTATCACTTGAAATCAACTTGAAAAAACGTCACTCTTGAATGAATAATTTGATGACAAATGGTAAAAAAAAATAAGTAATCTTTTAATTTCTGCAGTTGTCAAGATAATTTCACAAGAACATTTTCAATGAGACAGATTGACAGAAAGTAATATTGAAAGTAATGCAGTAATGCAGAAAGGAATTGTATAATATATTAGATGGTTTTAGTTAGGTAATATATTTATATTACAAGTTACTGCATTTTGGTAATATATTATGTAATATATTAAGTTACGTAGTGCACATGTCCCAACACTGATGACAAATATGTTACTAGGCTGCAGTGACCTGAGGAAACTTTTTGCTTATTTCACCAAACCTCTCGAGGAAGTTAAGCAGCCTGTTAGACTCAAAAAAAATCATATGGCGCATTTGATTCGGCTGTATTTTATTAACCTTTGATAATTCAGTGATCACTGGCGGAGAATGTCCTGCCTGCACTGTCTCCTCTCACCAGCTTTCACGATTGTGTCAGTGCTCAGAGCCCTATATGGATTGCATTTTGCAAGCCGTATCCTTTTGACATGAGAATGTGACGGCATAAGCCCAATTATTCAGTCCCTATTGGAGCAATTTTCACATCAAGTGTTAATTGTGCACCACTAGTCCCAGAGTAAAAAAAAAAATATATATATATATATATATATATATATATATATATATATATATATATATATATATATATATATATATATATATATATATATATATATATATATATATATATATATACACAGTAAATATTATTTCTACAACTGCAGGTCATACATTTTATTCACTGGGAGTTTTATGTTCTGTGGACCAGGATATGTGGTCCATTCTCACATTTGAGATTTGGGGGAGGCGGTATTGCTTCCCGGGATTGGCTCAAGGCCTAACCCCGCAGCCATTGCTCGCATTGTGCACAGCACCTTGCACACCACGTGAGGATTGTCGACCCATCTCCTACCGTGGCGACTTACTCAAGAGGGCTCCAGAGAGAAAGTCAGAAGTGAGAAAGGCTCATGCCAACGACTTAAAACTGTTGACTGTCAAGTACTTGGGCTTTGTACTGTCAAAAAGACAGAGAACTCTTACTGATCACGTGTCAATGATCAGACAGCTCCCCACACTGCGAATACAAGCCCTAATGTGCTCATTTTTAGGAGAATGGCATTTTTTGTCATCACTGGAGACTGGACAATGGACATGCTGCTATAATGGGGTCCTATGGAAATGCACACTGATAGGAGACCCTGAGGACTGAACTCATGACTTTTTCTGTTCCAGTCCAGCTCTGGATCTACAACACTGCCTGTCATTCGCACAACAGCTAAACGGGCACGGTGGCTGCTGGGGTCACATGAACCATGGCCTATGGTCAAGACCGGTGGCATTTCTGCCGACCTCTTTTTCTCCAATGGAGATTGGTCCGCTCACGTTCTACATGTTGTTACTGCCCTGATGATTAAGGCTACAGACAAGTGCACAATTTAAAATAACACAATCCTACACCAACACACTTAAGTGTCACAAAACATTAGTCCGGAGGAGTTCTCATTATGAGGCGTTCTAAAAAGAACACTCTAAGTTGGTTATAGTGTATATAATAAAGCTTAAATAAGTCCAAAAAAACTCCTATTGACAATTGCTTGTGAGTCTTGCTCCAAACATGCGGGCAGTATCTATAAATGTGTTTGTGCCACCGTCATAAAAAAAAAAAAAAAAAAAAAAAAAAAAGTCTGACACTCTCGTAAAAAGTTATAAATTTCCTTACAGTAGTACCCAAAACTAGATTAATGGCTCTGACCTGTGTAGCTGAACTGTCCTAACATCAAATTCTCAGTGTGTGGGCCTATAACTAATGCTATCCGTCCTTATGCCAAAATCTACAGATTTGTTATCACAGACTATTGTTAAGGACCAGTGTTGGGTAGTGGATTTTAGATTACATATTACTGTAATATTACTACTTTTGCTTCAAAAAAGGTAAAGTAACGAGATTACTCTAAAAAAAAAAAAAAAAAAAAGGGTAATAAGTAATGCATTATTTTGCAAGTAACGCCAAGTTACTTGTTTAAAATGAGCTTGTTAGTGCATAAAAAAAAAAAAAAAAAACGACAGGTACTGTAACTACAGAGATGTGCACTAGATTGTAGATCCAGTTGACACGATGCATCCCGCGCACAGTTATGTACCTTACAAATCACTTGCTGCTTTATTGTGTATTTTATATTTAAATACAAGACCTCAACTGTCTTTGAAAATAATGAAAAAAAAGTTTAAAAAGTCAAAGAGGTAAAGTAAAGAAGTTACTTTCCTAATATTGACCAACACTGTTAAGGACATACAAAGTTGAGTGGGTGCGGCATTGCTGCTCCCGAGTTTAAAGGTGTTCTAAGGGACAAAGCCGGCAGCTTTGTCTCCCTTGTATAGTCTTAACCTTTCATTGTCTGACATGTCCACAGTGTGTACACACGTCGAAAAAAAAAAAAAAAAAAAAGGGGGCGGTGGTAAATAGAAATAATGTTCAAAACAGCAATACAGAAAAACTCATTTTGTCTGGTAGATGCACGCACATATTGTGCACATCTATAGATTAATAATCAAGGCAGGTAATGACCCACCATCAAAAAAATGAGACTGTCACCCTTCGTGGTGGTATTGGGCAGAATTTTTCCAACTCTATGGTTTTGTCAATTTCCGCCGAAAAAGTCAAGGTCCATGTCTGACAGGGGACATGGACGCAAATGTCTGATTACACTAAAGTTATGATTTATATTAATAATTAAACCATGTATAAAGTGATGTTTTTGTGCTCTCCATTTTCCCTCTAGTAAGGTACCCACCAATTCCTTCAGCGAGAGACCATTACAGTAACCAGAACATCTGTATTAACTGAATAAGAGCTCCATGCCACCCGCCTAAAGAGGCACTGGGAAGTATAATACCATGACCTTTGAGCTCACATAATTTCTTATAAAAGTGGTGCACCATAACTGGGCCTTCAAGGCCACGGCGAGATAGTGAGTTTTCTCACTATCTCGCCCCGACTAAAGAGCTGATATAATGCAAATCTCGGTTTGCAGTATAACAGGTCGCATCTGCTTTTAATCATGTTCATTTGCTGTTCATATTCCTATTGTGAAAGGGATGCACTCGGTCCCATTTTGTAATCAATAAATATGTCTAGGTCCCACAGAAGTGACTTCTACAGCCTTTGATTGGACTCTAAAGGTGGTTGAACTTAAACTGGGTGCCTCAGTGGTGACCCCGACATGTCTGAGAGGCTGTATGGTCTTTTTGACCGTTTCATAACAGTTTTTCCATGGTCTTGGGGTGGTAGACAGGGCCCTACAATATGCATTGTTATGCAGATCTACCACGCTATGACTGCGGGACAACTGTTTTCTTTTGAAAACGTCTAGGTCTATAACTAACAACTCATGAGATATGAAATGAACAGCATCTGAAAAGAAAAATGACAGTACTATTCCTTGCTATTGCGTTCACTTCACCCTCCCGACCCTCGCGGTGTTATTTCTAGACAGTACTGGTGATGTTTTGTTGTGGGTACGGAGGCTAATGTTATATTGACCAGTGTGGCTAGCGCTTGTTTGCTTGGCAGGCTTTGCTGTGCTAGTTTTTGTTATTCATTATGCATTCTCATCCTTAGATGTGTGCGGGTGTGCACGGATGCATGCGTTTGTGAGGGTGCATGTGAGTGCGCTAAGCAGTGCACATTTATGGGTGTTTATGTGTGTGACGTGAGTGTGTGTGTGTTAACTCATTCTCAGGCAGCAAGAGGGCCATGCAACACAGAAAGAGGGCTGACAAAATTGTTCTCCATCTGGTCGATGCACCTTACCCTAAACTCGGGTGTAAAACTAACATTTCCTCCCCAGGTCAGCCCACCATCAATTCACAAGTCATAAGCGCATAGATGCCTGTCAGAGCCTGACAGGCAGGCATACGTGCAGTTTGGGTTTGCACTCTGTCACCCCTCAGGTCTATTTCTCAATAAGTAAAACCGCAATGCTGTTCTGTGAAATAACATGTTTTTTTAAAAAAAATGTAGCAAGGTCAATTTGGGTCCAGTTGGTTCTGGTATTTTTCCATACATGTATGATGAAGATATACTTTGTGCAAGGCGTACGATGTTTCCTATAGAGTTTCCTGTTCTTATCACATTGACAGACTGCACATGAACCTTGCATGTGTAGGATGATTGTATCTCACATTTTTATGTTTCCAGAAAATTCGCCGTCATGTTTTCGATTAATCTAAGGCTCTAAGAGGGCACACAAAGTGATAACAATGGAGAACAAACATACATATAGGCCTACCTAAATTATTTTATTAATGTATTGCTTGCAGTAGAGTCTAACACACTATTGTTCTTGCATTGATATCATGTTTTATTAAGTGTTGCTGGATTTATGGGATGATGTTTGTTTGCATTAACAATTTTCAGTATACTCTGTTGCAGGTTTGAAAAAAAAATAATCATTCACCCCTTAGGGAGGGGATTGGGCTCCCCGGAACCTAGGGGATAACAGGCGGCAGTGGAATCGCAAGGTTCCGAGGACACGTTAAACAATGATATAGTGCAGGGGAGATTTACTGAAGGGCCCCCGTGTCTGATGAAGGGTGAATTAACATCCTACTGTGGTACCGTCTAGTCGGCGTGGTTGTCGCATGTATCTGTGGGGCAACTACGTGGTACGTGGATGACAGTCCACACCTAAGCAGAGGCTGTGCTAGACGGCTCTGTGAACAGGCAAGGCTGGTGAATACGGTCAAAGTTTCGATAGCCCATAGCCAAGTGGGGTCGGGATCAGACCGTCGGTTTCCTCCTGGGTGACCAACACTCACTACGGGGTTCGGAGATCGCTATCGACTGGGTCACCGGCCGGTCGGGTCGCAGAGGGCATTAAGACCATGCGGTGCCTATGACTCGCCATGCGGTTGCAGTGCCTAAGAGAGGGCTGGCCGATGGGGGTGCATGACAGGACTGATGGCCGCCGCGCCTGGCTCAATGTACAGTCAGGCCACTGTAAGCCAAAAGTGAATGCACTAGTAGGCGAGCAGTGTTCTCTGTGATCGGTTGGTTCTGAAAAGGAGCCGCCGGGAAGCAGGGAGACTTAAGATCTTCTCACCAGGGTAGCCTGGGGTTTGGACCTCAAGTGGAAAGGGGTCTAGCCCAGGATTGCGCCCCGATATGGGAGGTCCAAAGGACTCAAGTGTGCAGTTTGTTTCTATGTAGTTCTGAGATTATTATGCACTACACTACAGGTTGGCATACTTTCTCCTGGGGAAGTATGCTGGGGACGACTAGCTTTTACCTTTTATGTCGTACAGACATTAATAATAATACTAATGATAATAACAATAACTACAATGAATGTAATTTTCCAATTGCAAAGTGAGGTTGCCTAGATGATGTATTAGTAAATATTATTGAATCACATTTTATTCCATTTTGCTTACATCATTCATGATGTAAATCATTCATCAAATTTAGGTATCTAAATTCTTGTACACACATTCTCAGCCAATACATATAGTATCCCTCAATGACCTACCAATTTTGAAACATGCTTTAGTTATGCCATCTAAAAGGTTGTTTTTCATTGGTTGAATGATGCAAAATAAATATTAGTGGTTTCTCTAAATAAACAAAGATAACAATAGTGGGGTCTCACGGAAACCCCACTAATAATACATAGCAAAACGTAAATAAAAGGCATTTACATTTATATATTTAGCTCTTAATTTCCATTTAGCTACTCATATTTCTTCACCTGGTGCCATTTATAATTATCACGTGGCACAATTTAGAAAACATGTTAAACTTATTATGAATTATAGGATTCTGTGAGGTAGACAAGTTTGTTGTTATACTAACGTTCAAGATGCACAGGGGCTCTTTGGATACAGGGGCCCTATGTGTAACCATATGCTATATTTTCTTTACTTTACACTGCCTTTTCTTTATAGGATTTGCAAGTCTGCTATCTTTTATGCATGATGTATTCTGCCTCATGTGAAGATGATTCCCTACCACTGTAAAAACGTGGTAATTTTTCTGTGGTTCAACCATGTATACCTTTGTTACTTTCTTTTTAAATTTTCATAGTTTTCATAATTTTAGCTTTAGAAAGATTGACCAAATGTGTTCACAGGTGTTAGCATCTTCTCTTCCCTTTGTAGTTTAACTGATCAGTCATCTATGCTTAATTGTCGCCTTTCGGAGTGAAAGGCGAAAGAGGGCAAGCTGATGTAGATTTCATCAGTGCATAGATGCCTGTGAGGCCCTGACAAGATGGGCCTACGTGTTATTTGGTTTGCACTCTATTTGACTGCAGTCTAATTCGTACAACGTAAAACCTCAATGTTATTGCTTTAGTAACATGTCCCAATATTATTGAAAGGTTGCAAGCTAGGTCAACTATAGTTCATGTCTTGTTTCCCCTATGTATGCATTCTGAAGATGTGCATTATGCAAGCGTACTATCCTTTGATGCAGATTGAAGCAGGAAACTTGAACCAGACATACACTTCGTGGTTGCGAGGAACTGGAAAGCGGAAGACCCGACGATTACGATCTTCTTCCTCTATCTACTATGAAGATAGGACAGTTCACGAACTCGCATCATTGCAATATTACTGACTTGCAAGACTGTAATATTCTCGGAACTTGTGTTGTGTTGCCACTTGTGACATCGTGACCACAAGCTTGGCTAAGCCCTTCTGTAATGTATATATACCCCTGTCTTTGTGAATAAACTTTGGAAGAGATTGTGAACTCACACCGTTGTCAGTTCATTATTTGTTCACGAAGTGCACTTCTATCTCTGTACTCAGTGAGGCAGTCAAGTTTCCTTTACGGGTAACTTCTTACTTACACACACACTTTAGGGGTACCTGACCAGACCAGACAGCAGCAGACGACTCTGTGAATATCCAACAGATTTACTACTTACTACTAAGTGAAAACCCAAATGGTTTCAGTAAACAAATCAAATAACTCAAAAACAAGCCTCAATCAAAGATCTCAAAACCAGAATAACTCACCCCTGAGTGGAGAAACAAAGGACTAGCAGGGTTGAATAAGTGGAGATGAGAGCTGCATGCTGTCAAGCTGCTGGCAAACATCTCCGCCATCTTGGAATGGAGGTGGAAGTGGGGGCAGTGTTGCCAACTTCCAAAATCCAAAATGCACTATTGGCACTTCTAAAATGCACTATAATGCGCTAGATGGTTGCCTGGAAGGAGTACATATACATATCTTACACATATATTCTCTAGTTGTGTAGGCTAATTTACGTGATGAATATTTTAACTATATATTGAGAGTGTAAACAAGAAACCAAATGGACCCGCAAGGTTTCACTTTTGCACTCTCAAAGACTTACATCTGGTTAACCAACTGTCCATCATTTAGCCTGGGGACCACTTTGGAAAACCTCTGTCATATAGGAGGATAAATTGTGAAAAATAAGGAGTTTATCTCTGGCGCCTGTCAATCAATTTCGCCCCAACTCACCAGCCAAAAAGCACTAGATTGTCGGCCAGGAGCTTTTCACTAATTTTGGCCCAGGAGGATCTGGGAAAAAAAATCTAAATACAGCGACAAATGCACTAAGTTGGCAACACTGAGTGGGAGTGGACAATGGAGGAACTGATGTCAACCTTATACCAAAGATGTTTAGTTATTTTTAATCACATTATTGTTTCTGTGATTCAGTAATCTCAATTAATCGGTTAAAAATCCCTGCTCTAACATGAATAGTTATGTTTAATATAAGCAGAAGAAAGAAAGAAAGAAAGAAAGAAAGAAAGAAAGAAAGAAAGAAAGAAAGAAAGAAAGAAAGAAAGAAAGAAAGAAAGAAAGAAAGAAAGAAAGAAAGAAAGAAAGAAAGAAAGAAAGAAATGTGGTATTGTGTGTGTGGCTTCCATAATGTAACCTAAGAGTTTTGACTTCAATCTAACAGCACTGTTGTGTTGTACTTTGGAGAAGTTTTGGAACAACATATCAAGGGACCATGTTTTCAAACTTTTTTCAAGGTCACAGAAAAATACATATAAATATAACGAGACAGTATGTTTACATCTTTGAAGATTTAGGAAAGTACATGTTTTTCTTATTTCCAACTCCCACTCCATGTACCAAAACCACTTTGGTTTTACCCCATACTGTTGTGGTACCCCATACTGTTACCCCATACTGTTACCCCATCCTGGCACATCTTAGTTCAGTCTTCCAGGATGACAATTCTCCCATCTAGAAGAGCGATAAAATGTTCCGGCTGATAGTTTCTGTCCTCCTTTGCTCTTGCTGTGAAAGTTGTTCCAACTGTGCTTATAGGCTTCTCGGTGGTGTAAATGCTCCGTTCACTATAAATCTGGACAGGAACCGGACAAGAGTTGTGGCTGATTCCCACTCCATAAATTGGATCTATAGCATGTGACTTTTCTGCAGTATCTCACTCAACGGAACTAAGTACTTTTACTTAATACTGCATTGCAATTTGAGGTACAGTATTTGTACTTCATGTGAGTATTAATACTGTACTTTTTACCTCTACTGCAGTTATTTGAAAACTTTAGTTACTACTAATTACTTTGTGGATTTTGACTTTGATTGGAAAGCATGAATTAACTTAAACCCTATATAAATGTAGGCTATTTTTATCTACATGTTCACAGTGCATCGTCTCGCAATTAATTTGTAGATCTTCCATTTGAAATATTTACGCATTTTGAACTTGTGAAATGGGACATTCTGCAATTTGAGTACATTTGAGTACATTTTGAATACATGGACATCAACAGAATAGCCTACATCTAAATTGCAGTGTTGACAATTTTAGTTAAGCAAATAAACATTTGAGTTCTTTTTCCCCACCACTGTTTGGCTATAGCCTATAGGACACAGTACAAGCTGCATGTTATTGCTCAAATAAAGTTGATTTTACTTACTGATGTAGGCTTTTCTCTTGGCAGACAAGTAAGGCTGCCCCCCTAGGATAGGAGTGATCAGGATAACATGTGCCTCAAAGGCACAATTTTATTGTTATGGAAATAGATTTTCATATTATTTATAAAATGTACATACAAGGGTGATAAATTTAAATCCATCCATCTTCAACTTATCTTCAGCTTATCCACTGTCGGGTCGCGGGGGCAACAGCTCCACCAGAGACCTCCAGACTTCCCTCTCCAGAGCAACTATTAGTGACTTCCTCCTGAAGTATCCAGGGACGATCCAAGGCCTTTAAGTCAATGTAATTTGAATAATCAATAAATTATTGACATGACAGACCTGGCTAATAAGCCGGACTCCCAATTTTGTCGGCGGTAGATCCAGGTCTCAGTCAAATCAATGAATCGCTGGGGATTTTACTCCCTTTACCACCTTATTTTTTTATTTTATTTTAAAGGTGGTGATTCAGGAACTAAATTTAAAGGAGAATTCCAGAACAAAACACATTGGGCATCAATCTACCTTGATCCCTGTGTTATCATACATGTTGTCCCCTGCTCTATATTTCACCCTGAGGTTCCCCTCAATGCAGGTTGTCTTTATTCTAATGTAGGTATTTTAGTAACTCCAAACCTTTTTTCCCACACATTTCACACATTTTTATGTGAACTCACGCATGCAGCATTAAGTATGCCTGGTTTGTTTGGTAGGTGGTGATGGGTGACAATCCAGCTAAACTGAAGCCACACCCACAGCTTTTTTATGATAAAGTGGGAGGGGTTTAGGGGAGGGGATGATAATGTGATGTCACTATATTTCTGTTATATTTTCTCTGTCAGTGTTTTGACTGTCAAGGTTCTAGCCTCCAGGATTAAACCCTAAATACAAAGCAAGACATCATTGTACATTACAACCACACAGGGCTACAAGTACAATTATCTCATGAACACATAGAAAACCAGAGAAGATCTATTTTATTTCAATTTCTTTTGACATACTGTAATATAAAGCTTTTCACTTACAGCTGATTCGTCATCTACTGAAAATGTGTGCATTATTTTAAACATAACATAATGTTCTTGTCCTTTAAGGCAGTTACAGAGAGTGAGATTCCCAGAGGAATTAACAGGACAAAAGTGTGGACACTTTTAGAACAAACATTTCACGTTTCCACCCAATAGATAGAGCACAACAAAGCAAGGAAGGTGTGTGTGTGTGTGTGTGTGTGTGTGTGTGTGTGTGTGTGTGTGTGTGTGTGTGTGTGTGTGTGTGTGTGTGTGTGTGTGTGTGACCAACACACTACAAGGGTGTGACGGATAAAAATAACTTCTTTTCAATTCCAATTTTTTTGTTATGGCCCCCCTTTTCTCTTACCAAGATTATTTCTTTAATATCATTGTAGACCCTTCTTTATACTATAAATGTTATCAGGCTTCTTCCCTGTGACGTGACGCCATAAAAAGAGCTATAGTGCGGAGGGAGGGAAGTGTGCAACGTACAAAGAATGCACCTTTCTTCTGCAAGAAGACAATGCATTAATTATTTTAGCCGTCGCTCGAGAGAGGTGAGACGTAGCAAAGGTAAAAAAGCTTTCAGAATAGGAGCTAGCGAGAGAGAGAGAGCTATAAGTACTGTAAATACTTCATGAGTAGGTGAGTGGTTCTCAAAGTGTCCTTGCTGCTTTGTCATGTCGTAGACGCTTGGCTTGAGAAGTGCAAGAGCATGGCCGAAAAAGGAAAAAGTCTCAAAAAGGTGCAGCGTTCTCCACAGTATAAGGTTAATACCCGTAGCCATCGTATATATAACGGCTGATGGAGTCTCGTATAGTGCCGGTAGGAAGGGTGAAACAGTAAAATGGAGGAGAGCCAGCTACTGTATATCCTGAGACCTCGGTGCGTATTGCTTTTGGCACATGGTTCATAAAGTTTCCATGAGAGTCATACTTTGGTTTGCTACAGGGTTTTTTTCCTTTCCCATGTCCCTGCAGGCCAGTGGGCTCTCAAAAGTCTCCAAACCTGTGGGAAAAAAAGAAAAGGAAGTTAAAGTGTTACTGTGTCAAATAATTTATTGTTAATCAGAACAGGTTATAAATGATTGTATAACTGCGGCAGTATTCAAAAATATAAGGAAAGAAAAAACAGACAACCCTCAATCCCTGCCACTCTACTGCGCAGTGACACCGCACAGAATACAACAATGATGAATTACTACTACAGGTATATGCCATACTCTACAAGGCACGCCAAAAATGGCACACTTTAACTTTTGTGTGTTTTAAAATAACTCCATAAAAATCTAATTGAATTACTTCCTATTGTAAGCAAATGGTGAATACGTCACGTGTAGTATAGTTCAGTATCAAGCTGTCCCTCTATAATAGCATTTCAGGCTGATACTTAAAAGTAAAATGCCCATCTATTTCCATTTCAGTGCACTTTTAAGTGCCTCTACTCAAGTAACAGACAAGGGCCAGCCAAACCTGATCAACTTGTCCCTTTTTTGAGCTGTCAACTTGGAGTTTATTTTAGGGATAGGCCTATATGAGAAAAGTAATAAATTAAACAAGTCCAAACTACCGTTCCCCTATTTGTAATGGTGACGGCACCTGTAGTGGTGGTGTCACTCTGGGACGTGTGAGCGTCACTCACTCAGTGTCGTCGGCGGTGGGCGTGTTGTAGCTCTGGAAGAGCGGCTGCATGAAGAGACCCAGCGTTCCCGACATACACACCAGGATGAAGATCCACAGGAACAGGCGGTCAATCACCATGGCAACGTACTTCCAGTCCTCTATGATCTGAAAAAAACAAAACAAAACAAAACAAAACAGAGAGAGAGCTAGGTTAGGTCTCATGTAGCCACACAAATATTCCACAATCCCATTTTGCCAACAAGGTGCTGAGTTGGTGCAACTTCCCATAGACAGCAGAGCTGATTCATCCAAACTGAAAAGTCCTGCCGAATTGTATTAAATGACGTCACCAACATTGCAACTGTATGGAGATCCTTAAAGAAATACAAATTCACTGCAGAGTAGACATGTTATATTATTCCCTGTCAAGAAATCCATTGCAGCAGATTTGGAAGTGCTGGAGTATGGAAGTGCTTGTTGACTATCACTTGACAGCCAACGCCAGTTGTATGTGAGGAAGTGATGCATCCTCCCCACTTTTGCTTCAGCTTTTGGGCATGCTGCTGTTTGCTAAAGTCCAAATGGAAGCACTTGGAACACGTGCAGCAGTGGTTTTCAACCTTTTTCATACGAGGGCCCACCTTTTACAGTATTCAGAATTTCAGCCATGGACCACCATTTGATGACATTTTAGCCCCACAGACCCCAAAACTACAGATTTCCTTTGCTTTTATCCACAATTCCAGGCTGGATTTGGGAAATAACACAGTCAAACACACAGATCAAAATGACCATTAATCTTCTACATCCTCTAGTTGTGCAGACTTGGGCTAATTCTCATGATGAATATTTTAACTCTTGAGAGCGTAAACATTTGGTTTCATGTTTACGCTCTCAAAGAGTTACATCTGGTTAACCAACTTTCCATCATTTAGCCTGGGGACCACCTGGAACCCTCTCAGGGACCACTGGTGGTCCCCGGACCGCCTGTTGAAAACCCCTGACGTGCAGGACTACAGAGAGTCAGACTATTATGGAATGGGGAGTTGCAGTTGGAGTAGAAGTTGATCAAGTGATCGGAAATTGACATAGCCAGATTTTTCAACTTTCCCCATATTGAATACAAAGCTGTCTGTTAGCATTTTTGCCATGCTAGTCTTGGACCCAAGTTTGCACACGGATGTGATTCATTCTTAATTCATGATTCATTTTTTTTGTTCATTTGATCAAACAATTTGGGATGTTAAGAGGTCTGCTAGTTTGGCTCTCAAGTAAGAAAACGTGAGATCAATTATAAAACAAAAATTGTTTGATCATAATAAAGCAATCAGGTTTGCCAATCTCACAGATGGACGCGCACACGCACACACACACACACACACACACACACACCCCTTCATAGTCACAGGCCTTGCAGTCGAGAATGTATGCTTTTGACTATTTTTTTACACAACATCTGAATATTACATAAGACTAATTCTAATTCTAAAAATGCAAACGTAATTGTGAGTCTTAGCTGGAGTATTAAGGAATTAGTGGAAGTTAAATAAAGCATTTAAAATCTGCATGTGTTTGTGTGTTCTGCACCAGAACGACGTTTGTTTGCAGAGGATCCTGGATGGTGTTTTCAGAGGAGAAGAGATGATTGACAGAAGGGGATGAAGCCAGAGACAGCAAGACAGTAGATATGAATCATTTAATAAATCTAAGGGATGGACTTCACCATTCTTCCTCTCTCTCCCTCTCTCTCTCTATTCCCGTTCACAGCCCTCATCTAGCACCCTCAACTGATTTTATATTGGCCCCACAATTCCTTCAAAAACCCCTTCCTTCGACCCATTAATAATTATTTGTTTCATCATTGTCCAGCATTTTAGCATTTTCAGCATTTTACTATGTCATTAACATACTTTAGAGATGTTGTGTTATAAAAAAAAAAAGTTCCCCCCATCCTGTGTTTTCTAGAATTGGAGGTCTGAAAAAAAACACAACTTGGTGACATATTCAAGTTGTTTTTCACCATGTTAAATTTAAATTAATTCCATTTGTACACTTAGAGAGTGTACAAATGGAACCACATGGACCCATTAGGGTTCATGTGGTCACATTTGCACAAATTTGAAAATGAGTGAAATTCCCGTTTTAAAGAAGTTATTTTTATTTGGTGATCCCCTTGTCTCTAACCCTCACCCTCACTCTCTAACATAACCGCAAGCCTGTCTCAGGCTTAAAACAAGGCGTGTGTGGTCTTCAGATGTACAAGCTCTAGCAGATCTAGCTACAGTAGACCTAGCTTTCATAGATCTGTTGTTTTCGGGTTGCAACGCAGCATTCTTTAACTAGTGGATATGCAGTGTAACAACATGGATCTGTAAACAAATTAGTTCAATGCAAAATTCTGTGTTCATGTCAGGCTTCAGGAAAAAAGCATTTAAAGGCAATATAGGCAACTTTTTAGCAAGAAATCAAAATACATTTATTGCTATATTTGTTGCCTTTTCCCCTCTATGTTGCTTCTACTTGCTGCAGCTGTTTCCCTGCAGACAGACACTTTGTCCTGCAGATGATCCAGAACTTTGTTGTTGTCAACAAATCATGAAAACAAAACAATCGTCAGGCTCAGGAAAGGCGGTGGTAATTTGTGAGGGGGAGGGGGGTTGTGTGGGGGTGAGGCAGCGTTCCAGTAGAGGTCTTCACGGGTCTCAAAAATTCCATCCGAAAACCAAAATAAATCTGTGCAATATTGCCGATTCTGAAATGTTCCGATTTTTTACAAATAGTTGAACCAGAACCGAGTCGATCCGTGGCATTTTTTTCCGATTCCGAACTGTTCTGAGATTTCTTTCAAATGGCTGCGCCGAGCCCATCCGAAATGCAACATGCAACGGTATTCCGAATGTTAACAAACAAATCACAATTACACATTACGCACAAGACAGCATGGTTTAACTTTCTCATATTCATTTGCATTGAGCTTTTGCCTCGTTTAGCCCAACAGTACCGTTTATGGGTCTGTGATATAATGTAGTCTAGAATTAAATGCGGCTGATATTATTACAACTACAATCAGTGCAATGCAGCAGCAGCTGCACTTTTTAAACAGGAACGTCACTTTGAATGTCCTTTTTTCCTCTCTCTCTTTCCACACAGAGCATTGCAGCACAGCAATGAACTGCACTGTGTGGAGACAGACAACCCCACCAGTGACCGAGTTTTGATAAAACATGCTGTCGGATCCGACAGAACTCGGATTTACTGCAGTGAAAAGGGCAGTCAGTCTATGTGTTGCACTTCCCTGCCACTCACCCCTTCGTCGTCATCTTCCGTCTTCATGTGCTCGGCGATGTATCGCACTCCGTCCACGGCCTCCTCCAGGTCGGCGTCCCACTGCACGGCCACGCGCCTCCGGAAGTCCGGGATCCCTCCACCCGCGTCAGGGATGTCACCCACCTGCACAGTGGTGGAGGAAAATGCGTTCTCAAATGTTATATTGTAAGTATCTGTAATGGAAGATTTTGTGGTCATACTATAAATGTGATTCATGGATTATTGATTTATAGATTGCTATGGACTGTCTGCATGGTATCTAGTTCTGTTATGCATACAGTATGTGATAATGTGTATTATGATGTGATATGTGCTGTATCTATGCGGTATGGTACATGTACAGTATATGGATGCAATGTGATTCATGTTGCATAGATAATGTCTTATGTTATGCTTTGCTCTGGAGGTTTTTGTTTCTGATATCAGAGCTGTGTCTCGTTGCACAGATAACCTGAGATATCAATTATGATATATCAGAGCTGTGTCTCTGTGCACAGATGATATGAGATATTACAACGTAAATCTCTAATGAATTATTCAATGAATGAATCAATCAATTAATCATTCAATCTCCACTGCCCACCTTCCAGCCACACCTGCGGGCCGAGTCTTCGTTCACGTAGAAGGAGTCTGTGTCTGTCCGGATGCTGCCCAGTTTGATCTCGGAGTACTGCTTCCTTTCTGCGCCACCGGCACCGCCCACGGGGTTCCCGCCGCCGAGGTTGCTGCGGAACGTCCCGGCGTACTTCCGACGGAGCCTCTCACGGATGCTGTTGGCGGAGCCTGGGCGCCTCATGAGGAGCAAGGCCGGGAGGCGCACCAGGAAGAGCCGCTTGACCCAGTCAGGCATGCGGTGCGTGGACGGCGAGCGGTGGTGCACGTTGAGCACGCACACGCTGGTCACGATGGAGAAGGTCACCAGCACCATGGTGAACATCAGGTACTTCCCTGGATAGGACAGGAGAAGAAGGGGAACGGTTCATTTCACGGGTGAAAAGTAACTACGAGCAAAAACTTAAAAGCGTGAGACCACTTTCTTTTGAGGTTTGGGTGGTGCAGTTAACTTGCCATGATGGAACTCCAAGTGTGGGAAAGAAATAAAAATCATTGCTCTGCTCCGTTAAAACAGCTCTCAAAGTCACTAAAGTGTAACCCGACTCTGCCAGCTCGGGAGCACAGGAGAAGATGAACACCAGGGAAGGCAGAGAAGATGAACTCTGGTCAAAAACTGATCAGAGCCATATGAGGTGACATATTGAAGCTGCACCACAGCGCCAATGTAAACAACAACCTATGACAATACAATACTACAACTCCAAATGATTATGGAGATATCATATTTTTGTCCCGCTGTTGTCCCCTATCGTTTCTGCTTGAGAGTGCCCAGATCAAGGTAGGAGAAAGGAACTGGTGAACTCAAAAACTACTGCTATTTGGTGGTGTCGGGTTAACTAAAGTGGCTCACTGGAATGGCTGTGGAACGACATAGCTCTCTATATGTACAGTATGAATCAATCGCGGAAGACTGCTGCTTTGTCAACCCGCATCCCATAAACTACAGCTGTGGGGAGGGCTTTCAGTCTGAAGCGAAACAAAATGGAATTTCAGACTGAGTGTCAAGTTACATGCACCCCTGGACTAACCTATAAGTGGCACGGCCAGGGAGGTGGGTGGCACGATCTTGGATATGAGCAGCAGAAACACAGTGAGCGCCAGCAGCACAGAGATGCACAGCGTCATCTTCTCCCCGCAGTCGCTGGGCAGGTAGAACACCAGTATGGCCAGGGAGGTGATGAGCACGCACGGGATGATGAGGTTGATGGTGTAGAACAGCGGCTTGCGCTTGATGACGAAGTCGTACGTGATGTCCAGGTAGGTGATGTCATTGGGGTCCTCGTTCTTGCGCGCCGGGAGCGACACGATGTCCCACTCGCCGCTGTGTTGCAGTGGGGGCATGAAGCAAAGGTTATTACTATCTTTTTTTTGTTAATGCATTTCTTCTTTATTACACAATACTTACTCTGGCCTACAGGATTGAAAAGGACAACTTAGTGAGCACATGTGACTATAAAAGTGCCATGTATGTGTGCATGTGCCTCCAGTCTGTGGGACACACCATTGTCCAGAAACACCACAATTACAAGAGGCTCTGGTTAGTCTCTGCCAGTGCAGAGGCTAATCAGGCCAAAGTCCCCATCACTTGTGCAAGCCTCTGCCTCAATCAATTAATTCCCATGGCAACGCCACACCTGACAATTGATTACCTAACTAGTCCACTTTTCAGTCAGTTTACAGCACTATATATACACACTATATAAGTATACTGTAGCTCTAGTATAGCTAGTAAAGGTCTCAACGGGCTTGAAAATTAAGGCCTGGCCCTAACTGGGCCCTAACTGTTCAAGCCCGGGGCTCAGCCCGACTATATGGAATATATTTTAGGCCCGACCCAGCCCTACTAAACTGTCAGGTTTGGCCAAAATGTGAGAATTCACCACAGAGTAAAAGTGAAATAGGAAAATACAGAAAAGAACCATTATTTTTACTCTAATAAAATAATAATAATTATTATTATTTTTTCATGGAGCCCGAGCCGGACCTAATGATTTGCATAGATTTTAGGCCTGACCCGGCCCTAAATGTCGGGTCAGGGCTGTTGGGGCTCGGACCTGGTCGGGTTCGGGCAGAGCTCTGGCATATAGCTCCACTGCTTACTATGATTTATACATGTGGTGGGGGCTCACAATTCTTTTCCAGTATATAAAGTAGGCACTTTAATAACACAAGCTGTGTTTGTTTTGGTGAGTATAGGTAAAACGTTCCTCATATTTCCACTAAAGAGGAGAGGCTGGTCGGGGGTCCATTCGATACATTACATCAGCAGAATCACATACAGTAAGCAGTGGAGCTATGGACGAGATCTAGGTCTAGCATGACATGCATTACAGAGGGACACACACACATATTGCTGCGCATAGGAGGGGCTAGCACCACTCAGAAGAAAAATCCCCAACCCAGTACCCCCACCTGGGTGTGAAGTCGTCGCGGCTGGCGAAGTCGCTGGTGAGGCTGAGGTCCAGCTCGGTGTGGTCGTAGGTCCAGGAGCGGAACTTGAGCGTGCAGTTCTGCTGGTCGAAGGGGAAGTTCTGCACCTCGATGGAGCAGGCCGACTTGTAGATGGCCGGAGGGAGCCAGAAGATGTGACCCGTGTTGGAGACCACAGCGTTGCAGTAGAACGACACCTCGTACACGCCGTCTGCACTGCGTGTGTGTGTGTTGGGGAGGGGGGATAATTACTCAGGTAATTATTTCATATTTTCATGTCCATGTTTTTAGTGACATCACTAAATTGGAGAATCTGAGAGTGTCCATTCATTCATCCATTCATGTGCCACCATTCATTCAGACAGACAGAAAATCACAGATATCTCAATATACAGCAGGTCTGACTGTTTAAAAAACAACTTTTGGGGATGTAAACATTATTATTGAAACATTTTCAAGAATCAGACATGAAACACATACACATACGTACACAGAGACAGAAACGCACACGAGCGCGCGCACACACACACGCATGCACACACGCACACACAAACACAGACAAACACACAAACCTACTTATTGTAGAGCACTATATCAGGAAGCCAGATGTGTTTGGATGGGATTCGTATTTTATCGATGCCTTCATACTTGTCTGGATCCCACCTCAATCTGTAGTCAGTCCACTCCTGGAGAGACAATGTTCACACACACTCAGTCCATGCAGCTTCAAATACAATATTGTTGCAGTGCTGATTTTTACAGCACTTTTGGACTTTTTTCATCATAGTCTCATAGCTTCATTTACTTTAGTCACATTTAATTTACCTGGATTTTGTGTTTAGTTAAATAAATCTACAGTTGATTTAATCAACTGAAAAGAAGGTATTATGGAGTTCTCTGTTGACCGGTCTGGCTATTTTATAAAACCAAGACCTTTGAAACAAGATCACTGCTTCACAGCTTGAACATTCTTCTTCTGCGGTTCCAGCCTGGCCTAACCTGAAATGATTTTGGCCTAGGGGGTGCCGTCCGGTTTTGGACGGCAGAAGAGCTGATTTGATTTGATCTCACCAACGTGTCATCATCCCCCGCCCCTCCACGGCTGTGCTACGTCACATCATTTGGAGCTATGCCCACCCGATAGCTTGAAGTTGACTCACACTTCTAGGCCACCGCACCTAACAAATTAGTCCAGGCTTTCCGTTTTCACACAATGTGGACAAAAATGAAAGCCTGGGTGTCGAGGCTACTGTGGTTCATACTCAAAGACTGTTTAGAAATGAGGAACATGTTTCTCCATTCTTCTATATTAACGGTAACAGGAAGGCTCTGCCTCAGGCCCTCAGTATAGACACTTACACCTTCGCAAACTCCATTCACTTCATGGGGTCAGTTTTTACATAAACCTCTTGATTTTTGGAGTATCAGTAATAGTTTTTTAGCAGCATACATCTGGCACTCGGGCAACAGCCCCGCTTTAAAGTTTATAAATCCCTTTATTTTAAATCATTTAGTGAAGCATAAACACTCACCAGTGATTAGAAATCCCTTTATGTTAGATCATTTTGGAGTACCAATAGTAGGTATACAGCCTAAACGTTACAGACTTCAGTTGTCACTGTTCAATACTTCAAAACAGACGTCATGTTGCCGTCTTCATTGAAAACAACATATTTCAAACATCCAGTTTGTCCAACCCTTTCAGGCTGGATGAACAGCGCTCGAGCTCTCCGTTTTCTCCCCCCCTCAAGGCCGCAACATTTTCGTATTTGTTTAGTAGTATATACTGTAGTCACTCTTAGTATTTACTTTACATGCATGATGACATCAATTAAGACTACAACATGACGTAAATTACTATATGCTCCAGAGCGGTTCGCACAGTGTTTTTGGAACACCGAGCTGAATGAACTCCTTGGTGGAAGGCCTGGTGAGTGGTGATGCCAGGTTAGTTTAAATATAGGAACAGTTGGTTGACGTCTGAAAATACAGACATCTCACACAATGCAAATGTGAATGTCAGAGCCGGATGTGATCAGACAGTGTGAGTAGGAACATTGTGTGGACGTGTGTACAGAGACAGGGATGCTATTTAGAATGTTGGCAGTGCATGAAGCCCTCATTACAAAGTCAAATGCACATTTGAGAGCGCAGTGGTAAAAACAAATGGAGCTGGTCTACAGAGATATGGGGGAAATATGGTGATATAGTCATCCTTGAGTGAGTCATACTTCACCATGTTCCCCACAGGTGGACAATTGCATGTCTGGCATGTAAACCAACAAAATGGTAAATGCCTTCATGGTAATGCTGATGTTTTCTTGTTGTTTTTCCTTATCATTTGCCACGTTTTTTTTCTGTAAATTCATCATGTTGGTTGCCTGGCCCCAGCCCTGAGTCGCAACCTTAAAAAAGTACTTCCTTATTTTTTTCTCTTCTGCGATTCAGGTGTGGTGACCCTACCTCCGGTGTCGTCAGTAGGCTACTGGTTGAAAATCGGACTAGGGCATCTGATTGGCCAACAGCCCTGTCACTCAAACATGGCGGCCCCTCACTGTGGTTAATGGCAACCGTATCAATCTGACTATTAAACCGACCTATGATAAATAGTTTCTTTAAAGAAGTGTTGGGTTTTATAAACATAATCATCTAGCATATTTTACTGCTTTTGTTCACATGCTAGTAACGCTCGTCAGCTGTGTTTGTATCTGCTTTCCCAAAATTCTGATTGGTTGGTATGAACCAATGACCGAAGACTGACGCTTTGGCAACGGCCATCCCATAAACTATAGTCACTGAGAGGGCTTTCAGACTCAATAATGAAGTGAAACAAAATGATAATTCAGACCGAGTGACAGGCAATCATGTTGGTTAATTCAGTATATTTCCCAACACTAAACAGATGAACGTTATCAAAGCAGGCATACCTGAAATAGCCATAAGTTGGTCGTCATGATCTGTTCTCTCTCGTTCTGCAAGCAAAAAGAAACAGTAAAAAGAAACACATGAAATACACCATAGCCACATCATCTGTATTATGCATTGTATGGTGTTGAAGTGTGCATTAATATAAAACGAACACGTAAGATGCCTCAAGGGCGAGAAGCAACCACAGGTCAGCGACTTGTCATTCAACAAAAGTGGGCGATCCTGTTTTTACATACTTTGTCATTCATCAAAAGTTGGCAACACTGTTTTCATGAAGTTGTCAACCCTCCCTATTTTCATAAAGTTGGCAACCCACCCTGTTTATCTAGAAGTTTTGCAACCCTGTTTTGGCTTTGTCGTTCAACAAAAGTTGGTGGCACTTGGGGTCATTATGGTGAAATGTTCAGCATGGAAAATTTAGTTCAGGCGAGGTGGGCACAGGGGTCTTTACACTAGTCACATGTCCAAAATTCCCTTCAATCAGATAAGGATTCCACACAAGCAAAGCCCACAAAAATACCATCCTAGTAAACAGGCCGGCGTTCACTCTTCCATGATGGACGTTGTTTAGCCTGCCATCTTGTCAGCCCACCTCCACCACCCCAGCACCAACCTGTGTTATCATTTAGGACTTCATTAATGTGCCTCAGAATGTTGGGGGGGGGGGCTTTTTCTAGATATCCTGAGGTATTTGTTGATCCACTTTCCTTCTGGCATCAGGCAGAAGTGTCCTTGAGACATAGTGTACACTCAATGCCTTACTGTTCACTGGTTCACTAAAAGTTTAAAAACGGTTCAGTTGGGGAGCTCTTTGATGGACCCCTGTGGGTCCTTCAAACACTATATTTAATCCAGCGGCTTTCAAAGAATGCTGACAAATGTTCTCAAATCTTCTCTGATGGTGGTCCCTGAGGACAAATGAGTGTACAACACGAGCGTGTGCGCGTGCGTGTGTGTGTGCGTGTGTGTCATGCTACATCATTAAGCGCTTGGTGGGGGAAAACGCTTTACAAATGCAGACAGGCTCATGTTCATTTAACAAATGTGTATCTTTAGGCTTAACAAATTAAGAGTTTTGTTATGAAGCATAGCTGATATTTGCGTGTCATGCCAGCAGCCTACTTGTTATTGGTACACTGTATATAATTTGTTATTAGAATTTCTTCTGCCAGAGAAGGCTGACCAAAGGCTTCAGAGCGCAATAAAGTACATCACCACGCCAGGATATTATGTGATTATGCTGCAGTTATATTTATAATTAGCCATCATTGCAGCTGGCAGGGTTGGTGTTGCTACGTTACACCTAAGGTAAACAAGGTGCTTGGTGCACTCGGTGTGTTGTACTGTGATGCAGTTATATTGGAAGTCATTTAGAACGCCTCACGGCCAATCACAGCGTGATAAAAGTAATATACAGCAATATTATTTCAATCTGTTGTAGTCCAATAAGCCCAGAGCATCTTTAATATATCGGTATTCTACAAAAGTAGTTTCAAAGGTGTTGTAGCCCTGTGACCCCAAAAGAGAAATGACTTGATGTTTGCCCTGCCGAGACACGAACTGGTGCAAAAAAAAAAAGAAAGAAGTGGTGCTCAACCAGTGGTCCGGGGACCACAAGCAGTCCTTGACGGACACAGTTGGTCTCTTGATAGCTTTCCATGCTTGACTGGAGAAAGTATAAGCTACATTCAAAAAGACGAGCAGGACACTGGACAGTTGGGACTAAAGATTTTTCTTTTTAGAATAAAAATAGGGTAATGAAAAAGGTAGCAGTGGATATTTGAGTCACTTTGCATAGGAGGGTTCTTTCTGCTACACACTGCTACAGACAACCTGTCTTTCTTTTTGCTCGCTCCACACTGCAACAACACTAATCTAAAGCACTATGGGAAATGCAGTTTAGTAACGCTTTGCTATCAATGCAAACACAGTTCCCATACAACATGAAATCAAGTGTATCGTAACAATGAATGAACACTGACCATATTTAAGTTGCAATGACCCAGGTCTCTATATCAGTGGTTTTCAACCAGTGGTCCGGGGACCACCAGTGGTCCTTGAGAGGGTTCCAGGTGGTCCCCAGCTAAGTTGGTTAACCAGATGGAAAGCTGTTTAGCCAGATGCAACTCTTGAGAGCGTAAAAATGAAACCAAATGGACTCTTGCGGGTCCAATTGGTTTCATCTTTACTCTCTCAAGAGTTAACATATTCATCATCTAAATTAACCCACTTAATTAAGAAGTCTACACAATTAACGAAAGCAGATTAATGTTTTGATTTTGCTGTATGGTTGTCCGTTTTGTTTGCAAAAATACAACCTGTAATTGTGGACAAAACCAAAATAAATCATTAGTTTTGAGGCTGTGGGGTGAAAATGTTGTCAAATGGTGGTCCGTGACTCAAATGTTGAATAAATAGTGGTCCCCGGTATCAAAAAGGTTGAAACCCCCTGCTCTATATGGGTGAGCTGTCTGCAGCTCGTCCTGGAGGGGGCCTTAGGTACCCAGGGGGTCTTAGACCTGGAGGGGTCTGGGGTAAACCAGGGGGTCTGAGACCTGGAGGGGGCCTTGGGTACGCCAGGGGGTATAAGACCTGGAGGGGGCCTTGGGTACACCAGGGGGTATAAGACCTGGAGGGGGCCTTGGGTACACCAGGGGGTATAAGACCTGGAGGGGGCCTTGGGTACACCAGGGGGTATAAGACCTGGAGGGGGCCCTGGGTACCCAGGGGGTCTGAGACCTGGAGGGGTCTGGGGTACACCAGGAGGTCTGAGACCTGGAGGGGTCTGGGGTAAACCAGGGGGTCTAGGACCTGGAGGGGGCCTTGGGTACACCAGGGGGTATAAGACCTGGAGGGGGCCTTGGGTACACCAGGGGGTATAAGACCTGGAGGGGGCCCTGGGTACCCAGGGGGTCTGAGACCTGGAGGGGTCTGGGGTACACCAGGAGGTCTGAGACCTGGAGGGGTCTGGGGTAAACCAGGGGGTCTGAGACCTGGAGGGGTCTGGGGTACACCAGGGGGTCTGAGACCTGGAGGGGTCTGGGGTACACCAGGAGGTCTGAGACCTGGAGGGGTCTGGGGTACACCAGGAGGTCTGAGACCTGGAGGGGTCTGGGGTACACCAGGAGGTCTGAGACCTGGAGGGGTCTGGGGTACACCAGGAGGTCTGAGACCTGGAGGGGTCTGGGGTACACCAGGAGGTCTGAGACCTGGAGGGGTCTGGGGTACACCAGGAGGTCTGAGACCTGGAGGGGTCTGGGGTACAGACCTGGAGGGGTCCTGGGGTACACCAGGGGGTCTAAGACCTGGAGGGGTCTGGGGTACACCAGGGGGTGGAGCATCCACTGGTGTGTGTGTTATTGTGTTATTCCTCACCACACTGATGAGCTGGGACAGAGACACCTGGATGGAGATGGTCTGGTGTGTGTGTTATTGTGTTATCCCTCACCACACTGATGAGCTGGGACAGAGACACCTGGATGGAGATGGTCTGGTGTGTGTGTTATTGTGTTATTCCTCACCACACTGATGAGCTGGGACAGAGACACCTGGATGGAGATGGTGACCTGCTGGCTCTTGTTCACTGCAGGTCGGATCAGCTTGTTGTAGCGCTCAGGACTCAGCAGATAGTTTACCAAGCGCTCCTCTGCGTTCTCTGCCCTGCCGCCTGGAACGAACACACACACACACACACACACACACACACACACACACACACACACACACACACACACACACACACACACACACACACACACACACACACACACACACACACACACACACACACACACACACACACACACACACACACACACACACTTTACAGTTTTAGTCCACAGTTTTATTCCATTAACTCATACAGGAACCCTTTTTGTTATTTTAAGCCTTAGCATTAGCTATTGAAAGCAATAGCATTAGCTTTAGTTATTGAAAAAATATCAGACCTACAAGCTTGTATAAAAAAACATCATGAAAATGTGACTCTTAATTTTCTACCATCACAAACGTTTTTAAATCTAGCTTTTGGACTTTAGCTTCTGTGGGACCATATAAAGATGATTTTGGGGTTCCTTGACATGAAATCTTTCCGTGACATGAAAACGTGAGGTTTTTAAAGAAAACCCAAGAAGCTCTTTTGTAAAATAAATTCTCAGGTCGCGTGTGCGCACATGCGCGTGTGTGTGCGCGCGCGCGTGCGTGCGTGCATGCGCGCAGACCCCGGCCGACACATGCACATGCAAACCCTCTCGCTTTGCGTGCCAACATCCCATTTGCTGTTTTGCTTTTTTCGCATCATTCTGTCAAATACACGCAGCAACGAGAAAGCGACTAAACGGAGAGAGAAAAGTATAAGCAAAATGCCACATCAGCCGGCGTCTTGCCTCGCTTCATCTGTCAGAAAGGGAAAAAAATGCATAAAGCGTGAGCCGAAGTGGGTCGACACGCGACAGGCCACGTTCCCTCCAGACTAACGTTAAGCCAGGGTTTCGGAAATGCCAACGCGCTGGAGGGGGGAGGGAGGGGTTGGGGGTGAGACAAAGAGAAGACAAAATCCTAATGTGACCATGAACAGACCTCAACGACGACGAATAGGCTGACTGTCAGCTGGCCAGAAAGAAGAGGCAAGGACATTCATGCTGACTAACAAACAACAACGGATTTATGGTGCCGCAATTTGTGTACAAGAGAGACAGAGAACAAGAGAGGCAAAAAGCAGTAGAGAGAGACAGAGAGAGAGAGAGAGAGAGAGAGAGAGAGACGGGTCCTAAATTTTTAATACTATAATACTGTATCACCCTCAAGCTTATTTCTAATGGTTTGAGCCTCAATCACCCCTGATATAACCAGTCTTGTCATTTCTTTGTGGACAGTTTAGCTGCAGTACCCGAATGTGCTGATATGCATATAGTTTTAATATTTGAGTCATTATAATACTGATGGTAGATAAAAAACTGACTTGTTTCCAGTCCATTCCAGCATTGAAAATGAATAGTATTGGACACTGTAAACAGAGTGGAAATGCAAATTTGGAACTGAAGACTGAAGAAGAGCAGGAATTACACAAAGCAGGGTGCATTGATGACATCATTATGAGGCCAAAATCAGGAAAGCTGTTAATGAGAGCAATTTCCACCCATTTTCAACATTCTAATATATAATTCATTAGTATACCCTAGAGGTGCTGGGTGGACATGATAAAAAAAAGTTCCCCCATTCTGTGTTCCCAAGAAATGGAGGTCTGAAGAAAACCACTAACACAGTGAAACATCTTGATGACATCATCATGATGTATCTTCACCATGTTAATGGATTTCTTTAGACGCTTCTTTTTTCTGAGAGCGTACAAATGGAACCAAATGAACCTGTTAGGGTTCATTTGGTTGCATTTGTACGCTCTCAGAAAAAAAATTGAAAATGGGTGGAATTCCTCTTTAAAGTGCCTATATGATATGAAAGCCTGATTGTTCAGACTTGGTTATTTGCAGGGATAGAAAACACCCATGGGAGCGACAAAAGCTTACAAAAAAATAAAAAAGCTGAATGTGATGTGATTTCCCCTTTTGAGGAGGATTACAACATCAACTTGATCTCCTGCACACGTATAGGCTGTCTAACGCTATATCATCTCCTGCTTGGAGGTATAACTGTGTCTGACAGAACATGCACAGGGCTTTTTATAGTTCCACAAGATGTTATTACTAATGTTAAACAGCTATTTATATTCAATATTCGTAGGCGCATTGTTTTATCTTGTGTTGTTTCTCCTCTGCTTTGGCAATGTCAATGTAGGCATATTAGCTTGCAAAAACATTTCACTGTTTTTGCCAAAATATAAATCATCCGACTACATGTCGTCTCAATAAGACACCCCCTCCTCCCATCCACAAGGAGGTGCAGTGCACAAAGGGATTGTGGGAATTGTAGTCCAGGAAGTATAGTGTCCATGACATCAGATACACTGGGCTCATTGCTAAAATCTAAAAGATCTAAAAGAAAAACATATCACACACATAAAGACACTGCCAGGAAAGTATTCAAAAATATTCTGAATGTCATTAACATAATTCATTTGCAAAAATGTCCCTTTAATAGCAAGATACCAAGCACTGCTTTCATAGAAATGAGAAAGTAAATCAATTGCAAACATGGAAGCATATTGCAGTCTGTCTACACAGTGTGAAGTGTACATTGTGTGTCTGCGTGGCCCTACTGTGACTGCATGTGACATTTACAAGACACAGGAACAAACACTAGAACAAATACTCGCTCATTGATTTCCATAACGATGTAGTTTCTATCATAGCTGCCTCCTTCGTGCTGCTGCATCATTTCAAATGGTTTGTTCGCCCTGTGGTGCGTGCTCCGCTCTGCCCTCAGCTGTCATGGCTGTTGTTATGTTCACATGGTCAGACCCAGCTGAGAGGACCGACCAGTGATGCAAAGTTAACCTTATAACGCTCCAGCACTTTACATCACCCGACCGTGGTTCCATCCTCCTTGTACGAGCAGCTGTGTGTGGGCTGGGCACACGCCACCGTGCACGTTTGTACATGTGTGGGCTGCCTGCATGTCTGATGATTGTATGTAAGCTCCGTGGATGTGCGACATGATGCAGAGAGATGTATGTTTAAGTGAAGGTTAACGTGAGAGTTAAGTACCTTCCCACCACTCCTCCACTGTGTGATTAAATGGGTTCTCGGAACAGCGTGACACATCTATACAGATCTATAGTGATACTGAATCTTTATTATTATTATTAAGGATGTCCTGACACTGTATTGGTATCGGGAAAAGTATCGAATCGGCCCTTTTTTGTCATATCGGTATCGGCAAATACTGTATGGGTATCGGAAAAGTATCGTTGGCTCTTATTTGTCATTATCGGGTCACAAATTGGCAATTATAGCAGTCTAACCCTTAGACACAGGGTAAAGCCTAGACACCTATTTAATGGACAATGTCCATTAGAATAAAATGTTTGCTTTTGAGTTTCCCAAGCGCACATTTGAGTGAGGAGTCTGTTCTTCCCTGTTGGTCACTTCATATAAAGGTATTTTTTTCTTTTTTTATATTATTATACATATTCTTATCTGTTATTGGTATCGGCTAACACAGAAATTGTGGTATCGGGATCGGAAATGAAAAAGTGGCATTGGGACATCCCTAATTATTATTATACAACGTAATAATAATAATCATCATTCTTCTGGAGCAGTGGTTTTTAACCAGTGGTCCCTGAGAGGCTAAACGATGGACAGTTGGTAACGAAATGGACCCTTATGGAGTTGTAACACTTGAGATTGTAAAATGAAACCAAATGGAACATTATGGGTCCATTTGGTATCATTTTACGCTCTCAAGAGTTAAATTATATTTAAACATCTGAATTATTTCATTTTCAAGAATGTACACATTTGGAAAATGTAGAATTGTTATTTTTCCCAACATTTTGCCAGTTATATCTCCTATCCTATCCTAAGTCAGGAATCGTCGGAGGTGGATAGGGAAAAGAGAAATGGTGGCTAGTTTGATTGATATTAATGAATTAGTGGAAGATTTTTTTCCATCGACATGAATCCAAAGTCACGTTTTAATGTATTTTAACATGGTGCTGTAACAGCCCACTTTAGCCTACATTTTGGCATATAACTCTTGAACTCTAGGATTTCTTGGATCATGACGCATCTCCACATTTAGGCCAGACCCATTTGTGTCAGGATAGATTTTCCTCCATTTCGATTTTCGATTTTTTTTTTTTCACCCCAAAACACATTTTTTTTTCTGATATTCCTGCATACTTTGCCCAAATCACACGAAGAAAAAAAATGGTACACTTGATCTCGGGACCTGTCTGATTAAAACAACACTGGCAGAATTTTGATATTGTGTTTCCAATGGAAGCCAGATGGTTTGACCAAACACTTGGGTTTGCCCCTGCCACCTCCCTACGCACATGTGTTTCGTAGAAAAGCATTAAGGCGTCCCAGGTATAACAGGGAATGTTTGTTTGATATGTGTATACCGGGCCTCAGGCCTCATAATGAATGTGACTGTGAGACACAGTCACATTCATCATCAGACAGACAGACAGACAGGCATTATGTAACAATAATAATAATATAGCACATGGCATGGTTTTGGTCCTCTCTGCCTGTCACATTTCAGAATGCATGTTGTTAGCCCTAAAGTGAGAGTATTATGCTGTTAAAATGTCAAGGACATGAATGTTGCAAAGAATAATAATACAAACTGTGTCTCTGTGCATTATTCCGCACACACACACACACACGCACACACACACACACACACACACACACACACACACACACACACACACACACACACACACACACACACACACACACACACACACACACACACACACACACACACACACACACACACACACACACACACACACACCAAAGTATCCACTATCCTAGATAGCATTTTATGCAGACTTAGATGGCAGTTTATGCAGACTTGTGCTTTTCATGTAGCTTAATGCAGTTTAATTAGCCTATATAGATTTCCAACTGTTATATCTTCGCTTATGTATGATTCACTTCACTGCTTGTATGTGGTGTACGTTGTATTACCTTCCTTCCTTCACTATGGATTAAGAGTGTCTACTAAATGCCTATAGTACGTTGTATATTATGTACTTTAGACCACAAAAGACAAACTTGATTGTATTTTAGTCAGTTTCTTGTATAGTTTATTTAGATTTAGACACATTTTAGTCACCTTCTGGAATCTTTCAGTGCCTCATTTTTGTCGACTAAATCTAGAGTTGATTTAGATGACCATAATGTACTTTGGGCGTGCCTTGATAACATTGTAATGGCTGATTTTACATTTACTCAAAATAGCCGGACATTTATTTTCAGCATGCAAGCAAGTGTGAAATAACTTCACACAATAACGTTACTTCTGAATACCCTAACATTTTAGTCAACATATTATGTGTTGACAAAATCGTCAATGCAGTTATGGTATTAGTTATCATAGTTTATATGTTTTAGTTTTTATTCAGTTTTCATCTCTGAGAAAGATGGTCGATGTGATTTTTTACTCAACGAATCAACTCAAAATGCATATACACACCATATCTGGAGCGAGCAGCCTATAGGTACATTTCAACATTTGAATAATTTAGACGTGGATCTGTGCTCTGATGGATGCTGCAGAGTGATGCTTCAATATGTTGCCTGTCACAAGCGGTCTCCATCAAACAGACCCGTGTAGCCCATGCAGACAACAAACACATGTCATTAGCTCTGCTTTGTCTTCAAGGCTACTTGTTATTGTGTGAAGATACAGAGAGAGAGAGAGAGAGAGAGAGAGAGAAAACAATATGTTTTTGAAAAATATGTATATTTTTATTATCGTGAGAACGATGGCTGCCATTTTTGCATTGCAACTTTTCAAGGATAGAAATCCTGTAGTTTCTATGATCGATGATGTCATTGGACGACAGGTTCATGAACTGCCCTCTTGTGAGACAAAGGCCGAATAGGGAAAAAATAGTGGTATTTTATCATGTACATTAGTGAGGAACGATTATATGAAGATACATTGAAAAGTGCTGACGTGATCCTTTAAATATCAACTGCATGTGTCTTCATCCTGCAGTGATTTGCAATAAAGGTCTTTATCCTTCACCCTAAAAGTTTGCAGCATTGTTAAAGCGCTATAGACATGTACTGTACATGAGATCATATACAGTATACATGACACACATGTATGTCAACTACTGAGAGGCACTCTGCTGTGGGTGCAATGCACAGGGCACATGGCTTTGTCTCCTTTAAAATAATAATACGATTACTGAGAACAATTCAACATGTGAAGAGTGTATTGCTGTGTATTTCAGCACCATGGACAGGGCACTATTTCCCTAGCACGGGTATCCATTTTCGTCACCACTAAACCCTTTATCCCTAAACTTCTTGGCCTTTCGTTGCTATTTTGGAAAAACATTTTTTAACACTTAAAATGTCCAGTCTACAAGCTCACATGTCAATGTAGACTGGCTAGTTGAACTATTCAAAATAGCAAAGGAGTTAGGGATAATGGGTTTAGCATGTGATGAAAATGGCATGGAAAACTTTGAGAAACCACTGGTCTGCTGCAGCAATATAGAAGCAAGCGAGAGAGAGAAAGAGAGAGAGAGAGAGAGAGAGAGAGAGAGAGAGAGAGAGAGAGAGAGAGAGAGAGAGAGAGAGAGAGAGGGTGCGTGCCCTTTAAATTGAGGTACATCACAATCCAGTTTGACATCTACCGGTATCAATGTAAGACAAGAAACATGTCATCATATCACAAAGAAGGCTATATTAGACTCGTTGAAAACACACAAAGCATCTACAAACTTTAACAGACATCTGTGTGGGCTGCACTATATTCAACTTACTTGCAAGAGAGAGGATGAGAATGAGGAGGATGCTGTTCGCAGTCATCATTGCAGCTATAACTCCTCGGGAGGAAACTTGGGATCGGGATCGGTTCTTCTTTTTTCTTTTCACAAAGAAAGTAGAAACATCATGGTTATCATCAACCCCCCATTGAATAGTCAGTCCTTTGTTATACGGCCGTATAGAAACTCCCTCTTTTTAGAACATTTCCATAGCTTTATTGCTGCTGCTGGTTTTGACAGTCTAACAAACACGTGCAGCAGCATCCACTGCGCCTTTAGTATGTCCTCCTCTTCCTCGGTTTTCTACAGCAACACAAAGACTTAATAACAGCGCATCTGGTACGTGTATTTTCCCCACACATTATAGAAAATATCTCGCCCTCCTACCATATGGCTTTGTTAGCTGTCCCGCAGCAGAAGCGCCGCTCAGCGCCTCCTCCATGCAGTCTCCAGAGTAGGACTTGCCTCTTCAGCCATAAACTCGCCGCGTTGACATTACAGAGGCACATTCGATCCGAATCCAATATGGTCCACACTCAGGACAGTGTTGCTGCTAGCGCGTCTATTAAACAAGTAGGCTATAGACAAAAAGCCCCGCACGGTCCCCCATCGTGATCTGTCCTTGCGGCGGCGGCGTTAACTTATAATCGGTCATTTATGTTGGCACAGTGTGGCTGCGACGAAGGAAGAGCGTAAAGTTTGCGCTCTGCTGTTTATCCATGGCGCGCCTGCCTGCCTGCCTGCCAACACAACAAGGTGTTGTAGGTTAGTGATCAGTGCCGGTGGAGGGGAGGGGGGGCGGGCCGTACACGCGGCCGCCTGCTGGAGCTTCACTCGAAAAACATATTTTATATTTTGCAATGCATTGATTCCAGGCATTCCAGCAGGGGCGGATCTAGGCATGGGCATGGGCATTTGAAACACTACTATACTGCTACACGTCTCACCCACCACTAAACCAATCATCTCAACCACTAAACCAACAGCATTTCATGGTTGAAAACAGAAAACTCTCTGAGTCAGACCTTTATCTTTATGCATGCTGCGTGTCTGTTGCAAATTAAAAACCGATGTTATTATTGATGCTTTACTTGCTTAATAAAAGTCCTGTAACAGAAAATGGTATGGGTGCGTGCGACTTCATTGCGAAGCGACACGGGCGATGAAGCCGCCCCCATACCATTCCCCCCCTTCATTGGGAAATGTTATATCCGCCCCTGCATATGCAATTATTAAGGTGTCAAGAGGTCAGAAAACCAAATGTCCCACTAAAAGTCGGACCGCCTTCATGTTTCGATGGCCAGCCTGGAGGAGGTATAGACTATAATATATAGTTCTCATAATATAGGCTATAGTGCTTCCCCTCCAGAGCCGACCCGAGCCACGCCGAGCCTGGCTGGTATGGAACCTGTGCTGGAGACATGTCCACCCCATGTGACAGGCGGGGGTGGTGGGGAGACTCAAGTGCTGCACTTAAGTATAACATATTTTATTTTGCTGGATTATATCCAATTGTATATGTGTTTTAGGCCTATCTAGCCTCCACCATATACATTTCAGAGGCAAATGTTGTACAGTAGCCTATACTATTTCCACTCTTGAAAAATGTGAGCAAAATCAAGTATTGCGTTTATATTTTTGTTAAGTATATAACCACACCCTTCTCACATAGCCCCACCAACAGGTTGATGTTTGCAAAAACATATTTTGGAAAGGAAATGCCTCAAATCATCTAATTACCATCAAGGTATAAGAAGAAACGGCACCCTTCACCCCAGGGCTTCCTGGTGGTGCTATAATAGGCCAAAGTGAAAAAGGGTGCCCTGCTGGTGGAGACCTATGCCCAGAAGGGCACTTTTTTTAGTGCCCTGATGTGCAGCAGGTTGCATGCTTTCCACTGCCACCAGGCTGTCGATGTAATGCACAATAAGTAAACACAAACAAACGTGTAATTGAATTGTCACATTTCAAGTTCCTGTATAATAATGACTACTGCTAGTTTTATTCAAGTACATTTTGAATTCCGGAAACTAAAAAGCAACGGAGTAGTTTGATATTGTAGTGGTATGTGAGTACTTTTCCACCATTGGTGACAGGTATAAGACAGATGCTCCTCCTAGCTGAGTGAGAGTTGGCTGCCATTTTTCAGTGGTGCTCTCTCTCTCTCTCTCTCTCTCTCTCTCTCTCTCTCTCTCTCTCTCTCTCTCTCTCTCTCTCTCTCTCTCTCTCTCTCTCTCTCTCCATGAGGCTTTTAGTCTGCAGCCTAAGATGTTAATGCAATGGCACTCTGCCAAATGTCTTGATTATAGCAGCCCACTGTTCACGACCAAGTGATATAGCCTATAGAAACTAGATCTGCCCTCAGTAGAGTGCCAACTTGCATATTGTGCACAAGTAGGCCATGGTGTACAAGCGATCCAAAAACAATTAAGATTTTTTTTTTTAATATTCTCTTAAAAAGGTCTCTTAATTCCATCACCATTACATCATCATCTAAACCAGCCCATCGGACAGCTCTGGTCCAGAGTTCCAGTGCTTCTGAGTTTGTCTTGCATTGGATCCAATGCAGATCAGACTCAGAAGCAGTGGAGCTCTGGACCAGAGCTACCCATCAGAATACTTCCTGCAACTACTCCACTGCCCATGCAATGTGTGTCCCTGGCTGGGTTACTTACTAAAATTGAGAACTAAAGAAAATTTAAAATAATACTGGCAACTTTAAACGATAACATGCCGTTGACATTAAACAGCCAAACAGGCCGGGAGCAGACTCGCACGATTGCATTGACAAGACGAAAACCCGGAAATCCACAATCAGCGTGTCCGGTTGTTAAGCCCTGTGTCATTACAGCAACATGCTCCCGATTATGGTTATAGGGTTAGAGAGTTTTAGTAGATATTGACCAAAATGACCAGATTAAAGTTGAGGGATGAGGGCACTTTTTAACTCAGTCTGCTTGCAGTGTGTGACAAAGCATGACAAAGCATTTGTTGTGTGTCAGTCGAGTTGGGGTGCAACCAGGCTGGCTGCTGCTCAGATAAAGCAGTGAGTGAGTGAGTGAGTGAGTGAGTGAGTGAGTGAGTGAGTGAGTGAGTGAGTGAGTGAGTGAGTGAGTGAGTGAGTGCAGAAGAGTTCAGAACCATGGACAGCTCCCCATTCTCTTCAGAATGAGAATGGACGATGTCATTGATTTTCCACTTTCTTTTGTTCACACGCATGCACACACCCACGTGCACACAGAGTGTGTACGAGAGCGCTGTGTGTGCATGCGTGGCTTTGTGTGTTAAACCTGACATAGTAAAGAGCAGAGTTATGTCACAGGCCACTCAACCGTAGCACTTCGCACCAGGAGGACAGGCAGAAGAGGAGGTGAATACAGCGAGAGAGAGAGAGAGAGAGAGAGAGAGAGAGAGAGAGAGAGAGAGAGAGAGAGAGAGAGAGAGGTGACCCGATGATTGCACCTCTTTTAGACATCCCTGCATCGTCTCTCATGAATTAAAGACGCAGTCCCATATCTCTGTTAAAAGCTGGGATTTGCCTGCCTCCACTGATGGGAGGAACACAGCCCAGTCCCCAGAGTTATCAGAAATGGGCCGAGTTATAGAACAGGATTAGTATTGTGTAGACTTACATTTTGTGAGTTTGTTTTATTAGCAAGGGGGCCTTCCGCTCACTGCCGCTCAGTGTGTAATGTTGTACTTTGTAAGCGTGTAGTTTTCTCATGCCAATAAAGCCCTTTGTAACGCGAGTGAAACACACATCACATGATGGATTACAGAAGCAGTGCAGGCGACAGCTATATAGGCCATGTGGCGCTGTCCACAGTTTGAGTCAAACTGGTGAGGGAACCCGAGCGCAAGGTGAGACAGCCCAGTTCAAATTAAATGTATTTGAAGTGATTTGGGTGATTTGGAAACCCCCGATCCCCCCGGGTATAGCACAATTGCACACGCTCGGGGAAGTACAACATGGTACATACACCAAGCCCCCCCTACTAGATCCTGATTGGAGGAAGGCCCCTCTCATCCTGATTGTATGAAAGGCTTTTATCCCAAAGCTCAAACTAAAACTCGGGTGTTTTGACCCCAGGGGCTCACTGGGGACAGGGATGAACTCCTTATATAGTCACCACACTCTATAGTGGGAAGGATTAGCCAAAAATAAGAAAAAATAACAATATTTGAATTAAGTGAAATCACTTACTATTCAATTCAAAGGAGCTTTATTGGCATGATAAATCAGACATTTACATTGCCAAAGCAAGAGTCACAAAACAATACAATAAAAACAGTTGAAAATGGGGACAAATATATACAGTTGGAGGGGGGTACAAATTTTTGTAGACAGAGTTATGCTACAATGCATTGTTTTATAAAAGGTTATAGCACATTATAACAACATTTTTATTGCTACTTCAAGACAGATCATGCAGAATAAGAAGAAAACTAACAGATTCCCTATCTGTTTAAATGTAGCAGCTCTGTTTACATGGAAGAGTCTGGATAGTACAGATTGTAGTCCTTAGGGTGGTTGAGTTCCATTGGCCAATCTTCTTACGTCGCAACGGTGCACAAATCTTGCTGCTGTGTTTGCACATTGTTGTATTTCTCCCAATAGGTATGGAAGTTTTCCCTCGTTGGTCATAGTTTCGAACTCGCGTTGAGTGTGTGCGATTTGTGGGAAGTATGTGTCTCTGATGTCTTGGTATAAGGGGCAGGTGGTTAGGAAGTGTAGCTCTGTTTCGACCACATTTTGTGTGCAGTGACTGCATAGTCGTGCTTCTCTTGGGAGTGGGGTCTGTCTGTGGCGGCCTTTCTCTATTGCGAGGCTGTGATCACTGAGTCTGTATCTGGTCAATGTTTTCCTAAGTTTTGGGTCTTTTACTGTACTTAGGTATTCGGCCAATGTATATTCTCTTTTTAGTGATATGTAGCATTCCATTTTGCTTTGGTTTTTGGTAGACTCTTTCCAGTGTGCCAGGTAGGTTTCTTTTTGTTTTCTTATAATTTGGTTTGGTCCAATGTGCTTTCCAACTGGTGGTTGTGCTAGTGTTTGTGTGTATAGTCCCTGGACCAGCTGGCTAAGGGGGCATCCCTCTGAGTTTACTCTATGGTTAAGGGCTATGTTATGGAACATGTCTGGGTTGCTTTCTTTGAGGTGGTCATGAAATTTTAGTGCTCTTTTCTTTATTTTGATGTTGAGTGAAATCACTATAGGCCTACCTTTAAAGGGGATCCACCATTATTTTAAAATCCATTTTTATATAAATGATGTCTTTTAATAGGTCTTTAGTAGGCCCACTGAAGCCAAAGCAGAGACTCAGATCATTCATGTTCCGATGTACAGTAATATACCATGCCATGGTATTGCAGCCCCCCTGTCCTCCTCAACACGTATCCCCGCCCACCTCAGTCATCGGTGGGAGGGGAGGCATTGAACCACAGTGGGAGGATCTATGCATAACAATGACTTAAAGGATGGGTGGAGGGAAAGTTAAAGGAGGAAGAGCTATTCAAATGTGGGTGCATGGTGGTGGATGAGGAGTAGAGTCACAGGATGGCTAGCCTGGTCTAGCCCTCAATGATTTTGGCCTTGGGGGGTGGGGGTGTCGTGGGATCCACGCGGCGGAAGTGCTGCGCTCTGATTTGATCTCACTAACGTGTCGTCATCTCCGGCCCCTCCCGCGCCCGTCCACTGCTGTTCCACGTCACATCATTTAGAGCGACGCCCACCCCGGAAGGTTCACTCCCACTTGAAGGCCACTTTCCAACGTGCGTTAGTCCAGGCTTTCCGTTTTCGCGCAAGGCGAACGAAAATGAAAGCCTGGGTGTCGAGGCTACAGGATGGCAAGTACAAGGTTGTTTGAGCTAGACACTGAACCACTAATTTCTCCTGATGTGTTTGTTGCGCCCGTGTGTGTGTGTGTGTGTGTGTGTGTGTGTGTGTGTGTGTGGGGGGTGTGTGTGTGTGTGTGTGTGTGTGTGTGTGTGTGTGTGTGTGTGTGTGTGTGTGTGTGTGTGTGTGTGTGTGTGAATGGGTGAATGTGATTCACAAGCTATGTAAAGTGCCTGAGATGAAGGCGCTAGATAAATCCACCATTTACCATATTGGCCTTTGTGTCCCATCTTTACCTGTTCGATGTACCAAACATGCACATGCGTGGCCATGCATGCGTGTGTCACGGGGTTAATAGTGGATCAATACAGCTTCCCATTGATCAGTAAATGGTTCGCTTAAAAGAAAAAAAGTTTGCTGTGATTAATTATATTTAGGTGTCATGCCAATAAAATGTAAATTGAGTCAGGGGTGTGTGTGTGGCACACAAGTATTGGTAAAAAGGTAGAACGAGTTAGGCAAGCAAATTCATGCTCCGTCCACTTTTCGTTTACAACCTCGCTCGCCTGCTGTCGCCACAATGGCCGGCTCCCGTAGACAAATAATGGACTTCCACAAACGTTGTCCGCCTATCGTTATTGCGCCACAGCTAAATCCAAAGTGTATTTTTTTACATTTTTAAAATGAGACCATAAAAGCTTTTCAAAAGGCATAAAAATGGTTGTACTGTCCCTTTAATGATTGATATGCCTTTATATACCGGTAGCCTACAAGCTGTAGTGTGTTTAATATAACCTGTGGCCGTCTACAGATCCCAGTAGCCAAATGAAGGATGATTTCCCTACAAAACAGGGATGATAAATCAGGTGATTTACTACGGTTATTAAGGGAAGGGTTAAGCAGCAACATGAATCACTCATACCAGTACATAGTCCAAGGCATCTAACCACCTCATTAAACCACACACACACACACACGCACGCACGCACGCACGCACGCACACGCACACGCACACACACACACACACACACACACACACACACACACACACACACACAGGACAAAGGAATCCAATCTGCCATAATGCGAGCTGTGTGTGTGTGTGTGTGTGTGTGTGTGTGTGTGTGTGTGTGTGTGTGTGTGTGTGTGTGTGTGTGTGTGTGCTGCGTGCTTGTCACTTCACTCAAGCAACTGGCATGCAATACTCCACAGCATGGTGTTGTACAGATGTGCAAGTACAGATTCAGGCTATATTAGGACTAGTAAAAGCTTTCAGAGAGAGATGTATAGTGACCGCATATGAGCATCATGGCAAATGAAGTAGATCAGCAGCAACGCATGCACTGAGTATGAACAAAGCTACATGTTTTTTAGGAGCAAACACCAATGAGGTTGATTGCACATCATGCATGGTCTTTATTAATGCATAAGGTAGGTGTGTTGCTGAACAAGCATGTATGCATGCATGGGTGCAGGGAAAGGCTTGCTGATCATACAGAAAACACCCCCGTGTCCAGAAAACACCATAATTACTCATCACACCTGCATGACGGGAGCAGAACCCCATACCGGGTGATCGGGTGATTCGGATAAGTTTTGGGCCGCAGATGAATATCGCTTTACAATTATTGTTGTCATTTTCAAAAAGGAATTCTATCATATGAATAAAAGAGGGTTGCACACCTACACCAAGACTGCATTTCAATATTTTCTTCTTGAATGACCTTGAATTGTCTTCATTCAAGAATAAAATAATGTAATGTGGTGTTGCTCCTTCTCTATTTAATTTATATGATGTGATTTCAACTGATAACATTAACAGGGAATCTTACAACGTACTTGTAGATAAGAAAAAATAACTTTCATGAACTTTAATTATGTAGTTTTGTTCATAGTGTTTCCTGTCCATTCATTGCTCCCTGCCCCTATACTAGCCACAACACATTGACTGTTTCTCTGCCACTTTAATGCTATGCGGATGATTTGCACTATACCATATAATGCGTTCAGATATATATTCTAACGTGGTGAACCCAGTAATACACTGATTAAAAACAGGAGTATAAATGGGAGTAGTAAAAATGGGAGTATTTCTGACTGTAATCAGGCCACCTGTGTTTGTGGAGAACGATTCAGAAACGGGATATGAACAGGTCAGGTTAATTTCTATTGCCTTGTATTGATGTGATAGTGGATAAGTCATCACACAGTGCGTGTTCGTTTACAGGACGTAATTAAAATCGGTTTTCATGGAGTATTGATAGAAAAATAGGCTACACAAAAGTGAAACTTTTTGGCATGCATAGTCGGGTGTGGCCATAGAACGACCACAGATGTGGTCTTATGTAGTCTTACTGTGTATCCCTGATGTCATGTATGCACCTTATTGAGTAAGTTTTATATGTTTACAAATACATTGGACTGCATCAGTTTGCCAGCCACAGTAGTGTTCCGTTCTGTTCTGTAAGGCGTCATATTCTAAATGAGACAAAGCCACACACCAGATGGGTCTCTGAATAATTGAACAGGTATGTTTTTGTTTGGGTCAGTTTTGGGTCTTTTGGGTGTTGAGCGGAAGGAAGGGAGGAAAGGTCTGGTACAGGAGCCACTGGTCTGTATAATGATGATGCATATTGAGCATCTTCTCCAGTGAAGCAGTCAGGGTCAGTTAGGGTCACGTTCAACGGACCAACAATAATATGCATTGTGTAGGCAGAATGAACAAAAACTACTGGCCTTATACTTTTCTTCCTGGACCCACCAGCAGCAGTTGTTTTAAAGGGATAGTTCAGATTTCTGGAACTTAAGTTCTATGAAGTACTAGCCATTGTTGTAGTTGTTCCAATTGTATGGATTGATTGCCAGAGTCTTGCGGTGGGAGTTCTGCTCTGGTTTAGGTGAATATTAACTACATTACAAATTACGTTAGTTTTGTGGATTCATTTACTTTTACCCCAGTGACAATGACCAGAACGACTTCATATTTCAGCTAAACCAGAGCTGAACTTCCACCACTGGATCAATGAATATTTTAATGGCAATTATTAAATATCTGAACTGAGTGCTTTTAAGTAATACTGGGTATTTTCTCTGCTGGTCACTGCCTGTATCAGAAATTAAGCCTATTCCAGAAAGAAGCTTTTCCCACAAAATCGTGCCGTTAATGAGTGGTCACACCCCTAACGTATTCCCCATGTGTAGGGTGTTATTGATGTTCAAACTTTTTTTTTTCTTTCTTTTTTTTTTTCAAATTGAAGCCTTTTCCACAAAAGCTAAATTCACCGCCATCATCACCATTCAAAAGTTCAAAACATATGTAGAACTGGCTTTAGGGGTTGAAATTCAGGGAGTGGATTATGACAAACATGGGAGTTATATGGTAATATACTATTTCAAATTTAAGATTTGTTTCAATGAAAAGGTTCCCTTAAGAAATCCATGTCGCCTGCTGCATCTCCACTACTAAAGGGTTCTGGGCTGCACCTCAAAAATAGAAGATCTACAAGTTGTGAGCTTGCTGTTTTCACTATGTTGGTCCTCTTACAGTATATGGAATTTCAGCCCCCCGCCCCTCTAACACTCTCTTCCTGCACGTCACTGTTGATCTCTGTCTGAACAGCAGTGAAATAGCTCTCAGCACTGTGGCATCCCTGCCTAAGCTGCCTATACATACTGTACGTACATTGGCCCGCTATCCTACAAACCCTATGACACTATCAATATACCAGTCAGTCATCAAGCACCGCTGACAGTCAGCAAGGTCAGCAAGTGGAGCCGGTAATCGATAAAAAGGACATGGCGAGACGGACGAAAGCTCATCTGCCCGCAGAGAGAGCACCCCACAACTGAATATATTTATTCTTTATTACATTGTAATACATCTACTGATGTGGCACAAGCGGCTGCTCCACAGGCCCACATGTAATCTATCCCGATTGGGGATAGATTACATTGAATAGATATAAAATAGATAGAAATAGTTTGGACTATGTATTTTGGCATGGTTATTATATCATGGTTATGGTATTACCCATAGGCCCTAATCGCATTTACGCCTGACCTAAGCTTTCTGGAAAAACTTCAAATATCTATATAGCAGCAGCAAAACATACTGTACAGGATCCAAAAATGGATTCCCGGCCTGAATGGGCACAAAAATCTTTCTTCAGTTTTACATGTTTCTTTGAATTCTGTGACCCAGATTTAGGGGCCCTCGCCAGTGGTTAATCCATCCCTGGCCCAACGGTTGTGGCTGTAAAACGGCCAACTGATAGTAATGGTTGCTACTGTTACTAGCCGCTTAATTAGGCAGGGGAAGTGATTTGAAATTCATGGTGTAGTACCAGCCTGGTGCACTAGGGGCCCCCAAAAGTAGCTACACTATGTGAACCTGCTGCTCTCTCCTGATTGGAGGAGAATTGTGGTGACCTGGGGAACTTTTATTAGCTCCTCTGCTAACGTGGGGGAGGGGGAAACTCCATATGTGGTTTCCACACCTTATAATAGAGCATTTTAACAGAAAAAAAAATATTTTTTGGGTGATATCTGACAAAAGTGAAATTACTTCCCCTACCTTTAATTAGGCATGGCGGACAATTGTATGTAAGGACAGGTTTTTCATAGTTGCAAACGCAGTGAGCGATATATACTATGTACTGTAAGCCAGGCAAAAATGTCTGTGAGTGAGTGAGTGATTGATTGATTGAGTGATATACTCTGGTATGTACAGTATATGGGAAGAAACTCGCATTCACATATATTTCACATAGTGAACAAAGCAAACATAAGCTATGGCCATATAAACCTCCCAGGTCTGATACAATATAGGCCTACCCTATTGGCCTGAATATAAGACACCAATTTTCCCCAAAGGAAATACCCTAAAGAAAATGGTGCCGTGTTATATTCAGCAGCTATTTGACATTTAATGTTTTTTTTTTTTTCTTTTTTTTCCCCACAAATGACTCTTGAAAAATGGTAAGAAAAAAAAAATAGGATTTCAATTCAAATATAGCAAGCACTTTGAGCTTGTAGATTAAAAAAAAACAAACAAACTATTATTTAACTATTTTTGATACAACAAAAATAATATATAGTGGAATAATTCAGTTTTAACAGGAAAGGAGACAACAGAAAGCCAAATATTAGGGTATTTGAACACTGTTGTCATAATGTGAGACAGCAGGGGCTCAATTTGAGGGACACCTGAAAAGTCTTAGAAATGAAGGACTGTCCCACACAAAGAGGGACATCTGGTCGCCCTAGATGAAAACAAACTGATGAGACCATTTGAGCTCCAAGATTAAATAAACCACAATACTGCCACCTACAGGAGTGTACTGGAAATGCCTAAAAGCTGTGGTTCCCAAACTGAAAACTTAACTTATGTCAATAATCCCCAAATTTGACACATTAGCTTGCAGAACCGTAGATTGAAATGCATATTATACCCCCATGCAAAGCATATCTCTGGATCCCCCCCATTTATATTGTGAAATCGATTTGTTGATTCTGAGAGTGCACAAATAGATTGGGACCATTTGGTTCCATTTGTACACGCTCAAGAATTACAGAACCATAAGGGTCCATTTGGTTCCAAACTATCATCTAGCTGGGGATCCCTGGAACTCTTTTAATTTTTTTATTATTATTTTTGCTTATTGCCTTTATTGATAGAAATCAGTGAAGAAATCAGCGAAGATAGACAGGAAAGTGGGAAGGAGAGATATGCAACAGGAAAGTGGGAAAATTCATCATAAACAGGACTTGAACATGGCCGCGTTCGGAAATTGCGCACTGAGTACACTGAGCAATGCAAACTATTAGGCGAGTGCTCTCCGGTGTGGCATTTCCGAACGTGCCCTATATGTAGCATGCGCCGTCTTGGTTGGTCGTTCCCAAATAATCCACACTGTATGCACTCTGTGACGTCACCACCTACTTCACCGGTCAAACTCATCACCAATAGAATAAAATAACATACAATGGCACATTTTTAAAAGAGGACGTTATACATTTATTATCAAGACAGGGAAAGGGATAAAAAAAAAACAAAGAAAAAAAACATTGCACTACTTAGTAAAGCATTACTAGTAATAACTCTCATAAAAAATGTACAAATGTTTGTTAAAAATTTCATCATCATCATCATCATAACATATCAAGCCTTCAATTGATTTTGGTTACAGATATAATACATAATGAAACTACTATAACACCATATTCAAAGATAGAGTTCCATGTATTTGTTATAAAATACAAAACAAAACCTTTTTAAACAACCCAACAAAAAGTATATGAAAACAAAAAGAAATTAATTGATGAACATCAAAAAAGATCACTCTCCCAAGATAACAGGTTATGCCACATTAAAAGAAAAAAAAATAGAAAAGAAAAAAAAAATACATAAATAGTTGAACTGAGGTAACTGCTAGTGTACCAAGCAGGGAAAAAAAACTCACTCAAGTGGAAACCTTGTTATTATGTCCAAAACGCGAAAACCTTTCCCGGAAATGGAACGACAATTTTTCAGAAAAAGTTAAAAAATACCCAATCTACAAGCTCACGGTACGCAAGCTTGCAGATCACATATTTTTCACTACTTTTGCTCGACACACTTGTAGTACGTCCAAGTAGGCCATTTAGTGACGAAAAAAAAAGATAGGAGGTTCCCCACTCCGACAGAGACAAGATATAACAATCCTATGACACAAAAATGGAAGCCTAGGGTTAGGGGGAAAAATGGAAAATGAGAAAGATGCATGTTTCCTACCCCACTATTGTGGATGTTGCCAACATTTAACTCTTCCTACTCCTACTTCTGAGTTTCTTACCTATACTTCCTTCACAGGTGTTACAGAGGCCACTAATGAAGCCTCTGCTCCCTTCACAGGTGTTACAGAGGCCACTAATGAAGCCTCTGCTCCAGGTGTTACAGAGGTCACTAATAAAGCCTCTGCTCCATTCTGGTCAGAGCCACTGTGTTAAAGGTAATATAGGCAACTCTACTGTGTACAAAATCTGTTTGTAAACACATTTGAATCTAACTCCACTTCACCTCCACTCCAATTGGCTCATTATGAAACTGTTGGAGACAGCAGCGCCGTGATTGGCTAAAACACCGCCTTACCAGCCCTGAGCCCCGACGATTGTGGACAACATGATTTGTGGATAACAATAATGTTCTGGACCGTCTGCAGGGCAAAGCAAGTGTCTGTCTGCAGGGAAACGGCTGCAGCATCAAAGTAGAAGCGACGTGGAGGGGAAAAAGACAAAATATAGCTATATACGGTATACTTTTTTTTGCCTAAAAAGTTGCCTATAATACCTTTTGTTCGAGTACACAAAGGGAACCAAAATAGAGCTTTTTACGTTACGGGTCAATTCTGGTTACACTTGTATGTTAAATTAACATTGTGGCCCCAAACGTACAGCGTATGCTTTCAGCTTAATTAATTAATTTATTTTTAAAGGTGTTAGGGTGTCTGTTCCGCTTCATGAGATCAATACTAACGTTTGGTGAGGAATGTGTATTTGTACAGAACGCAACACTTTGCAGGTCGGTCGTCCCCTCTGCTGAATTCATTCAAGATCTTTTCCCCCCTCCTAACGTACGGCTCATCCAAAACCTGTCATTAGGCTGTCATAACCATGACACCATAAATACCTATTGTGATACTGTATTGTAGTGAAGCATAGTGAGCACAGAATTAGAACGGCAGCACACAAGGTGAATACAGCAGGTGGGGTTATTATGACAGAAAAAAACAGGGTCTCAAAGAGGTTACAATGTAATGTCAAACAAGAAAGTAATGTGCCCAAAAAATACAGACTTTAACACATGCTGGGCTTTTGCAGAAAAACAGGGGACCCAGATTCGGATGGATTAGTAGTCGGGGGCACGGAATAGTGTTATTCCACAATGCGAAGTGAGAATCATACCATAAGGCATTTCTTTCATAAAATAGAAAATGTTCCACTCAAAAGACTGAACTGTCGCAGGTTGATGATGTCATACGTCCATGTGTGGTCTAGCCCTATGGAAGTACGGACTGGATATGCTAATGAAAAGCAACGTAATACTTTCTAAGTAAGATAAACCAGCTTCAAAGAAATATTTGTCATATCTTTTAGTAGCGTGTCGTGCATTCCATAATTGCTTTAGTCCACACATGCACTTGCGACAGTAGCAGTCGCTATCTAGTGTAGCGAAAGATTCTCCATTTTTGAAAGAAATAATTATTTGCAGTGCTTTTTTTGGCATTTTTTCAAGATGGAAGCCCAGAACTGTCAAAACAAGGCCATGATGTCTGGTGAGCGGACATCTACGAAGACTTAACTAAAAATGGATCTGTGGTCTATACTCTGTTGCGTAAAGTGCTTAAGTGAATCTACCGTCTGGTCAAACATCGGCCCAGAGGAAAAAAATCTGTTCTCTAAATCCAACCCGCGATGGCTTCCGTGAACGTGGTGCTAATGCCCGCTCGTCGTTTTACTCAATGTCAGAGCTGGCAGAAGAAAGCCTTGCATCTTAAAAAAGGGAAATTTCATTTAAAAAAAATCTGCTCATTTTATCATCTACTCAGACATCAACATCCCCCTTCCTACACAAAGCCATTATGACTTAAAGGTTTACTAGGTAACCTTTTGCATTAAAACAAATTTAAATTTGATATCCATTATGACTGGCATATTTGTCACATAAGCCATTGGCTGAATTTCAGCCCACAAAGCCTGTTCTAAATATGTTTTCTATTGAGAAGTGATGGGTAGAATGATGTCACACATATCTGATTGGTTCTTGATTACCAAGGACCAAGCAGATGAATGCGACTTAAACACGCAAGGGATGCCGGGCAATGTAGGACTCCATCCAAAAAAACTGCAGTAGCGGTAGTAACAAGCGGTCAAGTCATCGAGTCCAAACTCCATTTTAACAATTGACAGATTAATCGAAAACACCCATCCTTTTTTTCTGATGACTGATATCCTCCTTCTAATGGGGGTTGTGTTTTTACAATGACTGCTTTCATTTATTTGCAATAACTATTATTTTTTTATTCTTTTCCAAAAGAATGATTAAACATGAAGGGAAACAGTAATTGAGTCCGGAGGAGATGAGGGGGAAAAAATGAATCAAAATTAATTATTGTAAATAAATGAAGACAGGGTTAGGGTTAATTGGGGGAAAAAACACTCCCGGTATTAGATTGACAATATAAGTACCTGGAAAAAAGGGACAATGTTTGAAATTAAATATGGGTTTGTACAGGAAGGGGGCGGGGCAGCTAAAATCAATAGCAAATATATAAATACAGAATTGAGCAACTTCAAAACTGAATAGACGATGAAATGAACAAAAGTTTGTTTGTTTGATTAGTGGGGTTCTTTTGGGGTTCTATGAACCCCAAAACTGTTTGTTTTGGGGTTCTATGAACCCCAAAAGGCCGCCCTCTGGTGCTAGGAGGGATTGAATGAGGACTCTTTCCACTATCTCTGACAGAGACAAAGAGAGACAGGACAGATCATACACCAACCATTTCTTTGACAATTAAGACAGACAGATAAACAGGGTGGCGAGACGCATAATAGGCTGTGAAGACGAGACTGTTGTGTTCGTCTTCGTCAGGACATTCGACCTTTCCTTGCATGTGTATAATAGTTTGTTAGCGTGGTTAAACAAAGCTGTTGTGGGGCGAAAGGGTCGGCAGGAGGAATGCCCTTCACTTGGGTGAAAGAAGAAAAAAAAAGTCCAAGAATACCTGAAACGGTTGGGAAGTAGAGGTCGGAGAAAACGGGAATGAGGAAGTCAGTGTAATGTACCACGTGGACTTGATAAATAAAGTGGGGGGGTCATGGGAAGGGCAGACGGACGGACAACACGCACACACACAAAAAAGAAACCATTCTCTTTTGCTGTTCCAACACAGTCCCTTGGCTTTTTTCTTTTTATAAACGTACAGTACAGTACTCGTTCCAACAGGGAATACTTTCACACGAGGAATGTTAATTTTGCTCAGACACATTATTTTCTTACAAAAAACAAACTAAAATTCAAACCGTACATAAAGAAGACAATAACCCTAAACCCTCCCAGTGAAAAGTCACTCAGAAGAAGAACGTCTGAACGAAAAAAAAAAAGAAACACACACTCATGATCGGGAAAAAAAGAACGATTCAAAATTGTAAAATCTTTGGGTTTGGTACGACTATACATACGAGTTTCACTTCAGTTTTTTTTTTATTATTATTATTATTTTTCTCTCCTGTCCATCTTGAAAGGAGTCGAGAAGGGCTGGAGTGAGAGCGTTTTTTTTTTTTTTTTAACAAAAACAAAAAGAACAAACGGAACAAAACGGATTATGTCCACCTGCACATACGGTGTGTGTGTGTGTGTGTGTCTATATGTGTACACCTGCGTGTGTATGTGTGTCAAAGGCCATTAATAGTAAGGAACTGTGCAACCACCAGGAGGAGTAGTAGTAGTAGAAGGCAGACTTAGTCGTGGAAGGAGAGAACATGGGGCCAACAAGAGTCCAAAAAACCCCATTAAAAATGGTATGGGAGGGGGTCCAGTGGATAAAGTTGAGCACGAAGTCAGCAGAGAGCGGGTGAGAGAAAGGATAGAGCGAGACGGAGAGCTTTCCCCAGGGGAAGTGCTACGGTCCTGGGGTCAGCTGTAAGACGTACTGACTGTGTGAGCCCTGGACCTGTGGTTTATAAGAATCAAACGTGTGTGTGAGGGAGGGAGGAGAGAACATGGCTATAGGGTTACTATAAAGGAGGAAGCGTTCACTGTTGTTGGGATGGATGGTGGTCACAGGATTCGGCGGTCCGTCGGGTCGGTAGGTCGGTGGGGGAGAGCGTCAAAGGTCACTCCGAATCCCGCTGGACCTCGGAGGCGTCGGCTCGGCATATGGGACAGGTTCTGTTGGACTGAGAGAGGAGATGGACAGGGAGAGATATAGAATGATTATTTTTTTATATATAAATGTGTGTAATTGCAGATGTGTGTAATTGCAGAAATTGCAGATTTGTCTGCGGATATCGCAGATCATCATTAGCTTTAGTTAGATGAAGTTGGTGTGTCCAAAAATGTAGTCACTGTACTTCAGCTTTGTAGGCATTTAAAGTCATGAAGTGAAGGATGACCGTTGGTAATGGTAGTCCAGGCTTTCTTACCTTCAGCCACTTGTCTACACACTTGGCATGGAACTCGTGGTTGCAGGGCAACACTCGTAGCAGCTGGCGAGACTCAAAGTCACACATGCACACCACACACCTGCAAAGAACAACAGAAGATCAGGATATGGCTTTAACACAATGCCACCGTTCACTGGGGGAAAAAAACAAACAAAAAAAAACATTTGGCATGACAATGGTCAACATGATCTGAAATTTCTCAGGGGAAACTTGCAGGTTTGTACGGTTGCAGACAAACACAACGTGTTACTCACAGAGTCTGTTCTGACTGGTGGTTGTTGGGGTTGAATCGGTACGACGGTAGCTGTTCAATGTCAGCCTTAGTGAGCCCACGAGGCTTGGCCTCCCCTAGACGCTCAGCTAGGTTCAACAGAGCCTGGAGAGGGGAGGAAAGTATTAGCACGTTCTAGAACATAAAACAGGGTTTTTAAGAGCCACTGCTCTATTCTCTATTGGATATACAGTAGTGTGGCGGCAGCCCTGAAGTACCTCATAGTTCTCCACCTCGCCGTCGTCCACATCCAACTCCAGGCTGATGGTGGGGCCCACGGTGGGGGTCACAGGAAGCATGGACCTGACATGACAAGACCCCAGACTCATGTTAACATTATGTACACACAGACACAAACACTGTGATTCTGTGCATTTGGGAATGTTAATATTGTCATTGTAATGATTAATAAAGAGTCCACTTACAGGAAGTAAGGCAGCAGACTCGGGTGATAGGGCGACGGCGGGACAGGCTGCTGAGAGCGGTATCGCCGTCCTGTGATTCGCCGAGGCATGAAGTGAGGGTAGGGCTGTGAAGAGAGAGAGAGACAGGCATGTTAAATTAAACATTCAACACCAAACAAGTGGGATTTTTCAACTGACGTTTGAACCCGAGGTGGGTGGGTTTTTTTTCATGATGTTCATCTCTGTTCTTGTTTTTGTTTTTTTTTTAGTACAGGCACGTGTTTGGTTGTTTAGCGATAGAGAAAATCGAATGCACCCACAATGGACTTTATTTTTTGGGCACTTTTTTGGACTAAAGGAGAATTTCCCAGCTCCTTTTTGTAAGGAATGTTTTTGGCAATAACAGGCCAGTTTGTCACAGATTGTCTCATGATCAGGGGTGTCATGCTTATTTATTTACTGCCCACGGTGCAATGCATGAACAAACCGTTTATCCATTTTGTCCCTGTGTGCGCATGTGAAAATACTACTGCCTCCACGGTATGGTATCGGCATGACACCACTGCTCATGATATCTACAGCATGTCCTATGACTTATGTTGCTGTTTGAGAAAGGCAATGACGACACATAAGAACTTACGTTACTTGTATATATTGATGAGAAATATTTATGGATTATTTTATCACTGGATAAAATATACTTGTGTTTAGTATTGGTGTGACATACACCATGTACCAATACATAGTATTGTACCAATACATAGATGGCATGTGCTGGTTTAGCAATGTGTTACTATGCACTAATGCATTAACGTGTGTGTGTGTGTGTTCACCATGGTGAAGAGCTCCTGTGACAGCGGGTCGTGGTGTGACAGGAACTGGAGGGGCGTGGAGGGGGTCAGGGTGGGTGTGGGCTGGTGGTGATGGTGGTGGTGGTGGTGATGGTGGTGGTGGGGGTAGGTGAAGCCCCCGCCCACCTGCATGTGGTCCCCCAGGAGGTCCACCTCGTTCTCCATCCTGTGTAGAGGCTGTTGGACGACACAAGGCATCATGGGTCAAGACTAGAGACGCCCGAATAGAGAAATTCATTTAATTTTTTTTTTAATGAAAAAGTGAAAGTGAAGTTAGACTCGGCTGCCACTTGCGAGGGCCAGCTTTTCTGGGAAGCTTGCCATCGTGGCAAGACATTGAGCAGCACAGAGTGTTGGGAGTTTGGAAGCGCTTGTTGGAAATCACTCTACCGCCCGCATACTGGCCCATCTCTAAAGGTCGCATAATGTGGATTGAAATTAAATGACAATTCAGACTGAGGTCAGACTAGGAGGCAGCAGGATTTGCATTATAAACCACAAGCACTTCCAAACTCGGAAACATAATCAAATGTAGGTCTATGGTGGATTTTTTAATGAAACAAAAATTTTGAAAGAGGATAAGTCAAGCTTTCCATACAGCTGCAGTCTTTTCTGTTTGGATCTATAGGCCGTCAAGCCAGAAAGTTTTTCGGTTGTTCCCGCATAACTCACGGGTACAATGACATCATGTGCATACTCTTTACTGCTCAGTGGGCACACAGAAACCGCAATGACAAGTCACGACAGTTCTCGCCCGTCCCAACTCACCGATCGCGGCTGCTGCGTCTGGAAGGGCAGGAAGTGTCCCGGAGGAGGAGGGGGGAGGTGGGCCGCATGGTGGTGGTGGTGATGGTGGTGGGAGAGGTGGGGGGGAGGCGGCAGCAGGAACTGGGGGTCCCCGGACAGCAGCGAGGGGAAGGCGTAGGGCACAGGCAGGTGGCCCAGCGAACAGGCCTGGAGCATCTGAGAGGGACAGACAGACGGATGGGGAAGAAAAGAGCTTCAATACAATGCAATAACAGTGGCTTTATATGCACACAGAATGACTCTTCCTTGCTTCCAGCCCCATACTTCCTTGAGCTAAAGTCATCCATAGCTACTTGCACAAAATGTGCCCAAATGTGATGATGGGTTGATGTGATAAGTTTTTCTTTTCATGCAAAACTAGTGCTTGGAATGACGGAATGAATCCAAAATTGTGGACAGGGAAAAAATGTTTGCCACATCACATGATATTTAAAGCATGATGAAATTTAGAACATTTAGACCCGTCAAGGCTCTGTTTGATTCGATTTGTACACCGTGTGCAACTGTACAATAGAGCCCATCAATGTCAGTTTGGCCTTTTTCTAACCTGCGTCCCCATACTTCACCACAAGGTGGCAGCAAACCCACAAAAAAGAAGCTCTGGTTTTAAAGGCAGTACAAAACCTCACGTCCACATTCTACCTGCCCTGGTGGGGTGATTCTTTTGCATTTTGATGTCGCACCAGAGAACAGGCAGAGCACAGACCCAAATACCAAACATTTGCCAGGGCTTGATGGAAACTGGAACTCCTAATGCCCCAATATAGGTGTAATTCTTGCTGAAAAACAGCGAGTTGAGAAAACAGACACCAATGGTTCACTGCTGTGGGCTCTCAGTTCATAGGGACATGTTTAAGCATTTCTATCCATTTCAGACATGCACTGGTATGTGAGGAGTCATCTTACTCAGAAGTAAACAACAGATGGATCAGCAAGAGCATGATCCTGTGCGCTGATCTAAATTGCCCCCACCCCTTCCGGAAACGGAAACTTGCCTCGTTGAGTGTGTAAACATGGAACCAAATGGACTCGCAAGGGTAATTTTTACGCTCATCAAAAGTTAAAATATTCACCATCTGGAATTAGCCCAAGTCTACACAACTAGAGAATGTAGAAGATGAATGGCCATTTTGATCTGTATGTTTGAACGTTTTGTATCCATGCTGGAATTGTGAACAAAAGCAAAAGAACTCGTTGGGGTGTTGGGGTCTGTGTGGGGCTAGAATGTGATCAGATGGAGGTCCGTGCCGTGTCTCTCACCGGGTGGTAGTGCTGTCCCGTGCTGAAGACCACGCTGCATGGAGGAGCAGCCACCTGCTGCTGGGAGGAGCAGGCTGTGGGGGGGAGGTGCTGCCCACTGCACAGAGGAGCAGCCAGGCCATGAGGAGGCACCGGGGTCACTGTGTAGGAGACTGGAACACTGGCTGCCTGCTGCAGCTGAGAGGAGAGGGAGAGGGACATTAGTACACTGTTTTTCAACATTTTTGATCCCAGGGCCCAACACTTTATTCAGCATGTGAGCCACGGACCACTGTTTGAGGACATTTTCACCCCACAGACCCCAAAACTAAATTTCTATTGGTTTTGTCCACAATTTCAGTTAGACTGGATTTTGGCAAAAACAAAACAAAACAGGCAAACATGCTGCAAATCAAAACAACCATTCTCCTACATTCACTATTTGTGTAGACTTCTTAATTACGGGGTGGATGGGCTCACGAGAGTCCAGTTTTTTCACCCCAGATTAATATGGAATTGTGCACAAACAACCATCAGAAAATATTGCATGATGGGTGCAAATCCCTGAAGATCAATGGTAAAAGGGAAATATATTCGCGCCCTCTTGTACTACAATTCATAAGTGACACAGCAACGTCACCATGCAATGAGAGCCATCCAATGTCAGAGTTGTGACATTGAGGAGCCAGAAACTGCACGCTCAATCAGCTGTTCACGCAGCCAAATATAGGGACAAACTGTGAATGGATTTTGCGCATAACTCACCTGTTCGTGCAGGTCCATGACCATGGCTCCTTGCTGCTGCTGCTGTTGCTGCTGTATTGCATGTTGTTGTTGGTGCTGATGGTGGTTAGGGTGGGGGTGCTGATGGGGGTGGTGGGCGGCGGGGTGCAGCAGCCGAGGCGACATGGCGGGTGGGTGGAACGCCCGGGGCTCCTCCGATGACGACGCGGCGGCACCACCGCCCCCACCGCCACCTCCTCCGGCCCCCCCGGTCAGGGGGGTCTGTCCGTACACGTGGCTGTTGTTGGGGGGGACGTGGGTGGGGGCAAACGTCTGGTGGTGGTGGTGTGGCGGCGAGGGGTGGGGGTTGTTGTTGCGGTGGTGTTGGTGTTGGTGGTGGTGGTAGTTTTCGTCCTGGAGCTCCGACGGAGACAGCCGCTGAGGGGGTCCTTGGGGGCCTTGCTGGGGTATGTGGCGGACGGGCCGCGAGAGACGACCGCGCTGGCGCCTGGCCGGGGGGCTGCGAGGAGGAGGAGCAAAATACAGAGCGGATTTACTAGAGAAAATACTGAAACCATGGAACACACAGGGAATTATTTTGGGTGCATTTGTTATTCCGGAGAGGTTTGTGTACTGATGACTACAAACCAGTGGCTGTAACATGACACAAACAGGAATGCTTCCAATCCCAGGATATTAAACATATGCACAGTGCATGTGGCGGCCATCTTGCCAGCAAGGTGCTAACTAGGTGCAACTTCACACAAGAAAGTCCATTCGTCCAAACAGAAAAGTCCCGTCCAATTGTTTTTACAGTTATTCGACCGGAATTTATGGATAAATTGCGATATAATTCACACCGCCATATTTCACTGGTCAGCTCTTATTTAGAAGTGCCAAATTTCCAAACAGGAAGGCCTCATCTCATGAAAGGTTGTTGTTTGACGAAGCACGCTCACATCCCGTTTACATTAGTGGAAGCTATCATAGCATCTGCTCTGGGGTGTGGTATTATACCTTGTTTTGACCCCAAATACCATCTGGGACACTTAAAGAATAACAAATACAGGCGATTGAAAGAAACAAATTGAATGGGACTATGATAATGGAGATGTGATCCTGATCATCCTGTTGCTGTGTTACTGGGAAGACAATCTAGCAATCTGATGCTAACGTAACATAATGACTGGACCAATCAAAGTAAATTGAGGTACATCTACGGCAATTATTATTGGTCTGAAGCTGTACAAAAAAAAAACATTTACACAACCATAACAGTGCCGCGAATGACATTGATATTAGAGACCCATTCTATTCTATCGATCATCATGTCACATCCATCCTTACCTGCGCCTGTGCCTGGCGGGCGTGTGGCACCTCTCTGGGTGGTGGTGGTGGTGGTGTGCGTAGTGCGTGTGGGGGTGGGGGTGAGGCGGGGGTCTCCGGTTGGGGGTCCCCAGCTCCCAGGGCCGGATGGGAGGGGACGGCGTGGAGGGAGGGGGCGCGGCGGCCGACGACAGCTGCTCCAGAACCGACTGGCTGGACAGACGCTGGCGCTTGGGACTGGGACTGTCCTCACTCTGCGGGGAGGAAGGAGACACCGAGGTTAGTGACGGCGTCAGTCAAGTCTAAAACATCTAAACTCCCATGTCCTGAAAATATCTAGTATCTATGGCAGGGGGTTTGCAACAGGTGGTACGGGGACCACCAGTGGTCCCTGAGAGGGTTCCAGGTGGTCCCCAGCTAAGTTGTTTAACCAGATGTAACTCTTGAGAACGTAAAAATGAAACCAAACGGACCCTGGCGGGTCCGTTTGGTTTCATTTTTACGCTCTCAAGAGTTAAAATATTTTCATCATGTGAATTAGTCCTAATCTACACAACTAGAAGATTAATGGTCATGGACGGAAGCAAAGGAAATCTTTAGTTTGGGGGGGGGGTCTGTGGGGCTAAAATGTCCTCAAAATGGTGGTGCGTGGCTCAAATGCTGAATAAATGGTGGGCCCTGGGATGAAAAAGGTTGAAAACCCCTGATCTATGACAACTATAGGGGCCGCTGTGGCCCTTGGGTACCAATAGTCCCGTCACCAGTGAAAAAGGTTACAGGGACATCTTTGGAGGCCCCTATGATTGTCATAGACACTAGAATATCTTCAGGAAATGATCTAATCCTGGAAGGGTCTGTAAAAAAAAAAAGTAATTTTAAAATCCTCATATTTCTTACATACAGCACCGTTGTCAGTACAGTGGGGGCTGCCATGGCTATTGTTTGACGCTGCTGAGTGACAAGGCTGATGACCAATCAGCTGCTGCAATGTTCTGCGTCACCAGACCTGAATCACCCAGTTTTTTTTTTTTTTTTTTCTTTTTTAGGTGGCGAGTCATGGCTGCAGCCAGGCTAGGTGCATACTGCGTAGGCAATAATGCAGCAAAATGTGTAGTATAAGGAGGGATCCATAAACTGCCACTTACTGGTTGAGGAGTTTTTATTTTAAAATGTCATAATAGCAGCAACGCTCCGGTCCTTCGACCCTCTGGAAGGACGAACAGAAAGACCAGAGGCCGGAGCATTGCTGCTATTATGACATTTAAATAAAATAAAATAAAATCTTCAACCAGTTAAGTGCCAGTGTGCGCCCCCCACCCACTCCCCTCCACCCCCTCCTCCTCCTCCTCCTCCTATGCTCCTCCACATTTGCTGCACTCTCACAGTTAAAAAAAAAAAAATCAACATTGATTTTTACATTATAAATTGAGGATGCCAGAGATAGAAATGCCATTAAAATGGGGGTCAGTAGACTAATACGCAGGTCAGAAAGGGGGGTGGGGGTGGGGTGCTTGGAATGAAAACGGGTTGAGAATCACTGGCGGTATCGATTGGCATGCTGCCAAGACTGTAGCTTGTGGTCAATCGCAAATATGTGCATGTAATTAGTGTAAATCATCGTCTTATAGCACGACTTTGTTAGTGACTCTGTTGTCTTTTTCCCCCTTTATTTTCCAACCAAGGTTCAGGTTTTAGGTTGTTATTAGACAAAATAAAAGATGGTGTTTTTCATTTGCCGCTTTCCTTAGTTTTATTTTTTGGGGCAGGGCATTCGAGCATCGTCCTGAATATATTTGTTTGTTTTTACGTACAAATATGATGAGGTGATTGTTTTTTATTATCTACTATAGAGACCTATTAGACTCCCAAGAAATTATATCTGGCCACAATCACAGGACCTATTGAATGTAACAAAGTGCCATATAGAGCCTATTGCACACAGATGTGTCGTCCATAGTACCTCAACCTTCACATTATAGCCTGGCTGAAGCTACAAATAACACTCATATTGGATGAAAAAACAAAGTTGGCCTTTAACTGTTTTGTCTATTACTACTACTACTACTTGTGATAACTTCAAGGACCACCAGTGGGCTCCCGGTACAACGGTTTGATTACCACTGATTCATATAACACTGTTCATACTATCTAATGAACACAATAAACAAACTGGTGAGATCAAAGACAAGGACACACACACACACACACACACACACACACACACACACACACACACACACACACACACACACACACACACACACACACACACACACACACACACACACACACACACACACACACACACACACACACACACACACACACACACACACACACACACACACACACACACACACACACACACACACACACACACACACACACACACACACACACACACCAAGATCAGATAGGATAGGATTTGAATAAAAGAAAAAAGATTGCAGCTGTGAGATTGAAGCTTAGTGTCAGCAGAGGAACAACTCAAAGACTGTTGAGAACTAAAGAGATAGAACATGGATTAAAATAGAGATAATAAACTAAATAAAGCATAAAACTATTAACCCACGCTTGGTGGAATCGTTATGCTTTAATTACTGAGAAACAGCAGGACAAAAAAGTCAAAGTGAAGGTTTTTAACTCAAATATTTTGCTTCTGGCAGGGGGTCCTTGTAACTACATATTTTAAGAAGCGTGAGGGGTCAGGGGCCACATACAGATGATTTTGGAGGTCCTCGACACAAAATATAGAGGACCGCAGACTGAGAAGCATCCTTTTTTTGTTTGTTGTTTCTCAGTAAACTGTCAGGAGGATTTAAAGAAGACAGTTTGTAGAATATGTTCTCAGGCAAAGATTCAAGTCCAGAACTAACAAGAAGATAAAAACGGCATGGTTTAAAAGCGAGGCTAAAAAAGGTGTATTAGTCTATTTTTGTTAAATCTTTCAAGCGTTTTAAAAAATACCCGTTAACATTGTCATTGCTATAACCTCTGGGACGTCCATTCCAGCGACTGGCTGGCTATGGGACCATCCGCGCTAGTGTGCAGAGGGGAAAAAACAACAACAACGAACCAACCGAACGACCGCCTATCAGTCAAATACGTGTATAAGCAAATAAATCAATTGGACATGCTTTACATGCCTTCTGGTGCACTATTCTATTCAATACACTGTTGCACAATCGCACACGAACACTCCTTTGTGACTCATGGCATTTCCTCCGCCCCGTGTGTAAGCGTGTGTGTGTGTGTGTGTGTGTGTGTGTGTGTGTGTGTGTGTGTGTGTGTGTGTGTGTGTGTGTGTGTGTGTGTGTGTGTGTGACTGTGTTCATGTGGGAGCAGGCCAGTGAAAGAGTTTTGTGCATGCGTTGCTGTTGTGGGACTGGGAGAGTGTAGTTACGCCACCACCCGGGCTCAGAGAGAGGCCCGGGGCGAGGAGGAGGAGGAGGAGGAGGGGGCTGTTTTAAAAGTCACTTCCGCTCCGAGCCGGAGAAATCCAAATATGGGACGTGCACACACAGGCCCTGGCTGCTGCCATGTGCGAGTCACGCATTTAGAATTCCCCCCTCGCAGGGGAAACAGCTCATGCAACAACGACAATAACTCCTGTGAAAAAAAGAAGAGTGGCAGTGTAATAGAACTAATCGGTTACACACGGCTCCAAGCCGGACCGTCACACAGGTTAGACTAATCTGTCCTGATGGACGGGGCAGAGACTCATAGGGCTTTGTGAAGCCTGTGAGTCACTGCTTACCGGCAAACACTGACTCTGAGAGACCCCGGGGCCCGGGCCTTTTTTGCAGGCATACGCGCACACACACACGCACGCACAATAACTGACTTCGTCTTGTGCAAAGTTTCCTTAATATCAGTGGTTTGGTTTTCAACCTTTTTCATACCAGGGCCCACTATTTATTCAGAATTTGAGCCACGGACCACCATTTGATGACATTTTAGCCCCACAGACCCCCAAACTAAAAGATTTTCTCTTGCTTTTGTCCACAATTTCAGGCTGGATTTCAGAAACTCAAAACAGGCAAACATACAGATCAAAATGACCATTAATCTTCTACATTCTCTAGTTGTGTAGACTTGGGCTAATTCACATGATGAATACTTTAACTCTTGAGGGTGTAAACACAAAACCAAATGGACCGGCAAGGGTCCATTTGGTTTCATGTTTACGCTCTTAAAGAGTTACATCTGGTTAACCAACTTCAGCCTGGGGACCACCTGGACCACCCGGAAAACCACGGCTTTATATGACCAGGAATCAAGACAAAAAACTTCAGACTTTTTTTTATAATGGACTTGGGTTCTATGTGGTCTACAGGTAATTTGCAAACCAAACAGACCTATATGTATTCTTTAGTCTTTGTTTTGGAGAGGCTAAATGTCATCAAAGGCATGGTCAGTGATATTGTTTTAATAAAGTCTGTCATATCAATCCTGTTATTTAGATCAAGAAAGGAGTTGATCAAGAAATAAATGTAACTAATCCTCCAGGCTGGCACAAACATGTCTGTCTAAAGGTGTATCGATACCTGCCAACCAGCGCTGTCTAGGTAAAGAACTTTAAAATGTGCTTTTAAAGTGAAGGACTACATATTAACCAGTTAAGAGTTTCTTTAATGTTGCTTTATACTGTATTGCCATCCGTCTATTAGAAAGGTATTGCCTTGAAGGCCCTAGTATTCGTTTTCAGGAAGTTTAAATAATAAATATACACTATAAGTGCAGGTTTCCACATTTTTGGCAAGCATTGTTGGAGATGGCCATATAATGACCAAAGATGCGATCTAAGCATATGACAAACATATTTTTCAATCCACATTCATTCAATTTAACCCCCCAGGCTCACTACGCTGCTCGATAAGAAGCAGCCGCTCGGTAAGCCTGATCAATAGGGTGCTGCTCATTATCAATAAAAATGAACGAGCTCGGGCTCTAATTGCGATCTCAATCGAGATTGACATTTTGAGCAAGGCATCGTGCAGCAGCGCCTTACACATCAAATGATCAGCGAAGACAGAGTGTTGGTGGATGGATGAACTCTCCACAAGACAAGACAGTGTGGTAAAGAAAGTTAACCAAATGGACTAGAGTCAGTCTAAGTTAGCACTGAGGATTTCACTGTGGAATCACACATAAACACCTCCTCTCTCTCTCTCTCTGTGTGTGTGTGTGTGTGTCTCTCTCTCTCATCGTGGGAGAGAGAGGCACGTTTTAACAGAGTGTGATAAAAATGACTCAGCGGCTGTGACTTTTAACAGACACGCACGGCCGCACGCGTGCACGCACGCACACACACACGTGCGCGCAAAGTGGCAGCACCGCACACAAAACGCTCAGCAGCCTTGAGAGCAGCATGATAGTTAACAGGAAACAGCTGGAGATCAGACTGCTGCACACACCATGGATGTATTAACAGAGCACACACGCACACGCACACACACACACACACACTCATGGAAACGACAGCCACAAACAGGGTTAACAGCAGCAGCAGTGCACATGCTGCACTGTTCACACGCGGGCAGCCAGCTGCCACCGTGCACTAGTTGTACAACAGGCCTGTAAAAGGAACAACGTCTACCCTAACAAAACACTGTCTGTCTGTCTGTCTGTCTGTCTGTCTGTCTGCCTGTCAATCCTCTCTGTGCCCCAGGATGGACTGGACGTCTTTAGAACAAGTGGTTTTCAACCTTTTTGATCCCAGGGACCACTATTTATTCAGCATTTGAGCCACAGACCACCATTAGAGGACCCCACAGACTACAAAACTAAAGATCTCTTTTGCTGGACAATACCATGCAAGCTGGATTTGGGAAACAAAACAGTCAAACATGCAGATCAAAATCACCATTAATCTTCTACATTCTCTAGTTGCAGACTTGGGCTAATTCAGATGATGAATATTTTAACTCTTGAGAGTGTAAACATGAAACCAAATGGACCCGCAAGGGTCCATTTGGTTTCATGTTTACGCTCTAGAGAGTGTAAACATGAAACAGTTACATCTGGTTAACCAACTGTCCATCATTTAGCCTGGGGACCACCCTCTCAAGGACCACTGGTGGTCCCCGGACCACCTGTAGAAAACCACTGGTTTAGAATGTCACGCCGACACGTACACGGTGCCTCAAAGCTCACTCTGTGTGCGTGTGTGTTTTTTTATTGTACTAATTGTGAGGGGACACATGTCCCCCAAAAGATATATTCTTGGTCCTCACAGCAACAAAAAAAATAGTGGTTTCTGTGTCAGTCAAAGCCGATACCAAATACCGCTAATATTCATAATAATACAAAATATATGAAGTCGACCAACCGGGAATAGCAGAATCCTCACTCAAATGTGCACTTAAAGGAGCATTCAGTGATTTGGAAAATCCTCCTGTCCTTCCGGTAACAAGATGTACACATGCACACTCTCTACAGCGGGAGGCCGACAGCACATACCCAAAGGCTCACACCAACTGTCCTGATTGGAGGAAGGCCTCCCTCATCATCATTGGACGAAAGGATTTTCTCACAAACCACAAACTGAAGAAAAAGCTCCAAAATATCTTTAAAGTAAAGTCTTTAGGGTTGAGATAAGACATTCAAAGGTTAAGTTTAGGTGTAGGGAGTTAGATCTTGCCCTTTTTTCCCCTTGCTATTTTCAAACGTTGCTATCCTAGAAACGTTGAAGTGTATCACATGCTCACACTGTGCCCTGAGTCTCACTCTCTCTGTGAACCCCCCTTCCTCCTCTCTCACACACTCTCACACACACACAGATTCTGAAACCATATACACTACTGCAGTCATGGATTGGCACAGGATTTGACCCCGAAGCTTGGCCAGCTTATGAGAAAACCCCAATGAAAACAATGACCTCACTCTGTCTGGAGGAGAAGGAGCTATACGATAGGAAGAGAGACGGCTCCCATCAAACGAAGAGAGGAGGAGGAAGAGAGACAGACAGACAAGAGATGGAACGTGAAATGCTGTGTGTATGTGTGGTGTGTGAACGTGTGTGTGAGGTGTTTTGGCTCCTACCGTCCAGGCCTGTTATTATGCTATACTAAACGTCAAAGAAGCATCACCACGCTACCTTCTTCTCCCCTCCATTATCTGGCTCAATTTCCTCTATTTTGAAGGCATTATCAGCGGCCGTATAAGTTTAATGGTTATACTGTTGTCTTTGATAGCGCTTGGCTGTGGGTGGTGGGGGATGGGTTTGCTCTTTATGGTTTTATTACTACCTTTTCAGTTCCTGAGAAGGAAAAAAAGCACTGCAACCATTTGCCCACCATGATGCCATGTCTGGAGAAAAGAGAACAAGCAAGCCAACACTCAAGAGAGCGTACAAATGGAACCAAATGGACCCTAACGGGTCCATTTGGTTCCATCTTGAGTGACAGACAGACCCATTATGGGGACCCTGGAGACCCCCTGTAAGTACCCAGACCACACTTTGGAACGACTGCTTCAAATTGTCCCCCAGCATGGGGGGACAATACGTGTCAGTTGTTTCAAACCTTTTCTTGTCAAGGAGGACAGCCAGTTTGATATTGTATATTTGGTTCTTTGGGCATCTGGTCAGGATGACTCTCGAGCGTCTCCCTAGAAAGGTCCTCGACACACGTGCCACTGGGAGGAGGAGACCCCCGGGGCAGGCCAATTGGGACCAGACGGAGGGATTACATCCACTCTATGGGCTTTGGAAAGTCTCCAGGAGGTCACTGATGTTGCTCAGGACAGGGAGGTCTGGTGGAGCTGCTGCGCCCACGACCCAACTACGGATAAGCGGTTGGAGAACGATGGATGGATGTATGGAGGACAGTAAGCACTATCCAGGGCAATAAAGAGCAATGCTAATCTGTTAAAACACCTTAAAGTTCAAGGGGCAATGAAAGTTAGTGGGCAAAGACCCCAACACAAACCTGTGATTCTGATTAAAAACAAAAATAATATTGTACCCACTGTGTGGATTGTGTGCAGCCATTTTCTTTTTCTTCTTCAAGAACACCTGCCATGGCCATCCTCTGATCTACAAGCTCACAGCACATCGTGACAAGATTGTTCATACTCCCAGATCTGCTTTATTTCAAACAAATCATGGATTTGTCTTGATTTCGATTCATGCGTGGTCCAAAAATAGGAACAGCAGAATGACACTTGGAACACGGGCGATTGATGGAGGAAGGATCGTAGAAAACTATTTTACGCCGAAAACATAAAACGTCCCTGCCGGGCAGAAACTACAAACCATGATATGTCCATACTGTTACAAAAAATAATACACACAGCGACGGAAACCATGCAAGGCACCAACCAGCACATTCGGCAGCTAGTGTCTTGCCCAAGGACACTTCCGACATAGACGGTGAAAAATGGTTCCTCAACCAACTAATTTCCATCATCTCCGACACTGACGCGTTAGTGGTGGCACCAGTCACCCGTCGACCGACCCAGCCCCCCACCATATTCCTCTGAACACCCCCACCCCACCCCTCTCTCTCTATCTCTGTGCCCAAAACCCCCACGGGACACAGACGACAGCGCCAGTGCCCATTTTCATATCTTAAGCCCAGCCCCCCATTTCCACCCCCACCCAGCACTGTCACCTCCTCTTCCTTCTATCAGATACTGTAACAGTCTCAGTCTCTCCCCCAACCCCCTATTACCCCTTTCCATCACACTCTCTCTCTCTCTGTCTGTCTTGTCCTTGTCCTGCCCTTAAATCTGAGGGGTGGGGGTGGCAGGGGGTTGGGGAACATGGCAAGAGTTCATTGAAAAGGAAAACACACACACACACACGCACACACACACACAGGGGCAGTCCGTCTGTCGAGCAAATGCAGGGGTCTTGCCCATTAGTATGAAAGTTTGATGGGCCTGTCTGCCCATGTTAGAGGAAAGGGCCAGTCTGAGACAAAAGAGTGTGTGTGTGTGTGTGTGTGTGTGTGTGTGTGTGTGTGTGTGTGTGTGTGTGTGTGTGTGTGGTGTGTGTGTGTGTGTGTGTGTGTGTGTGTGTGTGTAACCCCCTATAGCAATAACCAAACGCACTGTGCATATGCAGTACGTCTCTTGTTTGCGAGGAGGATGGTCGTTGAAAACACACACAACCTTGTTTAAACTTGTCTGCACTACAACCAGGAGGAACAGAGAGAAAAACACACTGTCGGTTTCATCATCAGTTTCCATATATGCGCACACACACACGCACGCACGAGAACGGTGAGTCTCCTTGCAAGAAACACATTGTGCAAAGCTACATGTAGTGCTATTACATTCTGCACTGTACACACACACACACACACACACACACACACACACACACACACACACACACACACACACACACACACACACACACACACACACACACACACACACACACACACACACACACACACACACACACACACACACACACACACACACACACACACACACACACACACACACACACACACACACACACACACACACACACAAAATGCCCAGCCAGACACACAGTACAGTTTAGACTGGACACACACATATTCAGACATAACAGATTGGACTGCACGCACACACGCACGCGCGCACACACGGTTACAGCCACTGTCACGATTAGAACAATTAAGTTGATGATTCATTATCAGTTGTCACACAATTAACAGTTGCAATTAACAATTTAATTGTGTAACATGTTTACCGTCAGAACTTATAATGCAAATGTTGTTTATTTCTGGCTTTTGGACTTCGTTAAGAACAAATCAGATATGACAAGTAATATACATAATTTAATTGTTTTCATACTTTCAAACTAATACATTAGTATAATTAGCATACCATAGTATTATTAGATTTTATTAGACAATTGCCACACTGGACTCATGGCTGAAGTTTTCGAAATGAACTATGTCTCCATACGTCAGTGGTGCACAACCTTTTTCATGTCAAGGACCCCTGGAATGTCCTGTATTTGGCTGCCCCCCCCCCCCCCCCCCCCCCCCCCCCCCCCCCCCCCATATCAGGAACCTCCACTCTGAAATAATAATCATTCAAAGAGCCATAGCTTGTAGATCTGCAATTTCTCAATAGCTACTGTAAAAAGTTGGAATTAATGATTTAATTCCCCCCCCCCCCCCCCCCCAAGGGAGCATTAGATCTCTCTCTCTCTCTCTATATATATATATATATATATATATATATATATATATATATATATATATATATATATATATATATATATAAATATATATATATATATATATATAATATATATATATATATATATATATATATACCTTTAATATACCTTTAATTGCCTAAGATGTTTACCGTCAAAACTTATAATACAAACAAATTTCATTTATTACAGGCCTGTGTTCCTTGTAAAGAAAGGTTGCACAAATCAGATATGACAATTAATATACATCATTTAATTGCTTTTACACTTACAAAATAATACCATAGTATTATTAATTTACTATCATTCTTATATTTAAGGATAGATAGGGCAGGAAACAGGGAGAGAGAGAGATGAGGGTGACATGCAGTAAGTTACGGTCGTTGGGATTGGGAGTCGAACCTGTGACACACTGCCAGAGTTCCTGGACCTGCTGAGCCACAGCCCAGGATATGACAAGAACAATTATGATCATCTCAAATAATTGCCATTAGACAATTAGTCACAAGTCTGCACAAGTCTACACACACAGAGAGAGGATGCACGGAGCGCAATGCACAGACACACACTACAAACTGGACAGACAGCACAAACTGTACACATACACCCACACAGTACAAACTGAACGAACACTCACACACACAGTACAAACTGGACACACACACACACACACAGAGCAGACACACCCTCCAACATTCTATTTCACTCTGTCCACACTTGGAACACACAAACCCACACACAGGAAGTGTGGAGAGCAGCTGTTCTGGTTTCCCCGTCAACAAGCGAGGCACAGAAAACCAAAATAAAGACCGGGCCGAGTCCAGGGAGAGCAGTCTGACTAAACACACGCACACACACACACACACGCGCATGTGTCCACACAGAGTACACACACTAAACTAACTGGCAAGACATTCTATCAAACCCTAATGAACATTAAAGCGTGCTAATGATCTGTCCATTTGTGACTCTGTTCACACACACACAGAAGCAAATGGACATTGATGGGACCATTTGGTTCCGTTTTAAAGGGGCACTTCGACATTGACATTTAGAAGATTTAGAACACTTTCTTGGTCGTCTTTAATAAGTGGTTTTAGATATTTTAGCAGTGAGTGAGCCGAGTGCCTCTGATGTCACTGTCATCAGCTACTACAGCTAACCATAATGCTTTGGTGCACTGCCCCTCCTTGTGAATAGGGGGAGGGGCTGTCTCACTGAGACAACAAGTAGTCCAGGGAGTGTCCATGACATCAGAGACACTGGACTCACTGCTAGAATATCTAAAATATCCAACAGCACATATATTACACACATAAAGACCACCTGGAAAGTGTTCATGAACTCTGTTAAGTTAACATCTGGTAAATGATGGAAGGTTGGTTAACCAGATGTAACTCTTTGAGAGCGAAAAAGATGAAACCATAAATGGACCCTTGCAGATCCATTTGGTTTCATGTTTACACTCTCAAGAGTTAAAATATTCATCATCTGAATTAGCCCACTCAAGAGTTAAAATATCCAAGTCTACACAACGAGAGAATGTAGATTATTAATAGTCATTTTGATCTGTATGTTTGACTGTTGTTTCCCAAATCCAGCCTGGAATTGTGGACAAAAGCAAAAGAAATCTTTAGCTTTGGGGTCTGTGGGGCGAAAATGTCATCTGTGGTGAATAAATAGTGGGCCCTGGTATGAAAAAGTTTGAAAACCACTGATTTGTAGAATTGAGTTCTCAGATCAAAATGGGCTTAAGAGCATCAAATAAATGTCACACGATTCGATTTGGTTTCATTTCACATCCTCAAGAGAAGCCTCTCTCTCTCTATATATATATATATATATAAAAAACAAAAAAACAGTGGTCCGCGGGTGGTTTGGGTGACTCCAAATGCCAGAATTAAATAATGGACCTCCATATGAAGGGCAAGAAAAAAGGTTGAGAGGGGGAAAATGCACTGAACCAAGATTTCAAAGCCCATTTCATTTCCTCCGCTACCGTCTCCCCCTCCTCTCTCTCTCTCACCAACCAGGCCCACAGCTGGAGGTGAAATCATTAGCGATACCCCCTCCCTCGCTGCTTTCCTTTCCTTCAAGACTCCTACAACACCCCCCCTTCCCCCAATACCCCCCCCCCCCCCCCCCCACACACACACACACACACACCAGTATCCTGCCTCCTCCTCTTCCACCTTTTTCCACCTCCTTCCTCGCCATTTTTTTGTCGACTAAGACTAAAGACTAGGTCCAAGGTGTTTGATCTTTAGTCGACTAGCAACAATAAATAATTTCACAAGATGAAGAAGTATATCAAGTGTGTGTTTAAAGTTTATGATTAGGTCTTAGTCTTTTGTTGAACATGGGTATTTTTAATTGTTTCCTTTTTCTTTTATCGAGTACTTGAACAAGTACATGAGTATTTTCAGGAGAGCAGGTCAATTGATACTAAGACAAAAAACTACTGAACTAGAGCATATATAAGCCTACAATGAAGAATAGAAAGACTAAATCACTAAGACTAAATCATTACGTCAACTAAGACTAGAACAAAAATGAATTTCAGAAGACTAAATGGAACTAAAAGACTAAATGTTAATCCCCCAAAAAATGGCAACAAAAACCAGTGTTCAAACAGCTTTCTGCTTCTATATGGGCCGACTGCATGGAACACACTCGCACTGTATACATTCGACTCCAGTAATAGTACTTGGTGTGATGTACTTTCCACCTTTATGCTGCCATACGGTACACCGTAAGGATTGTTAAAACATAACACTAATCAACAGCACTTGGATGGCACCATGTATGTTACCCATTGCATTATCACCAAATACAAGACACGTCTATAAAAAGCCCTGCTACTTCAGCATTAATAGTGTGAATTCAATGCATGGACCAACATACCGGTAGCTCTAGCCATCCTTAAAGGGATATTTCACTTATAAAATGACATTTTGGTCATTTTATTTATAGTCTATTCAGTCACATGTGAACACGCCAGAGAGTTTTTAAGTTCATTTAGTATTCCATTCAGCATTTAGATGCTTGATGTTCATTTTAGCTGCCCCGCCTCCTATATACAAACCCACTATAACTTAAAACTAAATTTTAACCTAATAGATTAATCGAAAACACCAAACCTTTTTGTCTGGTGACTGATATCGTCCCCCTAATACGTGAGAGGGCCATGGCATTTCCTTTACGGTTTTAATTTATTTTTAAAATATTGTGTTGGAAAATGTAGCAGCCTCCATAGTTGCGGCCAAACAATTAAAACATTATTTTAAAATAAATGAATCAAATGAGAAAGCACGGCCCTCTCAAGTAATATCACCAGAAAAAACAATGACTGAATCTAGCATGATTAAAATGGAGTTTTAAGTTATAATGGGTTTGGATAGGAAGGGGGAGGGGCAGTTAAAATGAACATCAAATATCTAAATACTGAATGGAGTAACTTATAAACTGTCTGGGGTTAGTGGGGTGTTCACATTAGACAGAGTAGACCAGGGGTTTTCAACCGGTGGTCCGAGGATCACCAGTGGTCCTTGAGAGGGTTCCAGGTGGTCCCCAGCTAAGTTGTATAACCAGATGTAACTCTTGAGAACGTAAAAATGAAACCAAATGGACCCTGGCGGGTCCATTTGGTTTCGTTTTTACACTCTCAAGAGTTAAATATTCATCATGTGAATTAGTCCTAAATCTACACAACTAGAAGATTACCGTAATGGTCATGGACAGAAGCAAAGGGAATCTTTAGTTTGGGGGGGGGGTCTGTGGCTCAAATCCTGAATAAATGGTGGGCACTGGGATGAAAAAGGTTGAAAACCCCTGGAGTAGACTATAAAATGACCAACAGTTATTTCAAAGTGAAATATCCCTTTAAAGAGCTCCTACCACTAAAAAATAATGAATAATCATATCAAGCAAAACATGTCTATTCTAAGCAGGGGAATATCTATGTGGTTTACAGGACGACAGAAAGAACCGTCTGCCAGCACGTCATATTGTGTTCATGCTGCAACACAGCCCCTCTATCTGTTTACACAGAGCTATGACTTCAGTGTGGAAACATGAAAATCGCATTCTGTGTATGTCATACACACGCACATAGGAAACAGTAATGCTACGTGCCTGTGTGCCTGTGTGCATGCGACGTTCCACTAATATTTGAGTAAGGCCGCGACATTGCTCAGCCACTTTGATTCCATGAGGTCTATAGATGTGTATGTGCAGTTACTGGACCAGCAGGTACCCATTAACCTTGCGTTTTAAAGGACATAGAGGCAACTTTTCCAGTGTTTATAAACAGAGCAGCAGTCTCCGCCCTGCTGGAGACTGCTGTGCTGCGATTGGCTAAAACGCTGCCTCCATCCCCCAATAACAAGAGACTGTACTGTACTGGGATGGGCAAAACAACTCAGCTGAAGTAGACAGGAAAAAGGCAAAACAAATATAGGTAAAACCTCCCTCTATCGCCTTTAAAATAAAATATAAACACAAAAATATGGTAACAAAAATAAGCACAGTCTAGCCGTGTGTGTGCGCGCGTGTGTGTGTGTGTGTGTGTGTGTGTATTACCTTGTCACTCTCATCTCCGTATGTGCGGTCGGGGTGACAGTGGTAAGCTCCTCCAATAGCGCCTGCAAGATAGAAGCAAAGAAGCATAGAGGATCACTCACACACCCAAGATGACACATGACTATACTACCACTACCTATTCACACGCTAAAGCCTGGTGGTTGGAACGTTAAGCCCGACCATCTGGGAGGACCTATAGTTTGGTCTACAATGGAATGGGACTGATACAGAAGTTAGTATACCACAAACGCACAGTATCTTATCCAAGAACCACAGAAGAGGCTGACACCCCCCCCCCCCACCCCAAAAAACACCCCTCCCAATCTTGACATCCTTAAGCCCAACGAAGACACTCTAACAATCGCAAACTAAAAATGACTGCTGGTTGATCCGACGAGTCGACTTGTGGGACTATAGCTCACCATTCATTAAATTAAATTGGGGAGCCATTTAGTCAGCGCACAGGCCGTTATGTTCCCTGAGATTGCATCTCTTCTCTCACTGGCCTTGGTTTCCTCTCTCTCTCTCTCTCTCTATAGTTACTACAACGCTCTCCTATCTGGGAAAAAAAAACGGTGTAAGATGCCAAAATTAAATCTTTTAATTCAACGTTGAAGGTAAGTGCTCGACTAGTGCGCCATTCTGAAAGTGCCCTTCTTCATTTTAAGTGGTAAAATGGTGCATTTATAGCGCCTTTTATCCGAGGCTCTTTTGAAAGAGATGGGCGAAAGGCAGTGCATTACGTTAACACTCTGATGACAGATAGAAACCATGCAATTAGGGTTTCAGAAGAGTCTTGCTCAAGGACACTTCGACATCGGCTCTGGGGGAGCCCACAGGATTCGAACTGAGAACCCATGTGGTCACGTTACCCCTGAGCCACCCACCACCGGCCTATTGTATTCACCTATTTACATCACTCCAAAATCCATTTTTTGCCATGTATTATCTCTTACTCATATCCCCCTCTTGAGATGGCTGAAACATGCTGAACCAAAAGTGTGAGTGTCAGCATACTATTGACATGGTGAAGAGGCTATATATGACAAAAAAAAGCATTTTGGACTGATGGAAATAGGTGTATTTGAACAACACCAGAGAGCCGCACTCTAAGCTTATGATGGGGTAGGGGAAATAACAATTTTTTGTTCACAAAATAACTGGACCACTTTTTTGGGAAATAAATCTACAAATAACGTTAAGAAAGCCTTCTGGGGTGATATTCTCCTTTAAGGTCTATTGTTTTCATAGCTATTCATCACATATATCAATCCCAATCTCTCCCTCTGTTCTCACATCTTCAGGCTCGCTAGTAATGTTTTTTTGGCCAGTGTATGTCGCCTTTGATCCACTGTATACATTTAATCCTTTTGTTATTGTTGTCACAATAGACAAAAACAACAGAATGTTTGGTGACAGGGGGGTGGAAAGCAAGGTGTCCGCGCGGCACGTGTGTGTTCCGTGAGCAACTGTGAAGAGAGATGGCGGCAAAACAACAATAGCAGCTCCGAGTGAAATACATATGGTATTGTCTTGTCTTTAACATCAGAGGCTTGAGAACACACACACACACACACACGCACATAGTAAACACAGTATAATCCTGGATTAGAGGAGCTTTCTGATGATACCGCTGCTTGCCTCGCCACTAAGACTTTTACTCTTTTTTGTTTTTCATCGGCCCGACTATATCCTTTCATCTTCTTATCTTCAATTCCATTTGGTGGTGTTTTTGTGTTTTGTTTTCGTCCCGTTTCGTTTGTGGGTGAAGCATAGCGCCGTTTTTTTTTTTTTTTTTGCAGCAGACGTCATCCACCACCACAGATGGTGGACAGCAGACCGACTTGCAGAGAGTGTTAGAGGGGTAGGGGATGGAATCCTATAAGAGGGGGCACTTTTGGATAAAAAAAAGAAACAAAATCGAAAACAGCAGATCTTGACAAGCTCACAACGCCGAGAGCTTGTAGATCAGCTCGATATATCGGTCGTACCGATATATCGACATATCGGACGATATATGCCTCGAACAGAAAAAGAAAGACAGAAAATGGAATTAAGTCAATTATGTGAATGTCGTATTCTATTGTTTACTTGAAAGAGAAAATAAATTTGGAGTTTAGAAGTTTTTCAAATGAGTTTTTTATTATTTTAATTCATTATTAAACACCGGTCCAAAACATCGGTAACATCGGTGTAGTTTTTTCCAAAAATTGGTATCGGCCCCCAAATATGGCATCGGACAGACTCTAGACTCTACCCTGTCCTCGTCAACTAGTGGGGATGTGATCTGATGCCTCACATTTTGTTTTAAATGCAAAATTTGGTCATGACTTGTAGTGTATCCTAACACTAATGCTTGCCTGTCACAATGTGGGACAAGATCTTGATTTTGTGGAGCACCACAAAAGGTCTTGTAAATGAGGAGCTAGCCTACACAAAGAGGGACTTCTGGTCATCCTAGGTATGTTATGGAAAGGAAAAGGAGTGACATGTGCCCTTTCTTTCACCATGTACTAAATGCTGTGTTCGTGGTATGGAAAAGGGCACGGGATGAAGCCCCCCCTTAGAGGTCTATGTGTGCACATCCCTGGACCACTGTCTATCTATATAGATCTGGCCTTGGCTTCCATGGGGTGCAATCAATCCCCCAAGGGCACTCCTACCATCACTCCACTACACAGACCGTTAGGTAGGTAGAGAAAGATGCAAACAGACCTTTTTCATTTTTTTTTTAAATTCTAATAGCATTCTCTCCTGTCAGCGATTTTGTTTTGATTTTTCTTTTCTCTTCCTGCTCACAGTTCCTTCCTTTGAAGAGGATCTGTGATTGACAACAAAGAGTGTGTGTCTGTTGTTTAGAGAGAGAGAGAGAGAGAGAGAGAGAGAGAGAGAGAGAGAGAGAGAGAGAGAGAGAGAGAGAGAGAGAGAGAGAGAGAGAGAGAGAGAGAGAAGAGAGAGAGAGAGAGAGAGAGAGAGAGAGAGAGAGAGAGAGAGAGAGAGAGAGAGAAGGTAGGGAAAATATTTTCACAAGTGGAATCTCTCTCAGGACTGAAACCTGTACTCCCTTCTTGCAGCACCAGTCCATATATACTATACGTCTAGACCAGAGGTTTGTAACCTTTTTGACTCCAGGGACCACCATTTATTCAGCATTTGAGCCACGGACCACCATGTGATTACTTCACACAAAAGACCTAAAATTAAAAGAATTCTTTTGGTCTTGTCCAGAATTCCAGGCTGTATTTTGCCAACAAAACAGTGTAAACTAAATTAAGTGGTGCTAATTTAGATGATGAATATTTTAACATAAATAAAACCAGGGCCCCCTTCCTTGAAAGGGATCTGGCCTGATTCTCTTGTCTCTCATTGTGAAGGAGGACTCCGGTGGCTTATGGAGTCAGAGGTTGAGTCACTCTGCAGCCAGTCAGTCACTCTATAGGCTGCAGCCTGGCAGGCAGCGCAGCTGAAGCCACAGGACAGGTTTCAGGACGTTGTAGCAGTGTGTGGAATTCAGGTTCAGCCACAGAGGAATAACAAGGCATAAAGGCAGAGACGACACAGAGACGACGCTGCTCGCTGTTCTGCCTGCGCTAAGCTAACCTGCACCATACAGTGTTAAATACACCCGTTTTTTGCTAGTCGAATCGAATACTTTGGTAGTCGAATAATTGTCGACTAGTCTATAGTGATATACATATTTGTTTTTTAGCCAATAAAATGTGTGATTCTGGACTTCCCATTGAAAAAATACATGCCTATTACACTACTGTAACTCAGTTACATTATGACATGAAAAATGAGCAATCAACCTACAATTACTACCAACACCACAGCACACATCCACAATGCCTGCTGCAGAAAATTGAAAAATATATATCAAAAATTATTATTACCGAATAACGAATAGTGAATTAATAGTCGAATAGTGTTTTGCTAGTCGAATAATCGACTAGTCGAATATTCATTTAATGCCCTAACCTGCACCATACAGCGTTAAACACTTAAAGCAAGGGACCACTATTTATTCATCATTTTAGCCACGGACCACCGTTTGGGGACATTTTTAGCCCCCACAGACAGCAAAACTAAAGATTCCTTTTGTCCACAATTCCAGGCTGGATTTGGGAAACAAAACAGTCAAACATACAGATCAAAATGACCATTAATCTTCCACATTCTCTTGACATGTAGACCTGGGATAATTCACATGATAAATAATATTGTTTACGCTCTCAAGAGTTACATCTGGTTAACCAACTTTACATCATTTAGCCTGCATGGGGACCACCTGGAACCCTCTCAAGGACCACTGTTGGTCCCCTGACCACTGGTTGAAAACCACTGACTTAAAGCCTACAATATATATACCCTTCATTGGCACCATGGCGATCCCCCAGGGGTCTGTACTTGGGTTTTGCTCCTTCTTTCGCCCTCCTCATCCTCCGACTCTACGTCGAATCTCTTTGGCCGAAAATGGCCGACACACAAACTTCACCACAACAACGCGTTGTGACGCGTTCTTTTTCACACCGTAGAAAACGAAGGCTGGTGTTTTGTGTTATACTTACACAGACAAGAGGTAGGCCTTGCTATAGGACCACGCTCTGTGTGTGTGTGTGTGTGTGTGTAGGTGTGTGTGTGTAGGTGTGTCTGTGTGTGTGTGTGTAGGTGTGTGTGTGTAGGTGTGTGTGTGTAGGTGTGTGTGTGTAGGTGTGTGTGTGTAGGTGTGTGTGTGTGTAGGTGTGTCTGTGTGTAGGTGTGTGTGTAGGTGTGTTGTGTAGGTGTGTTGTGTAGGTGTGTGTGTGTGTGTGTGTGTGTGTGTGTGTGTGTGTGTGTGTGTGTGTGTGTGTGTGTGTGTGTGTGTGTGTGTGTGTGTGTGTGTGTGTGTGTGTGTCTACACAGCTAATAGGTAGGAGTGACCAGATTGAACACACCGGGAGAAGAGAATTCTCAAGGGACACACACACACACACACACAGGATGAAACGATCTGTATTGGTAACACAAACACGCCGCAAAATGTTCTATTTAACCGCAGTCTCTCAGGGATCCATGCTTCCGGACACTGCACGCCGTGAGCTTGTAGAACAGCTATTGGTTTTGGCAAATATTCATCTGTATTGACTTTTAAGACGTGTCCAAAACTGCCATGCCAAGGTTTAGGAGTGTAAGAAAAGAAATTAACCCAAACAAAACCATAATATGGGTCTGTTTGGGGTTCATTAGAACCCAGAGCAATGGGAGGTATAGATGGAAACACGTGACAGGCAGGACATAGCGTTTCTCTCAGTACAAACATTAAAGATATAATAGGTAACTTTTTCATTAAAACAAATCTTACATTTGTGACTTTCATATGCGTCACATAAGCCATTCCCTGACTTTCAACCCTCAAGGCCTGTTCTAAACATTTTTTTATATATAGACTCCACTGTTCCATTTCCCACAACCACACACAACCAATCAGAATGCGATTTAAGCGCAAGGGATGCTGGGGAAATGCAGGACTCTATCAAAAAAATGCAGTACTGGCAGTGACCACTAGCTAAAGCTACCTAGTACATCTTTACACTTCATTGTCAATGGCATTTTAAAAGAAAAACAACTGCGGTTGGAAAAAAAAAATAAAACATTAAACCTGTAGAAAAAGGTTCTCATAAGTGAGTGCCTTTGGAGAAACAAAGCGAACTACAAGCTTGTAGGTTAGCCATTTTGGTGGCACAACAGCACTGTTTAACTAGTGGAGATTTGCTGTAATGACGAGGATTAAAAAACAAATCCATTCAATGCGAAAAGCTGCGTTCAATTTCAGGAAACTTTGGGGGGGGGGGGGGGACATGACACTAGCATGTCGCAGGGACTTACCCGCAATCCAAACCCTTGATGCTGAGTGCCAAGCAGGGAGGCATTGGTTCCCATTTTTAGAGTCTTTGCTATTATCCGGCCGGGAATTGAACCCCGATCTCCCAGTCTCAGGGCGGACACTCTAACTACAAAGCCAGAAGGGGAGGGGGGGCAGTGCAGTTTTACAGACTGCTAGGCGGGGGGGCAGGAGGCTGAACGAAGCCCCCTTTACCATGTGTGCATGGCCGAGAGAGAGAGAGAGAGAGAGAGAGAGAGAGAGAGAGAGAGAGAGAGAGAGAGAGAGAGAGAGAGAGAGAGAGAGAGACAGAGAGAGAGACAGAGAGAGAGAGAGAGAGAGAGAGAGAGAGAGAGAGAGAGAGAGAGAGAGAGAGAGAGAGAGAGAGAGAGAGAGAGAGAGAGAGAGAGAGAGAGAGAGAGAGAGAGAGAGAGAACGTAGGGTGGGGGTTGGTCGCAGCTCTTCTCTTCTTGACTGCTATCGATTTCCTGTAAAGCCTGAGAGTGCATCAGCTATTTCTATCCATTTCCTCCACCCCACCCACCCCTCCCCTCCCCCCTCATCCCTCTCTCCACGCGCTCACACCTACTACCCCCACCCCTCCCTCCACCACCACCACCCCTCTCTCACACTCTCCATCACTTCATCAACACCCCTACCATCCCTACAAACCTCTCCCTGTTCCTCTCTCTCTCTGCTGGCCTGTGTGTGTGTGTGTGTGTGTGTGTGTGTGTGTGTGTGTGTGTGTGTGTGTGTGTGTGTGTGTGTGTGTGTGTGTGTGTGTGTGTGTGTCTCCAGCCACCATCGCCTTGCTTTTTCTTATCAGAATCCCCCCCGACCCGCCCACCATCTCACTTTTATCAAATCCCGTCTCTCTCTCTCCCCGTCTCTCTCTCCTCTCTGTAGCCATTCCTCCCCTTCTGTCGATTGTCTCTCCTCCCATCGCCATCTCCACTTGCATCTAGCCTCCTACCCTCTGCCTCCATCTCTTCTTCACCTTCTCCACCTGTACATCCAACCCCCGATCTTTTCATAATCACCCCCCAAGATCGTTGAAATGTTTCCGTAAGACAAACTACTGATAGAGGCAAAAGTCTGTTCATAAATGTACCGAAATAACTTTGTGCTTCCGGGTTTGTGACATTTATAAAAAGCCACGCCACTGTCACACAGTAGTAATGTATGAATGGACTTAGGGTGCTAGTACTCTATGAACAGAACGCCATAGAGTACTATGACGTATGTACTACTATGAACAGAAAGGCTGTGTGTCAGTCTGTGCTATTTCAGAGAGTTGGGAGTGAAATAGGGCTGGTAGACTGGTATATCTCTCTGGATATCTTTCTCTCCCTGTATCTCTCTACCTTTATCTTACCTTCTTCCCCTCTGTCTGCATATCTCCCTTCTCGTGTCTTCCTTGTGTCGGCCTTTATCTCTCTCTCTCTCTCCCCCCCTGCCTGAATACATTAATCCTGGAGGAGATATGGATAAGGGATTGACAGATAATTCTATTGACACAGGCAGACATGGATAGACGCAGATAGCGAGACAAACCGGTGGGAATATTGACCAAACGGAGCCTTAGCAGCCATCAACAGCGCGTGGATAAACGCAAGCAGCAGAAACAGACAGAAAAATAACTTGTGCCAAAAAAAAAGTCTAAAATGGTATGGGGACGGCTTCATGGTATGGGGGTGGATTCATCACCCGGGCCGCCCCTATACCATTTTCCATTACAGGACGTATAGCCTATTAGTCAAGTATAAGCATCAATAATAACATCAGTTGTTGAAGTTGCGACAGGCACGGAGCATGCATAAAGCTAAAGGTCTGACTCAAGAGTTTTCTGTTTTCAATGATGAAATGCTGTTGGTGCAACAATTGTAGTTAGTTTGAAATATATTTGAAATTTGTGTCGTTTGGTGCGGCAGTCAGGGCATTTAGGGGTCAATGCCCAGCCTAGATCCGCCCCTGAAAAACTTGTACAGTACACACGCAGAAACACACACACGTGCCATGCTGCCCCCACCGTCACCCCCACCCCCAACACCACATGTTCCAGTACATTTCACAGCTCTCCTGCAGAACAACAGCCAGACAACACCACACCGACAAGACCAGAGTGTTCAGAGATAGAGGCTGCTCATATCCCTATTATATGTAAACATCATATTAGTAAACAAAAATAAGGGGAAAAAAATCACACACGTGACATGAGGGGTGCTCTTGTCATCGTACACCATCCTGACGTAAATGACGTGTCTTTTTTGCTCAGGCACATTCTCCTTAAAATTCTCTTCTCACCGTTGAGGACAAGATCTACACTAAAGCTGAATATAGGACAATATAAAGGCTTTATGGGTAATACGCGCTATGTTATATAAAAGATCTGCAAACTCATAGCGGAGCTCCGCAATTATGAAAAGGTGGCACAAGCAAGATGATAAATATGAATCCGTCAGAGTTCAGCGTTTCAGAGGTGATTCGTATCGTGGCATATGGGGAGTACAAATGAAAATAAAGCCATAAACCACGCGCCGTGTCACTCAATTAAGACGGCAGTACCACAGCGGAACCAAAAGTAAAAGTCAAAATGCGAGTGTCAACACCCTATCAACATGGTGGAGAGACAATATATAGCCAAAAATTGTAGAGCGAAACAGACAATAAGGAGTTTATTTTTCACAACAATTTTGGAGAAATAAATCAACTGCAAATAAGGTAAGAAAGTGTTCTGGGGTAGAATTCTCCTTTAAGAGTCGATGCTTAACGAAAATACAGAACACTCACTGGAAGTGTGTGTGTGTATGTGTGTGTGTGTATCGTACATTGTAATGCATGTTCTCACATCTGCCCCTCCCTCCCCTTGTCTTTATCTCCTCAACACTTCTCCTTTTTGCAGTTCTTCTCACTTCTCCTCCTCTCCATGTCACACCATGCATGCCTTCACCAGCCCACCGCCCACTCCCACCACCACCAGCCCAGCCCCCCTGGAGCAACAGATGGAGCACGTAGATTAGAAACATCACCTCTGCATCTTTCATTATCACTGCAAACCACACAGACGTCCTGTTCTCTTTAAAAAAGAAGAAGAAGAAATGACCCAACAGATCCTCCTCCTGCTTGCTACACTCCCGACTGACTCTGCTGCTGCTGCTGTACTATCCTCCCTTTTGGACATGGTCTCTCGGGGGTGCAGTTGTTGCAGAAAGCGAGTCGGAGCGGCGAGTGACGCCGTGAGAGTGTGTGTGTGTGTGTGTGTGTGTGTGTGTGTGTGTGTGTGTGTGTGTGTGTGTGTCAGAGCTCATCCAGTTCTCAGCCCACCCAGGCAGCAAGTAAACAGGACCCCCCTCCACACACACACACACAACCCTCCAGCATTATGCACTGGTTGTAGTGTGTGTGTGTGTGTGTCACACAAAAAGGAGATCTTCAATGCCTTGCTTCACCCCTGCTCAGTTGCTCAGTTGTGTGTGCGCAATGCATGTGCTGTGTGTGTGCGTAATGGGCTAGCTTTATGCCACGTACTGTGTGTGTGTATATATATATACCTGTATATCAATCAGCGGGTGACACAGAACAGAATCATTGTGACACTTGTTCACACAAAATACCCCATCGTTCTGCCTCACAGAGACTAGCGGAGTTATATGTTCTGTTTTCAATGATGGAAGGCTGTTGGTTTAGTGGTACCACAGCTGTAGTTAGCAGCAGTAGTAGTTCAAATCTTTTTAAATATAAGCACTTTAATTTGAAATATCTTGGGTTGCCATCTTGTTTGGTGGGGCAGACTGGGCATTTAGGAGGGCATTGCCCCCCATGCCCATGCCTAGATCCGCCCCTGCTCACAGCCCCTGCATTAATGCAACTCTGCATCCATTGCTGCAGTGGAGCTGCCCAGTGAGCAGGACACTGTGGCTGTACTGGCCAGCACTCACTCACACACACACACACTCACACACACACGCACACACGCACACGCACACGCACTCTCTCGCTCTCCATGTGCGTGTGTGTTAGTGGTGCATTCAATTAATCAATATCGCAATATCTATCGATTGAACACCTGGACGATCAATCGAAAAGGCTGCTGTATCGACACGGCAATAAACAGCATGAATTATCTGGGTGACAGTGATGACAAACGTGCCTGTTTTTTATGTTGTTATCAAAAAAAAAAACATTTGCAAGTTGCAACGCACTGCCCTTCACTTCCCAGAAAATGTTTAGACATTTTGTTTCATATCATTTAAAGATCTGTGAATCTAAGTGTTTTGTTGTATTTGTCAACACGGACCGTTATTTTTTTAATAAATGTACTGTATAAACGACATCATTTATCAATCTATTGACGTATATATCGTATTCTGGCCTCTGTATACTGGTACATATCTATTGTGAGATATCTAGATAAAAGTGCAGGCGCAGACAGTCCTTTTATTAAGACACCAGCTCTCTTTCTCTGAAAAGGAAAATGGCCAACTCCATATGGTTCTTCTAATGAAAGGACTGTGATTATCAGCTGATAATACATAATACCACTGTATCATTATCTCTGCTGGGCTTATAGTGTGGATCACCCCCCATCCCTCTACCACCCCAAATCCTCTTTGAAATGCAAAACCATTCTGACCTGATGAGAATCATTATTAACCGACTGGTGTCTGTGTCGCTCTGTCTGTCGCTCTTCCATGTCCGCGGGAGCTTAAAGGAGAATTCCACCCCAGAAGGTTGTCTTACCTTTAGTTGCAGTTCCCAAAAAAGTGGTCCAGTTGTTATTTTGTGGGACCCCACCATTAGCTTTAGAGCCCGACCGATAGAAAATTTCAGGGCCGATCCGATATGCCGATCCAATATGGAATACAATCACCGATAGCCGATTTGTGACCGATATTGTTTTTTTTAAGCTGGAATGAAAATAGACTTTTTTCTACTTTGAATTGTGCAAAGATTTGGTGCCGATATGATTATGCAGTGATACAGTCACATTGACAGTAGTACATGGTAGACAAACTGCTGTCTTAAACCAATATCTTTATTCAAGACAAAACAAAGAGTAGTAGTAGAAGTAGAGTCAATAGGAACACGAACAGTCCAACTCTTCAGCTTAGCAATGGCATCGTTGACCACCCTCTGTGATCCAAGAGCATCCTGTACTACAAGTTGGAGTGTGTCAGCACAACAGCTGAGATCTGGCACGTAGAACTAGCATTACACACTCAGGGTCAATGTCCCACTTCTGCAGCATCTCCAAAAACACAAGAATCTCCGTGAAAGCTATGTGTTCTCCAGCCTTTTTAGAGAGAAGCTCTTTGTCATACACTTCATGCTGCTTCTGTGTGCGGAAGAACTTCTCAGTCTTCAGGGTGTACCTCGGCTCCATGGCAGCTACAAGCCTCTTAAAACAAACACCTTCAACCATGTTGTATGTGTGTGTGTGTATCAGTGGCAAGCATCTCCAGCTTCCTTTCTCCTTTTGTCAGCCATCTGTGTGATGAAGAAAACATTTTATTAGGATTTTTTAAAAATATATTTAATCATGTATACAAAAGAACACTTCAAACTTTTTTTTTTAATGTGATCATATATTTTGCATGAATTGTTCTGAAGGGGCAAATAATTGACAGTTTGTTTAAAAATAGAAAAGAAACATCTATATTATCTATAAAGCAATGCAATGTGACGTAACTGCATGCTGCAATTACAGATTGAGTTGGCTAATTTATAACCCTCATTAACACCACACTATTTTAAATGATCTTTCTTCCTCCTCCTTTCTCCTTCTGTTTGTCACAATGTTGGCTAACTAGCTACTTACATAAATACCAGTAATGCAATAACATGATAAAGAGAACAATGCAAGTAGGCTAGTTCAATATGAATGAATGAATGAATGAATGAATGAATGAATGAATGAATGAATGAATGAATGAATGAATGAATGAATGAATGAATGAATGAATGAATGAATGAATGAATGTAAATGTAGGCTCTGCTTGGAACACTAAGCCACTGTATTTGCATCTGTATGGGTGGGTCGTGTGACTTGTGTCCTAATGAAAACTGCCCAGTGACTGACCACGCAAGTAGGAGAACTGTGAACTGTCCCTCTCTAAGTTTCTTTCTCGTCTTGACTCAAGGTAGGCTAGGCAGAGATTTGAGTAGTAGTATGGCGGAGGACACACACACACACACACACACACACACACACACACACACACACACACACACACACTAGCTATGTAGCTATTCTTCTAAAATAGTTGCGACATTGATGGGTCAGAAAAGAGGGATCGCGCGATCCCATAGACTCCAGTGCATTTCATAACTTCCGGCTGTCCTATTTTGTCCCTATTCTCAATATAAGACTATGTAGAAGAGCCTCCATTGGGCTGGCCCCATGGAGTAAACAGAGTTGACGCACCTCTACATTCTGACAGAGTCTTTGACGAAGAGAGGGATTTAGTTTCCTTTTTTCATAATAAATAAACCAAGTAAACGACAACAATGCTGAACGTAACTAACAGTAACCCGTCATCGTGTCTTGGGTTCGATCCTTTTAGCATTTAATTGTGTTAGTATTGAACAGGAACTTTTAGTCAAACATGTCGTGGCCAGTCTGCAGTTCATCATAGTTACAACGGGTCGGCTGTGGGTGGTGTGTTGGGGAGCATGTTTTAAGTTGAACTGAGCAATGTATTGAAATGTTGCCAATATGTTCAAATGACACACAAATAATTATTTCATGAACCAGTCATGGTTAGATTGAACTACTTACCGTTGCATTGAAAAGTAATTCCAAAGTAGTCCCTCTTCAGTCGTACTGTTGTTGTGCTACTGCTCTCTCTGTCTCTAGCATAGGCTACTATACAGCAATGGAGGAAAATATGAGCACCGCTGACGGTCACAGGCAGGCACAGCGCACTCTTGTGGGCAAAATAAATCATTACAAATATACACTAGTGCAATGATATTTGTATTTCAGCAACGTGTTTTCGCTGCTTTATTGTTTCTATCGGCGAAAATTTCCTCCGATACGATAGAACCTCCGATAGACGGGCACCCTTATATCGGCGGCCGATAAAAAACGCCGATTCTATCGGTCGGGGACTAATTAGCTTAGAATGGGGCTATGGGGTTGTTCAAATTCACCCGCTTCCATCACTCCAAAATGCATTTTTTTGCAATCGTCTCTCCACCTTCCAAAAGTGGAAGTGAATGGGTGAGTGTCAAAACACTATTGACATGGCGGAGAGACAATATATAGCAAGAAAATCATCTCATAGCCTCATTCTAAGCTTATGGTGGGGTAAGAGAAACAGCCAATAAAGGACTTTTTCCTCACAAAATGAAAATGATTAGACTGCAAATAAAGAAAAGAAAGCTATTTGGGGTGGAAATCTCCTTTGAGTCAAACAGGACACATTTTGCTTTGTACACCAATGTGGTGTCTTGTCCTCAACATTGTGGAAGAACCACAAGAGATATTCACTATTCACGTTGCGATCCAACAACACAACAACATAAACTACGCAGTGCAGCGGTGACGCACGCGCAACGCACACACGAACACACTCTTCACTTTGCATAACGGTTACAACACAAGATTACCAGACGATGACGACCCAGAAGGGAAAGAGGAAGGAGAGAGACAGAAGAGGACCATGAGGGTGGTGTTGTAACATGCGAGACCAACAGATGCTGGACGTCACGTAAAACTGATGAGTTGACAGAAAAGAAATGTTCTTAAAGTGCCAGTGAATTGAAATATGTTTTTCACACTTTTTGAGTAAATCTGTGGTCATCTCATGCCCTTACTCTACAATGCATGCCAAAAAGGGGACATTTTTTGTATATTTTATATATCAAAAGCCATTTTATTATGTCCTGTAAACGAAAGAGTGGATGCGTAACAACGCATCATCCACCATCACATCAATAAAAGCCAATAGAAATGAACCAGGCCTGTTTTTATCCCATTTCTGACAATCACAGATGGCTTTGATTACAGTGAGAAATACTCCATTTTTAATCCCAGTCTGGCATCTATACACAGTATTACTCAGTTTAAACTTAAACATCACGTTAGAATTCATATCTAAAAACATTCTATGGTAGAAACAGGCCACATAGCAGTAAAGTGGACTAATGTAAACAAAGAGTCCATGTGTCGCGTGTAGTATAGCTCAGGGTAGAGCCGTCACTCTCTCCTTGCGCCCTATAGCCTGAAGGGTTGCGTGCACCCTCCATGTCCCTCCGGAATTTTAGACGCTAAAAGCTCAGCCAATAGGCATGAAATGGGTATGAAAAAAGTGAATGCTCTTTGCCTGAGCCACGGATCAACGGCGTGGCATTTCTGTCGGCTCACAAACCAATGACGGATGTGTTTTCCATCGATCCTTCACGGATCAAAATCACGATCGCCTCAACGTTTCGCTCCTAAAAGGTAATTTGCACAATCCTAGCAGTCTGGGCAGAGGTTTAAAGGGGAATTCCACCCATTTTCAACATTTGTTCTGAAAAAGAAGCGTCTAAAGAAATCCATTAACATGGTGAAAATCAAGATGTTTCACCATGTTAGTGGTTTTCTTCAGACCTCCATTTCTTGGGAACACAGAATGGGGGGACTTTTTTATCATGTCCACCCAGCACCTCTAGGGTATACTAATGACATATTAGAATGTTGAAAATGGGTGGAGTTTCCCTTTAATGATTAGATTTAAAGCGGTAGAAGTGTTAATACAAAGAAAAAAAAAGTGGAGGGATTTAAGCAGGAGGGTTGGGTGGAGGTGGAGTTGGAGGTGGAGGGAAAGGAAAGGGAGGGTGAGATCGGTGTGGTCTGTTCCACTGGCTGTGTGTGGTTGTGAACCAACAACTCATCAATAGGGAAAGCAGAGGGACCCGCGCCAAACAGCACACCCTCCCCTCCGCCAACACAAACCTCACTTTCCCTACACTCAAATTTACGGCCTCGACTCTCTTAATTCCTTCATTTCCTTCCGCAGCACCGTGTGTGTGTGTGTGTGTGTGTGTGTGTGTGTGTGTGTGCTGTCCTTCTCTCACTCTGTGCTCCTTAGAGTATCTCCTTAGAGTATCTCCTGCCCAGTGGAACAAGCCCAGAGGACCTTGGGGAGACCCTTAAGAGGCATCCTAACCAGATGAACCCCAACCACGTAAGCTGGCCCCTTTCTAGGTTAATGACATTTATATTTTGGGACACGCAATTTATATTGTAAAATAGCAAAGCGCTTGCCCAAATGTGCCGACTAAGCAGATTTATGAGGACAGGCCATAGCTGATTTCAGCCCAAGGAGTTTCAGCCCAAGCAGTCTGGGAAAAATGAATGCTTGGAATGAATTCAGCATCATGAAAACCCCCTCGTTTGACATATCACATGCTACATAGTGCATGATGACATTTTGCATGTTTTGCCTTGTATAGGTTGTGACTAGTACCCCGGCTCTGACTTGTTTTAATGAGGTTCCCCACAGGAGTTGGATTTCAACATTTTACTACATGTTATATTAGACACCAATGGAAACACACTGAAGACATTTGTTGGCACCGACTTAGGGCAAGTTATGAAAAACAGGGAACCAACAATTAGCATGGAACTCCCTCAACGACCCCAGGGTGGGTGGGTGGTGGGGGTCCCCGGCCGGACCCCATCCCCTCCCCACGCACCCATCACTCTTACAGTCCATGACACTCCCTCACCAGCTTCCTGGTGTTGCTTTAACAGGCCCTCCCTCCACCATCACCTCTGTATCTCGCTCCCTCCATCTCCCCCACGTCCTCTTCTTCCTGCTGGCTCCGCTAAACCCCAAATGTTCACGGAAATATGCCGCCCCTCCCTGGCTGACTGCCTCCGTCTCTCTCTCTCTAAGCCCTCCCTTCCCCCCTTTCCTCCCTGCCGTTTCCGTTTTTCTGCACACTCACCAACTCTCTCACACATGACCTCCCTCCTCCTCCAGTCCACACTTTTACCCCCCAAAAAAGAGCTCTCCTAAGGCAACTCTCTCTCTCACCTTCCCCTGACTCTCTGTAAATCGCAAAATGGTGCATTTACAGTATAATACAGTGCCTTTATCCAATGCGGTTCACATTCATACACTGATCACACAGCAGACGAAGAAGCCATGCAAGGTACCAAACAGTTATTTAAGGTTCTATAGTGCAGAGGTTTTCAACCTTTTTCATACCAGGGCCCTCTTATTCAGCATTTGGGCCACAGACCACCATTTGAGGACATCTTTAGTTTTTGGGCCCCACAGACCCAAAAACTAAAGATTTATTTTAGGTTGGATTTTGGACCATTAATCCTCTAGTTGTGTAGACTTGGGCTAATTCAAATGACGAATATTTTAACTCTTGAGGACGTAAACATGAAAGCAAATGGACCCGCAAGGGAGCATTTGGTTTCATGCTTACACTCTCAAAGAGTTACATCTGGTTAACCAACTGTCCTGGGGACCACTGGTGCTCCCCAGACCACCTGTTGAAAGCCTGTGTTCTAGTGTCTTGCACCAAGTGCACTTCAACATGTAAACAGGAGGAGGAGGCAGGATTCGAACCGGCGACCCACGCGGATCATTTGGACGACGTGCTGCTGTATAGAGCCACAGTCACTTTCCCTCCGTCTCGATGTCTCGGTTTGCATCATTTCAAATCGTATCCTTACATTGAGGGAGTTTTTGGGGTAATTATGAGGCGACGGTGTCTCGGTCTCTTCCCCCCGTTTAGGCTGGTCTTCTTCTGGATGGATGGGAAAACAGCCAAAAGACACGCACATCCAAATTCCAAAGCCTGCTATAGGGCTGGGCAGCGGCAACCAAAAATAGTATATACATAATGAGAATGAAAAACAGTCTGCTGTTGCTGATGCTTTCAACACATTTGAGTAAATACTCTATCCCTCCCAATCACGCATTACGCAAGGATGTTTTCATTGTTTGATTTGCCGTTTTTGATCGTTTTTAACCCTTTGTGTACTGTACGCATTCTGGTGTTCTACTTTAGCTATTGAAAAATAGCTATTGAAGAATAGCAGATCTACAAGCTCATAGCACGCCACTCGGTGGCGTGCTATGAGCTTGTAGGTCTGCTGTTTTTGAAAAAATTCGATGGTCCATGGCATGAAATATGTTGAGCATCACTGACACAGGAACACAGATTTTTCAGAATAAAATAGAATCTAGAGTCAGAAACTAGAATGTAGCTTCAGAAACTAGAATGTAGTGTCAGAAGCTAGAATCTAGTCAGGAAACATAGGCCTCATCTGACATGTTGGATCACGTGACAGGCTTCTCGGGGCTTCCGGGTGAAACGGTAAACGGTGCATTTACGTAGCCACTTCATCCAAGGCACTTTACATTACATTCACCCATTCACCCACAGATGCATACACATATGGTGGCGGAAACCATGCAAGGCACCTACCAGGGTTAGTGGGTAATTAGGTTAGGGTTATTGAGTCTATGGAGCGTAATGACGGCTTGATGCTCTGTTCCCCATTATTGTTGTTCATCTCAGCATTTTTTGCGAAACAGAACAGATTCTTCAAAGGTTGGGTGAAAACCTCCAGCAATGGAACCATTTTGACGCTTGTAAACTTAAAGCACTCACAAGTTTTTTTTATCAAACATTCATTTGGGACCATCAATTGGCATGCACACAGAGGACTCATTTTATTCTTATACTGTTCTTCTTCCACTGACCACAACAGCATTTTGTCATTTTATTGACTTCATTTGTAAAGTCGAGTTCCAAAATAAATCATGGATTATATTTAGTAAAAGCAAAGAAGAAGAAAAAGGCTTTTACTACAAATACGATGTGGTTGCTGGGGTGATTAGACAAAAGGCAAGACGGGGGAGAAGAAATTAAGAGCACATTAAGACTAAGAGCAGAGTACAAATGTGACCACATGGACCCTCGCATTTGCACACTCTCCAGAGTCAAATTGATTTTTACTGCCGCCAGCCAACAAAAGCGAGGGAGGAGATGGGCAGAGGTGAAAGGGAAGGGGTTAAAAAAAATACTGCAATTAAGGGCTAATATATAGCAAGAACTTCGTCTGCAACAACAGCAACAGTCCCCAAGTGCTGCCCAACTCTGGTTATGTCAATGAAAGCACCCAGGGGTGCATTTGATTACACTCTCTACCAGGTACCGATGGAACAATTTTAAGGAACGTTCAGTGATTTGGCATGAATTTGGGAGGGGGTAACTAGCCGATATGTACTTGTACACATTCTACAGTCTGTTGGGGGGGGGGGGGGGGGGGGGGGCAGTGTGAGAGGGGCCTGAACAGTGTGAGAGGGGCCTTCCTCCAATGAGGATCGAGTGGGGCTGGGCCTTGATGTACTGTATAGATGATGTTGGCCTGCTGCCCTTCCCCTCAATGAAGTGTGTGTGCATGTGCACATCTTGCTACCCTGGGGATCACTAACTATACCTTTTACGCTATCGGATTTGCATTAGAATCCTTTGGCACAGCTTTGTGAACATAATCTACATTTCAGAAATTTCAGGGCTGGCACCCACCTCCCCCCAAGCACCAACCCAAAACAAGGAGGGAGGATGGAGATCATTAGCTTTCATAGCCAACGAGGATGCAGGTGACTGGCGTGGGAAGAACACACCGGGCAGCTACAGTACTCCTCTCTTTCTCCTCCTCCTCCTCCCTCTCTCTCTCTCTTCGTCTTTCAAGACAAGCACTGCCCACTTCTGCAAGAGGCGAATAAGGGGGCTGCCTTTTATTCCTAACACTGTGTATAGTGCAGGATGGAAGCCTAACTAACTAGCCAGCTGCTTGGCTCTTGTCAGCCGATATTCAACCATCATTAGACCTATGAGCGTGTGGACAATACATGTATGGCTGTGTGAACACTCACACTCACTCCAACAACTCCCACAGAACACACCGAGCGAGGATGGGAGGGAGGGAGGTCTCGTCTTTACCAGAAAGCTTGAGCTACGATGGTTTCGTTTTTATCATATGTAGTATAACGATATTGCTCTCTCAAAACGGATAATATGTGATATGTTACTCTGCCAAAACACGCTACTTACTTATTAAAAATGAGCTTGTTGCATGCAAACAGAACAGATTTACAAGCTATTGATAACAACAGGGGCGTGCAGTAGTTTGTAGATCCTAATCCACCGCAGCATTCAAACTGTCGCTAAACACATTGTGTTGTATAGTACATCTCCATTCTTTCGCGGGTGACAGGGGAACCTTGGGACAGTAATAAAGTAATATGTAACATATTACAATTTGATTCAAGTAATAGAAAAAGTAATGTAATATATTACACCCACTCTAACACAGTATCACTGCTCTTTCCCTTTAGCAAGTTTGCCGGTCTTTGACGAACTACACAGTGTGTGTGTCTGTGTGTATGCATGCGTGTGGGTGTATGTGCTCCCTAGCCAGTCGTCTCCCCTCAATCCCACCCACCCGCCCGGATCGAAATCCATTTGGATGGAAATACAATACGGCCATTCTGCCAATCAATTTGCACTCTTACAATACACACCCTAAACCACACTAGAGGGTCTTCATTGCAACCATAAGTGCCGAGGGTCGGCGGTTCGAATCCCGGGTCCTCTAGATTCCATATTGCTCCCCATGTGAAGAAAGTAGTGTCGATGATAATTGTGCCGTGTGTGTGTGTGTGTGTGTGTGTGTGTGTGTGTGTGTGTGTGTGTGTGTGTGTGTGTGTGTGTGTGTGTGATGCACCATGTATGTAGCACCAGGGCTAAAGGCACTATATAAAATGCACCATTTACCATGACATGGGGGGGGGGTGCTTTTTTTCCTCTTAGCTTTTTGCGTCTAAAGTTTCGAATCTTGGCAACTGTTCTCTCTGTTCTCTAAAAGCAGTGGTTCCAAAACCTTTTAGCCCCTGTGACCCCAAAAGAAAAATAAGCTATTTGGCCAGGACCTGGAGTGGTGGAAACAACCGACTACAACAAGAGAAGGAGTGGTGAAAACAGCGTAGATACGAGCTCACAACGCTTCGCACCACGTGGTGAGCTTGTGTCTATGCTGTTTTCACAACTTCTTTTCTTCTAATTCATGGAATTTCTTAGACTTTCCTTTAAAAAGAGACATTACACCGTTATGGCCCAAAAATATGTATAGACTTATGTTAGTGGCATTTAGAAGATTTACAACACTTTCCTGTGGGTCTTATTCACTAATTAATTAATTCATTTTTGCTAATCCTCCCTACTACAGAGTGTGGTGACCATATGAGGAGGAAAACCCTAGTTTCAGTTTGGGCTTTGGGAGAAAAGCCTTTCATCCCATCAGGGTGAGCGGGGCCTTCCTCCAATCAGGATCAAGTGGGGGTGGGCCTTGATGTACATGCTGTTTGCATGTTGTACTTCCCCTCACTGTAGAGTGTGTGCATGGGCACATCTTGGTACCAGGTGGACCAGAGGGTTTTCCAAATCAACCAAATCACTTACTATAGCTTTAAGCAGTGAGCCCAGTGTCTGACGTCATTGACACTACTTCCTGGACTACATGTTGTCTCAGTGAGACAGCTCCATGGACAGTGCACCAAAGAATTGTGGGAATTGCAGTCCAGGAAGTAGTGTCGATGACATCATAGTCACTGCTAGAGTCTACAATAAAAAAAAAAAAAAAAAACATATTACACGGTACACACATAAAAATCCACCAGAAACGTGTTCTAAATCTTCTAAATAGGATTATTTTTGCACAAACTGTGAAATGTCCCTCTAAGAAAGTTATTGAAAGTTGGATGAGAAAGTTTATGAAGTTGGTGAGAAAAACAAAACTAGAGGGGCCCATGACGAACAACGTGGCCACAACAACGACCCCACAAATGGGTCTAGAGTCCACAACCTCGCCCAGTGTTAGTGGGGGAACTCGAAGTGCTCTAAAAAGCCATCACTCCTCGCTGCCTTTTCCAGGCCTCTCGGTCACACACAGCTTGGTTTCCCACCGGCCTGCAAGCTCACACACAGCCAGAGACGTATGACACAAGCACTGCCTGGCAACCTGCAGCCTGTGAGGCCAGAAAGAGCCTTTGTGTGTGTGTGTGTGTGTGTGTGTGTGTGTGTGTGTGTGTGTGTGTGTGTGTGTGTGTGTGTGTGTGTGTGTGTGTGTGTGTGTGTGTGTGTGTGTGTGTGTGTGTGTGTGTGTGTGTGTGTGTGTGCGCACCGTGTATAGAGCTGGGAATGGCTTTCTTTTGACACTCACTCCGCCAGACAGGTATTTCCAGTCTCAGTCTCCATTCACGGCCGCTTCGCGATAGAGCAAACGCGCACACGCGCGCACATAAACGCAGGCGCACACACACCTTAATGCAATACTGCATTTCATTGCGTTTAAGTTGCTCAATGGAAAGCAAGATATATCCCTAGCCTGCTGTTATCACCAAACCCCAGACTTAAGTCCGTCCTGAAGAGATAGATGTGAATAAAATAGAATAGAATGAGTTAATATATTATTGTATTGCATTAACAGTCATCCAAAAGCTAGAAGCCAATACATACTGTATACTGTACATATCTTAGACTAGTCTTGGGCGGTATTGATTTTTTAATATCGGTATTGATAATGTCTTAATTAGCTCGATATTCGATATTACCGGTATTGACGGCAATCAGAGTTGGAACGCTCCACCAGTCACCTAGTTCTCAGAATTTGCAACTTTGAGGGGTCAAAAACTGAGCGCTCTGCTGTTAAAGCAGCCTAAATAGGGAAAAACTGGAGTTGGAAATACATTGTTTCCAAAAGCCTAGCCCAAATAAGGGCTAGTTTAGGCATGTGTGTAACATGAAAATTGTTTGTATAGTTACAATTAAGTCTCATTGCTCATATTTTAATAGAATACAGTATAATGTCGGTATTTGACGATATTCGGTATTCGATATTTTTCACAGACCCAACGATATTACTCTGTATTGATTTCCAATATCGCGATAAACGGTAATACCGGTATATTGCCCATATCTTAGACCACCCCTTATCCCTAAACGTATTCCATTTTTTTTACCATTTTGAAAAACGTCTTAAAATAGTTCAAATATCCAGTCCTACATTTTCCAGCATCCTTAGCGTGTTTGAGTCAGGGTTAGGGTCGGCTGTGGCTCTAATGACAGTCGGACCAATGGTGTGTCCGAACTGCCGCCTGTACCAGGACCACTGAACCCTACAGTTCTGTAAGAAGGTAGAAAAAGTTGACCTGGAATCCCTATTAGGTTCACCTTTTTCCCCCTCACTTTGCTATAGGTTTAGTGCTGGCCAGGGTCCCGTTTGACCGTATTTCCATTACATATAGACAAGTCAGGAAGTGACTCGACGCCACAGGCCGTTTTGTCCCGTTTGTGCCTGGAGGTAGTAGGCTTTCCAGAAAGGGGTGTGCGGTGAGAAACCATAACAAAGCTGAACATACAGTAGCAAGCAGGCTGGATCCCAGGCTAAGTAGTAGTACAGTATGCCAAATGACTCATAAGGAGTCAGAGATATTTTGAAATTTCGAGATAATGCAAAAACGAATGGCGAATCAAAAGTCAAAAGAGAGTCAAGGTGTACACCTTGACCTTTATGTATATACCAGGGCCGGACAGATTGTGCAGTTTAAAAAGACAATATTTTTTCCCAAAAATAACTGGACCACTTTTTGGGGAATAAATCAATTGCAAATAAAGGTAAGAAAGCCTTCTGGGGTGGAATTCTCCTTTAACACAGAGTTGCCAGGCTTCAAAACCAGCTGAATGACTGATTCCACAATTCAAAAGGCTTCGTGGCCACGTGTTCGTCATCTCCAGGTGAATGCAAAGCTTTACATGCGGTGCGTCTTTCTATGATCATTGGATTACTGCACTGCAGCCGCACAATGCTAAAGAGCTCTCACAATGCACATCATTCAGATCCAAGACCTTAGAATTATTCCATCATAACAATACTGGGTATGGTTGTCCCTCTCTTTGAAACATTATGTGCTTTTCTGTGCCGAACACAAGAAACTTAAATCAGTTAACGAATCATTGCCTAGTATGCCTGTACCGTCTTTCACATACTACAGCATATGTATTTGTTAGATGCTTAGTACCATTAACACATTATATACTCATGACACCTCGGGAAGTCAGAAAATACAACCGACCGACGTAAGAGCGCCATAAGGGCTTAATCATTGATATCGACCGATAAGTCTTTTTCATTCTTCAATATTCTCCATGATATCTGCGCAGGTGCGCAATCTAGTGAGACCTTAGGTATTACAGTAAGGTTCATTCTGTTTTTTTTCTTCCCCGGGGTCGGACAGATCGGCGGAGTAAGAACAACTTCTCTTCCATTTTATAAGCATCTCTGGTACCGATTGTGTTAAAGCGTTGGTATCAGCCAGTATGGTTGGTACCGGCAATGAAACCCCCAAATGTAAAAATGACAGTGGACGGGTCTGCGTCAGACGACCTCAAAGACGCAGATCGGCGTTATCAAACAAATGTAACATAGTCACCATGTCACAGTATTTTGTGTACTTAGTGATAATAAAAAACAGGCCGTGGCTTAGTCCAGCCACACTTAAAACCAAAACCTTGTAGACACACAAATTCTGCTGACTGCAAATTATGCCAGTCAACATTTGACTAGCTATATATAAAAAAAGAGGGGAAAAAAAAGACACGTTGTTACAGGGTCCCTTATTCCCCTACAGGGGCTTAACTATTTGCAGGAGTTGTGCCAAGCTTTAGAAAGCTATACCCCGCCTATAACCACATCACACACTGCTGTTGTTCATTTACCTTCTCTTATGTATTAATGGCGCTGTATGTACATGCAAGCTGCAGCTTCTGTGGCAAGCACATAAAACACCCTGTCTAATTGGTATATAACTAATCTCTCTCTCACACACACACACACCATTGCCATGCCAACCATGATACCCCCCTCGCCATCAGAAGTCGCCTCCTCCTTGCACAGCACATTAAAAACAGCTTGACTTGCTCTCTCTGCCAGGTATGTGCTTTTAAAGGGTCCCTGACTATTAAGAGAAATATGCCTGAATATACTATACACTATACTTGCCTTCGATAACTGAGACGTACAAATAAAACCACCTTCAATATGTTATTCGTTTAAGAAATCGGCCTAGAGAATCTTTTTCTCAATAGGAACTGCTCCTGTCACAGGTTGATGATGTCATCCGTCCATGAGCCCTATTGAATATATTATGGAAAGCACATGCAAATAAGATGTATTTAAAATGTTGTGGGATCCTTTTGAGCAGAAAAGGCAAGTAAAAGGTCTGAAGGAAAGGATGCGTGCCCACTATTATGTTCCTGACTGCTTGGGTCAATGGAACTCTAGATACACACTCCCACACACACTGCAACTGCTGAAACGTGACATTTACCTGCCGCTGAGATGTGGTGTTGGTGGTGGTGATGCACTCCGGGGGCCGCGGCTGAAAGCCTGGTCTGGACCCCAGAGGAGCCATGGTTCACTCCGGGGCCTCTACTACTACTGGTGTGCTGCTGCTGGTGGTTGTTGTGATTATGGTTACTATCCTGGTAGTTGGCATGAGCTCCAAGCGGTGCGCACCCACTGCCCTGCTGCTGCTGATGGTTCGATCCTGTTACTCCACTACCGGCAATAACATTCCCAGCACTGCCGTACTGCTGCTGGTAGTACCCAGATCTGGATCTGGAACGAGTCCTGGGGGGCTCCATGGTGCTTGCCATTTGGTGGTGGGGGTGATGGTGGAGGGGGTGAAAGAGGAAAGAAGTGGTGGTGGGAGGGGAATGCGGCGGGGTGGTAGTGGTGGTGGTGGTTGTGGAACCGGGCTGTACTAGTAGCCCCCCGAGTCCTACGCCTCTGGCGGCCCCAACCGCCTCCGCTGCTGCTGCTGCCGCGGCGGCGCCGCCCACTATTCCTCCTCCTCCGGTCCCTCCGTACAACTCTATCCGCTCCGGCGCGTCTGCAGCCTGCTGTAGCCCCGCCTGATGGTGATGGTGGTGATGGTGATGATGGTCGTCGAACAGAAGATCGGCCCCTTTGGGCACCACCACCACCACCGGCTCGGGGGAGGACGGGGAGGAGGAGGTGGTGGTGTTGGTGGTGACGGCGGCCGGCAGCCGGGGGTAGATCCTGGGCTCCTGAGTCCTGGGTTGTCCGGCGGCTGCGATTGGCATTTCCTTTCGGGGGATTTCCTCTCTTTCTCTCTCTCTCTGCCTCAATCTCCTGCTGGCCCTATTTCTCTCAATCCCTCTTAGTTTCCTCTTCACAGAAAAAAAATATAAAGCTTCTTTTAGAATCTGTAAAAGAGAAACACAGAAGGAGAAGTTGAATTACTAAATGGTGTGATCATCAACCCCCGGCTGAACTGTAGGCACGATGTGTCGCACGACGAGGGGTTTTGTTATGAAGTAAACCAATGCGATCAATACGCGTGGAGGATAGGAAGACACGACGCGTTTAACTTTTAAAGTCTAGTCTTTTGTTTATTTATTTGGATATGTAAATCGACGTAACGTCAGGGTGGCCCACCCAGATAGAGAGAGAGGGGAGGGGGTGCTTCCCTTCCCTGAACTTCTTTGACTAAAATACACTAAAGCAGTCAAACCAACCCACCCACTGACTGAGCACAACCAAATGAACCCAGTCCAGTTCCCGAAAACCGATGTGATCAGCCACTGGTGACTACTATGTATGACTAACACTGCGATCAATGTGGAAGGAATCACTCACTCACCCCCCTGGTGCCACTTTATACTCACACACACACACACACACACACACACACACACACACACGCACACACACGCACACACGCACACACGCACACACGCACACACACACGCGCGCACACACACGCACACACACACGCAGGTTTTAAAAGCCGTTCAAAATCCACAAGCCTCCAGATCTCTCGCCCTCTCTCCCACCATAGACTGTAAAGCTCTCTCTCTCTCTCTGTAGCAGCAGCAGGCAGCGTTAGCTAAACGCTAGCCAGCCCCAGCATAGCATACATACGATGGTAAACAGCCCACAGGATCCAGTTTGTGTGAGATCAACTCCACCAGAAGCGAAAGAGAAGCTTCGGTCTCCCAACAAACCAGCCAGATCCCTCCAGCGTCCAGTTTAAGGGAACTTCCAGGCTACTTTGTCAGCCTTTTAAAACTTGGTTTTCCCGTCAGTCAGTCAGTCCGTTCAGTCCCCCCGTTTACTGCCCTGCGTATTATTAATGTCCTTATTTATGTGAAGAACCCCTCCTCCTCCGAGCTCCACGGACCACCTCCCCCCACACACACACACCGCCACACACAGCCCACACCAATACACACACACACAGGCAGACATCCACCCACGCCTCGATTCCCTTTAAATGGCTAGATTACATAGGGAGTGCGTAAAAATAAGGCAGCGATGTCATATAAAACAAAACGCGTAAAGTCCACACGGCACGGCCCGGCGTGTTAGGTCCATCGGTGAGGTTTCTCTCCCCGTCCGTCGGTCCGTCGCAGCCAGCAGTAGAAAAACGAGTGACACAAAACGCGAAGAATAAATGAATCCGAAGTGATCACCAACCTTCAAATTTACAAAGAAAAGAAGGACGCCCCCGATCAAACGAAACGATTCGGTCTCCGTGTCAAAAGTGTACTTGGATCAGTAAGAAATAAAACTAAAAGCATTCCCAACTTACCTTCACAACTTATCCCTGCTTTCCCCACACCGCCGACAACACGCGCTCTCTCCCTCTCTCTCTCTAAACACTGAACTCCTGACTCTCCGGATCCGTCGATAATATTTTGAGCCGTGTGTGTGTGTAGGGGCGTGCGTGCGCGTGCGTGTGTGTGTGGTGTCAGCGTGAAATGTGACAGACCGTCAACGCTTCAGCCAGACTCGACGCATCGAGAGCAGATCGCAGTAAAGTGTTCGCTCACACGGCCACGGTAGCCTACAGTGTAGGAAAGGATTAAAAAGCTCACTAGAAATGCCATGAGGCAAAACACGCGACCGAGGCTTACACATGAAGGAGAGAGTAAATGCAGCTTCTCTCCGTCTCCTGATCATTGGCAAGAAGGGGGGTAGGGGGATCACACTCGTGTGAAGAGTAGTGCAACTGCAAACAACATTCACAGATCTGAGATGATAAAATAATGCATGCTGGCTGGAGGTATGTTTCTTTTCTCTTTTACGTCCACTATGATTTGCTGCCATTCTGGCTTTACTGGAGTGAATATTTGATTAATGGAGAAATCCATTTTCAACATTCTAATAGGCTATGTCATTAATATACCTCACAGGTGCTGGGTGGATATGATAAAAACGTTTTTCGTTCTGTGTTTCCTAGAAATGGAGGTCTGACACACACACACACACACACACACGCACACGCACACGCACACGCACACAGAGAGAGAGAGAGAGAGAGAGAGAGAGAGAGAGAGAGAGAGAGAGAGAGAGAGAGAGAGAGAGAGAGAGAGAGAGAGAGAGAAAGTGATTGTTTTTCTCCGGAAAAACAATGGTAGACAGCTAGAGAACTTAGCAATTTCTCACTGCAACTATATGAAAAGCATCTCCCCCACATCTGTGACATGTTGGTAGAAGCGGGCGTTGCCAATATCAGTAGAGTGGCTCTGCCGATATTGCCTAAAGAGAAAACCTTGATAGGGAATATTTCCATAGCTGTAATACAAGGATCAGAGAAGCAATACTGCTAAGAGCTACACACACTTTATTGTCGAATATATTGAACAGCAAAGACTGAATTAGCTACTTTATTTTTTAATTTGGTAGTGTATCAGACTGTAGGCTATTCTAATATCTGGTAGTGGTCTAGTGGATAATATAATTTGTGCCAAGATTCGGAATTCGATTATTTTTGCCTGGACTATCGAGCGCTATGGATAGCAGAGAGAGAGAGAGAGAGAGAGAGAAGGGAGAGAGGCAGGAGCAGGGGGCTTTAAATTATTTATTTCATAGGTCCCATGCTTTCCAATTGCAGCTGTTTCCTTTGGAGTTTGGTGCTTCGATTTCAGATGTGGGTGCGCGCGTGTGTGTGTGTGTGTGTGTGTGTGTGTGTGTGTGTGTGTGTGTGTGTGTGTGTGGGGGGGGGGGGGGGGGGGGGGGGGTATAGGATACAGTATATATATATATATATATATATATATATATATATATATATATATATATATATATATATATATATATATATATATATATGTAGCCTATGTGTGTGTGTGTGTGTGTGTGGTAGGGGCCCTCAGGGAAAAGGCTAGGAAATTAAAATGGCAACAGTGTAGAGCGGGCTAAAAGTCTAGCCTGGCTGAGAAATTAATCTTAGTTTATTAAACCCCACACTCCTCAGCAAGCAGCAAATGCACATACGAGGCCTTTTTCGGTACTCTTTTTAACGTCATAGTAAGCTTTGACTTAATATAGTTGAGGTTGTGCCAATTAGCCAAGCCTCGTAAATAGTGTGATATTCTTGGCTTTCATGAACAAACCCAGAAATGCATAATGTTCACGAACACAAGCCATTATACAGACTAAAATGTACCGTGACTCCTGATCTATTGGAGAGAAGCTAAACAGGTCCATCACATACATAATTACACATGGTTATGCATGTGAAGATATTTAGTGATGAGTGTGAGAGTAGACCAGTGTGTGTGTGTGTGTGTGTGTGTGTGTGTGTGTGTGTGTGTGTGTGTGTGTGTGTGTGTGTGTGTGTGTGTGGCAGCACAAAGCCCAACCCAGTTCATCTCACCTCTCAAACCTTATATTCCCTTGGTGTTGTTCTCTCATTTCACACACATTCAACCCACAACCACTCCCACACACGCACACGCACACACACACACACACACACACACACACACACACACACACACACGCACACACGCACACACGCACACACACGCACACACACGCACACACACGCACACACACGCACACATACGCACACACACACACACACACACATACACACTCCTCATTACGTTCCCTTTCCCTACTTTGATGATATGCAAATATCCCCTCCCTCACCTCCTCTACCCCCCCCCCCACACACACACACACACACACACACCCCTCTCTCTCCACAAGCAGCAGCAGTGAGCTTGAAGCCTCCACCACCACCACGCACTCACACACACACACAGGCTAATGCGCTGTGGCAGCCCTGCGTCCACAGACAGGCTGGGCAGGATCAATTTTTCACCCAGTGTGCTACCGATATTCATAAGATAAGGCCATGGAAGAGAAGAGGGGGAGAGAGAGAGAGAGGGTGAGTGAGTGAGTGGATATCGGGATAAGAAAGATTGTGTGGTGTGGGGTGGGGTGGATGGGGAGGCCTGTAATAAAGCAAAGGCAGTCAGAGGAGGGGGGGGGGGGTCCGGGTGGGTGACTGCATGGGGATAGGGGGTGAGTGCTATAAGAGCTGGGATGCGGAGAGAGAGAGAGAGAATGGATGGATGGAGGCTTGGGGTCTCGTGGGTGTTTGGGGGTGTGTGTGTGTGTTGAGGCAAGATGAGTAAGTGGGTTAGGGGTAGGGAGGTAGAAAAAGGGGGGGGATGGGATGGGAGGGGATGGGATGGGATGGGAGGGGGGAGAGAGAGTGAAAGACGGCTCTGGGGGATGGGGCTGGGGATGGATGGGGTAGGAGGGGTGTGGGGTGCGAGGGGGGCGGTTATTTTGCTGATGCGCTCTCTTATTGGCTCGTTCAAATGTTGGGGGAGGGGCAGCCGCAGACCATACTCTCACCAGCTGTAGGGGAAGAGAGTGGTGGAGAAACAAAGAGAGAGAGAGAGACAGAGAGAGAGGTTTAAAGGGAGGGAGGGGAGGCATGTGGCTATGTGCTTTAATATTGATATTCTGCTCTAATTAGATTCCAGTCTAAGTGGTGGAATGAATAGCACTGATCATCCCCCCCAAAAAATGAGTGTTGTGGATAAGAGAACAGCAAGGTCTGTGTTTGAGAGAGTATAGGGGGGTGGAGCGAAAAATAAAAGCTGATGCCTGTGTTCTTAATCACACAAGCTGGTACTCTTGATCTATAATTCAATTTCACCTGAAAAATAGAGGAGAGCAAATTACCAGCTATAGGCCTGCTATAGAGTCTTTTAGTTTGAGTGCAATTTGTTCTAAATGCGCAACAATGAAAAGTACAAGTATAGTGTTTCTCTCGTGTCCCTTGTTTGCCGTACCTACCTACTGTGACATGTATACCTGTACCCACGAATATATACCCACCCACGTTGCCTAAGGCTTATAGGCCCTAAGCATTATGCAACACGTCTGTGTGCATTGTGAAAGTTTGCATTCTACCGTATGTACACATTTCATCGCATGCGAGCAAAAACATATTTGTGCCACCACCGCCGTGTCGTGTCAATAATATGACATAATTCCTGCCATATGCGCTGCGATTGTGGATACACAATCACAAACACCTCCAAACGTATGATCGCTTCTTGTACAGATATAGAGACGAAAGACGAGAGGATGAAGAGAAAAGACAAAAATAAATACCATTCCAATGCACGTGCGTGTGTGCGCATACACATATACACACACATATACACATAGACAGATTTGGAGCCATGTGTTCATGGAGCCCATATGAACCCCAGCCTGCTAAACCAGTCTACTGGCTGAGGAATACAGAGAGAGGGTGTGTTACCACCGTGTGTGTGTGTGTGTGTGTGTGTGTGTGTGTGTGTGTGTGTGTGTGTGTGTGTGTGTGTGTGTGTGTGTGTGTGTGTGTGTGTGTGTGTGTGTGTGTGTGTGTGGGTGTGTGCGTGTGTGTGTGTGCGTGTGTGTGTGTGTGTGTGTGTGTGTGTGTGTGTGTGCGCGTGTGTGCGTGTGTGTGTGTGTGGAGGTCAAAGGAGGAAGAGAGCCAGAGATAGACAGAGAGACAGAAAAGTGCAGAGATGACAAAAAAAACAAGATTGGCCAACATAGACACACACACACACACACACACACACACACACACACACACACACACACACACACACACACACACACACACACACACACACACACACACACACAGAAGAAGAACTAGCAAAAGGGAAGGGCACAGGCACAACACACGGATATACACGCATGCATAGAGAAAGAGGTAGAGAGAGAGAGAGAGAGAGAGAGAGAGAGAGAGAGAGAGAGAGAGAGAGAAAGTATAGGGAGCCAAGCGTTCTGTGGCTTAGCCAGACTGGAGCGGTGGGACTTGGCTGGCTGCGGACCCTTGGCTTCACTATTAAAGCAAAAGGGGGGGAAGGAGGGGGGGCGAAAGAAAGAAAAAAAGAATCACAGTCAAAAAATGAAAAGGGCAAAGAGCTATGCCAAGAATGCACAGGCAAGAAGCAACACATTAGGCTCATTCCTTCTGCCTGCCTTTTCTGTTTTCCCCTTTAAGCGGCTCCTTGAACAATAGGTGGACCCAGGAGTGGAGAGTGGAGTGAGTGACACCGCTCTAAAGCTGCAGCACTTTACATACTGCTGGAGCAGAGCAGTGGTGGGAATTGAAACAGATGGACTGGTCACTGTCATTGTATCACAGTTTAAACCTTTTCCACACTGAAGCTTTCCCCACAAAATGTGTACTTCCTCCACATCCCTGCCGGTATAATGAGTGGTTATACACCACCATGTACATGAGGAGTTATTGATTTGCAAACTTTTTCAGAATTCAATCATTTCCCACAAATATGAGATATACAGTATACACCCATCACCACATTTTTTCCTAAGAAAACATGTTTAAAACAGGCTTTGTGGACTGAAATTCAGGGAGTGGGTTAGGTGGCAAATATCCCAGCCATAATATATATAAAATTTAAGATTTGTTTGGATGAAAAAGTTACCTAGTATTTCGTCAGTCGTTGGTGGACGGTGGTGCATGGTCAGTTGTCCCTCATGTCATGAGTATTAGCTTACTCCACTCACGCACAAGTAGACCATGGCCTACTTGTGCACAACGTGCAAGTTTGCATTCGACCGAGTGCTGATCTAATTCAAAATGTACTTGAGTAAATACAAATCATACAAGTGAGAGGCGATCTAATTATCTTGCATTGATGACAACATCATGTCTGTGTAAGCCACAGGTGCTGACATTAGATTTTTCTTTGTTTGTCTATGGCGTTTCCCTAAACAAACATTGTTGGAAAAACAAACATTATAGCCATATAGGAGGGGCTAACCTAAGATAATAAACAAATACTATTTAAATAACACATAGCATTCAAACAGAAGTGCAAAAAACCCAGAAAGAGAACAACAGCAGTTGTTTGTAGAAGTATCATGGAGGAGGATACAAACAATATTAATTACACCATCATTTCACCAAGAGCAAAGAGTCCTCATCAACACGCTGTTCCTGTCTCCTTTGTCTTCAACATCAATGGGAAAACAGTCTTTAGTTAACGGAATTAGAAATGAGGTGTAACCTGAAGATATGAAGTATAGTGTTCTTTCTGCAGCATTGTGGGGTTGGCGTCTGGTGTGTGTGTGTGTGTGCGTGTGTGTGTGTGTGTGTGTGTGTGTGTGTGTGTGTGTGTGTGTGTGTGTGTGTGTGTAGCATAAATTACACAGGTACTGTTGGTGTGGCTTTCAGTTCTCGAAGTGCGATGCCAATCCCACAAATGCTTCCTTTGGAGGTGCGTCGTGACACACACACACACACACACACACACACACACACACACACACACACACACACACACACACACACACACACACACACACACACACACACTACGGTGACCAGATCTAAACTGTGCATTTGAGGGACAGAAGTATAGTAATGAGTAGGACAAGTGGAAAAACGCGCTGCCATACATGGTTAGCAAATCATGAACATTTTGATGTTTTCCAAATATAGCAAAATAGCTGATCTACAAGCTCAAAGGCTAATTTTGATAACAGTAGATGCAATACCTGGAGTGAGTGTGGAAATGTAATGGCACCAGGTGAATACTGGGGTTATTTTAACAGACTTAAAAGCACATCTATAGCAAGAAAAGAGACAACAGAAAGCCAACTAGTAAGGCATTTGAACACTGAACTGAACTCTGCCAGTCACAATGTGGGGACAGGGGGCTCGATTTGTGGGACACCTGAAAAGTCTTGGAAATGCGGGACTGTCCCACGCAAAGAGGGACATCTGGTCACCCTAACACACACACACACACACACACACACACACACACGGAAAGATAAATATACAAAATTAAAACTTGGGGCCCACTGGGTTCTCTGTCCACATCACACGGCGATAATCCAATCGTAGTGACCCAGCCTACTAATCACATAGTAAGAGCAACAAATACCACAATCATATCACTATATAGAGGCATGTCGCGACTTATAGGCTTTGCCAGATTAATGGTTCGGGAAAACAAGGCCTTGTTTTCGTGACTTTTTCCACATGCACTGATACCCTATAAGAACAGGATTATAGCCTTCTCTGACGATTGCCTGCATGGATCCAGCTAGAGTGACATTTCACAAAGGGGGTGTTTGTGGAAAACACACCCGAGAAAGTATTTACCAACCACACCACCACCGTACACTACGGCACACGAAACCCAAATATTCATTCCTAAGTACCAGATGAGCACCAAAATGCCATCTGAGTATAACCGAAAGGGCGAGGCTGCATTTTGGTTAAGGAAAAGGAAAAGGCCCATTTTCGAAGGTTGTAATTTCAGTATTCACTAGGAAAGGCTGTGGAAATTCAGTAGTTGTTCTATATTACAAATTACAATTTAGGCATTTAAGCGGATGCACTTAATCCAGAGCGACAACACAACAATACATCAAAACCACAACCTAATAGTGGAATACATCTAATAGTTAAGGCATTTTATCAGATACTGTATATTTGACCAATCTGGCAACTAAATCGTTATTCGTTACCAAGAAATGTCTTTACCAATGTGCTGCTAATGGTGTCTAATTACAGATTGAAATTCAGCTCCTGTGGAAAATCTCATGAAAAACAGGTCAAAGTCAGGGTACTAGTCCCAACCTATAGAAGGCAAAACATTCAAAAACGCTTTAGGTAGCATGTGATGTCTAACTAGGTACTTTTCATGATGCTGAATCCATTCCAGGTATTAATTTTGAAAAAAAAGAAAAAGACAAACGAACAAACAAGCCAAAAACATTCATTGGCCTGAAAACGGCCATAGCGCTTGCCCAAATACCCAAATGTGCTGACTAAGCACATTTATGTTTAGTTTATAGCCACAGGGCTGCTTGGAATAGATTCAACATCATGAAACCCCACTAGTTAGACATAACACATGCTACATAATGCATGATGACATGTTGCATGTTTTGCCTTCTATATTGACCTATAGAATGAGGAATGAGGTTTTGAATGAGAGAATTTCTATCTTTTAGTATGTGTTATTAGACACTATTAGAAACACATTTCTTCCGTAACGATTTAGTGATTTTCATAACTATTAGTTAAGTAAATTAAATGCATAAAATCCTATTGTAAGATGAGCCAACTATGCATGCCTGTAGGAGGTTGAACTCGAGGCCAGGGCAAGTACTACCGCAAGTGCTATGGGTTAAGAAGGAGTCGAAAGAGGTGCGTTTTCAGACTGCTGCACAGAAGATTGTGAGTGAATATATCACGTGGGTACGCCTCAAAATGAAACCTATAGATTCTCTACATATGGGTGTATTGAAATGATGAAGAAAACGGAAGCTCCTCAGCATAATGTCCTAGAATCCTACCCAAGTTATAACTGAGTCTCTCTTCGGTTCCATTTTGCACACTCTCAGTTATAAATTACCAGTCAGGAGGTACTTTGCAGTGTATGTGTGCAATGCATGCTGCATGCAGAGATGCAGAGCCCCTAAAGTCATGTCATATTTTGGGCTACGAGGGGGAAGAGGGATGCCAAGGATTGAAACTTGATGACGAGGGCTTTGTGAGAGAGGCAGCGGGGAAAAGGAATCCTTTCCAAGCCTCCCCTTCTTCATGTACGCGTATGTGTGTGTGTGTGTGTGTGTGTGTGTGTGTGTGTGTGTGTGTGTGTGTGTGTGTGTGTGTGTGTGTGTGTGTGTGTGTGTGTGTGTGTGTGTGTGTGTGAGCGTGCATGCATGGATGTGTGTGTGTGCGTGGACGTGGGCGTGGGTGTGAGAGGAACGTGCACGCCGGGCACGTGTAGTCATGTGTGAGCGTATGTGTGGGAAGGAGGAATCCTTCCAACCATCTTCTTTCCTGAGCCTCTTCCTGCTCCCCCCAACACACACACACACACACACATACACGCACGCACGCACGCACACACACACACACACACACACACACACACACACACACACACACACACACACACACACACACACACACACACACACACACACAAACACTCAATCCTTGGAGTAAGCGTCAGAGGGTTTGGCTTTGGCAAGAATCGACCTCACCAGAGGAGAGAGAGGAAGGAGCGGAGCCAGTCTCTCTCTCTCTCTCTCTCTCTCTCTCTCTCTCTCTCTCTCTCTCTCTCTCTCTCTCTCTCTCTCTCTCTCTCTCTCTCTCTCTCTCTCTCTCTCTCTCTCAATGCTCTCTTCTCCTTCAAGTCCAGCCTGTTTCAACCTCTCACTGAATATACTTAGAATCCTGTTTGTCTTAATGCACGCACATGCACACACACACACACACACACACACACACACACACACACACACACACACACACACACACACACACACACACACACACACACACACACACACGCACACACACACACACGCACACACACACACACACTCCAGCATGTTGGTGTAGTTTCATGTGACTTAGCGGAATACAGTGTGTGTGTGTGTGTGTGTGTGTGTGTGTGTGTGTGTGTGTGTGTGTGTGTGTGTGTGTGTGTGTGTGTGTGTGTGTGTGTGTCTTCAGACAGAGTTTTGGCAGTTTTCTCGGCACAGCTCAACCAACAGATCCATGGGGACGTGTGGTCTGCACTCCCTCTCTCTCTCTCTCTCTCTCTCTCTCTCTCTCTCTCTCTCTCTCTCTCTCTCTCTCTCTCTCTCTCTCTCTCTCTCTCTCTCTCTCTCTCTCTCTCTCTCTCTCTCTCTCTCATATACTTCCGTCCGTTTCACTTCCATTTGCATCTCCTCTGCGTTTTTTCTCCTCTGTTCCGTTCTGGTCTCCGTTCATTGGGTTTGTTCCCTTGGCGGCCCTCCTCCGTTTTCCATATACAAGCACTTCCACTTTTCCCCGAATTCAGCCAATTCACATCCTTTATCATCCAAAACAATCGCCTCCTCATCCAACTTTGGCTTAAAAGACAAGAAATCTATGGAACATACAGGGGCAACCTCAAACCAATTGCAAAAGAACCAAACTCAGCTGATTTTGTACCTAGAATTGTCTTAGAGGAAAGGTTTGAAAATGGCCTTTGAATTATGTCCACCATTGACATTCCATACAAGGCAAATATTTTCCAATTTTCATTGTTTTAAGTAGCATGTGACATATCAAACAATGTCTTCAACATGGACATATGAAGCTTAGATCTGCTGACATGTTCAGCTCCATCTATGGAGATCTAAGGTTTGAGGTTCGAGGTCAAATGTAGAGTAGCTGGCCAGTAATGAAGACATCAGGGATCTCCATATATGGGCTTAATTATGAAGGACATCAAGGCTCTCCATACCTCAGGGATCTCCTTTGCTGATTAGTAACATGTTGTCACTGAGTTGGTGCCACTGGGTGTCCAACTGGGGATGAACAACCAAGCAACTGAACCACACACTGACAGGAAACACACAATTTCTAGATGCCCAGTATGTTTGATGATTGACGAATAGCAAAAATAGCCATGACATGGAAGTGAAGGTCATTTTACTTTGACGTTTAAGCCTGAAACGCTGATTGGAAGTTTCTAAACCAGAGGTTTTCAACCGATGGTCCGGGGACCACCAGTGGTCCCTGAAAGGGTTCCAGCTGGTCCCCAGCTAAGTTGGTTTCTACCCTATAATGTTCCATCGTGATGATTGAGTTTAAAGCGAGTAATACACTGCCTGGATGCCAGAATGGGATTAAAAGTGAACTATTTCCGACTGTAATGAAGCCATCTTGATTGTGGAGGAAGATTCATGAAATGGGATAAAAACAGGACAGCCTGATTTCTATTGGCTTTTATTGGTGTGATCGCAGACACACCATCACACAGGGCGTATTCGTTTTCAGGAAGTAATTAAAAATCGAAGGGCTCTTTAAAACCTTCTATAATTAATAAACAGACCTGAGTTGCAACTGTACTTGTACTTGGACTCTACTTGGACTTCGTCTACAGTATGTATGTGACCAAACCTCTCACAATCTCAAAAGTATAGCCGATCACAGACAGCTCGACGATATACTCGTGGGGAATCTTTCCCCCAGAATATAAGGATGCTCCATGGGTTCAAGTGGATAAAATGATATTGTACATGTATTGCTTGGAGATGTAGCCCCAGTTCAACATGCTGTCCACACACGCATGCACGCATGCATGCACGCACGCGCACGCACACACACACACAGAACAAATGGTGATGGAAAAGACATGATAGCTTATATATCCTGTAGGGAAAACATCAAAGAAGCTGCTTGGTATTCCACACCCCACTCAAACACACACAGGAGAGATGGTGTGTGTGTGTGTGTGTGTGTGTGTGTGTGTGTGTGTGGGGGGGGGGGGTTCTTCATTTTCTATAAGTTCATTGAGTCATCCGTCCCACAAAGAGAAGTGACCTCTATCGAGTGGACAGGCGGGAGGGAGGCGGACGCTTCAATATCAGAGAAGATCTGATATTGAAGTGCATGCGCAGGACTCTGCTGTGTGCAACCACATGCATGGTTTGTGGGGGCCTTGATGTGTGTGTGTGTGCGCATGTGTGTGTGTGTGTGTGTGTGTGTGTGTGTGTGTGTGTGTGTGTGTGTGTGTGGAGAAACCGAGATCCAATAGCGACCAACAGACAGGTTGCAATCTGGTCTCGTTTCTCCCTAGTCGCAACTAGATTGTGGTCGCGACTAGTTGCTTATATGGTTGTGACTAGTAAAGTAACTTAATTGCAACCTGATCGCGACTAGCTTATAGCTGCAATATAGCGTTACCCTAAACTTAACGCCTAACCCATAACCTTACCTTTACCCTAACCAAACACTTACCATAACTAGTTGTGACCTGCATGGTTACAACCAGGTTGCGACCAGTTGCGAGTGGGTTGTGACCAGTTGCGAGTGGGTTGCGACCAGTTGCGAGCGGATTGCGACCACAATCGCAATCAGGTTGTGACTACTCGCAAACGGGTTGCAACCAGTCGCAAACGGGTTGCGACTGTGTTGCAACCAGGTCGCGACTAGCAACTATAGTCACGACCATGCAGAAGGTAGATTGCAGCCTGGTCGCAACTGGCAACGAGTCGCGACCTGGTTGCGACCTGGCCGCTGGTCACTACTGGATCTTTCCCTTCCTGGGTGACTGTGTGTGTGTGTGTGTGTGTGTGTGTGTGTGTGTGTGTGTGTGTGTGTGTGTGTGTGTGTGTGTGTGTGTGTGTGTGTGTGTGTGTGCAGCGTAATCATTATGGCCTTTCATGGGACCGACCGACCATGCGACTTCTAAAAAAAAGGAGAAAAAAAAATCCATTGATGGCAGCGGCGATTGAAGCACATAGAAGTCCCTGTCCTCCACAGTGACTCTGGCGGACAGGCCCTCAGTTCCTGCCGAGGTTCAGCAGAGTTCATCTGCTTTGTCCCCGCAGAGGCCGGGCCGGGAGGCGGGCTACTGTCTCTGCTCTTGTCTCACTCATCTTTCCTCAGCCCTCTCTTTCTCTCTGTCTCTCTTTCTCTCTCACACACACACACACACACACACACACACACACACACACACACACACACACACACACACACACACACACACACACACACACACCTCCCGGTCCCATGGGAGACAGTCTCACAATCCTCCTCTCCCCCCTTCTGTCGCCCCTGCCCTGCCCTACTTCACTCCCACTGCCTCACCCTGCCTCTCCCCTCATGCTCACAGGCTGCACCCTCTTTCTATAGTGATGTCATTGGACGAGAGACAGGCAGACAGACAGAGAGAAAGAGAGAGAGGATGGCTTCATTGGCTTGGCTTGGCTTGACTCGTGTGTGTGTGTGTGTGTGTGTGTGTGTGTGTGTGTGTGTGTGTGTGTGTGTGTGTGTGTGTGTGTGTGTGTGTGTGTGTGTGTGTGTGTGTGTGTGTGTGTGTGTGTGTGTGTGTGTGTGTGTGTGTGTGAGAAGAGAGAGAGAGGGGGACGGATGGGTTGCATACTTTCAAGCAGTGTTACTGTTTTTTTGTTGGTTTTTTTTAGTGTTTTTTTGTCTGTTTCTTAGAGATTTGGACTTTTTCTAGTCCCATTTAGTCTTCTTTTCTGAAATTCATTTTTGTTAGTCTAGTCTTAGTTGACAAAATATCAAATTATTTAGTCTTAGTCTAGTCTTTGTTAGTTTTAACCTTGATGGTTTATTCTTAGTGTTTTCGTCTTAGTTGTTACATCTTTTAGTCTTAGACAAATACATTGTATAGGTATATATATGCAATGCAGATTTATAGTTTTTTAATTTGAAACATGTCTTGTTTTATTTCTTATCGTATCATATTAAATTACTGAAATAGTAATGATTTTATGACCTGCTCTCCTGAAATGGTATGCAATGCATACTGATATGACATCCAACACATTACTCTGAAGTCTGAACAAGTTATTTAAAAAAAATACTCAGGTACTTATGTTCAAGTCAAGAAAAAAAATACATACTTCCATTAGTCTCAGTTTATGACTTAGTCTTAGTCTTTTGACAGCACATAAACATTCAGTGTTTTAGTCCAATTCATTCTTTTGATGCAGCTGTATATGTGTGAGCTTGTAGATCTACCCCTCTTGCCTGCATGATCTCATAATATGGTGAAAGAGAATGAGAGAGAGGAGCAGACAGAGACAGAGAGGAGAGAGGGAGAGAGAGAGAGTTGCACGCTCAGTGTCGGGTTTCCCTTTTCAATCGAGAGGCTCAACTCCTTGTTTTTAATCTAGAAAAGAGGGTGAAAAGAGCAAGAAAGGAGAGTCGATGGCTGGGAATTTGAGCCGCTGACAGCTGTTTTTTGTCCCCATCTCCGCCTGTCTTTCCCCTCTTTCTTTCTTCTTCTTCCCTTTCTGTCTTTACTGTCTGTCTGTCTCCGTATCATTGCAGGGCACCGATATAAATCATGTAAAACCAGCCTGCATGCAAACACCCAGCTGTCTGCGAACGTGATGCTTATGTGTACACAGTACCGTATACTCCTTATCTGTAATGACACGGTGAACGTGATTAGAGATGCATACTCTGTCTCTGAACCCCCTCAGATGACAGTACTTTACTTTGTGAAATCGTACTGGATGTTGGGACCAGGCCCGGATCTACCTTGACACACAATGCCTGTAGATAAATGCAGGCATTGTGGGCAAAAAGAGAAAAGGGAGGTTAAATCCCCCAAAATACATACTATATGTAGCCCAGTTCCTTATGTCAGTTTCTAGGGTAAAGATGGGGATTTTTAAAAACAGCATAGTTTTGGAGACCTCATAGAAAATGTTTGATTGAAAATTAAAATGAAAAGGATTTTTCACGGTTGTTTAAAACACGCTAATTTCAAAATGAATGTCTCAACATTGTCTCACTTAAAATCTACATTTTTGGGGAATCCAATGGAGCTGATTGCATTCTAATCATGGATGGGTCGCTATTTTGCAGTTTTCATGATATATCACGTGAAAATGCAAATACACCCACCTGGAGTAACAACTTTTTTTTTTAGATTTCTGTATTTGCCCTGCTATAAGAGGTTGGCCACCATAAATAATATCCAACCCAGTAGGAATATAACTTTTTTTCTTTTTTTTTTACAAGCCATCATGTTTGGTCGGGCAGTCAGGCCATTTAGGGAAGAATTGCCCCCCCGGGCCTGTATGCCTAGATCCGGCCCTGTATGTGACGTGCCTCTTTCTAAACCACATCCTGCTTGGGACTTCCAGACGGTGATGACATGTCTTCAGTTGAACGCATTTCCTGTCAATTGTAACATTATATGCACTCATGCATTACTTCACATCACTTGCACACACACACCCACACTTGAACGCAATACTGTATTTCATTACATGTAAGTTGCTCAATAGATACCAGGATAATGAAGATCTGGCCTACTGTTATCACTAAACCCAGGCAGAGTGCAAACAAAGCCCTATAAACCACACCAGAGGGTCTACCATGCAACTAGTCGCAACCAATTATTCCCGAGGGCAGTTGCAAAGAGTTACATAATATCGGTGTGGTTTGTTTTGTTGCAAGGACTTGCGAATACAGTTGCAAGGAGATGCAGCTGGTGTGGTTTGGATCTAAGACTCTATCCTGAGCAGACCACTTGCCATGGTCTAGCTCTGGTCAGTGGACCTTATATATTGGTGCGACTTCCCATTACAGCCCATTCATTCATCCAAACAGAAACCTCATATCTGATTGTATTGAGGCTCAAACATACACCAGGGTGAAGTGAGTTTTGGTGGTGAAGTTTTCACTGTGAATGTTTAAGGCTTCACCCTGGCTCATACATAGTCCAGCGGTGAAGCCTGAATAAAACTACACCGTGGTGAAAACTCTTCACCTAAACTCACTTCACCCTGGAGTATGTAAGAGCCGTAGTTTAGCCTCATAGCACCCTTCCCTCCCATGCGCTGGTAGTAGCACCCCTGCTAAAAAACGCCTGGCTTCGCTCCACAGTCCCACACGCCCCCGAAACTATGGAATGCACTTCCCATTGCAATCAGAACCGCAGAGTCACTCCCTCTGCCACAGTCTGAAAACACACCTCTTCAGAATCCATCTCAGCCCATAGCACTTGCAGCACCAGCCTATATAGTCTACTGTATATATAGCCTATATAGTGAAGCAGATTTAGAAAGCGACTTAGAAAGCGACACGCATTTACCTACTTGTACGCATATGATGTTTTACCATGTTTTAGGGTAAAGTGTAAATTCTGCTTAAACTGTAAATTTAATAATCTGTAGCCTATGTAAATAATGATTTCCAATGTTTTTTTTTTTCTTTTGCTTTACTGAAAACGAGCACTTCCAAACTCTGGTCATTGTCTGGAAAAGCTCTATTAGCTCTACTGCGTCTATGATAATGCCAGCTTGCATTATAGCTACAGAAAACGCTGTTATCCCTTACGTGAATCTCTGGCTAGGCCTCTCGTGAGTGGAAATCTCAAGAACGTTTCACCTACTCTAAGTTGGAGCCCTCGCCACCCAAATGAAAGGCCCCTTTTGACCAAAAAGTGATTGTTTCTGGAAAACCCTCTAACTGACCTCTGACGCCATCGCCAAGTGAAAACCTTCATAGAGAATATCTTCCCAACTAAATTTTTCAAAAGAAAAACAATCACTTTCTGCCCAAAAAGTGCTCTGCCTTCCTAACCTACATGACGTCCCAGGAATAACGTACAATGTAAGATAACAATAGTGGACTTGTTACTCAAGCGACCCCATAATCATCATCATCTGAAACACCGGGTGGAAACACAAAGTTTGGGTTTAGGCAATGAAAGAGTGTAAGGGCCTTCACCCATCACATTTGTCTGGGTCTATACATTTAGACTTACAGGGATAAAAATGTTGTTTTTTGTGTGTAGTTACCTTGCAATTCCATACGTAGACAGTAAATGTAAAACATATGTTCCAGCGATTAGAAATTGATAATTCAAAATGTGCTCCTCAATGACTTACAATAGTACACAAAAACAGCTCTCAGTCACTCTTTTAGTACGTAAACAAACACAAAGTTGATTCAGACACTAGAGCATCACCATAAGTCATGTCATTTTATTTTCATAAAAAATGTTAACTTCATGTTGTTTATAAAAAAAAAGAAAGAAAAAGAGAAAAGAAAACCCGTACTGGATCCAGATCTTCAAATGGTAAAACGAACATTAAGTTATCATTTGGAAAAAAAAAAAAAAAAAAAAAAAAAAAAAAAAAAAAAAAATATATATATATATATATATATATATATATATATATATATATATATATATATATATATATATATATATATATATATATATATATATATATATATATATATATATATATAAAAATTGACTGTAAAACCTGACACTAACATAACATCCAGGGCCTCAGGATGTGACCATGATAATATAAAAAAAATAAAACTACATGAGTTATGGTGATGCTTAGTGTCTGAATCAGTTTTTATTGTTGTCTCCACCGTAAGGTGGTGACTATTTCGTACCCTGTCCATCAGCCCATATGTCTGTCCGTGCACATCTCCATGTATGAAGCTGTCAGTAGTCAGTATATCTCCGTCAGGCTCAGGTTTGCACAGTTCAGGCCTGAGCCTGGACGGTGGAGACCTGTGCCCCGGCTTGTTTTATGTATGAAAAGAGTGACTTTGAGAGCTGTCAATGAGGAGCATATATGCAAGGGGGGCTGAGGTGGTGGCTTAGCCAATAGAGGTGAGGTGGGGTTAAAATTCAAATCTGTTTACAGTTTGTACACAGTAAAGTTGTCTATAATACCTTTAATGTTTGCCAGCAGCGTGGAAATGTTTGTCAATTATTTGTACCTTTAGTTATGGGTCTGAGGGGGCAAACCTCGCCGTTGGTGGTCTGTGAATCAAATGCTGGATAAATAATGGACCTTGATATAAAGCAGGTTGAAAACCACAGTGATAATACATAACAGGATGTGGGTCCTGAGTGTTGGGCATTCATGCAGTCTCTGGTTTCTCTTTGCTAGATTCTCTCCCAAGTTACACAATGACCAGTCCTACCCTGTGGAGTCCTTACTTGGACACAGTATTCGGTAACATGTTGAATTTTATTATTTGAAGATACACATCCACAGATCGAGTCAGAGACAAATCAACAGCAAGTTAAAGGTAATATAGGCAACTTTTTATATTAGCCAAAAATCAAGTTATATATTTTTTGCATTCTTCTCCTATGTTGCATCTACAACCCCAAATCCGTTGAAATTGGGACGTTGTGAAAAATGTCAATAAAAACAGAATGCATTGATTTGCAAATCGTTTTCAACCTATATTGAGTTTAATACACTACAAAGACAGTATATTTAATGTTCAAACTGATAAACTTTATTGTTTTTTGAAATTATACAATCTTTTGTAAATTGATCCCTGCAACACGTACCAAAAAAGTTGGGACGGAGGCAACAAAAGACTGGGAAAGGTCATGAATGCACAAATAACGCCTGTTTGGAACATTCCACAGGTAAACAGGTTAATTTTAAACAGTTTAATATTGTTATTGAGTATAACGGGACCATCCCAGTCGCTCACAATCAAAGATGGGGCGAGGTTCACCACTTTGTGAACAATTCTGTGAGAAAATCATCTAACGATTTAAAAACAATGTTTCTCAACATTCAATTGCAAGGAATTTGGTGATTTCATCATCTACAGTCCATAATATAATCAAAACATTCAAATAATCTGAAGAACTTGCTATACTAAAGCATCAAGGCCGAAAACCAACATCTAGCACTTGTGACCTTTGATCCCTCAGGTGGCTCTGCATTAAAAACTGACATCATTGTGTAAAGGATATTACTGTGTGGACTCAGGAACACTCAGAAAACCATTGTCAGTTTACAGAATTTGACGCTACACCTGCGATTGCAAGTTAAAACTCTACCATGCAAAGCAAAGCCATACATCAGAAAGGTTGGTTTGAAAAAACAACTAGAAAAACAACCAGAAATGCCTTCTCTGGGTACAATATCATTTAAAATGGTTATACACAAAGTGGAAAAGTGGGCTGTGGTCTGATGAGTCCACATTTCTAATGATAGTGGACCCAGAGAAGGCATTTCTGTTTTTTTTCAAACCAACCTTTCTGATGTATGGCTTTGCTTTTCGATGGTAGATTTTTAACTTGCAATTGCAGGTGTAGCGACAAATTATGTAAACTGACAATGGTTTTCTGAGTGTTCCTGAGTCCACACAATAATATCCCTTACACAATGATGTCAGTTTTTAATGCAGAGCCACCTGAGGGATCAAAGGTCACAAGTGTTTGGTGTTGGTTTTCGGCCTTGACGCTTTAGTATAGCAAGTTCTTCAGATTCTTTGAATGTTTTGATTATATTATGGACTGTAGATGATGAAATCACCAAATTCCTTGCAATTGAATGTTGAGAAACATTGTTTTTAAACCGTTGGATGATTTTCTCACAGAATTGTTCACAAAGTGGTGAACCTCGCCCCATCTTTGATTGTGAGCGACTGGGATGGTCTTGTTATACTCAATAACGATATTAAACTGTTTAAAATTAACCTGTTTACCTGTGGAATGTTCCAAACAGGCGTTATTTGTGCATTCATGACCTTTCCCAATCTTTTGTTGCCCCCGTCCCAACTTTTTTGGTACGTGTTGCAGGGATCAATTTACAAAAGATTGTATAATTTCAAAAAACAATAAAGTTTATCAGTTTGAACATTAATTATATTGTCTTTGTGTTGTATTCAACTGAATAGAGGTTGAAAACGATTTGCAAATCAATGCATTCTGTTTTTATTTACATTTTACACAACGTCCCAATTTCAACGGATTTGGGGTTGTATTTTGATGCTGCAGCCGTTTCCCTGCAGACAATCCAGATCCAGATCAAATCATGAAAACAGGCGTGGCTAATGCGTAAGGTGAAGGGAGGTTGTGTGAGGTGAGGCAGCGTTTTAGCCAATGACAGCACAGCAGTCTCCAGCACTTTGTACACACTAAAGTTTTTCAAAGATTTTCATGAAAAAATGAACTACATGAACTACATGATTGATGATGATGATAGAGTCTGAACCAACTTTCTGTTTGTTTATGTAGTACTATAAAAGAGTAGCCTTGACACCCAGGCTTTCATTTTCGTACGCCTTGCGCGAAAACGGAGAGCCTGGACTAATCTGTTACCCACAGTGGCCTAGAGGAGGAAGTCAACCTTCCCGACTGGGCGCTGAGAGTATATATTGAATATACATTGAATTCAATATATACTGTAAGGGTAGGTGTCGCTCTAAATGATGTGACGTAGCACAGCAGTGGACGGGCGGGGGAGGGGCCGGGAATGAAGACGTTAGTGAGATCAAATCAGATCAGCTCATCTGCCGTGTGGACCCCGACCCCCCAGGCCAAAATCATTTCAGGTTAGGCCAGGCCAATAAAAGACTGACTTTGGAGCCGTTTTGCAGTCAATGAGGAGCATATTTTGAGTTATCAATTTCTAAGTGTCGCAGAGTCGTAAGGTATAACTACACAAACCAAACCTCAAAAAAGTGGTCTCATCCTTTAGGAGACTTAAGGAGAATTCTACCCCAGAAGGCTTCTTACCTTTATTTGCAGATGATTTATTTCCAAAATTTCCAGCGCTCCAAAATGCATTTTTATACAGACATACAGTATATACAATATCTCTCTACCATGTCAGCAGTGTGTTGACAATCACTTTTTCATTTTCGGTAAAAGCAGTGGTTCACCTGTCTCAAAAGGTGAGAATGTGGCTGAACCACTGCTGAACCAAAATTTAAAAGAGTGAGTGTCAACACACTACTGACATGGTGGGGAGAAAATGTATCACAAAAAAATGCATTTTCAAGCAGTGGAAATAGTTGAATTTAAACAGCATCCCATAGCCCCATTCTAAGCCTATAGGGGAAACAGACAACTAAATAAATCAACTGCAATTAAAGGTAAGCAAGCCTTCTGGGTGGAATTCTCCTTTAACATATCTACTTTCACCAACAAAACAAAAAAAGTAAAATAATAATAATAATAATAATAATATAACAATATAATATATAGGTATCATAGTCAGTAAATACGACACCACAAGCAATCAGAGATAAGATATAGTCATAATTTACTAATTGTGGGTCCCTGCCTTCCCTTTTGAGCGGCAGGTAAGTTCAAAGATGTGAACTGGCCTACTTACCTTTTTTCTAACACCAGCTCATCCCATGGCCTACTTGCCTCTGATGAGTACATGTAACGTTATACTGTACAATTCACCTGTAGTTTTTTCCCGCCCTTCTAAAATGAACACCGTCATGAATAGACACAACTTGATTTCACCTGTAGAATGGAGCGGGTGACAAAGCAATGAAGGTTTTGTCTGGTTGAATGAACGAGACTTTACGGTACTGCTTATTTGGTGAGAAGTTCCTTGGGGCGCAGCCATTGGCAATTTTAGGAAGGTGCCAGGGAGGCACTTGTTGAGTCTAGTCTCTCTGACCCAAAACTATGTTTTTTTGTCCACAATTTACGAGAGATAAACTGGCAAAATGTTGGTCAAAATAACCAAATAAATGCATTTTCTAATTATATAGATTCTCGCAAAACAAATATAATTCAAATATAATTCAACTCTTGAGAGCGTAAAATGAAAGGGTCCAAATGGTTTCATTTGACACTCTCAAGAGTTACAGATCTATGCCCCCCACCCTGCTCAGAGAGCCTAAAATCGCCCATGGGCGCAACTACTAGTGTACTGTTCTCAGGGTGTCATCCCTGTCACAAATCAACAGTCAGCCAAACCTTGTTCAGTAGAAGTCAGGATTCATCTCAGTTTCCCTTTATTGAGATGCTGGTGGTCAACTTTTATAAACTGTAAAGTGAAACTGTGAAAAGACAAACATAAAATACACAATCAGCTCGATAACATAACCTAAGCTAAGCACATAGGAGGCAGAAGCATTCAAATAACATGAGCTAAGCATACAGCAGGCCTAAACACTAAGTAGCTTTGCAATCAACATAACACTCTACTATTACTAAGTCAAGTCATCGAACATTAAACTTAAACATTCTACAGAAACAACTTACAGGAGATGGTTTCAAGTCAAAAACAAAGCAAAACAAAGCAAAGACAGTAGAAGATTCTCGGAGTGTATGTAGACTCCCATGGCTGCTGGAGAGACTGCTTTCTGCTGACCTGCACTACGCACCCTTGAAAACTCAATTGGCAGCTAATGACACATACCCAAAGCCATCTAGAGACAGAGTTATGCCATTTCCATTCACTAAATGGAGCAAGCCCAATGCCGGCCGCTTGCGCTTGGGGGAGTGACACTCTCCACAACGGAACTTGATAAATGAATGCATTGTACTGTTGTAATAAACGGTATAAAGAAACATTTTTATTGTATTAAAACTTTGTAGAAAATAATCAGTGAAAGAAAACATGTCACAAGTTATTTTCGGATATTTTGTTTGCATTCATTGATCCCTTGAAAGAGGAGAATAGTAGTTTCTCCAATAGCAATTCACTGGTGCAACTCTGTCTCTGCATGGCTCTGCACATACCAAGTTTCTTAAACTAGATAATTTGTGGAGATACAGTCCCGGTCATTCAACCAGACAAAACTGCTTTGTTGCCCGCTCCATTCTACAGGCGAAATCAAGTTGTGTCTATTCATGACAGTGTTCATGAATAGACACAATTTAAAAAAAAAAAGAAAAAGTTGAATTTCATGGTATTTCCCTTCATTGGTATGCAAGGCTCAGTCCCCACCTCTGTGGTTCTTCAAGGTAAATTGATGGCCAATGTGTTTTGGTGCGGAATTCTGCTTTAAAGCAAAACCAAAAACAAAATATTCCAACTTCCCTTTAAGAAATCAATATGATTTATTTAAAACCAGAATTTAATAAGATGACAAAAATCATTTAGAATTGTGTTTTCATGACTTGATAGAAAGTGACATACAAAAAATATATATACGGTATATATTGTTTTTTTTTTTTTTTTTTTAACATTTTGTTCCATCTAAATGTAGCCATTGTGGTTAAATATATCATAAGATGATATATCTTCACATGGAATGTCTGATTATTACTTAATTGTTTTTAAAATAGTATTTTTCAATGTAATTTGAACCAATTTGGTAAAATGGCCAATATATCAAACTAATGTTATTTGGAAGGGAGGAACTCCTTATATGGTCATAGGATTATCACAACAACCAAAAAAGTGAAAAAAAGTGATATTTTCCTGATCTCTATAACAGAGCTGACCTGTTCTAGATCTGACGTCATCACACCATGAAAGGCTGAGGGTCGCTTCTCACCCTCAGGGAGCCTATTGTCAGACACGCCCCAAATATGGGTACAGTCCCTGGTGTGTTGAAAAAAAAAAAAAAAAAAAAAAAAAAACAGCAGATCATAGTGGGCGCACTTTTTTGTGTAGGAAAAGTCCTGATTTAGAAGACATTCATAGAATCTGGTCTGAGCTCTTAATGGGGAGAAAAAAAAAGAATCATTTTGTATCATCTTAGACCTCAGAATGCCTTCTTGCCTGTTGCCACAAATTTAGAATTCACGTCATTTGGCAGACATTTGTCGGCGGCATTTGGGACGAAATCCATTTGTTGTTTACCACTCCTCGGCGGGAATCCATTTTTTTGGTTGGGACTCGGGGGAACCTTCTTCTTCTCAGCCTTATCCTTCATCTCCTCTGCTTGGTCCTGTTTTAAACGCTGATGAAGGCGTGAGCGCCGAAACGCGTTCGTTTCTCTAGGTAGACTATGCTGCTGTGAAACTAAATAAAAGAAAACTCATGAACTATATGCGAGTGCGGATATTTCCTCTTTACATTGATCTTCAAGAATCTGCATATATATTTTTTATGTTTCCCCGTCATGATATCTTTTTAGATATATATGAAACTCATGAAGGATCTACAGAGGCCTTGGCGTCATTCTTCCAACAAAACCTAAACTAACTAACTAAGTTAGTTAGGTTTATGTTATTTGACGAGGCGGTAGATCAAGATGGTGGCTGGGATGATGGTGGCCAATGCGATCAGGGAGCAGGTCACAGGCCTGGAGGTGAAGCGGCTGAACCATGGCTCCCCGCTGGTCCCTGCCTCGTTGCTGCTCTCCGCTGGCTGTTGGACCTCTGCGGAAGGCTCCTCCACTACCTCCTCCACTGGCTGTTGGACCTCTGCGGAAGGCTCCTCCACTACCTTCTCTGTTGGCTGTTGGACCTCTGCGGAAGGCTCCTCCACTACCTCCTCCACTGGCTGTTGGACCTCTGCGGAAGGCCCCTCCACTACCTCCTCCACTGGCTGTTGGACCTCTGCGGAAGGCCCCTCCACTACCTCCTCCACTGGCTGTTGGACCTCTGCGGAAGGCCCCTCCACTACCTCCTCCACTGGCTGTTGGACCTCTGCGGAAGGCTCCTCCACTACCTCCTCCACCGGCTGCTCCCTATTCATGAGGTAATAATATAAAGCATATCCTCCGAAGATACTTCCGCCGGTAACTGCCGTCCCAAGGAGGACTTTCAGGCTAGCCATGGTTAGGTACAGTAGGTATTACGGAATGGAATGGAATGGAATGAATCGGTCCTTCTCAGATCTTCACTCAATTATCTCTGTAACTCTACTACACATATAATTCAGCTGCCACAATCGTTTTGCATGAGGCGTGGGATTTAAATATCCACGTGTTTGACGTGTCACAGCAGTTTCTGATGACGTCACGGTTGTTACGGTAACAATGTCATGTTTGCACTGAAAGGCGCCCGTTTCTCAATGTTGTGAGTGTTGGGGACCACCAGAGGGCCAGGTGGATAGTAAAGACCCCTGGACCTGACCTAACTGGGTCCAAACTGGACCCTGTCCTGCTGCAATGACACCGTAATCGAGCTGCAGTACAGTAAAGTAGTACACAACGGAAACCTTTGGAGTGCAGAAGAAATGCATTTTGGGATATTGGGTGCAATATGTGGTGTGCGTATGTGTAGGTGGGTGTGTGTGCTGTCTCTGCATTGATGTTGCTAGAATTCTAGGACACGCCTAGGGAGATGCTCAAAGAGGCATCCTAACCAGATGCCCGAATCACCTATAGCTGACTGTGTTAAAAGGCCCACCAGCCCTTCAGCCGAAGGATGGGGTGGAGTTGGAGGGGCCAATAAATTGACACACCTGTGACAAGGAGTCAGGACTGTATAGGCCCAGGTGTAACCCTCAGAACATTGGGCTTGAACACTCGAAGGGGAAGCTGCACATACTTGTGCTTGATGCTTTGATGCATTCATAAGTAAGTCCTGTCAGTAAATTGCTTGTTTCCTTTGTTAAAACGTGTTAATGTTCTAATGCTCTGAGTAGATCCTGTTATTTATATCCTGTGATTTCTATACAATGCACGGTTGTAATGTTGTTTAATTGTTTATGCCAGGTTGGTTAATTGCAACTAATTGCGTATTGCTACTATTTCTGTATCTCCAATTAAATCATCAATCCCATCTTGTTACTGTTCATATTCATCCGTCCCACGCCATGCCTTCATCGACCTGCGACAAAGACCGAATAAACGGAATGAACTGCACCACACACTCCAAACACTCAATGCTGCCTGGTCTGTAAAGATCATGCTCTTATCGGCATGCGTAGGGGGTAATGCCGAGTTACCTGGCTAACTGCCTTTTAATACCAAGCAAGATATTTTCAGACTGCTTTCCAGATGAAGAAGTCTCTCTCTTGCGTGACTGAACTTCCCACCTTATCTCTAAGGGAGATTCCAGGCATCCTTTGGAAAAAAACTCATTTCGGTAGAACAGTTTGTCACAACTTGAAGGTCCTGGGTTCGACTCCCGCGGGATTGTCATCAGCCCCGCTATACCCGAGGTGGGTTTTGCAAAAAGGGCCTTTCTGTGTAGTTGGCCCGTTCTCCCTGTGACCTCTAGGCCCATTGTAAAAAAGAAGAAGAAGAAAAAAAAAAGAAATCAACACATCTCCAACAATTAAACCGGGTGTTCATCTGGGTTGTTGTGACATGCGCACATGGAAATAATACCCCCACACTGTAGCCTACTTCTTACACACACGGCACACACAACAAACACAATAATGTAAACTGTGTATGAAGAAACAGGGAAGTGTACAGCAGTAGGCCATACATGCTCATACATACCGGTATGAACATAATATCAGCTGAGCTATGTGCTTCTCGTCCTCCTCCTCACTCGTCAGCCTAAGCCATAGGGAAGGGGAGAGAGAGGGAGGGGGGGGGGGGTGATTGTTGGCTGGGTAGACCAGGTCTTTTGCCAACAGAGACTTCTGGAATGGGTGCTCTCTCTTTCTCTCACATGCATAGGCACACATGACACGCGCACACATGCACACACACACACACACAATGTTTGCTGCAGTGTGCCTTGAACTGCTGCAGGGGCTTGTCACCCCATGGTGTGTGAGATCCATGGATTTGACGCGCACACACACACACACACACACACACACACACACACACACACACACACACACACACACACACACACACACACACGCACACACCTCTTGTGGATGTGCCCCTGCAGTCACATTTCAGGTACAGTATAGGCTGTCCACAACGGACATGCTGTACAAATCCTCTGTTAGTCTATAACCACAGGCTACTGCATACCCATCTCCTTGTATCCAAAATAGCCTATCTCTCTATATATAGTTTCACTGAATGCTCACCCCAGATATATAGATAACACTAGGGTTCATGTGGTTAAATCTGGAAGTGTGTAGAATATACAGATGTAAAGTGTATATTTGGTAATGCGTTTACAGGCCTATGCTAGATCAGTGTGGTTCTCATGGGAACACTGGCAGCATATGAAATAGTTAAAGTGAATTAATGTTATTTAATATAATGCCAAATTTAGCCGGGGACCCCCTGCAACCCCAGCACATTTTTACCCCAGTAAAAATGTGCTACCAGCTCAAGATGCACCGTGAGCTTGCTAATGATATTTTCTTGTCTTGAAACATTGTGAACCTTTTGTTTGTTTTTAACCTTTTAACAATACAAATCTTGACTATGGAGGTCCCTTTCAATATGAGGAGTACTGTAGTTGTAGTGTACTGTAGTTGTGGAGAAGACATAGCGGATCTGACGAAATGATGAATGCCAAAAAAAACAACTGCCATATCTGCTGTTTGTGAAGTATACAAACAATGTACAAACGCAGCAGCAAGAGTCATGGGCTGCTGTCACAGGAGAAAGATATCAAATGTAACACAAGCACCCCATAAAGACAAATCATAGGGAGGTGTGTGTGTGTATTCCAGTACTATCTGCATCGAGTGATCTTGGAGTACATAGAAAATGATTTATTGGAGATTCTGACTTTCAGTTGTATAGCCTACCGTACATGCATTTTGTTTCGAGTGTATCATTCCACTTTATGCTTATGTGTAGAAGTATGTACAGGCCTGTGTTTTCTCAGGCCAACGATAAAGCCCTTTGTAGTGTGAATTGACACAGGCTGTGAGGATGGGAGCATGCAAAAATGATAGGATTATTCAATGTCTAGGCGTCTTTATGGTGCATGTCTTTGAACTTCATGCCCCCCCCCCCCCCCCCCTCACACACCCACACACTCCCCCCTCTGTATGGGCACACAGACCCCTCCCTCTCTCCTTCACCCCCCTAACCCCCACCTTGACAGATCACATGACTGCTGTGATACCAGCTGGCTGACTGCTCATTTGCATGTGTTTTAGCTACAGTCCCTTATTATAGACAGTGTGTGTGTGAGCGTGTGTGAGCGTGTGTGTGTATTTAAAAAAAATAATAATAATAAAATAATAATATATATATATATATATATATATATATATATATATATATATATATATATATATATATATATATATATATATATATATATATATATATATATATATATATATATATGCATGCAAGCTATAGCACTATGTGGGATGCGCCGCCACCTTAAAAGGATCCCTGGCTAATAAGACAAATATACCATAAAACATTATGCTTGCCTTCTGTAACCAAAATAAACAAACACCTTCATTATTTTATGTATTCCATAAACAGCAATAAATTTAATATAAGCATTAAAAGTAAAAACTTTAAATGTTTTATCATCATAGACATTCAATATATTCCATAGGTCTGGATGGACTCATGGACATACAGTATGACATCGCCAACATGGGGCAGGAGCAGTTTTATTGAGTGAAAGATTCTCTCTTTATGAAAGAAATAAGATAATGAAGGTGTTTTTTATCTCTTGGAGAGCGTAAAAATCAAACCAAATGGACCCGCGTTTCATTTTTATGCTCTCAAGAGTTAAAATATTCATCATGAAAAGAAATATTTAGTTTTTCAGTCTGTGGGGCTAAGAATGTCCTGAAATGGTGGTCCGTGTCTCAAATTCTGAATAAATAGAGGGCCCTGGTATGAAAAAGGTTGAAAACCACTGATATAGCCTATCCAACTGTGCCAGGGGTATTTTGTATACACGCAATACGCACTGTGAATAGGGCAGGACATCAAGGGACGCAACATAAATGCCAAGCCAACGCTCAGCAATATAACATATAACGAACATCCTCACAAGCAGTGAAAATAGCCAATGAGGAAGCACAGCTATGTCCTCGGGAGGGGGCAACACAAATGAGTAGGGCGAAACGAAACAGCTACGTCCCTGATACCCTATATAATTAATTGCTGTTAATATAGCCAATATTACCGATGTTGATATGATCTCATTCTGTATTGAAATAATTCTGATCATCAAAACAGGGTGCCTTACAAGCAAGGGCTTATAATTAATATTGTAAGCATGTAGATATGTTCAAGTTGTTACTTTGTTTACATGTAATGTATGACCGATTAATCGGATGGTCAGATCGATTAATTGAACTGACATTGAGGGGTTCGCGATTAATCTCCCATCACTATGACAAAATATTGTGTAATAAAGTGGTAGTTGCTTGTTAACTTTGGTTGCTTGATTTAATTTGAATGTAAACAGCATGAAGTATAGTCCTACAGTCAGACATTTGGGACAAAAAAAGTCCTGGGGACCTATTCCATTGTGGTCCTAAATTAGGCCTATACTGTAATCAGCATGAAAATATAACACTTTATCAACAAATCTGAAAAAAGAAAACTACAAAAATATCTTCACTCACAACAAGGTCTACCATTGTCAGGCCTATATGCAGTAGTAAGAAGAGCAAAGACAGAACTGGTGTCTATACAAGGCTATTTCTGTCTTATAATTTCAGATATGACAACATGAGACAAAAAGCTTTGTAGACCTCTCTAGACAATGGAAACGAGCAGAAACTGACGCTTCAAGGGAAGCTAAAGTGTATGTGTGTGTGTGTGTGTCGCGCGAGAGAGAGACAGAGAGCGTGTATAGCCTATACGTCTCCCCCATCTCCCCTCTGTGAATCACTATCGACATCTAGAGGGCATGACGGATACTGCTACATAACGTATTTCAGTCCATTTAATGGCTATAACTGAAAAGGGTTTACTATTAATTGATTGTTTGACTTTAGTTTGTAGGAGTGGATTAAAAAAAATGTCGGCCTATACCGACCCCGGAAAGAGCTTGTGAATCAGCTATTTCCATGTGTTTCTGTATAAATGAAAGAGTATGAAAGTGAACATTCTGCACAGGATACTAGTTTGTACTTTCTCATACAATTCAATTTTGAATCCCTGACTTTTATCCTACTTGAAGGATAACGGGGTAGTTCTAGATTGCGTGCACTCTTAGGCAGTATTGTATTGATATATTTGATACTTGGTTCTGTTCCATTTAGCTGGAGATAGGTGGTATTTCAGCAGCATTCATTTAAGCAGCATATTATTCCCTTCACTTGAATGAAATAAAATCAACGTTATTACAGATTAAATAGAGGGGCATGTGTGCATCAGGCTACTTGCAATATAGTGAGCTGATCACCTTTGAAATAGGTACAGTTCTGTCATTTCGCATTCTTTTTTGAAAATTAAACAAATTTCCAGAATCCTTTGAAAGCTTCTGTTGTAATCCAGTCATCAAGCATGAAGTCATGGGACTTTAATTGCAGCAGTGGAAGTTAAAGGGAATGGCACCGGCCATGCTGATTGGGTTGATAGAAACACACCCATTCAGGGCCATTTTACCTCTCTCAACCAGGCGCAAAGTCAAACTTCTAAGTTCAAAATCGTCATTTGCCACACCCACTCTTCTTCAATTCTACCTCCTACCTACTGTGACCTAAGATCTTTAAAATTGACCCCCCTATATCATACTGTATAGGCCTATGTAAGTTGAATTTCATGTCATGGTTTAAATATGGTGCATACTGTACAGAACCCTAAGTGGGGGTTCCTGTCCAGAATAGTTTGAAGTATATACTGTATAAGCAATAAATCTCAGATTTTAATGGCATTTTTGTTATTTTTCTTCTTTATCAGACTGGTATTATTGTATTATTAGATCACTTCTTGAAAATATCTAGTATCTATGACAACCATAGGAGCCACAGTGGCACTTTACAATACCATAGTCCTCCATCACCTCCACATTTGACTCCATCAGTCCTCCGTTTCCTTAATCAGAGCCAGCTCAGCGAGGCTCTTCCTGATTGGCTGATCGGTTAGCCAATGACAAAGCTCAGAGATTTCTTTGATGGCCTCCTGCAGCCCTATAGTAGCATCAAAAAGACAGATTTTTGGGAGATTATCTAATTAAAGGAAGACTTCATGAAAAACATAATTGACAAAAAAAACAATGTAATTATTCTCTAGGTCGTCCTCAGACGAGCCTTCCATCGTCGCCTCCAGTCGTCCCGATTCTCCATACATCCGGCCAACTCGCTGGTGTTCTGTGCTCCTGCGTCTTTCTTGAGTACATCCACATATGTTAATGTGGGACGCCCTCGTGACCGGTGCCCATGTGTTGGTTCCCACAACACCAGTTTGCTGGCTGGCAGCTCTTGATGTCTTTGGCAGTGTCCTGCAAGCTGCATTCTCCTGGCTGCAATCTTGTCGCTCACCCTGAATATCCCAGCATACGGATTCTCATTTGTGACATGTTCACTCTTGCTGATGTTGAACACTACACGTAGCATTCTGGTGTAGCAGCCGTCTAGAGACTTCTGCAGGGCTGGCTTCAGGGTCCAGCATTCACTGCCGTATAGGAGAACAGAGTCCACCGTCGCATAGAAGAAACTGAGTTTGATTGTTCGGGGGAGGCTGGAGTTCCATACGCTGGCCATGCCATTCAGGGCCCTCCATGCAAGTGCCTTCCTCACTTTTAGATCTTGCTCTGTCGAGTTGACCCATGAGCCAAGGTACTTGAAGTCACTAACTTCCTTCAGAACCTCACCTTCTGCTGTTGTTAGAGGTGGATGCTCCGTTTGTATTATTACTTTGACCATAAAATTAGATATAGCAGCTTTACACCAAATGTACACCAAATAGGGTTCTTTCTACTCTCTATTAATAGCTCACCTTGGGCCCAGCAGGGCCATTACAGCCTTCCATCATCTGGTTAATCATTAGCGACTACTGTACACTTTGCTATACAGCTTTGCCAGAGTTCTGTTACATCATGTTCTTTGCCGTTACAACAACACTTGACTCAACCATCCGGTTCCTCTGCTCTCTGCCGAGAGCTGAGAGCATACCGTATTATCAACGTCTACAGGCGTTGTGTTATCTCTCTAAGGATGTGTCGTAAGTTTTTTACCCCCCCTCAAGTCAGAAACCACTGGTTTCCTTCCTTTCTAGCAGTGGTGGAGAAAAGTACTGCTTGTTGTTTTGTTTTGGGTTACATAAAACCCAATTTTGAGAGGGAAAGTCATTCTTGGGTGGATTCTGTACAGTACAGAATCAGCCTCAGCCCCAATACTATACTACTAATACTAAATACAGTCCAAAATGGGATTTATACTGCAGTGCAGAAGTACTTTTTCACAATTACAAAGTGTTGGACCTCAAAATGTACTTACAAGTACAAAAGCATTGGCATAAAATGTACTTATTGTAGACTATCCCGATTCTAAAAATGTCTTTGAAATACTAACCTAAGTGTACTGAAAAACTTCAAATTATTGTGTAACACCATCAATTTTTTGTTATTTTTTGATACTGTACATACTGTACAGAACCCCTATTGGGGTTCCTGTCAACTAGGGTAAAACTACCACTAGGGGTTCCCGTCTACTATGGGTTAAAGAGGAATTTCACCCATTTAAGATTTTTCTTTCTTTCAGAAAAATGGGTCCTGAAGAAAAATCATTAACATGGTGAAAATTTTGTTTCACCATGTTAATGATTTTTTCCAGACCTCCGTTTCTAGGAAACACATAATGGGAGAACGATCAATGCTGAAAATTGGTGGAATTCCCCTTTAAAGCACCAAAAGTAGAACATGTGCACTATGCAGAATGTTCAAATTTTCCCGTTTTCAAATATAGAATATTTTGAAAATAGCCGAGCTATGAGCTCGCAGTGTGGCACGATTTGCCATTTTCATATAGCCGAAATGGTTAATGTATTATGTTTTGTAATAACAAAAAAACCCTACAAATTAAGTAATGTTTTCAAATGTATGCAATGCCCGTACGTCTGTTTGTCCGTGTGTCACACACTCCATATTTGGAGAACTCCCTACATTGTAATATGGATGTTTTAATATGTAATAATATGCATATAACTGTTGTCATTACACTCAAAACCAAACACAAAAACTGGTAGATTTGTATTTAACCAATCCCAATTTTTATTTTGTTATTTTCATTTAAATATACAATTCTACTCGTACAATCATTCGGTTTGGATAAAAATTTCAAGATGCATACATTAAGAAAAACCAAACAGCACCGAGCATGTGCTATTAAAATGTCCTCAAATCTCTTTTTGTTTTTCCTCATACTGTGATGTAAAAGGGAAGGGCAATGTTTTCCCTCCGATAGAGCAAGCTTATTTAAATACATGTCAAACAACAAATACATTCATCGTATTGTAATGAGAAATCCTATTGTTGACAGAATTCAGTCGCGCTGAAATGATGCGGAGAAGAAGTCTGCGTAGAAACCGTAAACTTAAACAGGTTACATTCAAGCAATGTGATTTTTTTTCTTTTTCGTCTTTTCTACTATTTGTGTTCAAGTTTTGATGATATTTCTCTTCTTAAGCCTTTCATCGATATTTCTTTTTGAAAGGATTTTGGCAGTTAAGTGAGAGTTGAAGACACTGGGTTTCACTTGCATGATTTGGGTTATTTTGGTTATAGAACACTGCAACAAAGTATAAAAAAGTGACCTGTGTTAAGAAGTCCATTTTTATACTCAAAAGTGAAATGAGCACTCGGAAACGTTGCCGCGTAGGGGTCCAACGGAAGAGATGGAATCTTTTTTTAAAAAAAATCTTGATTATTAGCCTGGTGTACGAAACTAATAAAAGTTATTTCACGGCAGTGCAAGCCACTTTGCCTTGTGAAAAAAAAAAAAAATGAAAAAAAAAAAGGCAAGGCTTGGTTGGGTACAGTGTGTTGTCCCCAGATCGGGAAAAAATACACATTCCCAAGTCTCTGAAACCGGGTCCTGGTCAATTTCAAAGAATCCCCAAAACACTCGTAGATCCTCGAGCCTTTCAGTAAGATGGTGGAATCGCATCGTTCTTTGGCTGCATGCGTCAGAGAGGAGACCACGGCCGTGGTAGTAGTGGGAACTTTTGGGTGTAGGGGCAAAGGAAAAAAACCTCCTCCTTTCTGCATAACAATAAACAAAGCCAATGCGTGTAAAAGCCGTACCAAACCCCCCCCAGCCCCAGTCAGATTGCCACGGTAACCATACAACCAGAGGTCTCTAGGAGACACTGGTATGTCCAGCCTCTCCTACCCAAAATTCCTCTCTCTCTCTCTGATCTACATGTTTGTCCCTTATTGAAAAAGGAAAGCAGGAGTTAAAAGTTCTCATAAGCCTTTCTTTTCCACTGCCGTACGGTCCTTTTCCCCCTCGATTATCACAAGTTAACTTCCACTTGCCTTCCCCTGTCCAGCAAGAGGCCATCCGTCCAGTGTGATGCTACTGCTCTCAACTTTGCTCCATTCTCTCCTCTTTCCTTTGATGGGAGGAGGACAAGAAGAAGAAGAAGATGCCTCCATATAAATCCCAGCCAAAGTGCATTATTTGCCTTCTCCTTAAAACTCACCATCCCTCCATGCAATCCCTCCTCACCACCACCTTCATCCTTCCTTCTGAGCACTACCAGGAGGTGAAGAAGGGCCGTTTGCAGTGGAAGGTCTGCGTGAAGGCGTTGCCCAGGGTGACCACGCGGCCCTGGCCCCCGGAGCGGCTGCGCTCCACCACCACGCGGGGCATCTGCACCAGCTGGATGGGACTCTTACCGTCCTTCAGCGCCTGGCTCAGGTTCAGCACCTGGATGGGGTGGAGCGAGAGAGAGAGAGCGGTGGTGGGAGTTAAGGAGGAGTAGACATGGATTAAAGCTAAATAAAAAAAAGTCTGGAATAATATTGTGTGGCCAAGTTCTAATGTGTCAAGTGTGAATGGCACGATAGCGGCTTCTCATAATAAGCAATTAACACAATGTGACATTGAATGATGAGGTTTTAGTAATATAATAACTACAACCAACCAAAGTAAAGAAAACACACACTGGCTGTGTGATTCTGATTCAGGCTGTTTAACCCAAACAGATTTGGGATTGCACCGGAATCCTGAGGCACCGCTAGAGTGTAACCGGCACGCAGACCTTCTCCAGCTTGTTGCCTGTTTTTAGAATGTATAATAATGATGTGCCTCTGTTAAAACTGCTTTATAAATAAGAGTCTTTAAATAGGATAGATGGAAATGCTTGTCGTGTGTCACCATTTATCATTCCTTTTTACTTCACTAATTTAGAAGTAAATCGAGTTCAGTTCATCAAATAATAAGTAGATATAAAGTGACTTGTGACTGATTTACAGCGGCTGAGTCGCCATTCTTTTCAGTCTCTCTGCCTCTACAAGAGAAAGAGAGCCAGAGAGAGAAGCACGAACTCAAATGACTGAACTTCTACAATTCCATAAAAAAGAATAAATAGCAAAAGAAGGCGGCCGTCACGATCCATCTATTTATAGACTGTTATTTATAAATCCGTTTTAACAGATGCACATTATTATTATTCATTCAACCAGCTAAGACTGGTCTGTACGCAGTTTACACTATCACCACCTCAGAGTGGGTGAGAGGGTTGGTGTTCCAAGCATTCCGTTGTGATCCAAAATCACACTTTACAGACGAAGAACGATGGGAAGAGTGATGATTGACATTAAAAGAGGGGCGGGTGAGGGGGGGACAGAGGGAAAAGTACTGGAAGCAAAGCAATGGGGACATGCAGGAGAGAGAGAGAAGGAAGAGAGCAAGATGATGAGATGAATATGAGGAAAGACATGAAAATGGGTCAGACAGAAATTGGAAAGACTGACATGAAACCTGTGCAAGATCACAACAAATGTATCAAATTCAAAGCTCGAGCTCACCTGCCCCCTCATAACGGACATCTGTCTCTCAAACATGGTTTTGTCGAAGCCTTTATCCGTCTGAAGATGGGGGAAAAAATAATGCAGGTTACTTACACAGCCGTTTCATTTTCAGCACGAACAAAGCTGTTGTTCACACCAAAGCCTTTGAATAGACTGACAGAGTTACGCCAGTGACGGGTTATAGCATGATAGTGACTACTGTGGTTAGAAACGAGAGATATTTTATGTATGTATGCAAAAAATGACAATTTAAAGTATTTACAGTAACAACTAAAGCCTCTGTAATGTATATGCTGTGCTATTGTTAAAAAAACTAAAATAAAGGGATTTAAGGTCATTAAAACTGGGCTGTTGCCTGAGTTCAATGCATTACTGCCTACTTCCCAATAGCACCCAGCTAAAGTCTGGCAGAGCACTCTGTATCGCCAGAATGTCACTTTGTGAATGAGGTGTTATGGAGAAACTACTATTCTGCTCTTTTAAAGGCGTCAAAATAATTATATCGTTTGCAAATCATAAAACAAAGTATCTGAGAATAACCTGTGACGCATCTTCTTCCATTTGTATGTATCAATTGTTTTCTACAAAGGTATAGTCCTAAATACAATAATAAAAACATGTTTGTTCATGCCTTGTCCATCGGACAACATTAGAATGTATAAAATTATCTACTTCCAGTTTCAGGAGGGTGTAAATTTTGGGCTCCCACAGTAGTGCGAGCTTCCACCATTGGACTCAAACCCCATGAAGTGAATGGAGTAGGCGTAACTGTCTATTCAAAGGCTCTGGTTCACACTAAAGTGGGGTAGATTTCTTTTGCCTGACAGGTGGCAGAGAACTGCTGTGACGTTCTTTGTGGCCATCACACATTTATAAATATCAGAGTGTGAAACAAGAAAGTGAGAATAACAAAAACATTATATATTTATAACTCATGTGGGTGATCTGTTTATAATAGATGTTTTAAATAGATGATAGATGATTGCCTGCATCAGGAGATGCAGGCAATCAAGTCGATACAATGCAATTCTACAACGTGAAAGTGTTTAATATAAGGCTAGTCACCTTGAACATTTCGTAGAGATCCTCACAGAGGTCCTGGACAAAGTTCATGTCTGAGATGCGGGACAGCACCAGGTCTCGGGTCTCCTGAGAGAAGGCCACCTTGGCCTGGGGCAGCCATGCCCAGTGGAACGGGTCTGACACGGAGAAGAGATTCATATTCACTTTATTACACCTTGCAAAGGCAAACTGGAGGGGCCACTTTTGCAACCAGATATTTTTACTTGTGTTTTGGAGACAAAAAAAAAACACTTTCCTGTGGGGGTTTTATGTGCATAGTTAGTGTTTTATATATTCTAATATTGTGTGTCTGTGATAGTCTCACTGCTGGGTTACTACAATGACCATAATGCTTTGCTGCACTGTCTTACTGATACAACATGCAGATCAGGAAGTGAGTGAGTGAGGCAGTGTTCATGACATCACTAGCATTTGAAAAGCCAAAAATATCTAAAAACACATACTGTATTACCCATGTAAAAAAAACACAGGAAAGTGTTTCCCATCTTCCAAACATCACTAATAGAAGATCTGGTGGCAAAAGGGGAACAGTGGCAATTAATTTATTTTTATTTTATTTATTTATTTATCTATTTTTTAAAGGTTAAAGCATGGTAAATACAGACATACGAAACCAACTTACAGGCTCTCCACTCATCCGGGTGTTTGAATGGGAACGCGAGGCCATTATCTATGGCTGCTATTTTGATGCAGGAGTCTGGACTGTTTTCTGGCCACTCTGTGTCCTGCAACACCAGGGTTGGAGAGAGAGCATTAAGCCTCATTCATGCAACATGTTGGGTGACATATCACTCAACCAAAAAAACAACATGATTTGTTTTATTTTATTATTATTTTTTTTTTTAAACATTGTGTGTTCACATACAGTAGCTCCACTACAAGGCAGGATCATAGAAGCAGTAGAGATATGGGCTAGAGCTTGTTAACAACTAGAGCTGCAAATAATTATCAATTCATCTGCCGATTATTTAAACAATTAATTGATGAATCGTTCCACCCTGCTGACAACCTTTGTTTTTTCTTTGTGTGTTAGAGGGAATCCATGTATAGATATGGCACTGTATAGCTATCCAAAGTGTGACTCATGCAGAGCAGAGCGCATGAGATAGATTAGTTCCATGATGTAACCAGCACTGTCCCCATCTCTCCCATGACCTACAGTGTATTCGGTTAACTACTGCTTAAACTAACAACGTGTTTGTCTGTGTAAACCAGGTCTCACCTTGTCTCCCTCTCCTGGCTTCTCATACTTGACCAACCAGTTGTCGTTCCCTCGGTCTGGGCGAGAGGAGAATTATTTGTAGTTTTTATTAGGACATGCAGTACAGTACATAGAGATAACAGCTAGTGGCTGGGAGGAGCAGTGAACTATAAAAGGTTTCATAATGGAAGCTATTATTGGGCGTCAAGCCCTGCCCTTGTGCTAGACTAACACATTTCATGACTTCCGTCACACGAACTGTGACATTTCTCTTTTAACAAGGTTTTCTTCAAGTGAAACGACTTCCCTTTTCAAATGAGCTTTCTGACGACAATACCAGTAAATGACTAACTGACAAACACACAAGACTGTATTGTAAATGACATTTACAGGACATAGTAATAGCAAGTAATAGTGGGTATGGAAAAGTGAGTGGCAACGTGAGTTTAACGTTTTTTAATGAAATCAGATAGTATGTTTCTGTTTGGATATGTGGGCCCCCAGTGGCAATTCAATGTCAATTCCCAGACAATTCTTGCTTTTTTATTGACAGTAAATCGCTCTGTATTACGAGCATCTGCTAAATTCCTAAATTGTAATTCTGATCCACAAGTTTTCACACAGCGCGTTGCGAGCTTGAGCCTTTATAAAATGGCAAAATATTTTTTTTTTTGCAATTCATAAAGATTTACCATATTTTGTCTATGACAGGTATGACAGTGACAGATAGTATGTTTCTGTTTGGATATGTGGGCTGTCAAGCCCATAAACTAAGAGTTGCGGTTTGGAGGCGCTCGTTAGACAGCACTCAACAGCCCATGCGTACCACTACCACCTGTTCTGAATTTGCACAGTAACACAGGCGGTAGCAGGACATCACTTTGCTGAAAACGAGTGCTTCCAAACTCCCATGGCAAAATGGCTGCGGACTAAATCGATTCTGCATGTGGGGCAGATAAACAGATGGACTTTGGACTTTTGTGCGATGGCCTATTTATGCTCAGTTGGTATACAGTAAGTGTAAACAAAGACATTCCTCAAACACACACACACCTGTGTTTCTGATAACATAGTCCAACACCACCAGCCTCTCAAACTGCGACTGCAGCTGTTTCCTGATGTTCTCCGGTAGTGGATCTGCCTCAAAGCGCCTCAACCAGTAGTCTGCTTCGTGGTAACCCTCCACGAACAGCTGAAATGAACCAACCTGGACACAAACACACGCAGAAGAGAAAATAACACGTTACTCACGTTATTCTAGAACGCACATTTAAACCCAAGAAAAAAATCAAGGACAAGTTGATTTTTCTTCAGGGCATCTAATCAAGTAAATACTATGGCATTCTGTCTTTACTTGACAATAATAAACGTGCATTTCTTTGAGCAAGGCTGGCACATGACCACGGTATGTTGACAGTTGGGTATTACATTCATTAGGGTCACATAAACCCATAAATCCCACATCTAAGAACACACGTTTATCAAAACACACCCCAATCTTGAACACACGGTAATCTAAACCCTGGAACATCTTGTGCATACATTATCTAAACCCTCCGCAGTCACGTCTTGCACAAACATTATCTACACAAACAAGCATTGCACTATAGGCATAGTCTTTCAGTCTACAGTATAATCCAGTGGTTTTGAAGCAATGGCCCATGGACCAACATAATTGTTGTTAAAGTTGTTAAAACATGTTTTATTTCATCCATCATTCGTCGTTTTGGTCCATGTTTGAACCTCACCAACTGATTCACAAACTGTATAACTGAGGTACCAGATGTTATTATTGATAAGCTAAATGTTGGTGAGTTGAAATGGAAAGTCTGCTTCCTTCCTTAAACAACTTCCTGTATCCCGACATGACACACAAAAGCACTTCTGCACTTCTGTCACATCATCACACTTCCATATATGGAGACTGCCATGGTTTCATTTAAAGCTATGCTTTACCTGGCCAGACAAGACATGGATAATGACAGAAATGATGGCCGTGGTTAGGGTTACTTACCTTGGGTGGCAAGCCCACTCTGTGGAAGCGTCGTCCCACCTTAGGGACCTTCTCTAGGGCATACTTCTTTCCTCTGGACTTGGCTCTGTCGATAGCACTGTAGTGGAATGTTTCGCTGGACAGATAGACCACCTGAGGGTAAACACAGATAAAACTTAAACTTAGAAACTATAGATTCACACTCGGGTTTGTGCTCCACTGAATTAACCGCTTAAAACCAGTCCGAGGACTACCAGCCCTTGAGAGGATTCCAGGTGTTGGTGACCCTTCTGTCTTTAGCCTTAAGGCATGTAGAAAACGCGCTCATTATTTTTAACAGTAGAAGAATTGTCGTTTTGATCAATGTTTGCCTGTTATCTCTCCTAAATACAGCATAGAATTGTGGACAAAAACAAAGACATCTTTAGTTTGGGATCTGAGAGGCTAAATGTCATCAAGTGGTGGTCCATGAATCAAATGCTGAAAAATTAGTGGGCACTCGCATCAAATTGGTTGAAAACCACTGACTAAAGCCATATAAATTTTGTCGTCTGAGGTCAGGTCGGATTCCATGAAAAAATAATATATATTGAATTCTTTTATTTTTGAAAAAAACGAACAAAAACAAACAAACAAAAAAATTCTGTCCATTTGTCTATTATGAAGATAGTGCTGACTGGCATTTCACTTTTACTCTGTGGAGTTCTCACAGTGCCCAACCACACAATTTAGGGCCAGGTCGAGGCTAAACTCTATTCCATTTAGTCGGGGCGGGGCGGGCCTCGGGCCTGATCAGTTAGGGCCAGGTCTGAAATTTTATGCCTGTTGAGACTTGTAGACTGGAGTGATTGCCATTTAATCGGCTTATATTTACATCAATGGCGCAGAATTTGTTAAGATAATATGACATACATCTGATTACGTTCAATAGAATTGCTGTCCCCCCAGCCCCCCCGAGTATTCGCTGTAATCGGAGGAGATTTATGGATTGTTTTGGACAACGTCCACCCTGCATCAGGGGACAGTAATAGAGACTGTAATAGAGCCTCACCTTGGTCTTGGGCACCACTCCCAGGCCCAGTTTGGTGTCGACCAGTGAGGCGGCAGCCTCTGAGAGGTAGCCCTGGTTGGGCAACAGACAGCCTCGCCCGAAACAACACGGACAGCACAACTGGACAGGAAAGGAAAGGATGAGGGGAGGGGAGTGGGGGTGCGTGGAGAAGCAGAGGAAAACAAGTTAACAGAACGAAAGGCGCCATGGTGAGGGATAAGGAAGGAAAGGGAAGACAGGGAAAATGTTTTAAGTGCTTTCTGTTTTAACACATTTTGGATCGAGGATGATTCTTTAAAAATGTCTGTAAATGATCCTCTCATGTGCAGGAGCTCCCCCGCCCACACACACACCATTTGTATTTGGCTGAGGACACCTCATTTTTTTCTGCTATTTTTGAAATTTCACCATTATTCCAAAATAGCAGATCTACAAGTTCATAGTGCAGCACTCGGTGCCGTACTACAAGCTTTTAGATCTGCTGTTTCAATGGATAAAGCACAAGGTGATGCTTAAAACACTGGCAGGGTCTTATCCAGAATGTGTTAACACTTCTTAAGAGACATGGACACACACAAAAAACAACACTTCGGGCAGCAGAATTACCTTATGGAAGTATTTGGTCCATTTGGGGTTCAGGTGACCGTAAGGCTCTTCTGACTTTGGTTTGAAAACACCTATGATTTTCTGCAGATGGGAAAACAAAAAGAACACACACACAAAACAGAAGACATGAATGACCTGTTTCTGCAAGCAAAATGTATACAGTATACAGTGTATGTGTATTAGCAAAACCAAAGCATGTTATGTTATGTTATAGTGATTATGGAAAGAATAGGTTACCATATATAGCGTACAGAGAGCTAATAGGATAGGAGCTGATATATAAAGCACAAGAATAAAAACAGTCGGGGTGACACTATAAGCCACACTTGGATCAATGCCTCATCTCCTAACCTCCTGTCCTCCTGGCAACAGGAAGGCTCCGCCCAAATAATACTTGGCCCTGAGTATAAACAGAGTTTTGCCTTTGCAAACTCTGTTCACTTCATGGGTTCAGTCCATTCAATGGCACTCTATTATCAAGTTGCGTTTCACTCTGTTAATGTTTTTCATTTTGGGACCTTTTTTCTGAGTGTACATGTGTACGCTTTCAGGAGGAAACAATTGGAAATGTCCGTCTTTTGTTCCTCTTTCAAGCTGCAACAGCCATACCGAGAGCTCGGTTTTCTGACGCCTCAATGTCGTATTTTGGCTGTTCCGAGTATTATTTGGGCCAAGCCTTGATGTATTCATTTATACATTGTGCATGCAAACAAGTCAAATCGAGAGTTTGCGCGTGTTAATGTGATCACACCAAGATATCCAGTTATCAACGGGAGCATTGGTGCCGCATTTCAACAGCAAATGTGTTTAGGTCTGGGAGGTCTTCTTAGCAACAGGAAAGACCCGTTTGAACCCTATCCCGGGCCTTCCTACAACTCCTAGTCGGCATAAGCGATACGATCCCATCCTCTCCCTGTTCTCTCCCCTGTCCATTTCCTTTATTTTATTCCTCCTTTCCTTTTCCCGGACACATGTGATCTCTCGTGACTCTCCTCCAGAACCCGGATGCAATTAGCCTGTGAAAAAAGGTAGTTGACGAACATTCTTTGTGTCATAATATTAAGTTGATAAAAATCAGGTCAAAATCTGCCCTGAACGGCATGCACCTGAACATGTGTTAGATTCCTTTCCTCCTATTGGTCGGAAATTACTCGCACTATCTCTAACCCATAACATGTCACAGTGAGGACACAGGGCTTTAAACAAGGCAGCCAACCGTTATGTAAAGTAAATTGTAAATTCTGATTAAATTGCTAACTGTAATTGGTAAATTCAACTAACCTGTATGTATATGATGTATTGCAATGTTTCACTTAATGTAAGTCGCTCTGGACTAAGAGCGACTGCTAAATGCCTAAATTGTAAAATTGGTGTGCTTTAGATATAATTTACATTCTAATAAACTTAAATATGCAGGCAGCTACGGACAAAACACGTCCACAACAAAATGAAAAATTCCATCTGTTCTGAGCCAGTCTTGCCTCTTTAATTTTTGGAGGGCCACTTTTTCCACTTTGTCGGTTTGTTAATTGAGGATTGTGTACGTCTGTGCACCTGAATCAGTTTTCCATATCTCCGCATTCTCCGGTAGCCTTTTTAGCTTAGTAAAGTTAAACCTGACATTAGCCTGCAGAGACTATAGACACTCAACAATCCAGTGATATTGTCTCTCGATATGGATTTTGTATACATCTGTCCCCCAAGGCCACTCCGTAAAAACAAAAACACAAAGGGGTTGTCAGCTCAGCTAACAACTCTACCATCCATCCATCCATTCATCCTCCTCTGACCACTCCTTACCCCTTTGGGATCTTTGACAAAGTAACTCCCACTGGAACCCTGGGAAATCCTGGCGGGGAACACTCCGCTCTCGATTGCCTGCTCTGCCCTTTGGATGATATCGGCAAACTCTGGGTCCTCTGGGAAGTGATTGAAGTCTCCGCTGTTCGCACCTGTGGGAGGGGAGAGAGGAAATGTACAGGAGAGTTGACGTATGTGTGTGTGTGTGTGTCTGTGTGTGTGTGTGTGTGTGTATGTGTGTGTGTCTGTGTTTGTGTGTGTACAGTGTGTACACACACATACTGTATATCTCCCACCCACCACCTCCTCACAGCTTCGATGAAAGGCAACCCAAACACCCATGCGGCGTATGGTCTAATCATATGACATGACACGTCTCTCCTTCCCCGCAGATACACAACAGTCAGCTGACGACGAGGAACCCATATGTTCACCATCAGTCACACTGAGTCACCGGAGAGACGACGGGATGCAGCGCAGCGGGAAGAAGGCATGAGAGAAGAGAGGAACGGAACGGAGGGGGCGAATGGCTCGAGCTGAGCAATATGGGACTTCAAATCAATGCCACGATTAATTCATACCTTTGCTTTGATTAACTAAAATAGGCAAGTGAAAATAGCAGATCTACAAGCTCACAACATGCACGGCACCATTTTACAACAAACTACCGCATGTAAGGCAGTGCTTAGTTGTGTATAATCAGGCCAAGTGTAATCACAAGGAGTTGTTGGTTTTCTACAATGTCTCTACGTTTTGGCTTCAATATATTTTCAGCTAATTGCAGCCCTAGGAGAGATGGAACACAGTTAGGAAAGGCAGGAATGATAGGAATGGACTATGTGCCGACTTGTTTGGGGCAACTGACTGTTACATGTACTTCCATTTAGGCATGTGTCTTCTTTATTCAAATGTTTAAAAAAAGTATCTCAATGTGTGTTTATAAATTACATATGCGCAACCTTACAATGCGTCGCTATGAACTTGTAGGTGAGCATTTGTTTTTGTGCTTGCTTCATTTCATATACTAGCTTGTTTACTTGCAAATCTGGCAACAAATCAAGAGATAACCGGAACTTGGGAACACACAAATGCAAAGACTTATGGGTTGTAGGAAAGTTGTGAATAGCTGTGGGGCACACTGTACATTTCTGCACCTAGTGAAAGGTAATATAGGCATTTGTTTAATGTGTACAAACACTGTGTTTTTAGACATAATCTAACTTCACCTCACCTCCACGCTATTGGCTCATTATGACATTGCTGGAGACTGCTATGCTGTGATTGGCTAAAACACTGCCTCACCTGAGACAACCCCCCCCCAAGAACAAACACACACACGCACGCACACTAGCCACGCCTGTCCAGAGCCTGACGAATGTTTTGCAGGACAAAGCAAGAGTCTGTCTGCAGGGAAACAGCTGTAGCATCAAAGTAGAAGTAACATAAAGGGGAAAAGGCAAAAAAAAGTTGACTATATTAGGTTTAATTTGTTGTTATTCACACTAGTAAGTTGTAACACCCCCTCTAGTTTTGTTTGTTGTTAGAGTAGGAAGGTTTTTGTTTCAGTTTTTAGTGTTTACTGAGTTTTGTGTTCTTTTCTTTGGCACCACTAAGCCTTGTACCTGTTTTTGTTTGCTTTATCATTTAAAAATAAACCCCTTAAATTTAGGCTCATCCATCCTTTTCTTTCTTTACAACTCATGATTGGGTATTTGTATTTGTCCCTTTAATCCCTGGAACACATTACAGGGACGAAAAAGATAAAGAAGACATGTTCCCTTACAGCAAAGGGAAGCAATTCAGGTGGAGAACACGAGAAAGAAGAAGTAGCAGTCAACAAAAAGAAAAGGAGGCCAGGAGGAGGAGGTGGAAGAATAGAACGGAAGAATGGAGCTGACATGATCCGAGAAATTTGACCCACGTTCCAGGTCAGTGGAGTGGAAGAGCGCAGCACGTAGATGCGACTTTCCCGGGCCAAGGTGCCGTGCTAGGCTGCTAAAGTGTTTTTCTCTTCAGAGCCGTTATGCAATAGGCACACCTTTATCTTCCATCTTTCTCTTTGGATTAAGTGTTGCATTACCTTACCAACACACTGTACAGTAGTAGTACAGAACCTCCAATCTTTAATGTGTTTGTGTTGGCTGCCTGTTAAATACCTCACAGCTAGGACACGACCACCAAAAAAAGCACCACCACCAACCCACGATGCCCCATTCTCTAACAGGAACGCCTTTTGGCATTTTTTAATCAAGCACCAAGTGCTACATAATGACCTTGTAGATCTGCTATTTTTGAAAAAGAAATTCACAAAATTTTGGCACACATGTGTGAATACCTATTGGTCTGAATATCCATTCTCATCACACGACAACCCCTTATCCCCAAAACATTTTTTTTTACCATTTTGAAAAACCTTTTTGAATAGTTCAACTTGCCAATCTATTGCACATTGTGAGCTTGTAGACTGGCCATTTTAACTATTAATAAAATGCTTTTAAAAAATAGTTCAAAAAGACAAAGAGGTTAAGGCATAGGAGGTTTAGTGGTGATGAAAATGGAATTGCTATGCTATTGATGCTCAATGTTCTTTGTTTGCAAATGAGTCTTGAAGAATGGGGGAGTATCTTATATTTGGGACAATACGGTAATATGTTTTTTCAGCGCAATCATTTTTAACTCGTAGCTTTGCTTCTGAGGTGTCCCTGGAACAAATAGTTTCAAATGTTGGTCTGCAACCAAATACAGATAATTCTGAGGGTCCTTGACTTGAAAAGGGGTGGAGGGTGGCTGCGTACCACTGACATAGAAGCCTCTTTAGGATTTAGAAGCCCCATTTTTAATCAACATCATTCAGATCTAAATGGAAATGGATGGAAAGCCTGGCCATGGTCCGGATATGGTCCATTTTATGCTAAGAGAACTGTATTTTCTCAGCAACCAGCCTCTCCCTGTGCAAGGCTGGCCTTTTTTTTTTTGTTACAGTCAAGCAAGTGCTTACTTGCTGTGCAGACTGAGTAGCCCTCCCGCTGCGATAAAGCACTGCTGTGCCCATTAAATGACCGTGGCCTGTGAGGTGGATGAATATGAAATATGTAGAAGGCAGACTGGGCTGGTAAACACACTCGGGTATGACCCACTTGATATTAGAGTGTGAGCACAGGAGGCAGAGATATAGTCGAGTGTATACACTCAGTAGGACGGATGACAATTGTCGGTTTCTGTTGGTCACACCGACTGTTGACTCGTCACCAGACGGGTCACTTTATTAGGTCTACCCAAAATGCTGAATATGATGACTTATGTACAGAGGGTGTTGACGGACTCTCAAATAAACGGATCGCTTTCGCAATCTGTTTGTTACACTTTGTTAGTCATTACTTATCAATAGCAAGTAGCAATTAAATTGTTAAATTGGACACTAGACCCACATTTGTGTCTTGTGTGTAACACCGGTTATTACACTGTTTGAGCACAGAATAGGACGTACGATAAGAGTGCCCCTTTTTTTCAACGACAATACTTTGTCAGCATTGGACGTTTAAAAGTGCAGAATATAGGTTATTTGCTGCATATGTTTATCAGAATTGAATGTAGGGTACTGCGTCATTGAGTCTATGATGGGTCTGTTTGCACAACCATGCTGTGGTGGAGTGGGACACTGCTTGATAATAGGCATGGGGAAATGGGACACAAACCCCTTTGATTCAAGCGTTGGTCGACCTACCTGTGGCCCAGTTTAGATTACAGGCTAATGGAAAATGATAGAAAAACTATTCTCAGGGGCCATTTGGTGCTTGATGCATACAGAGAAAGAAATAGACACCATTTCAGCTGTCTTATGGTTATGGGGGAGGGGGGGAATACAATAACTGATATAAATTTGTTTGTAAGGCACTGTTTCCATGGTGACTCTTAAACGTGTGTACAGTGCACACTACGACAATGTCTGGCTGTCAATACTGGCTCACACGGTTTCAAAGTAAGATGGAGCCTAAGTAAACCTTAAAGGTAGTATAGACAACATTTGTGCATGTATTTGCATTCATTTATAGAGCCCCTCTAGTTTCCTCATAAACTTTTCGAAAATGATCTACAACGTTTACAATGACAATTACGCTGTGGACAAAGCCAAAGTCAGGTTGTGACAAATCATGACAACACCCACAATATTACCATACAATATCTAATTATCAAGAAGAAATAAACGGCAGCATACCACACTGTTTCGCTTTTATTTTTAGAAATTATTTCATTGTCCCAAAAGATTGTGTGTGTCGACGTCATGATTTGCCACAACCCGAAAAGTCTATGGGGAAAATGAAAGGGGAATCCATTTCTGTTGTCTCTATTGTGTTGATTGGTTTTGTTCATAGGTTTATGTTGACATGAAGACAGGGACGCCCCTGTCTGTGTGTGAAGGAGGGGGGCAGGAGCTATTGATCCCTTTGATTGGTCCATACATTGGGCTTCTTACTTGCTGAGCTGCCCCTCCCCCTCCACAGGCAGAGACGTCCTGCCAAAGGATTAATCAACATAAACATTGGAAAAAACGCAAAATACAGCAGCAGTCTAGCAGCAAGAAAAAAAGAGCAAGGTGACTGAAACTACTTTTGAATTTAGTCCTAAATGTTGTCTATACTAGGCCTACCTTTAAAGTATCAGAAGTCGAGTCTATCATGAATTAATATTCTTTAGTAGATTTTAAACAAACCTGCGCCATATAGCCTAATATGGAGTTCTCCATATTTGGGCTCACCACCCAAAGTGTGTGACGCGCCCACGACAGACATTTCTGCCTGGCTTACATAGTAATCTCGCTCACTGCGTTCGCAATCACAAATGGTTATAATTAAAATAACCCTTAAGGAGACTCATATTTATAATTACTGAATGAATTGCTTTTTTTAAATCATGCAGCTTAAGAGATTTAAAGTACAAGCTAAATTTCAAGTACAACTACGACAGAGCTTACAACTGTTAATGGGCATTGGGCACACTAGTTAAGAATACACTTTGACGTTTACGACAGTGGCTTGTACGTTCAAACAAACAAAAGACATAAAAGAGTCTCTAAGGCTGTCACACCAAACTTCTCTCGATATTGCACTGTAACTGTCATTGTACTTAATTTTAGAGAAAATCGAGATAAATAAATAGATAGATCCTGTTTCATTGCCTGCTTGATCACCCAGCACAGGTAGAGACGAGACTGCAGCCACCTGAGCAGTCTCTCCTGCCAGCCAACCTACCAGGTAGAGCCACATGAGCAAAATGGAGAGATTGCGTCACCTTGCTGCTCCAACACACCACATATACGCACTGTAGAATGTAGATGAGGGGGCGCGCGCGCGCACACACACACACACACACACACACACACACACACACACACACACACACACACACACTCACAAAACATTATTGTCAGCCATACGATTCTGATTCTATTTACCTGGTGAGGCCAGCTCGGACTGTTCGGAGCTGTGTCTGTTCCTGTGCTGCTGCTGCTGTCGGCGCCGCCGCTTCTCTCGCCCCGCCGCCGAAGACGACGACGAGCTCCCGGCCAGGCAGGGCAGCAACAGCGCCTCCTCCCCGGAGCCCTCCTCCTCCTCCTCCGTGTCCAGCTCGGTGAGGATGCTCTCGCAGGAGCCCGAGGAGATCCGCACGGCGCCTCCGGGGTTCGAGGAGCCGCCGGCGGCGGCGGCGCCGCCGAGCGAGAGTCCCCTCAGAAGAGCACCGGTGGCCGAGCCGCCGCCGGTCCGCTGGTGCTCGTTCGTCTCGAAGCGAACCGTCGCCAGAGGCTCGTCCGAGGAGGAGGAGGAGCAGACGAAGTTGGAAGACTCCTCCGACGTAGGAGGAGACGCAGCCGCTACTGCTACTCCTCCGCCGGCGGAGGATCCGATGTCCATCACCGCCGCCGCCGTCGTCTCCGTCTCACACGGGTCGCATTCTAGCATCATTTTCCTTTTACAATGACGAGTTTACAATCAGTTTTTTCAGCGTTCCATTCTTTCTATACGGCGATTTCCCCTTCTTCTTTTTACCGGGACACCACCACCGCCGCAGCTTTGGAAGCGGTCATGTTGTTATGCTCTGGATGATCGCCTCATAATAATCCGTCCGGGTTTTTGGGTTGCTTCCTACTTCCGTGGCTGCGCGTGCGCACAACCACTATCCGGTTGTATACTAGCTGAGCCCTCTAGTGTCAGAGTTGCGGCGTTGAGGAGTCAGAAACTGAGGGCTCAAGTTGCTGTTCTGCACCCTGAAAGAGGGACAAACTGGAGTGGGGAAATACTTTGTTTTCAACTAGGTCGGAGCAAATAACAGCTATTTTAGGCACCGGTGCAATATGACAACTGCGTTACAATATTGTACAGTACAACTAATGTCTCTGTAACGTTTATGTTTTATTATGACTACGAATGTATCTAACATAAAGCTAGTGAGATAATTAAAGCTGTGTTTCCGCCTGCTTGTCTCCATTCCCAATGGATTGGCCCAATTAAGTGAATGGAGTATGCGTAACTGTCTATACTGTCCGGGTGTGGGTGACGATAGATTCAGAGTTACGCAAACTCCGTTCACTTTATTGGGGCAGTCCAATGGGGGCTCTTCTACAGCGACTTCTATTGAGAATCGGTACAAACTTAAATCCCTGCATTTTAGATCATTTTGTAGTAATGGTAAACATTTGTGCCGTCCTCTATGAAAACAATGTATTAAATTCCAACTCCAGCTTGTCCCTATTTAGGCTACATGAACCGCGCTAGAGCACTTAGTTTCGAACCCTCAATGTCGCAACTCTGACACTAGATGGCTCTGTCTATGGCACATAATATGTTTGTGACTGTCCCTCTGCTATATGAAATATGATATAAGAAATATAAGAAATTAATGCAACTCATTGTTTTACTTTCTCAACTCAACTGATTTAATTTCTCATTTTACTATATGAGGATCACAGAACCTGTAACTGAGCTTTAATAATGCATTTTCAGTTTTTGTTGCTATTGAGGGACAGTTTTTTTAGGGAAATTAACCATGCCTGGGACATCCTCAAACATAGTCCGGCAGTATCTGCTGAAGTTTCTTTAGCACGCTGTCTATGTCCACTCTATTGGAAGCATCCTCAAACATTGGATAAAAGTTTTTTTTTTTTTTTTTTTTTTTTTTTTAATAGGCCTAATTGAGATTCATACTCAGAATTGATGTAATCCAGCCTATGCATATAATGTTAAGTAGGAAGACAAAAGTGTCCCATGCTTGAGACTGGTGTATTCCAAATATAGGATTTTAGAAGCAGTCCTGGTTCATCTCTGCTACATCCTTCATGGATACAAAAAATAAAAGAATTTAGGGAGCAGTGCCAACAACCTTAAAAAGCCTCCATCCGTCTTGAAGCTGGGCATCATTGCCATGGCAACATGAAATGCTATGGTAACCAAGGATCTTGCTAGGCTAATCCCCTGCAAAGTGTGGATTAGAGCAGTTGTTTTCAACCTTTTCCATGCCACCATGGGCCCATTTGATATTCTGCATTTGAGCCACGGAACACCATTTGGTGACATTTATTTAAAGAATCTCCATGCTCTATAGTACCATCAGGAGATATAACAGGCAATCAAAATAACAATTCTCTAATTGTCAGAGCTTATTTTAAATTCAAGTAGGCCTATCACAGATGTTACTTTAACTCTTTAGAGTTTATTATGTCATTAGTATTAACCTGCTCTGCTCACGCACAAGTAGGCCATAGCCTGCTTGTGTGCAAGTTTGCACTCTGCCGAGTGCTGATCTAGTTCATTACAGTCAATGGGTTTGTTATCTTGGACATTATAGAATAGATCACAAAATAGATCCAAAATGACATATCTCAACACCTTGCAATACTAAACATCTCATGATGAAGAAAGTGGTTTAATGTGAGGTCGGTTGTTGTTGGCCAGATGCAGTGAAATGCCTTGGGACTCTCAAAGGCATGGTGTATTGTTTTGCCATGTTCTCTGTGCAAGCATACAGTACAAACCACTTATCTCACAGAGCATTCTTCAATCTCTCCAATCCTGACACTTGTCTGCTGTACGTAGCTGTTGGGAGTCTACATAATGCAATATAAATAAGTCTCCTCCTGCCTATGTCATGTCATGGTGCGCTGAGTGCGCTCCCAGAGTGTCTTCCACAGGGCATAACGTTGTCATAATGATGATATTGGTTAACATAGGGTAATTAGGCTACCTTAGGTCTAACATCCACCCATATCATTAGACTTTATATTGTCTGTGATGTTGGATATTGCACTATTGACATACTGTAAGTGTTTTCCCCTTCTGTATTGACAAGCTTACAGCTGGGCCAGTGTCATTAGGAAAATGTTTTTTCCTTGAAAACAATGTAATGTGTCTGACTTTATTCTAAGTAAGTAAAGTAGTTACTTTCATAATTTAGTAACAAGTAGACATTTCTTTTACAGAGATGTACTGTAGGCCTATAGTGATTTTGCCTCAGCATTGCTTAAAACTACCTACTCTAGTGCTGTCATACTGGCCGTGGCCGCAGACACAAAAGAGGACACATCACACCTTTGTAGCTGCCAAAGTCTTCAAACCAATTGTGCTGGTTTCAACTTCAGCTTCAAAGATACACAGCTACACTATAAATGTGATGTGCAGCTTTGTTTTGTATGAAGCGTAATACTGCCCCCAGGAGGACCATTTTGTCCATGTCACTGTTACTGCGCTTATTTATTCAGAACAACAGCCACAATGTCCCAATGACCTGCCCTTGTACTGTGGACTATAGGAAGAGACTGACTGACTTGGTGAGTGTAGTTTGTAGGGGTTATTTATCAACACATCTTCTAGGAAAAACAGGAAGCAAATGGGACTAAAATTACAACATTTGAAGTTTGAACACCAAGGCCTGCCAGTCACAATGTGGGACAGGGTCTCATTTTTTTACAGTAGGACCCCGGATAGGTTTTGGAAATTATGAAGGACTGTCACCTAGTAAGGCTGGTATTTAGCCAGCCCTTTTTCAGATCACAAGGCAGAATGGATCATTTCAAAAGAAAGTCAATCCAAAGAACTGTCACTGGGAACAGTGCCTTGATAAAACATTACTCTTGTTTACAACTGGGTCCAGCACTTTCAATTGATCAGAACACTTAGAGACATAGAAATGATATACATATGTAAAAAAACAAAAAAAAAAAACAAAAAAACAGGAAATCATCATATGAAGGGAGTAAAAACAAAGGGAAAAGCATAATACAGTAGTGAGGGAAAAGTCTATGGGGGACTCAGATAGGCTACTTTACAGAAGCAGTCTCAAATGTATTATTATTGGTGCTCTTTGAGAGCGGTTTTGAAGGAGACAACGGATCCACATGTCTTAAAGCCTGTTGGCTCAGCCGTGCCGATCGTACTCGTTGTGGTGATGCTGAGCTGCTAAGCTTCTCCTCCTCTCGGCTCCGCAGATCCTCTGGACCGCGTCGTCAACGTACAGATTCAGGTCTTCGTACGACGGCACAGCCAGCGTCATCCTGGCACTCCCCGCGATCCTCAGGAGGCCCTGTGACGACTGGCTGGAACCCGGAGCGATCACCAGCAGCGCCGCCCCCTTCCCTCTCAGCGCGTCGGCGGCCTTGACCAGGTCAGCGTTGTCGTCGATGCCTCTGTTCTGCTCGCTGATGAGCAACACCACCACCTGAACGGACCAACAAATGAATCAATGTTTGGGATGTTTATTTGACACGAATGCAAAATACACAACATCGTTACTATCCAACGCATTATCCAACACAATCTTTCTCAGTCGTCATTGCAGCTCGCAGTGAACTGACACAGAACATGTCCCAAACTCCCCAGGCAAACAGAGGAAACGTTAGTTTTGTCTGACTGTGTGCATATCGCTCTAAACTGCCAAACTCCTCTCTCCCACTATGAGTGAATCTCAGTCAGCGATGCCTGAATTATTCTTCATCGTACAGCGCGTCTCATGCTCTGCTCTATTTTCAGCACGCAAAGATTTGCATGCTAGGAGAACTGCACTTCACAATGAAAGCTTCACAAACAAAAGATTTCACAAATTGACCCATAATATAAAGAGGAAAATGATGTGTTATTATTATTTTTAGGTTTGGACTTCATTCCTAATAGGAATAAAGTCTAAATAACTAACCATGAACTTTGATTCAACATGTTGAACTATGAACGGAACTAGTTTGTTTTTAAAAGGATCTAAAAACGGCTAATAAGACAAATATGCCTTAAAACACTATACGTATAGTATAAGTAAAATTACTTATACTATACTATACTATACTATACAGGTACATATAAAAAACACCTTATTTCTTTCAAAAATAGAGAATCTTTCTCTCAATAGCAAATGCTCCTGTCGCATGTTGACGATGTCATATGTCCATGAGTGGTCCAGCCCTATGGAATATATATATATGCACAAGCTAATAAACCATTTTTAAAATATTGCTTTGATGCTCATATCAAATTTAGAAATATTCTGTTGTGTTTTGTTAGGATATGCATTTCATATATTCCATAGGGCTGGACAGTGCCGATTCTGGCCTCCAAGGGGCCCTAAGCAGGTTTTTTTTACTAGGGGCCCTGCTTCTCAGGCGCTAATTTTGGCCTTTTTTGTTATTTTGGCCATTTTTGCGGAGAAATAAATTATAGATAACTTAATTGTTATAAACCTATGGACACTCTCTCTCTCTCTCTCTCTCTCTCTCTCTCTCTCTCTCTCTCTCTCTCTCTCTCTCTCTCTCTCTCTCTCTCTCTCTCTCTCTCTCTCTCTCTCTCTCTCCAATGTTTCCTTTTCAAATGAATGTATTTATTGCTATTTCAATCCTGACCAACAACAAAACTATGAAACTGTCTCTTATGTAGAGATGTAGCAGGTCTAGAATAGGGACAAATAAGAGTTGAAAATATTTGTTCACCGTCAAAGTATTGTAGGCTACAGTAACCACCACATTCTGTGTAGTAGCATAATAGTGCCACATAAACATCAGTCACAGAGACTCTGTGATGGGACTGGCTTCATGAAGTGAACGGAGTTGACATAACTGTCTAGTCAGTGTATATATCCATAATACTCTAAGCTTTGGGCATGCCGCATGATAGGAGATATTATTATTGACAAAATACAACAAGCTTGTATCTCTGCCACCAAAAAAACAACAACACAACAACACACTACCGACAACCCAGCATTTAACAGCACAACCGAAAACTGCAGTCATTCATAGCGTTAGCCTGCCAGCCTACCTGACTGGAGCTGCTCCTTTTTTCATATCCTGAAGTAATGATGTTGTTGACCAAACACGCTAAGAAAAGGGGGGGCGTTTCTGCGTGGTGTAAAAAAAAAAAAAAAAACGCGACAGCGGGCATGATTCAAGTAACGCTGTTTACGGAAGAAGATTTTCCTTCTACGTACAGAACTAACATGCACTAGAGAGTGGTTACGTTCGCCCGCTGTACGTTATTTGCGTAATGCTCCGCGATTCAATAAACGTACATGCGCCCACCCTACGTTATTTGCGTAAATAACAGTTCTTTCAATTAGTTATTTACTCAGAGCTGGCGGGGGGGCCTTTGGGGAATCGGGGGCCCAACGCAGGGTGCGTAGTCTGCGTATAGGAAGAATCGGCGCTAGGGCTGGATCACACATGGATTTGTGACATCATCAACCTATGACAGGCGCAGCCCCTGTTGAGTGAAATGTCATATTTGTTTATGTCATATTTGTCTTATTGAGCAGGGATCCTTTTAAACTTCGAACTGTGAACTGAATTACCGGTAGTTCATTAATAAAAGAGAGCTTTCCCACCTTCTGTGCCCTGGGCCGCGCCCCGTTTCCCGCGCCAAGAATGTTGTCCATGACGTGTCTCAGTGCCAGGGCGGACGCTGGAGGAGCTCCTCCCAGGTACGGGGCCAGGCCCATGGCCTTCCTCATCCCCGCCTCGCTGTCGAAGTCGCTCAGGCCGAACACGGTGCGCGGCTTGGCCGCGCCGTACATCACCACGGACACCTGGGTGAGGTCGGCGTCCAGGTCGAAGCTGGGAACGGCGGCCCTGACGAACGACTTGGCGAGGCGGAAGTCGTCACGGGAGGCGCCAGCGGAGGAGTCCAGCACAAAGACCAGGTCCAGAGTCTTACCGGAGCAGCCTAGAGAGGGGAGAGAGGAGGTAACCCATGGATGGTCACCCCAAAATCAGTGCTATTTGAATGTTTTTAGTAATCAGCGGTCATTGGTCCGACATTGACACCCATTCTCTAAATCTAAATGCAAGCACGGGAGCAGAACAGTTTGAGTGGGTACTCCATTGTTTCCACATGTTGGCCTAACAGCACGTCTAATCTTAATATGCTCCCAGATTTTTTTTTTCTTTTTTTAAATAATTTCAACCTGAAAAAAAAAGATCTACAAGCTCACACTATGATAACACATTGTAAGCTTGTAGATCGGATATTTTTTAAATTATTTTAATACAGCCTGTCATCAGTATTGTGATGTAATCGGCCCACAATTTCAGGTCACATGATTGGATTGGGACAAAACTACCCTAAATGTAACATGTTCTCAAATGGAACTTTTCAAGTCTTTTTTTAAATTGATAACAAAACATCTGTAGACTAAGAAAATCAGCATCGGACTCAAAGAGTCATGGGCCAAACATTCCCTCTTTCCCACCTGCTGATGTGAGGCCGCAGACTTTGGTCCTCAGTTCCTGAACCTTCCCATGGAGCTCCTGTGCATTGTCATAGGTGAAAACCACTTCTGGGTCAGAGGTCATGCCGATGAGCTCTCTGTGCATTCTGCAGAGTGGCCATATGAATTATTAGGTACATGCCATGGCAAAAACATAAAAACTCATAAACAACACTGCAATATATCCTGTCTGCACTTTGTCCGAGCCACAGATAAATGCATCGGCTCACAAACAAGTAACACATATATTTTCTAGCGATTTTTCATGGATCAAATATGTGATTACCTCGGTTTATATTACCAGATTTAAAAGCGGTAGAACTGTTAACTAACAGCTAAGGTTGTCAAATAAATGGAGTAAAAGTACTAAATGTGCCACTAAAGTAAATGCACTTAATTTCTGCCACTGGTGATAAGTTACACAACAGGTGACTCTACCCCTGAGCCACTACCACCCTACATACCAGTAACATGTATTTTGTGCATACCATGTATTTGTGTACATAACATGTATTTTTGTACATAACATGTATTTTTCCCTACCTGGAGGGAGCTACAGCCAAGACAAATATCTCTCTCTGCTTGGCTTTCTCAACTGCTGGAGACACCTTTTAAGTCACAAAACAGGAGATATTATCCTAATATAAGGACACACAAAAGATCTTTCTTTATGTTTGTTTTATGTCTGACTGTATGTCAGACATACGTCTGACTGTAATAATAATAGGTTGCTGTTCATCAAACTTTTATAGGTCAAAGTATAGAGGCATTAGCTCATCTCCCTTCACCTTTTGAAAGTAGCAGCATGACAAAAGCAACTACTAATATTAGTAGAAGTAGCTGTAATATTATTACAAAGGCTGTTGAAAATAATAGTTAATGACAATAATTAATTTGTTGATTAATCTTATATATTTTTAAAGCAATTAACATGGGTGCACACTGACTCAACCCACTCAGCATTTTCTCTTTGAAGAGCACAGTTTTAGTATCGTTTTACGGAGACATCGCGTGTGTCTCCCTGTAATCAGAGTGAGTCATAGAGTAGGCTATAGCTTAAAAAAATAGGATAGATTTTCTTTCTTTTTCCAAGATTCTTTTACTTTTTTAAATGTCGTATCCTTTACAGGAAAACATGACATATTTTGGACATAGTTCAAATGGAAATAATCAAGATTAAATTAATATTGAAGCTTTGATTAATCTTGTTATGTTACTCGTTACAGAGAAAAGTAACAATATCACTAGTAGTCAGTAATAATCTGGATGTTTTACCTGGTCCTTGGACTTTGCCCCGGTGAGGAGCACCACAACGTGGGGCGCCTCGCTCCTGAAGCCCCCCTCCTCCTCCAGGTGGAAGGTGTTCTCCACCACGTGTTCCAGCGCCGCACCCGTCCGTGTCACTCCGCCTCGGAACGCCACGGCCTCCAGGTCCGCCAGGAAATCGTCCGGGCCGCCGTGGCGGCCGGCGGGGATCTCCATGACAACGCTGTCGGAGTACTGGGCCACGGCCAGCACCGTCTCGGCCTGACAGGCGTTCATGAACAACGTGAACCTTCTGATGAAATCTTTGGCCCGCCCGAAGTTCTCCACGCCCGAGGCCCAGGAGCCGTCGATCAGGAACAGAAGGTCTACAGTACATCCCAGCAGACCTGACGGTACTGACATACAGGGGTTATTGTTACTGACAGTACTGACACAATGGGATTATTATTATTACTGATGGTACTGACACAGGGATTATTGTTACTGACAGTACTGACACACAGGGATTATTGTTACTGATGCTACTGACACACTGGGATTATTATTATTACTGATGGTAATGACATACAGGGATTATACAGGCGGGCGGGGGTGACAGAAGTAAAATGTTACTTACTCAGATACTTCCCACCACCTATGCGAGAAAGAAAAAAAATAATACAGGTAAAAACAAATTATTGACTCAGCACTCAGATCAAAATTTATTTAATTTATCTATTGTTTTTTTTATCTAAATGTCAGTTAAGAAACAAATCTCTGAGAGTGTACAAATACCAATGCATGTCAAACTGGAGGTCACTGAATTTAATCAGGTTGCAAATGACTGATAAAGACGTAAGAATCTTCTCTTTTGGGGATCCCTTCATGGCATAGCTTTTCAAATAGGAGCCCACAGGCAAATTAGTGGCAATTTGGAGGGTCCTTGACACGAAAAAAGGTTTGGAGGCCATTGTTGTAAAGCAGGGGTTTTCAACAGGTGGTCCGGGGACCACCAGTGGTCCCTGAGAGGGTTCCAGGTGGTCCCTTGAGAGCGTAAAAATGAAACCAAATGGACCCGCAAGGGTCCATTTGGTTTCATTTTTACGCTCTCAAGAGTTAAAATATTCATCTGAATTAGCCCAAATCTACACAACTAGAAGATGGACATAAGCAAAAGAAATCTTTAGTTTTGGGGTCTGTTGGGCTAAAATGTCATCAAATGGTGGTCCGTGGCTCAAATGCTGAATAAATGGTGGGCCCTGGTATCAAAAAGGTTGAAAACCCCTGTTGTAAGGAGTCCTACCACAGTGTTGGTCTGCCCTGTATCCCAGTGGACAGAGACAGCTGTACTCCTCCACGCTCTCTGCTATGCACGTCCCTCCATTCAAACAGGGGTTGGACTCACACGGGTCTGCAAGAAACCCAAGAGATCAAGTACATTGCGTATGTAGTATTTATATTTCAGTACAATTTAGTATGGAGGAATATTTATACTAAGTTCCAGTAGTTACCTGGGCAGAGAGTTCTGTAGCATCTGCCGTGAACAGTGTGGCTGATCCTCTTCCAACTGTAAAGAGACCAACACAATGAAAGCTCTCATTGCAAGGTTGTATCTATAGTAGTGACTGTTTTCTGTTCTACAATACATTACCGGTAATTATCTTTGATAAAAATAGACATATCAGCAAGCTCAGAGACGCAGTGCACATCCATGCGATATGCTGTATGCCCTATAATACCCAATATAAGAGGATCAGCCCAGGTTAGAAGGCAGAGAAGCTGCGTTTAGATGGTTCGGACCTGTGCAGACGAGCGATGAGAGGTTATATTGGGAGAAAGATGCTAAAGAAGACGCAGATGGGAACACATGATCCACTGTGGTGATCCAGACTAGGAGTTAAACAGGTTAATTTTAAATGAACCTGTTTAGATCTGAAGCTGATTCTTCTTGCCTGGCTTCAGCTATGATTCGCCACCTTAAAATACTACCTACTACTCATGTTTTTTTTGTTTTTTTTCCCCTTTTTTCCATGTCAGTGGTGCTATTTCACGTTAAGGTATTATAGGCAACTTTTAGTCAAAAATCTAAGTATACTGTATATTTACAGTAGCCATATTTTTTGGCCTTTTCCTCCTCTATATTGCTCTTACTTTGAGCAACCCTGCGGACAGACACTTGCTTTGCCCTGTATACGGTCCAAAACTTTATTGCTGTCAAATGTTGTGGAAACATTCGTCTGGCTCAGGACAGGCGGTGCTAGTGTGTGGGGGTGAGGGGGGTTGTACTGGGTGAGGTGGCGTTTTAACCAATCACAGCACAGCAGTCTCCAGCAGTTTTATAATGTGCCAATAGAGTGGAGGTCAGGTGGAGTTTGGCCTGATTTACACAGGCAGCCAAATCACGACCGGTTTTGGTTTTGTCCGAAGCACAATCGTGTTTTTATTAGCCATTTTCGAAAAGTCTATGAGGAAATTGAATGAAGATTCCGTTTCAGGCTGCACAGCTCTATAACAGGTCACATGACTCATTTAAACGAATCAGATTCCAGGCTCAATGTGGCTCAGATCTGATTCAGGATGGAATTGGCTGGCAATGTAAATCAGGCCTTAGATTCAAATCTGTTTACAAACGCAGATTTTGTACACACTAAAGTTGCCTATATTAGCTGTAAGAACCTCAGAAATGATCATGTAACATAATGCTTATAACACCAAAAGGAAAGCACCAACATATCCACAGAACACACAGAGCCCCTCCACCTACCCATAGTGTGGACATGTACCGGCCACAGGTCTGCCATTTTGTCCCAGTCTCCTCCAGCACATGTGGTTGCCGTGGTATTGTCGTACAGACTCTATGGTGCTCCTCAGACACATTTTGGACTCTACTCGGCAGCCTGTTCAGAAATACACATTAGACAAGACCTCCACCGTTTCCCCAGAACTTTTTTTATTTTCCAAACTCTGGGACACCCAATCTAGGGTTTGCAACCAGGCTCGCTTAGTCCACTTATGTATATCTTCCGCAAAGTGGCATGTGGCATCCAGCAGCAGCCCCACCCCCCCCAGCGTCCCATCCCCCTATGGGTTGTGCTTTGTTTTAACTTGTTTTAACAGTTGATTTACAGGTTTATTTTTCAGTCAAGTGTCAGATAAATTACTGACTCTCTGGCCTTGAAAATGTCACAGCAGTGGAGTACAGCCAAAGAATATGGTGAATTGTATAGGGAAAAAGTTACATTACATTCAAGTCTAAAACCCAGCATTTCCTTTAATTATGTGAATGTGAATCAATGTGAATGTTAATGTGAATCAATTATGAATCAGGAATCACACAATTTTACGTGTTGAGAATGAATGCAGTTACTATGATTTTGATGTTAATTAAAAAAAACAGAACAAACAAATGAAATACACATCTGCAGCATTACAAATTGACCAGAGGATGAATAACCGGATGATATCACGGTTCTAACAGCAACACAGAATGAAGCACACCTATACTTACGGGGGTGAATGTCACTGCAGACGGCGTTGTGCGTGAGCGTCGTGACCAGGCCATTGACAGCGTCGTCGTACATCTCGGCGAAAAACACGTAGCGCTCGCTGGGTTCCGACGCCACGGCCTGGAGGACTGACCAGCTGGAAATGTTGTAGATTAGAACACTATTAGAAACTGCTGCTAGTGTTGTAGAAGAGTCTGATGTGAGTTTGAGACTGAGAGTGAAGCAGATCCTTTTTGTTTTCTCATTTGATAGGACAGAAAACAGAAAAGGTCATTTTACGCTCTCAAGAGTGAAGCGAGGCTGGTATAAACTGGCCCACATGAGTGTGGAAACCTAACTTTGGGAATTATTCTCTCTACATTAATAATACCAATTTGCATTGTATCCCACATAGTTTATAAATCATTGATTAGTCACCTTTACGACAAGGTATGGCTTGTAGAGATTGGACGTTCCTGGAATGAGTAACACTGCTAAACGTGGGGGTTGCACTCTCAAAAACTTTGCCAAAATGAAATATGTTTTTGGCATTCACTCTTGATTTGTCTTTCAAGTGCTGACAGGTGTGTGACTGTCACAGGTGTGTGTCACTCAGTCACAGGTGTGTGCCAGGCACATACGCAACTTTCTTGACGGTTATGATGTTTATGACCCCATATCTTCAGAATCTGCCTCAAAGCAAGGTTGAATTTGCCATTTTTGCACTTTTTTTGGCCTGTGACTAATCAATCATTAAAACGATATAAGATAATAATGATGGATATGGCCATTATAATATAATGGCCATATTATAATATAATGTTATAATAATACAGTTTATATTCTTTATTCAAAGGTAATAAAGGCAACTTCAGTGTGTAATCAGATTTGTTTAAAAACATAATCTAACTCCACCTTACCTCCACTATATTGGCTCATTTTGAAACTGCTAGAGACTGCTGTGCTGTGATTGGCTAAAATGCTGCCTCACCTCCACAAGAATCCCCTCTCACATTAGCACCGCCATCCCTGAGCCAGACGAATGTTTTGTTTTCATGATTTGTTGACCACAACAAAGTTCTGGACCATCTGTAGGACGAAGCAAATGTCTGTCTGCAGGGAAACAGCTGCAGTATCAAAGTAGAAGCAACATAGGGGAGGGGAAAAAGCCACAAAATACAGCTATATATCTATTTGGATTTTTGGCTAAAAGTTACGTCTATTACCTTTAACTCCCAAGGTATGTTTTCCTGCCAAGCCCAGAATATGATCCAACCACATCTCATTCCTACTTTTTGAGATTCTTCAAAACGCCTTAAAGATTAAACCCTTGAGGTTGGACAGTGCTACATCTTACTCCGGATGCTTGATCCCCACGGCAAACACTATAATGCCGCTCTTCCTGGCCAGTAAGGCAGAGTAACGAACGTTGTCCTGGGAATATCCGTCGGTGAGGAGGAGGAGGATTCTGGGAGTGTTGGTTCTTCCTCCAGAATAGCCTTTCTTCAAGACGTGGAGCACCGCAGCGCCCGCCTTAGTGCTACCCCCTCTGGGACCGGAGTAGAAGAAAACACACCATTGGGACTTGTGTAGAATATACAGTATATTCTGAGGATATATACTGTATGCAGGATATATGATGTGCTGGAGGAATTACTGCTTTCAATCGTCTCCACAGATAAGAATTAGGGATGTTAATACTAATCGATTGATTAATTGATGTTTGGAAATGAGTCGGTTAAACTTAACAGATAACTAACCCATCGGAAATCACAGGCTTCTGTCATTGGTTTTCTGAGGACATGATTTTGTTTGACAGAGGATCGTCAATGGTCAAATAAATCATTTGTTTAGGGAATATAAGATGCCCTTTGTATTATTTTTGTATTTCAGAAACAATGTAGATTGTATATTAGACATTGAGAAAAAAACAACATTCTTCGATTGTTCCTTACAAAAACGCCACTCAACTAGCCAGTTAATCGATCAATAAGTCTAACAAGTCTAACAAGTGAATCAGTTAACTCATTATTTGATAGGTCACATCCCTAATAAGAATTGCACTTAAGTATTTGGAATGGATGGACGTGGTATAGAGAGAGATGAGATATACAAACCTAAAATGGATCTTCTTGATGGCCTCCTTGGTCTCCTCTGCTGTGGGATATTGACTCAGAGTGAACTCCAGCTTGGTCTTGGAGCTGAACTGAATGACGCCCACACGGACCTGAGAAGGGAAAAGATTCACCGCTGGAAATAAGGTAACAGGAAGGCTCCACCCAGATCCAAGTTGGAATGGGCACCCCATGTTTATTTATTTATTTATTATTACCATTTATCATATTTTACAACAGCATTAAAACTTAGCATCTGGTTTGCTATTGACCCTGTGATGCAGAAAAAACAAAATTCTATGGAATTCACGAAATGCATTTGTTAACAAAAAACAACATTCTATCAAAAAACACTTTTAAATTTAATATGAGCATTAAAGCAATATCTTAAATATATTTTATTATTTGTGCATTCCATATATTCCATAGGGCTGGACCACTCATGGACATTGTGACAACATCAACTTGTGATAGGAGAAGTTCCTATGAGTGAAAGATTCTCTATTTATGAAAGAAATAAGATATTGAAGGTGTAACTTCACATTTTAGTAATAGAAGGCAATATAGTGTTTTAAGGCATACAGTATTTGTCTTATTAGCCAGGGATCCTTTAAATAAAACAAAGGGAAAGTGATTACAATTCATGTGATTAGACAAAGGATACATAATAACAGTAAACAAACCCTGTACCCTGTCAGGGTTGACATCCAGAACATCCATCAGCTTTCCTGCAAAGTGTTTTGCTCGCTCGAAGCTGCTCTTCCCCACACTGTATGATCCATCCAGGAGAATGAGCAGGTCTATCACCGCTGAGCACTGGATCACTGGAGAGGACACACACACACACACACACACACACACACACACACACACACACGGTATGGAACCTTTGCGACCACTGCAGTACCAGTTATACTAAGCTAACTGTGTTTTTCGAACGTTTTACTTCATTAAAAAAATGCAGTTTGTTTAACATTTGACTTATTATAAATTACTAGTGATGCTAGATAAAACCAGGCTTGTCTCTGTTCCATGCCAGCTTGGAAAATCAACAAGGGTGGAAAAAGTGGAAATGCAAATTTGAACCCGAAGACTGAAGAGAGGAATTATATAGTGTACAAAAGTAGGGTGCATTGATATCATGAGGCTATAGGTGGCTGCGTTACTACTTGCCCATTGGGCCATGGCTCTTTAGCGTGATTGGTAACGTACGCGGCTTGTATTTATGAGGTCCCGGGTTCGCCTCCCGGCCGACTACATTGGTGGCAGCGGTCACAATGGCGGTGTGTATGGGTCTACCCGGGCGGCACAGACCGAGCGTAGTCGATGGTCCCTCCCCCACCTGGAGTGGAGGTCCCCCCGGTCAGTTGAGCCTCGCTCCTGGCTGGCGCGCGTGGACGCACTTCTAGGTGGGGGGGACGACTGTAGGCTATAGGTGGCTGCGTTACTACTTGCCCATTGGGCCATGGCTCTTTAGCGTGATTGGTAACGTACACGGCTTGTATTTATGAGGTCCCGGGTTCGCCTCCCGGCCGACTACAATATCACGAGGACAAACTCACAGATAAAGCCGCACCATCTTCAATGGATATATTTTCAAAGGGGGATCTGTGGGCTGATTAGTGTCAATTTGGGCATCCTTGACATGAATACGTTTGTGAACCTGCTGGATCCCAGTTTAGGAACCACTGCCAACTACACAGCACCAAATATACAGATACCTGCACATTTGTGCACAGTAGCTTGTAGTCAGTAAAACATGAATCATCCCATACTGATTCTGAGAAACTTACAGTTGCCGGAGGCAGATATTTTCACTATGGTGTCTTTGTCTGCCAAGGTCCACTGAAAACACTCAGCTGCCACACACACACACACACACACACACACACACACACACACACACACACACACACACACACACACACACACACACACACACACACACACACACACCCACACACGCACACGCACACGCGCACACGCACACGCACACAGGGTGGACAGGGTGATACAAAAGATAGAGATGCAACATTATTATATTGCCATTACTTCATTGTAGAGTGGTGAACATTTAGTAAGGGAATTTTACCAGATATTTGGCATATCTGGGAATAAATTCGTTACCAAGCAAACTCTTCACCAATGTGTTTCTATAGGTGTCTAATAACATCTCCTAAAAAGTTGAAATTCAACTCCTGTGGGAAACCTAATAAAAAACTGCACAAAGTTGGTGTACCAATAGGCGATTTTCTAAAATTCGGAAATGTTTAATTTGGCCTCAAGTTACTTGTGAGGAGTCAAACTAGGGGTTTTTCATCATTCTGAGTTCATTTATAGCATTTGTTTTACAGTACAACCTTTCCTTAGTGGAAAAACTGCCCCACACCTTATTATATTTACATAAAGTTGTGTTTATTACAATTCGTTTAACATTGGTCAGAGAAAACAGTCATTTCACTGTGTGGAATGCTTTATGAGTCAATGTGTGAGTATTCATCCTCAATGCCTTCATCATGAATAGCATTCTTATATATGTATATATTCTTAATAGCAGGTAATGCCTTGACAGACTTCACAAGCTGAGATGCACTTGACGTCATTATTCCTGAAGCTGCATCGTTGACTGCTGCAATCTCCATGGCAATTGCAGCTTGCAAACTGGAGCAGCTCTTCAGGAGCCATGGGGTCCAGAGTTGGAACTGGAACTGTCCATCCGGTCCGGAGACATGCTCTGTAGAAGGAGCTGTAGGTAGGCACGGAGCGAATATTGTGCTGAGGCACTCTCTGTTGGAGGTAGATTCTCAGTTTGATCATCCCAGCCGTTGCCTTGCATGAGAAGTTGCTGTATCGAACTTCACCCAGAGTAGTACCTGGTACATGTAGAGGAAGATCACAGTACCAGCCCAAAATATTAGTATGAGTACCTGTCAAATAGAATTGTTTTACCATGACCAGGGGTCGGCAACCCAAGATGTTGAAAAAGCCATTTTCGACCCAAAATTAAATTCAAAATCTGTCTGGAGCCGCATTTTATTTATTTATTTTTTTCCTGAGAGTGTGCAAACAACAGTGTCCACACAACATCTCTAAGGTATATTAATGACAAAGTAAACTGAGTAAACCTTTGAAAATGGGTGGTTCAGATTGAAAGCTCCACCTCTGATAACTGCTGGGCTAAAGTGCTACATTAACTGGCAACTGTCAGACAGCGCAGCGCGTTTTGGGTGACTGAAATGTTTATATTATTTTGGTGTGGATCACCCCAGTGTGTGTATGTAATAATGCTACAGCCACTGAGCCACTAGGGCTGTGTTCTGGAGCCGCTTGCGGCTCCTGAGCCGCAGGTTGCTGACCACTGACCATGACCAACGATAGCAGAGACCATATCACACCCAGTGAAGGCTTGACAGAAAACCAGGTAGCATCTCTGTTTTTCAGTGAGAGCTTCTCGAATCCTCCTGACATCATAGAGCCCTTTGATGTCATGAAGAGTGGGTGTTTGGTGCCTGGGCTATGGTGCACCAACATTATCATATGTCAACTGCCTGGACCTGAAAATATAATACTATATGCAATGCATGCCCAACTATGCAAAAATAATAAAATATATAAAACTAGTCAAAGCTCCACCTTTCCAAAGAGCCACCTGTAGCAGCAGACAATGGCTCTCTCACAATTAAAGTGTCGGCATCATTGTCAGTCGGCTCCACGTTGATGTTAAGCTTCCAAATATTGAAGAGAGGAGGTGAATGAGCTGACTCTTTTTGTGGCAGTTGTCCAAGAACTTTGCTCTTGGTGCCCAGTCACCCAGTGTATCAGATCTGGTTGAATCTGGACATCATAGCATGACTTCTTGCTATGGCGGATGTGATCATGATCTTTTGGCAAGTTGTAACCATCAAAGACCACAATGATGAGAGTTCCGGCCAAGATGCTGCAAGTAGCTTAGGTCACTGGTGGCAATCTCCTGCCAAGTCCAACCTTGTTCTCACCATATAGAGAAGCCATCCACCATCAACCACCAGATCTCATACACTGAACACCAGAAGCAAATTTCTTGAACAAATGCCAGAAAAACAGTCAGCTCATTCACCTCCTCTCTTAAACATTTTGGAAGCTTAACATCACTATGGAGCCAAGTGACACTGATGCTGACAATTTAGTTGTGAGAGCAATTGTCTGCCTTGTCAGTAACATACATACTTTTATTAGCTATGACTCTCTTAAAAGTAAGAGCTTTGACTAGTTTTACGTATTTTCACATAGTTGGACATGCATTGCATATATTATATTCTCTGGTTCGGGCAGTTGATACAGACGTACTGTAATGTTAGTGCATAGCCCAGGCACCAAACACCCACTCTTCTTCACGACATCAAATGGCTATTATGATGTCACCTGGATTCGAGAAGCTCTCACTGAAAAACAGAGAGGTTACCTGGTTTTCTGTCACGCCTTGTGTGATATGGTCTCTGCTATCGCTGGTCATGGTAAAACAACTCTGTTTGACAGGTAATAATACCAATATTTATATCAATGTTTTTTTCTATATTGAATGAAACAAACCTTCAAGTGCATTCTTCTTCAGGTTTTGGGCAGGGGACATACAGTATATACAGTGATTAAGGCTGGTACATCGATCTTCCTCTACATATACTAGGGACTACTCTGGGTGAGGTTCGATACAGCAACTTCTCACACAAGGCAGCGGCTGAGATGAACAAACTGGAGACTCTACCACTGGAGACTCTATTTGCTCCGTGCCTACCTACAGACTCGGAACTGGCTCCTTCTACAGAGCATGTCTCTGGACCCCAGTAACCATGGATAGGTAGTTGGTGTTCATGGTTATGAGCCAGTTCCAACTCTAGCCAGTTCCAGTTCCCAATGGCTCCTGAAGAGCTGCTCCAGTTTGCAAGCTGCAATTGCCATGGAGATTGCAGCAGCCAACGATGCAGCTTTAAGAAGAATGACGTCAAGTGGATCTCAGCTTGTGAAGTCTGTCAAGGCATTACCTGCTATTAAGAATACCGGTATATAATAATAATAATAATAATATAAGAATGCTATTCATGATGAAGGCATTGAGGATCAGTGTTGGGCAATAATTCTTAGGAGAGTAATATCTTTATTTTACTTATGACCCCTTAGAAAAAGTAATACTATTACTTTACTTATTACTAGATTTTAAATATTACATGTTACTTTCCTCCCTACCCACCCACACCCACACACACGCAAAGGAATAGAAATGTACAACACAATCCGTTTAGTGAAAACTGTGTTAATTTGTAGAGTAGGTCATGATCTACTAACTACCATGGATCTCTGTTATTATCTGTTGCTACAAGCCCAAAAGTAGTAAAAGAGAGTAAGAGTAACTAGACATGTTTTGACAGAGTAACATATTACTTATTACATATTTTGGCAGAGTAATATCTTTACTTGCTGGAAAAAGTAATAATATTACAGTAATTAGTTACTGCCCAACACTGTTGAGGATGTATATTCACACATTGACTCATAAAGCATTCCACAGGATGGAATCACTGTTTGCTCTGACTAATGTTAAACGAATTGTAATAAAATACAAGTTTATGTAAATGTAATGAGGTGTGGGCCAGTTTTTCCACTAAGGAATGGTTGTAGTGAAAAAAAATGCTATAAATGAACTCAGAATGATGAAAAACCCCTAGTTTGACTCCTCACAAGTAACTTAAGGCCAAATGAAACATTTCCGAATTTTAGAAAATCGCCTATTGGTACACCAACTTTGTGCAGTTTTTTATTAGGTTTCCCACAGGAGTTGAATTTCAACTTTTTAGGAGATGTTATTAGACACCTTTAGAAACACATTGGTGAAGAGTTTGCTTGGTAACGAATTTATTCCCAGATTTTCATATATTTCCCTAACTACATTGTAGAGTGGTGAACATTACCTTGCAAAGTGAACATTACCTTGCAAAGAGAAGAATATTACGGAGAAGAGCCCCTTGAGCAGCATTGTCTTCCTCACCATTGCACGGATCATGACCGCGACTCAACGTAATCTGCATGCATGTCATCAGTGGTTAATTCCTCCCCGTATCCAGCAGTAGAACCTTCCACGGTGGCATTACTGTAGGTGGGTCCATAGACATCAGGGTACAGTAACAGCACACTGCCAACAAACATGTTTTAGGATCAAGTAAACTCCTCCCAGCAGCTTAGCAGAAGGAGAGAGAGAGAAAAAAAGAGGGTTGAAGCGAGGGATAAGAGAAGAGGGGTGGAAGGCATTTACGTAATCGTTTTCACCTGGAGGCGAAAGAATGTTAAAAGGAAAGACCTCACCTGGAATGCCAAGTGAAGCTAGAAGCACACACACATAATAACGCTCCCACATAAAGTATGTTACTGTATCCAAAAATAGTGAATGCCAGATGATAACTTGTATGTACTGTATGTTGAGCAATTTTCATAATTTGCATAATAAACTGGGATGCCTGTGACATTCTATAGAGTATAGACTATAAGGCAATGTTTTTAAAAAAAAAGTCCATCATACTTTATGTGGCATGTGTCGCGAAAACTAGGGTTTTCTCAATATTTCATGATTCTGAATCCTTTGCAAGCATTAATTTTACACGACAGTCAATTAAATTACTGCTATAGCAAATGATTTTTGTTATAACAGTAATATGCAATGTGGAGTGTGGAACGATAGTGGTCCTTCTGGAGTAAATGTGGAACTATAGTGGTCCTCTGGAGTGAGTGTGGAACTATAGTGGGCCCTGTGGAGTGAGTGAAACTATAGTTGTCCTCTGGAGTGAGTGTGAAACTACAGTGGTCCTCTGGAGTGAGTGTGGAAATATAGTGGTCCTCTGGAGTGAGTGTGGAACTATAGTGGTCCTCTGTAGTGAGTGTGGTACTATAGTGGTCCTCTGGAGTGAGTGTGGTACTATAGTGGTCCTCTGTAGTGAGTGTGGTACTATAGTGGTCCTCTGGAGTGAGTGTGGTACTATAGTGGTCCTCTGGAGTGAGTGTGGTACTATAGTGGTCCTCTGGAGTGAGTGTGGAACTATAGTGGTCCTCTGGAGTGAGTGTGGTACTATAGTGGTCCTCTGGAGTGAGTGTGGAACTAGGGTAATCACAAAGTGTTTTGGACTTACATACTGTAGCTCTGTTTGGACCATCATATCATTACTCTGAGAAGAGGTTCTGTGTCCAGACATCCCTGATTCGATACCTATAGGGTGCCAATTTGATTAACATTACAAAACGGAAATGTATTATGATTTACTGCTAGTTTCCTCTCAAGTTACTTTGCTTATATTGTACGAGAACATTTTAAAACAATTCAACAATTCAAAACAAACAAATAACAACATATCGATATTTTCCCCCTGTAGTAGAAATGATGTTCCAAACGTAGCTACTTTGGACTTTAATAGTTCTAAGTACACATAGTATACATTATGTACCATATACATTGACATAGAGGGTGCATAAAGTGAATGCCAAATCCAGTAGCAAAGTGACTTTAATATGCTGCCCAGGCCAGTCCATAAAAGAGTCCATAAAAGTGTCTTCAAACCGTGTATATGTTTAATAATAATAGCCATACATTTTAAACACTATAACATGTCATCAAATAATACTAGAAGGCAAAAATGTTTTCTGGCTGTGAATGCTACAGCTAGTGCCGAATAGTTCCATACAGCTACACATACAAACACCTTTGTTGTTGTTGTTCTTGTTGTTGTAAGTTCTTTTTTTTTCTTTTACACTTATAAAGTCTTTTAATGATAAACGCATTAATTCAGACAACAGAATTCAGAATTTCAAGGTTTTAACCTTGAAAACGTCAGGGGGTACAGATAGCCTTTAAACATCGAAAAGACAAAGAGGGTTGTACCAGTTTTAGAATCACAGACTGATCGACATGGAGCTGATGCCTTGCTCAACGGATGAACTCAAACACTTGATCAAACACGGACAGTATTGTCCATTGAAAAAGAGCAAATCCAGGCAACAACAACAGGTCAAGAGGAATATCTAAAAAAATGTACTTTTCTTTTATATACTGTACATCTCTCTTGCAAAATAGTAGTAGTATGTGTATGGCCTCCATCATCTTCAATTGCTGTGGTCTTTGAGATAAACGTTGTCATCATTTATGAGTCAAGGATTTTTCTGAGTGCACTTTGGCTGCCTTTTTCATCACAGGAGTAGAGTAGAATACAAAAACTGAATGAAAAATAAACAAAGAGATATCTGTTCTGTGTACCATTTCCCATTGGCATAATGACAACTATATTGAAAGAAAGTGGTTTCTTTCGATACAGTAATTTATGCCAGTTTCCAGATTACTAGGCCAGCCGAATGTGCAGACCAGTCAGTGGTCTCATTACTGACATCTACTGGTTGCTCTCGACACTGACGGCTGTACAGATGGTTCTTTTCACCTGATGTGAGGAGTGAGGAGTTTCATTGATTTAGGGATACTTGACATGAGAAGGTTTGGGGACCATTGCTCTGTCTGTTAATCACAGTTCAACACCTCTGCTTAACAGCTGCCCGTTGTAGGCATGGGATATTTATACAATCTGGAAATAAATTTTAACCAAGAACAGGACGGGGCCAGTTAGTGACGTCTTGATTGTGTCCAGATAAAGGCAATCCCAGAGTAGTCAAATCTGGCCCAGAATATCACCTGATTTTAACCAACACAAAATTGATTATTTTTTTTATTAGACATTAATAATAAAAAAGCAAACAGTACATAGTACTGATACAAGCACAATTTGTCCAAAGGGATAGACCAAAAAAGACCTTGCAGCCTTGTTTCCATTCGGGTCCCAAAAAACAATAATAATACTAACAATGATAATATTAATAATAATATTAATTACATACAAGAAAAAAAAACAAATATATATAGTACAATGGGATATAGCACAGATGAATGGGTACAATAGTATGGTACTAATACGAGTAGACCAAAAAATAAATAAATACAAATTGGTTAGTTTGGTGGGGGTCACCTATCCTCCTGTTGACCCACTGACAATAGGTGAATTTTCAGACCGGATTTGAAGGATTTGAATCAAATCCTTGTCCAATAAAGACGGGTGTTCCTGGATGAATCAGAGTCGGATATGAGGCCCGACGAATTGAAATCGCCAACGTAATGTCATTGGAGGACTCCAGTGACGTTCATGACTAGGCCAAAACACAGGGATGATCCTAATGACATTTCCAGGACATCTTCACCAGTTGAAATAATAAAGCTATAGCTAAGCTATTCTAGGCCAGATCTGACTATGATATATTTAGACTTAAGTTAGTCTGGCCTCAATCTGACTCTCTCTGATTCATCCAGGGACGTCTGTCGTTAGTGAACAGGATTTGTGTTGGTTGATATCAGGTGATATTCTGGTCCAGATTTGACTGGTCTTGGATTTCCTTGAACTGGACACAATGAAGCTGTCACTAATTCGTCCCGATCCTGACCGTGTTGGGTGGTGTCTAATAACTAGCAGCTTCCTGGCAAGATGGCTGCAGCCTGAATATCATCAAATACTCTCTATAGTCTCTGTTATAGAGTGTTGAAAGTTGGAACTGAGCTGACCCGGTACTGCAAACACAAATATCTATTTCCGTTCATCTTCCAAGTTCTACTTGAGAGACATTTATGCTTTAACTCACTCACTTCCATAAACAAACAAAACCAACAAACGAATAAACAAAAAAAGGACAATATCCATGTTCTGGAAGTATTAAGGGTTGGAGTACCGGTAATCACCAGTGACAATATGGATATTAAATTATTAGAACAAGCACATTAGGATTTGTTCTTAAGGCATAATAAAGAGATAAAGTAAACTACAACTATCTAGTGCGATGTACATACATACAGTAACCACCAAACTGCAATGGGTTCAAAGTGCAAAGCCAGGAGCGTTTTTTTTTTTTTTCAACTGAAATTGGCCTGTTAAAGAGATGGACTCACACTACAAGATTTCAAAGCACGTAAATGTACCGTCACACCGGGATATCAAGGGAACACCTCACCACTTTTCAATGTATCTTCATATAATACCACCTCACCACTTTTCAATGTATCCTCACTAATATACATGATAAAATACCACTATTTCTTTCTACTCAGCCTGTGTCTCACAGGAGGGCTGTGTGCAGTTCAGAAACTTCTCCCAATGACAACAATGGTGGAATCCAAGCTAATAGAAACCTCAGGATTCCACCACTGATGATGTCATTAGAAGACGTTTCTGAACTGCCAACAGCCCTCATGTGAGATACAGACTGAGTAGAAAGAAATAGTGGTATTTTATCATGTACATTAGTGAAGACCTATAATATGAAGATATGTTGAAAAGTGGTGAAGTGGTCCTTTAACTATAAGTGAACTGAATTTACACGGCTGGAGCAATATCGTAACATTATGATAACAAAGTCTGTGTTAAAATATGGAATGTCACAGGTTCCATCAACCATCGTCACGCCATTACAACGTCATCATGTAATGTGCTATTTTTTAGTTTACAAGTCAAACTTTGCCATCAAATCGGTGCTTCCCTGTCCAAGCAATCCCAACCGAAAATGGATTTTACAAAGTTGCCTTTGAATCGCATTCTAAACCACATAGGGACATGGTTAAAATTTGCTTATTACAAAAAAATAAATAATAATAAAATAAATACAACTTTGATAAAACCAATCTGATTTCAATCTAGATAAGGCCAATAATCAGATATGGTCCATAAAGTGTGAACTCACACACTATCATCAGCTTGCAGTCAACATAAGGCCCAGTGTGCAGTTGACCACTAGCAAGTACTAGATAGTAGGAACACAGTGCTTACAGGTCAAATCCACTCGGGACTTCACTATAGGAAATGGAATGAAAATCACACTCATGTTAGGAGAGCTGTGCCTTTTTATCACAAAGATCTTGTTCTGTATGATGATGGTCATAGATTGTTTGTTTTTTGTTTTTTACTGTGGCACCCACTGTGTCATAGTAAATAATTTCTTCCATTGACTTGGCCTGAAAAGTTTGTATGAAAAAAAAAAAAAATCCTCCGTAAAAAAACAAACAAAAAATGTCTATGAGGCTATGGCCTAGATTTTCGTCACCGCTAAACCCCTTATCCCTTAACTTCTTTGCCTTTTTAAACTATTAAAAAAAACATTTTTAATAGTTAAAATAGCCAGTCTGTAAGCTCACAATGTTCCAAAAAGTTGATCAAAATAGTAAAAAAGGGATAAGGGGTTTGGGATAAGGGGTTCAAAATGTAACGAAAATTGAACCCTATGGCTGCCACATAAAAACACAAACAAAACACAAAGCCACGTGTTTAGCCACCGCTCGGACAGGCTTTATGTCCAGCAGAATTTCGGTGCTCAAGGAATAGTAATCTGAATAAAAAAATAAAGAGCTTCTTTAGCATGCAATGCTCATTTTTGTCCACTGATTTGCTAGCCTGACTCTAGCCCTGACTCACAACCTTAAAAAAAAAAATACCTCATTTTTTTCCTATTGTGATTCAAGGACCGGTGTCCCTCCTTCTGGTGTCGTTAGTAGAGTACTAGTCGGAAATCCGACTACAGCACCTGATTGGCCAACAAACCTGTCACTCAACAGTGGTCAACAACAATCATGGCAGCCGCCACTACCCTCAATATTCTGATTGGTTGGTATGAACCAATCACTGAACACTGCTGGTTTGATAGCGCCCATCCCAGAAACTGCTGTGGTGGAGAGGGACTTCAGTCTGAATAATAAAGTGAAACGAAATGACAATTCAGACTGAATTGTCATAGTTTCTTCGAAACTATGGAAACAAGTTTTCTTCGAAACTATGGAAACAACAAAAAATACTGCAGCCTGAACTTCACTGGAAGTAGTAGCAGCCATAATACAAAACAAACAAAAAAGATATAGAGAGCATAATTATAACAACCTTTACCACTCTTTGAAACATCACAGACCAGAACATAATGTTGCTTTCTTTGGCAACGCTGACTTGATTCAACATGTGCATTATCCTTTTTTTTTTTTTTTGCTAAAGCTGTAATGCTCAAAAACATTAAATTTCACCCACCGTGTGACTACAACATCTGAATTTGAACCTGAACCTTTGTAGTATTAAAAATAAATTATCTGCAAAGTGATGAAATCTTGTAGTGTAAGCTGTCTTTAAACCGAATAAAAGTATGGTATGTTTCTTGTGGTCAGTCTGAGGACAATGAAAACGGACTGAATCGCAGGGTCACATCTCTCGTGTGTGGAAAAGAACACATGAACATGTTTTACATAGTTTGTGGCATTTCCGATTGTTTGTTTGACTATTACCCAGCAAGAATACACACAATTTCACTAAAGTGTAAACTCACATAGAATGTTAACTCACTCACTGCTGTCATGTTTTTCTTTAAAAAAAAATCAAACCAAGATGGTAGTACAATATCTCAGTTCTGACAGTTTTCCATAATCTGCGATTATCTTCTGTGTCGTATATCTCCAACAAAAGGCTCTTTTTTTATCATCATAGGATGGATTCCATTCCACTTTTTTACTGCACTCTCTTTTTTCGAACACTAGATGGCCAAGTTGTCCGGGCCAACAAGGTTTTTTTTTATGTCACTGGAATAATCCAAACTGAAAACAGAATTCACTGATTAGAACTACTTCAATGAACAAGTGTTTTTTCTTTCTTTTTTTTTTTTTTTTTTTTTTTTCCACTTTTTTGGAAGGGTTCAAAGTTTGATCTGTTCGTGTCACGACCACCTCGGTTTCCCTTGGGTCTCTAGCATGAGGAAAAAGAGGTGGCTTTCATGCTGAACAAAAATCGTTCTCCCAAATCATCAGGTTAGACGTTGGTCTCACCTGAAGTTCCAGTGGGTGATGATGATGTGGATTTCCCTTGTCGCGGTTGGCATATTTCCTTCACAAGGAAAAAAGCCGGCAGAGCTGCTCTGCTCTGCTCTCTTGATCCCGTGCGTCACCTAGTCTGGCTAAAGCCAAATGTGAATCAGCTGTGGCAAAAAAAAGAAGAAAAAAAAAAAAAAAGCCAGGCTGCGGATAGAGAGCTTAAGATCGCTCCGACATGTGACGTCACCAGCAAATTTTGCTGCGACGCCACCAGCAAATTTTTGCTGTCCGACTTGCTACTTCTATCTTTTCTAAATAAGGACTATAACACTAAGGATGGAAGGACTGGCAATGACTGTAACCGATATGTGCCTCTTGGATCTGTTGGACCCATAACTCTGCTGGATAATTCACTAGATCTAACATGTGATGTATAGGATGACATAATGCATTGTGACGCCTGACCTGACCTTATTTTTGTTTTTGAAAAAAAAAAAAGAGGAAAAAAATAATACAAGGAACACATTCTTGTGGGGTTGATGTGTGTAATGTAGATTCTTAGATATAATGGATGTTCATGAGGTCATGAAAGTCAAGGAAGTGCCGCCTACAGTGGACTTCTCCTCCTTGTGGGCAGGCTGCATGGAGGTGGGAATAAAAACACTCCCCACTCCAGAGAGACTTGGGACTAGCTCTGATTGGTTCTCAGATTTACCCGGATCGTAGAGGCCGCACGGCGACTGCTGCCGGTGGCGGCGCACGCTGCACATCTGGCTGAAGGACTGTCCGCAGCGCGAGCAGGTGTAGGGCTTCTCCTGCGTGTGCACGGTGCGGTGGCGCTTCAGGTGGCTGGAGGAGATGAAGGACTTGCCGCACAGCGAGCAGTGGTAGCGCCGCTCGCCGCTGTGGATCAGCAGGTGCACACGCAGGTTGTTGGGCTGCGCAAACCCTTTGCCGCAGTGCGGGCAGCTGTACGGCCGCTCGCCCGTGTGCACGCGGGCGTGCAGCTCCAGCGCCGCCGCGCTGGGGAACGTGCGGCGGCACACGGCACACGCCGCCACGGGGGGAGCCTCTTCCTCCTTCAAGTCGGACGACTTGAAGCGGAACACCGCCCGCATCTGGGAGGAGGAGGAGGTAGAGGCTGGGGCGGTGGCGGTGGGGAGAGGAGCCGGTGCTGGAGGAGGAGGGGCGGGCGGCGGTGCGGCCGAGGCCATGTCGAAGGAGGCGGCGAAGGCGGCCATCTCGTGCGCGCCGCCGGGGAACAGCATGGCCGGCGGGTTGTCCAGGCCGTCCGCCCCGCCACCTCCTCCTCCTCCTCCTACGCCGCCGCTGTGGGACGGGAAGGCGGCCGAGGGGAGGCCCCCCACGCCGGCGCCCCCGGCGCCCGCTGCCACCGCCGCGTCCACGTTGCCCAGGCCCAGCTGGGCCACGGCGAAGGCGGCGCCAAGGTGGCTGACCCGCTCCTGCATCCAGGCCAGGTCCAGGCCCAGGCTGTTGAGGCCGCCGCCGCGGTCGGGGCTGTTGGCCACGTCTGACGACGACGAGCCGCCGCCTGTCTGGTGGTGATGGTGGTCGTTGTTGTCCTCGTTGTCCGCCTCGGCTTCCGACTTCAGCGTCACGTCCGACAGGCTCCTGCAGCCCGCTGCGGACGATGATGACAACGACGACGATGTTGTCGCCGCCCCCGGTACCAGAGTGCGCTTGCGCTTCGCCCGACGCCGGCAGGTCAGGTCCATGCTGGCCTCGGTGGAGTAAGGGGAGGTCTGGGTTATGGTGGATACGGCAGCACTGGTGGCCGGCAGAGGACTCTCGCTGCTGTTGGCTTCGTCGTTGGTCTCCATGTCTGGAGAAACGAAACCGCCAGTGTGTGTGTCGTGGTCACCTGGTTTTCTCTTTAAAAAAACCCTTGCACTTCTTGGGGGTAACCACATAAAACATAAACTCTATCCAATCAACAGGCTCTGCCATGACCCTGTGGTTTTCATTTCAACTTTGTTTTTTTCAACCAAGTTCATGTTTTTCGGTTTTTATTAGAGAAGGTAAAGGATGGGTGTCATTTATTATTATTATTATTATTATTATTATTGTTTTTTCATTTGCTGCTTGGACCTCTGCGGATCCAAGCAGGGTCATTTGGTTTCATTTTAACTCAAGAGTTAAAATATTTATCATGTGAATTACCGCAAGTCTACACAACTAGAGAATGTAGAAGATTAATGGTCATTTTGATCTCTATGTTTGATTGTCTTGTTTCCCAAATCTAGCCTAGAATTGTGGACAAAAGCAAAAGAAATCTTTAGTTTTGGCGTCTGTGGGGCTAAAATGTCATCAACTGGTGGTCCGTGGCTCAAATTCTGAATAAACAGTGGGCCCTAGTATCAAAAAGGTTGAAAACCACTGACCTATGGGTTATGGAATTACCATAACAACTTACCCGACTGATGGAGTAAGTTGAGTTAGTAGCACACCTACAGTACGTACCAGAAGACAGGCCACACTCTGCCCCTATGTTGACTTCCTCTTTGAGGTCCAGGTTGCAGTCGCTTCTCTCCACGTTCTCCTGCTTGACCAGCGGCAGGGCCTGAACGTCCTCCTGTTGGGATGAAATCCAAGGATCAAGCCAAATGCTGCAGTTGTAGGTCTACGTGTCGAACACCACGCGTAGGCAAATCACAACAAATAATTGATTCCATTCTTTAATCAATATTTTTGATGGATCGTCTGATCGCTGTGTGGTTGCCTTTCATTTGGGACAGAAGGGGCCAAAATGAAAGGGCCCTTTTTGAAAAACTGCTGCACCAGTTGCAAATGGCATTATCACAGAAGAAGGTGGACTGGACCCGTGATCCGGATGTTCTTGCACAGAGGGGTTAGAGGACAGAATGGTGAGGACACCAGAAACACCATGACATCATCATACATCCGGTTTCAGAGATCTATTGCTTCAAAATAAGGGTTTAGGCCATGACATATAGCATAGAGCATAACATGACACTGTTGTCATGGCAGACATTAACTCACCCAGGAGCTGTTTTTGGAGGATGCTTTAGAAGTCTTAAAATGTTCCCTGGCTAATAGACAATTTGCCTGGCTTAAGACATTATACTGTACCTGCCTTCTACAACTAAAACGTGAAGATAAAAACACCTTCGATATCTCATTTCATTCATAAATACAGAATCTTTCACTCAATAGGAACTGCTGCTGTCGCATGTGGATGATGGTCATGTGTCCTTGTCCATGAGTGGTCCACAGCGATAGAATATATGGAATAGAAATGCTAATAAAATATGTCAAATATTGCATTAATGCTCATATTAAGTTTATTAAATGCCGTTTGTTGCTCGCATACACATTTCATATACTGTATTCCATAGAGCTGGATCACAAATGGACATAATGTACGACAGGAGCAATCTCTATTGAGTGAAAGATAAGCTTATTTTTTTAAAGACATAAAATAATGGATGTGTTTATATTTGTTTATTTTAGTTAGACAGAGCAAGTATAAAGTTTGAAGGAATACTTATTGGCTTATTGGCCAGGGAGCAATTAAAAATCTTCTGGATAGCCAAGACTTGTTGTCTTCAAGCAATTTAAAGTGATAGTGTTAGTTACTGTATGTACTGTGAGTAATAACCAATGCACGACAACCCAGCTTGAGGCACAAAACATTGTAACAGTTTGAAATAAACAGGAGGCAAGTTATCACTTCTCTTACTTAGAAATTAAAAGCATAACTCAAATCTGACTTCACCTTGGCCATGTGTTGGAATGTCTGGATGTCTTCAGAGACGGCCGGCATCACCCTGGCCTGGAGGTCTTCTGTCCCTGGGAAAACATCACAGGATGCTGCGGGGTGAAAAATACAAGTACAGCACAGTCATTACAAAAAGACTGCACTTGACCTGTTTGTTAGGCGGCCCAAATGAACATTAATTCATCAACTGTTGTGTACATGATGTGATGACGGATTTCAACTCTTTTCAATATACTCCAGTAAAGCCTGTATAGTAGAAGCTTAGACTCCAGTATAAAGCTGAAAGTTCAGCTCAAAGCTGAACTATTGATTCACACTCGGTTTATCCTGCCAATACAGGTAGAATGATAACGACATATCAGCTTGACAGCAAGCAAGCACATAGTAATGTCTTCAATTTATTCTACTGTATATATTTTACCCTGGAGTAGAGTAGCCTTCGTGCAGTCCGACAGAATGGCCTAGGACCCGGCTTGCATACAATGTGGCCTTGCCACATTGCTTTGCATTACCAAGCGGTAGTACGTTGGTGGGTCGTCCCCCGCCCCCCCCACATTATTTGGGCCAAACCTTCCGGTCATGTATTCCCAACTTGCATCGTTCTAGGGTAAGGATGGTGAGTGTGACGAGCCCGAGCAGACTGCACCACCTGTCCTCTGTACAGACCTCTTTCGGGAGGATGGCCTCTTCCACATGGGACCGATGATGATGGCATGGCTTTGTGACATACAGAGATGTGCAATACAGTGTCATGGAACCTGGTTTGATCAATGTGCTCAACACTGTCCCCCTGGGGGCCCATTCAATCAATGCACGTGAAACTGTATGTGATGTAATGAAATCAGTTGCAATGGTTAAGGATGTATTTGTACTGCGGATGTGCCGGAATTTTGTCCGATATCCGATATAATTAATCTGTGTTATAGCCGATAACCAATAAATCAGATTTAACTTTAATACCTTTATATTACTTTGGGATTGTTTTGCTGTAAAGACAATTTGTATTGTGCACACTGTGGGATTTTTTTTTAATGCCATTCATTTGGTATCCAGAATTTTGGGGTTCACAACAACGTGACTACGCATAAAATTAACATTAAATAAAAGATGTGTGCCCAGGCCATTCAATTTAACCAGCTCTGTGGTAGATGGCAGAGAGAGAGGGAGGGAGAGAGAGACAGAGACAGAGAGAGAGACCGAGACAGAGAGCGAGAGAAAGAGAGACAGAGTGAGACAAAGAGACAGAGACACAGACGGACAGACAGAGGGCCATGTGCTGCCATCCAGCTGGATGGAGGTGGACTTATCCTCCATAGTATTACAGGGTACAGGCTAGACAGTAACTTGTGTGCAGTCTGGCCCCTGAGCAATCCCTGGCTAACAGGCTAAGCATCGTCATAGAAGCTGTTATTACCTAATAATAGCATGCATCATCTATTTACCTACAACCACCACTGTCTTACAGCCTCTATGGGTAGCAAAGGAGCAATTAACTGGATTTGGTCTGCTGCTTTCCTTTCATTAGTCTGACAGGAGGGCATATACACAAACACAGACACAATACAAGCTCATACGTTTGTAGGCAGATTGCAGTCAGGCTATATTTCTGGCTAATGTTCCACTCGGACTGAATGAATGAAGTTTTAGTAACAGCTTTATACTACAATCTAAGTACGGCAGTAAAGTTAAAGGTAGGGGAAGTGATTTCACTTTTGTCAGATATCACCCAAAAAATATTTTTTTCTGTTAAAATGCTTTATTATAAGGTGTGGAAACCACATATGAAGTTTCCCCCACCCCCACGTTAGCAGAGGAGCTAATAAAAGTTCCCCAGGTCACCACAATTCTCCTCCAATCAGGAGAGAGCAGCAGGTTCACATAGTGTAGCTACTTTTGGGGGCCCCTAGTGCACCAGGCTGGTACTACACCATGAATTTCAAATCACTTCCCCTAAAGTTAAGGAGAATTCCACACCAAAACACTTGACTGATGTGACATGATCCTTGATTGTTGTCATAGATGCTAGATTTTACTCTGGGGTCCCCCTCCCTCCAATGCAGTTTGCATTGCCACAGGTTGTCTTTATTGTTTCGAATTGCAGCAGTGTCCCGCAAGGTGACGTTTGAGACTGGTTTTGAAGGAGTCGGTTGATTTGCAGGTCTTAATGACTGTTGGTAGGGCGTTCCACATTCTTATGGCATTGGGGCGAAAACAATTAAGTCCCTTGTTTGTGCCAAACCTGGGATGCACATGGCTTGTTGAACGCCTTCTGGTGGACTTCGTTTAAATCAAGGTATTTGGGCAGGTACAATTTAGCCAGGGATAATTTAGGTTTAGTTATAGTTATCTCATCTTGTAGACCAGACCCATAGCAAGAGATACCCATTAACCCATACCCATGCATGATCCAATCCTAGCTCTGGTCCATATAACTGCACTTCTACGATTCTGCAGAATCATAGAAGCTTCATGATTCTGCACAATCATCACAGAAGGGGGGGGGGGGGGCAGGTGAAAATGGTATGAGGGCATCCTCATACCAAAATGGTATGAAGTACCATTAAGCAATAATAACATCAGTTGTTGTTGAAATTGCAACAGACCAGCTGCAGGCATAAAGCTAAAGGTCTGACTCAGAGAGTTTTCTCTTTTGAATAATGAAACGCTGTTGGTTTAGTGGTGACACAACTGTAGTTAGTTAGTAGTGGTGTTTCAATTCATTTTAAATACACTGTAAGCACTGTAAGCCCCCCCCCCCTTGTCCATGCCTAGATCCGCCCCTGCTTTTATATGACTCTGCAAGGCAGAATCATAGAAGCAGGAGCTCTCTGGTCTACAGTCAGCTAGCATTCAATCTATCCTAGCCGCTTAAAAAAAGACAACCAAGTAGTGTCGCGTAAGGAAAGGGGGCGAACATCCATCTATCCATCCATCCATCCATCCATACCTTCTGGCGGCCTGTTAAACGACGCCTCTTCTCGCTGGCCGCCGCCGCTGTTTCGCCTCCTCATCTTCCTCTCGTAGCTCCTCATCTTCAGGTCCATCTCCCGGAGCCTGTGCCGCAGGGCGTCGTTCTCCTTCTCGTTCTTCTCTCGCTCCTGGTCCATCTGGGAGCGCAGCGCCGCGTAGCCGTCGTCCACCAGCTTGCAGATCTCCACCACGGCCGAGTTGGCCAGCAGCTCGATGATGGAGGCGATCTGCGCCTGGAAGCCAATGCAGTCCGCCATCATCAGAGACATCTCTTTACTCCTCCTGCTGCTGCTGCTGCTGCTCGGCGTTCATGTGCATGCACGTATATACGTTGCTGTTGTGGATGTGATCTACATGCAATAATTAATCAGGCGGATTGTATGTTTGTTGCAGTGATTTAATGATGCGTCGAGCTGCTGTAGATCTGCTGTCTGTGTGTGTTGTGTTGTTTTGGTTGGATGGATGGCTGGTTGGTTGGTTGCTGGTTGGCTCTCGGGTGCGAGACTGTACGGTCGCCGTCTGATGACGTCACTTTGTTATTCAGCATCATTGTGCAACACCTCACTGTCTGGTACTACGTTTTTATGCGAATAACTGTACATTTTAACATAATGCTCAGAGTCCGTAATACTCCGTATCAACTTTAAACCGAGATACAGGATTTCTACCCAAACTCGTTCCACTTCCATCATCAAGCGCAGCATTTCTGTGTCTCGTCTGGGAACATTTCACACAATGAGCAGTTCTTGATGAATATGAACATGGTGTCCTCTTAGCCCTGATACAAAATACATGATGTATACATGTATCAGGGCTAGGTGTCCCCTCTATTTGGGTCTTGTCCCACTCACAGATATCATTGATAGTATTGATTTGTGCTCAAAGTAAAGATCCAATCTGAAAAAAAGAAAAAAAAAAAAAAATCAATATCTTCTTTGAACCTTTCCATCTATCAAAACAACTAGGCCTACATAACTGATTCTGAACATGGCATCAAGTGTCAATTCTTTTCTTTAAAAAAAAAAGTATTCAAATTGCATCTTGAACATAGTTGTACATTCATTGAAACTCACAACTGGGGATGGAGTCTGAGAGACAGTTGGGTTGAGTCTAATGATCATATCTTTATCCTGATGTGGGGGGAGAGAGACCATCGAGATGCCCGAAACTAAACTTTGCTTTCACATAGGCTACTGATATTACCTGGAGATTATTAGCAAAACATATCCCCGGGCTAAAGGGGATTCACTCTTAAAAAGCGATATAATGAAATAATAATCTTTCATGTGATATCCAGGTTCACATCCATGAAACCTACAGGTTTATCTGTGTTATAACTTCAAGTGCAATGGAAACCCCATTTCCAGTGGCACCTAAAAAGAAATATGTACAAACGGTCAATGTTGAAATAGCATTTTATTTCATATAAATACATTTGTCATTTGCAACAGCGCACAGTATTTAGCAAAGACAGCACACAGAGCATTCCTCATAATTTTGAACAGAGATGATTTAAAGGACCTCAACTGACTCAAAGGACAACTTTGTTTTTGTCTTTCAACCAAGGTTCATGTTTTAGGTTATTAAAGAAATTAAAAGATGAGTGTTAATTGGTTTTAATTTACCGCTTTCTTTTGTTTTTTGGTTTTAATTTACCACTTTCTTTTGTTTTAGCTGTTTTGGAAAAGGGGGGAGGGGGCATTCGGACATGGCTCCGCCCCCTTTTATTTTGTCTAATAACCTAAAACATGAACCTTGGTTGGGAAAAAAAAAGTCCTTTAATACATATTACACTTGCATAAGACAATAACGTAGAACCCATTTCTTTGTATGTTACAATACTATACAGTATGTTTTAAGGCCCTGATACAATATTTTATATTATATTTATTTATATAAATTTTATATTATATTTATATTTTATATTACCGTACATTTATATCATATATTACAGCAATATTTCGATCAATATCAACTAACAATGTCAACATCAATGGGCAAAATGATGAGACACATGGCAACAGGCAACACTTCCCATTAAAGGGAAAGTCCACCCATTTTATTTTTTTTCCTGAGAGTGTACAAATGTGAACCAAATGGACCCGCTAGGGACATTTTCTGTTCAGTTAGGCAGCAGCCATGTTTTCAGAAGAGTTTATCTGTGGGAGAAAGGATCAGGTGAAGCCAACGAAGGCTGTGATTGGAGGATTCCAAAATGTTAATGCTCTGACTTTTGTGAACAACCAAGAGCTGATCATTTTCTATAGAAAAGTGAAAAGTCAACATTGATAATTGATGTTGCTTGTTGATATTGATCAAAACATTGCTAGGTGTATCAGGGCCTTTACAGTATGTAATATTACTTCCTGATGTGAACGCTCTGGTGTCTGACCAGGTTCCCCAGCACGGAGAAGCTCTTTCCACACTGGGTGCAGCTGTAGGGCCTCTCTCCCGTGTGCACGGCCTGGTGCACCTTCAGGCTGCACGACTGCGAGAAGCGCTTGCCACAGAGGCCGCAGCTGTAGCGCTTCTCGCCCGTGTGCACGCTCATGTGCCGCTTGATGTGGCTGGACTGCGAGAAGCGCTTGCCACACTGCGCGCAGCTGAAGGGCTTCTCGCCGGTGTGCACGCGCTGGTGCGTCTTGAGCTGGTGCAGGTGCAGGAAGGGCTTGCGGCACACGGGGCAGTGGAAGAGCCGCTCGCCGGCGTGCGAGCGCTGGTGCACCAGCAGGTCGCGGGCGTTGCCGAAGAGCCGGCCACACTGCTGGCAGCTGAACACGACGTGCTGCTCGGCGGCCGGGTCGGCCGCGGTGAGCGGCCTGCGTCTGGAGTCCGAGGAGGAGGAGGAGGAAGAAGGAGGGTTGCGAAAGCCGTCAGCGGCGGAGGCGCCGAGGCAGTCCGAGGATGAGGAGGAGGTGGTGGAAGAGGAGGAGGTGGTCGACGGGTTCCCGAAGGTGGACAGGAACGGAAACGACGACGACTGGGGCGGCGGCAGCAGGCGCTGCTCCTCCGGTCCGTCCGCGGCGGAGGCGCCCGAGTCTCCATGAGGAGCTGTCAGAGACCGGGCCACCTCCGGGGACGAGAACAAGTCGTCGAAGGAGGAGGAGTCGAAGCCACCGTCGGCGGCATCCAGCTCATCTGCATCGTTTTCTCGGTGGTGGTGGTGACTCGGCGAGGACAGGCTGTTGTCGGCGCTCACTAGTTTGCCGTGAATTGTCCGTGTGTCGTTCCTCTGAAGGGGAACCAAAGACAGGCCGCCGGTGTTGAAAGCACTCCCGTCTGACCAAGACGACAGAGCGTCGGCCTCTATTTTAACGGCTGCGGCACCTTCCTCTACTTTCCAATCTGACACCAGTAATGAGGGCGGCGGCAGTGCACCGTACAAACCGTCCGTTTTGGTCTTCAGCGTGGATGTGTCTGTATCGCATGCCGGCGGAGTCAGTGCATCATCGTCAGTCCCCGTGGTACCGCCCGACTCCGTGGCGGCATCGACAGAGAACGAGCCACACAGAACCGTGTCTCCCACACCTTGCTGCAGTGGCGCCGACAAGTCTGCCGCTCCATACGCTGTGCAGCCTGACGCAGAGTTCCTCGCGAGTTGCCTGCAGTTCCGGTCCGGCTGTTGTGTCGGCTGTATGTCGGTGTCATACCCGCTGTCGGCCTTCTGAGCTTTCAGGCCATCGTCATCGTCGTCTGCAACTCGTCGTTGTTGAAGCGGGGGTTCGGTGAAGTCCATGGTTTCGTACTGCCCGGAGAGGCTAATTCTGGGCAATTCCGTTTCACCGATGCTTGGCGTTGTGTCAGCCTTCAGATGTCCAACTGAAGGGAACAAGAGGGAGAAAGACGAAAAATGTGTCTTAAATGGTTATTTCACTTTCAAATAAAGTTTTGGTCATTTTATGGTCTACTCAAGCTCATATGAAAACCCCAGACAGTTTATAAGTTATTCCATTGTGTATTTAGATATTTGATGTTCATTTTAGCTGCCCCGCCCCCTTCCTATGCAAACACATTATAACTTCAAATTCCAAACTTCAAATTGTCCTCCTAATATGTGAGGGGGGGCCATGGAATTTAATTTAGAGTTTTCATTTGATCTTTAAATATTGTTTTAGAAGATGACGCGACCTCCACATTTGGGTACTGTACGGCCACCCTGGTTGTGGTCAAACAAATAAAACAATATTTTATTCATTTACGGTACAAAGTACCGTAAATGAAAAAGCACAGACCCATCACGTATTATATGGACAATAACAGCTACCAGAAAAACACATTGTGCGTTTTTGATGAATCTGTCATGGTTAAAATTGAGCTTTAACTTATAATGGGTTTGTGTATGAACATTAAATATCTAAATACTGAATGGAGTAACTTATTAACTGTCTGGGTGTTCACATGAGTAGATGGTGGATGTTCACCACATGAATAGCATAGCTATAGATTGATTATATCAATAATAATAAAGCAATAGTTAAGTATTTTGTGGCAGATCTGACTAGTTATGATTGATTTAAGTTTAAGTCTGACCTCAATGTGACTCTCTCTGATTCATCTAGGCACGTCCGTTTTTAGTGGTGGTTGAAATCAGGTGATATTCTGGGTCAAATTCAACTACTCTTGGATTGCCTTGATCTGGCCACAATTAAGACGTCACTAATTTGTTACGGTCCTGACATTAAAAAAAACAACAACATTGTTTTAAATAAAGATGGGGGTTGAGTGATATTTTTTCAATGGCCTACTAGGGCCGAGCACTTCAAACATGGATAACTTCGCTGAGGGGTTTGTTCAATACGTACTGCTGCTGCCAGGTGTTGTCCTGTGGTGGTCTTGTGCCACACTGCAGCCGCTGGCCTCATCCTCCAGCCTCCTCTCCTCCTTGATCACCATCACGTCTGGATTCACTGGAGCGCCTGCCACAACTACAGACTGACACCACATGCAAACATCAAGGTCAATGTGGTAATATGGCTTTTTGTCTGTCTGAATATGAATTTCGTAATGTCTCCACATACAGGGCACTCTCAACAAAAATGAATATCACAGAAAATGTTCGGTTCGGTCTACGGCTAATGTTGGGATCTTTTTCACCTAAATAGTGTCCAAAATAAGGGGGTGCGCATATGTGCGCACACGGTATTTAGGTCCACATCTGAGGATAATGTGACATTCGACGGCCAGATTGATGTTGATTTCACTTCTTTATGATGAATATCTGCATTTGTATCATCGCAACTGCTAAGGAGTTAAGAACTGTGATACCATAGTCAACACTATGACAAAGTAGGTCATTCATTTGTGGAAAAAAACAACAACATAAACAAAAATATGATAAATCGATCAGGGTATGTGCATGTTCATAAAACTGCTTAGATCAATAATTCTAGAATCATTCAAACACAGGTGAATTATTTACAAGCTCTGCGTTATGTAATAACCAGTATTTTGGGGGAGAAAGCTAGCGCAAAGCCAAAAGACACTGTTTTAACCATACTATTGAAGTTATCACTGCACTAACCCTTGGAATGTGAGAGCCAGAGTTCTCCAGTATGGACGATGACCCAGCTGGTTTCGGAGAGGCGGGATGTTTTTCTCCCACATGGCCTGGACATAAGAATGAATTCATAAAATGAGAGAACTGAACGGAGCCCTTCCACTACTACCCAGACCAGCAACCCCTTTTTCCAATAGGGCTTACCCCTGGGCTGGGGGCTACAATCACCCCCTTAGTCTTTGGAGTGCATCCTCGGAATTAACACAATTAACACAGTGTATCTTCACACAACACATTTAACACCGCCGCACGCTCTGCCGACTAGGCCAGATTGAACCAGGGCCTCCAATGTGCAACCTGTCGTGCCAACAGGGCTGAGCCCAATTGGCTGGGGGCTACACCAACTATCATCACACATGGACATGTGACATCATTAACCTGCGACAGGGGCAGTACCTATAGAGCGAAAGATCCTCTATTTTTAAAAGAAATAAAACATTGAAGGTGTTTTTTATCTTTAATTTTAGTTATAGAAGGCAAGTATAGTGCATATTTGTCTCATCAACCAAGGAACCGTTTAAGTCCCAGGTGTTGCATAGTAAACAAGAGGATCGAAGCCCAAGCATGACACATTTTTGCAAGCTTAACATTGATGTGATGCAGCAGCGACAGACTGACCTTTCCTGGTGCAGGTGACCATCAGTGGCGGACAGGGAGGGCCGGTGGTGCTGGTGGTTGTGGGTGTTCTCCTCGTGGATGATGATGATGATGATGATGCTGCTGTCCTGTCGGCGGCTCCTCCTCCTCGAGCTCCTCGTATCTCCATGAGCCTCAGCTTGCTCTTCAGGGCCAGGTTCTCCCTCTGGGTCCTGCTGATCTCCAGCCTCAGTGAGCCGTAGCCGTCGTCCACCAGCTGGCAGATCTCTGCCACCGCGGCGTTGGCCAGCACCTGGGAGCAGGGGCGAATGTAACATTTCCCAATTGGGGGGGGGGGCAGCTTCATCGCCCGCCGTGGCACGAAGCGACACGGGCGATGAAGCCATACCATGGCGGTATGGCGATGAAGCCATACCATTTTCAGTAGTGTTTCAAATACTGAATACTGAATACTGAAATATCTTGGGTTGTTTTGCATGCCATCATGTTTGGTGGGGCAGACTGGGCATTTAGGGGGGGGGCATTGCCATGCCTACGCCTAGATCCGCCCCGGCCTGGGAGGTAAACAACAAATCTTGTGCAACCCAGATTCGGCACAAATAAGGGCTCAGTTTCGCTCAGTTAAATACTTTTTTTATGATGTCCACATAACATCTCTGAGGTATATTAACGACATAGTAAAATGTTGAAAATGGCTGAAATTCAACTTTAATGGCATGGCCACATATGCCAATCATGAAAATTGCTCAACATTATGCAAGTTAGCATCCGGTAGTTTCTACATCCTGATTCCTGAGTGATCCATACTCAACATTTCTAACATAAAACATTGATGAAATCAACATGCCTGCGTTCACATTTTGTCAAATGGACTAAACTGTTACTCCAAATGTCAATAAGTGATCAATCAAACCTCCATGATGGACGCCAACTGGTTGTGGAAGCTGGCATAGTTACTGGTGGTGGTGTTCGCCATCTTCCTGTATGTATGTCTGTCTGTCTGGACTCTGGAGCCAAGCCGATCTACACGATGCTGTCTTTGCTTTATTCACAATAATCGTCACATGGTACAGTCATATACTGATAAGATAATACTGACAAGATGATAACAGGAATAGCTCCAAGGAAATCCAAACTGATGTTTGTTGTGGTACCGAGATCTCGTGTGGATCTGACGTTTCTGTTTACTTCCGGGGTCTCTACCGTAAGTATGCGTGTCTAAACGCATGTGTGTGTGTGTGTGTGTGTGTGTGTGTGTGTGTGTGTGTGTGTGTGTGTGTGTGTGTGTGTGTGTGTGTGTGTGTGTGTGTGTGTGTGTGTGCGTGTGTGTGTGTGTGTGTGTGTGCGCGCGCGCGCGTGTAGAACTGGCATGGATGGACACAAGAGGCACATCTAGGCCTACTTGAAGGTCCTGCTATAGAGCTGCGCAGTGACGTCACCGCCCCTGTTCCGGAAGTCTTTTCCCAATTCATTTTTCTCATAGACTTTCCGAAAATAATTTATATCAAGACGATTACGCCGCGGACAAAGCCAACTCGAGTCGTGACGAATCATGATGACACACACAAACTTTTGGGACAATAAAATAATTTCTAAGATGAAAAACGAAACAAAAAGTCTTGTATCATGCCGTTTTCTACTTCTTCCCGATTATATATTATATGACGATATTGTGTTTGTTGTCATGATTTGTCACGACCTGAGTTGGCTTTGGCCGTGGCGTAATCGTCTTGATATAAATTATTTTCGAAAAGTCTATGAGAAAAATGAATGGGGAAAAGACTTCCGGAACAGGGGCGGTGACGTCACTGCGCAGCTCTATTACCTAATCCTCATAGGTAATATAATACCTAAAAATTGCACATATAGGCTATAGACCACCTTGCTAAATAGGAACTGCACTGGGAAGTATAGTTTCAGAATTAGCTGGTTAATTCACCAAAAACGTGGCAGAAAGGGCAGCTTGGCTGATTAATTGTGTGGGCAATGCAGACAGTGCTTGTGCTCGTCTGGCATCTGCCAAGCCAACAGGGACCTATGGGGGCTTCCAGTTGTCTTGTGTCCTGTATTGTGCTGCTGATACAAATTAATAGCAGAATTCCAATGGTCACACAATTAAATGATAATTAGAAATGTGCAATGGAGTTATTTGAAATATATAAATGAACTGGAAAAAATGTGTCACGTTGTGAGGAGTGTGTGTCTCATTTTTAGCAAGCCGATAATGGAAAAGAATTGAGCTCTTTTGTGTGTATTTTTGTTTTGTTGTATTTTTCTGGTGTCAGTGTTGACTGGCTGACTTATAGCAATCTTTCTTTCTCCACCCCCGGACGGCCCATCCGGCTCATTTTTTGGGTTCCTATAGTCGGAGCACAACTTGCAGTAATTAAAATGTAAGTGAAACCACAACCTTAATGCATGTTCAGTTGTTCAAATGCATTCAGTATTTGTGCAGGATGAAAGGAGGATGTGAATATTCTACATCTGCAGATGTAGTCTATTGGATACAAGTCATACCATGGGACCTATGGGGGCTTCCGGTAGACTTGTGTTGGTTATACTGTAGACATGATGGCCACGCTGCTAATACAAACTAGATTGCCAAGTGCCAACTTGCGCATTGCGCACAAGTAGGCCATTGCGCACTTGACTACTGTCCCGACATTTACTAAAATGTAACAAAACCACACCAAACCCACAACCCATAATGCGTGTTCAGTTGTTCAAAATAATGCATTTAGTATTTGAGACGAAAGGAAGATATGAAACATTCTACAACGTACATCTGCAGGCTATTTAAATCAACATCGGTAGGCTAACCCAGAAATGTGTTCATTTCCTGCATGTAACAGTGTGTGGACGATTGTCTCTAAAGAGGAACTTACACCATCTAGGCGTCCTCTACTGCATTTTCCCTTGAGTAATGCGGCAGGTTATTGGAGGAAGACGACACAGCGTGTGGATGATCCCGTACAACATGATAGTGCTCCTGAATATGGTGATTTTCCTGGCTGGTAAGTACACACACACACACACACACACACACACACACACACACACACACACACACACACACACACACACACACACACACACACACACACACACACACACACTCTCTCCCTCAAAGCAAAACCATGCCCACCACTGTGTTTCCGTTTGACAGGGATGTATGGTGCTGAGTCTCAGGATTTGAAAGGAGAAGGAGCGCCCGGGAGCGAGGTCACAATCCCAGGTTAGCGGAGGGGGGGGGGGGCATTAGCGACCAACGACCTGGTCGAAACCAGGCTGAGACCGCTTGTCTATACTATTTGCTTACTATAAACTATAGCTTCTGGTAGTACAGGCGAATATGCACTGCTTCATTTCTTCATAGATGGCAGGGGCTCCATGCATGTATGGCCAATATTAATTATGCTGCTGCATCGGTTTTTAGCCTATATTCTGCTTAAGCCATATTCAGAAAGCTTCAGCTTGGTCTTCTACACACCTGTGTCGCGTTGTGCAAACGACTTACTTTGTCTGAAAACCACCGATTTACAGTAAAGGTGGGGGGTCTGATTAGACTATTATATTGTTGACATGCATGTGTGTGTGTGTGTGTGTGTGTGTGTGTGTGTGTGTGTGTGTGTGTGTGTGTGTGTGTGTGTGTGTGTGTGTGTGTGTGTGTGTGTGTGTGTGTGTGTGTGTGTGCATGCATCCTAAACTGCAGGTGGGCTGAAACAACCTTCCTGTTTTCAGCTGACACTGGTTGTGTTAATCTGTGAAGCTACACTGCTGTGTGTCTGTATCATCACACATCAACTGCTTATCAAACACAACGTCTCGTGTCAGGACAAAGAGGTTTGCTTTGTTTTGTGCCAGATTCCTCCCTTTCCTTTTTTAATGAAATATTATTAGTTGTTATAAACAGTATATACTATATATATATATATATATATATATATATATATATATATATATATATATATATATATATATATATATATATATATATATATATATATATATATATATATATATATACAATTATTAAACCCGTCTTTTACTTTCAACAACAACCTAAACATGAACGTTGAAGCTGAAGCTAACTGTTGTTTCACCCAGGACTATGTTACAATGAGTCCTGTTGGAAGCGCTGAACTTCAATCACCTCCACTTCCTCCTCTCACTGCACCATCAGTAGCAGCTCCGTCCGTCTCCTCCCAAATCAGCGTTGAGCATGACTACGAGGATGTCAGCATGATGCCTGCAGAAGGACGCCAGCTACCATCACCTCAACCCACCAACCAATAATATGACAGATCTGGAAGGCATAGTAGATATTTCACTTTCAAACCCATGGTATTTAACATCTGGTATCATTTGTGACCAGACCTGTCTCCTCACACATATTCAAACTGCTTTGTATCCAAAAACATGATCACATTTCACATTTAACATTTTTGCTTATTTTTCTGTACAATACCTAATTTGCTAATTTAAAAATGTAAGGTTTGTAATGCAATTATAATAAGCTTGTAGTTCAACTATTTTTGATACGACAGTACATGCAATGTCTCTGGAACAATGATGTCTGTCGGTCACAATGTGGGACAGGGTCTCAATTTGTGGTGCTTGGAAACGAGGCACTGTTCCACACAAAGAGGTACATCTGGTCACCCTACTCATGGATTAAGAACCAAAAAGAACTGAACCGGGTTCAATCCTGGTGGAAAATAGGCTGTGGTGTGGCCAGCCGATGTGGACAGAATAGACTTGTTCCCTATTGGTGTACTTGTTCATCGTGTTAGCCTTAATAACCCGAGGTGATTCCAACAGACTTGCCACTTGTTTGTTTGCAGTGGAGTCTGAACTGTCACAGTCCGTAAGGGCCAGATTTGTGTCGCTTTGCATATCCATAGAGTGCCCCCTACAGGGATAACGGAGCATCACAGCCAAACTCTTGGTTGTGATGGTAATCCTGACATTGGAAGTCAGCATCAGGACCACGAATGATTGGACAGTGTACCTCCACCTCCACTCTGCATGAGCACACACACCAATGGGATGATGCTGCAGTGTATTCAGAGGAATGACCTAAAGCCCTAAATAGACTACTCTGTTCCCATGTGGAAAATCTCTTTAAAGTGGCACCTTTCATACAATCCTCATATAAAGTTATTATAAGATCCATAGTATTTTTAAGTGAAACAACATTTGTAGCAAAACACATGTAAGTGACTATTATGCAAGGTGCCACTTTCAAGAGTGGTCTGTCTTGATCTGTCTCATGTAATGACATGTCCTTAATTGGAAGAGCTGTGGGCAGTTCAGAAACAGAGATATCATCAATGTGAAATCCAAGCTAATAGAAGCTGCAGGCTTTCTATTCCTGAAAAGTTGCAATGTGATGGAAGTCAATGAAAAGCCCTCCTATATTAGACAAAGACTGAGTGAATAGAGGCATTTTATCATGGGGTTAGGCTATAGTTGTGATTGAAAAGTGATTAAGTGATCTTTACACGCGCTAAATATACTTTTGTTTTGTTTTGGTTTCAGGTTTGGTTATTGGGGGACCGTTCTTCATATTAAAACGTGTTTTAGAATTTAGAACTACTGCAATAATACGATTCCCATCTATTCTGGGTGTTATGGCTATTTTTTCTCCCTCACAACCGGACATGACGCATACTGTTCGTAGAGAGCGTAGACAGTTACGCAAACCCCGTTCACTTCGTGGGGCCACTCGAATGGCGGCTCTTCTAGTAGACTTCTATTGAGAATGGAGACGACAAATAGGGACAGGTCCTGGACAAGAAGTAGGCAGAAATCCATTGCGCCCAGGCAACAGCCTAGCTTTAATGATCTTAAGTCGCTTTATTTTAGATCGTTTTGTAGTAATATCTAATACTCTATCTTACTGTACCATACATTAAAACAGTTGACATGTTACACACACGTCTAAAAAAGCTCTTATTTGCTCTGCCCTCTTAGGAAACAATGTATTTCCATCTCCAGTTTGTCTCTTTCTAGGCTGCATGCCATGAACAGCGCACGAGCGCTCTGTTTCTGACCCCTCAATGTTGCAAATTTGTGTGGATTGGCTGGTTGGGGGCAGAGCCATCTAGTAGAAGGAGTCGCGACATTGAGGGGGCAGAAAACAGCCTGGTCACATGGTTCACATACTCGCGCGAGCCACGTAGACTCCAACCCATCTCGTAACTTCCCGGTGTCCCTATTTGTTGTCCCCATTCTCAGCAGAAGTCTATGTAGAAGAGCCGCCATTGGACCGGCCTCGTGAAGTGAACTAAGTTTACGTAATTCCGTCTGTAGTCCAAGGCTCTCCGGGTAGATGGATGGAGAGGAGGAGGCAAAGCAGCAGAGACCAGCAGATGTTTGTATAAACAACAGTAGGCTGAAAACAGAGCTGTTTTGAGCGTGAAGAGCACCAAACAAACCGCCGTATAGTACAACCGCATCGGAGGTTATGTTTCAAGTTACAACATTAAACACTCCATAGGGACGTTCTTCAACGAAACGCCGATCGGACGGCCCCGGGGCTCGGTAGGACGAGGGGGAACCGACGACGGGGGAAAAAAAAGATCGATCCCGCGGCTCGATCGTTGAGTTCAGTCCTAGTTCTAGTTCTAGTTGTTCCAGGATGGCGAACCGCCTCGCCTTCCAGACGCAGCTGGCCTCCATCATGGAGGTGCTGGCCAACGCGGCCGTGGCGGAGATCTGCAAGCTGGTGGACGACGACTACGCCGTGGTGAGCCTGCAGATGTCCCAGTGCCAGCGGGAGAACAAGGCCCTGAAGAGGAAGCTCAACCTGCTGGAGCTCAAGATGGCCCGGGGCTACGCCGAGCGGCGGCTGCGGGAGAGCGCCCTGAGCGCGGCGGCGGGACACCACCACCACCAGAGACCCCGGGTGTCGCTGCACGGCTCCGGCGGCGGCGGAGCCTCCTCCACCGCCACCGTTTCATCAGACCGCTTCAGAGGCAGCTCGCCTTCCACCGGTAATGATCCATCCATTTCGAGACGATTATCCGTAGTCGGGTCGCCGGGGCTATACTCCTTGATTAGTGCTTTTATATCAGTGCTTCCCAAACCTTTTCATGTCACAGAGGACCCCCAAATTGACACTAAGTAGCAGCACGCATCTCCATTTGAATATTTAAGAGAGAAGGTTTTTAATCCAGCAGTGATTCTCAATACCCCCCCAGTTTGCGATGCTTATGGTTGGACCCATTTAATGGCACTTTTATCTCTCGTACCCCCAATTTATTACAATGTATGTGAAATCAGTGTACAAAGGGCTATTTGTTTCCATTTCTACAGTTACAGACCCATAGGGGTCCATTTGGTTTTATGCTGTCATTTAGCTGGGACCCAAAAGGACCTGGGCACTGGGGGGGTCCCTGGAAACAACTTTGGGAACCACCGCAGGTTTACAGAACAAACAAGAGTTGTGCCCCTACGGGGCACAGGTCTCCACCGTCTGGGCTCAGGTTTGAACGTGTACTAGTACCAGTGTGTCAATTATGACGTCATCGTGACGTCATAGTCGGGAGGACAGACAGATCGAGGGCACAGGCGGGCTACGTGCACGGACAGAGGGCGTTTTATAGTCGGGAGGACGGACAGATCGAGGGCACAGACGGGCTGCGTGCACGGACAGAGGGCGTTTTATAGTCACCACCTACGGTGGAGACAATTACTACCAAGATAACAGTAGGCTAATTGAACCAGAATTTTATAAGCAGATCTGTATGTAGTAATATCTACAGCAGACTACATGTTATCCAGAATGTAAAGCCTTTTTGAGACGTATAGCAGCACTTTTCTCAAGACTATTTCAATTGAAATAGCATTTTTAAAAATGACAAACGTAGAACTCTAACATCATAGGTTTATTTTGCAAGGCTACTTTATATCATACTGGCCTTCGTTCAAAACTCAATGTAATCTAGATAGGAAAGTAAGTTGCAGTCGATAAAATACATTCTATGATCCAAGGCTAATCTCATACAATACAATTGATATGACACAATTCATACAATAGTTTCAAAACCATAAGAGTTGTGCATTCACTATCAAATAGTTATGTACAATACAGTCCATGTAGGAAAATGGCTATTTCTGTGATTATAATGTTGACTTATGGGTTGTACTATCTATGATATGTGTTATCCAGGTCCGTAATGGCTGATTCTGTGATTACAAGGTTATTCATGGATTGTTCTAAAGGTGATCTGTATCTACATGTGGTATGTGCCATGGCATGCCATTGGAAGCTACACTTCATGTAATATCTTTCTTTGTCTTGTGCTCTGCAATCTCAGTTTGTGTTTGTTGTTGCACAGGTAGTCTGTCATAGCACATCATGAGCAGAGCCACACACGGCAAACCAATTGCAGTATCATTGCAACAAATAGTAAATGATTATCCTGAGCTGAAGTGTCTCAGTGAAATAATGTTTCCAGCAATCGTCAGATGCTGTTTGACTGTTTTGAGAGAAGATATATGGTATTTGCCGTATTTTAAACCATAGAATACAAAATCATTCACTATTTTAAATGCATAAAATAACATATTTTAATAAGAACTTAACTTAACTAGTAAATGAAGCCTTGTGGAAGCCCTGTCTTTTGCCCATTAAAGATTTTGATTATTTGTGATGCTATAATCTAAGTAAGCTATTTGTGGCATCGATAACTCTGTATCCTGGTGTCAGTACCAATGTTCCCTCTATGTTGTCATCAACCTGTCTCTGAGCAGACACTCACCCTGACCCATCTGCCTAGGCTGTAACTCTTACTCGTACTGCGTTGTTTCACATTGTTTATACACACACACACACACACACACACACACACACACACACACACACACACACACACACACACACACACACACACACACACACACACACACAGACAGACATTGTGTAGGCTTACGTCTGTATGTACAAACTAAGGTGCAGTAACTTAGTATTTATAATACAGTGAGTCACTTGCCTTTGAATTAAATTAATGCTTATGTCCTGCTGCTGATGGCTGGGAGTTGTACACTTGGTGTAATTGTCACCCTGTCCAAAGTATGAGATTTGTCTCACCAAGCCGCCATGTGTGGGAGTTGCTATTCACACACCCCCATCTTCCTGACACGTGGGCTGGTCACGGAGGGACGTTGGTCTTGGACGACACGGTGGAGATTTTGCGTGAGAAATCTCGGTTAAACGGTAGCCCAGCCGCACCAGGGCTTTTCAGGTTGACCTTATTAAAATTTGACTGTACATTGCAGCTTCGGGATGGTGAATATAGTAGATGCCCTCTGTGCCTTAATATGATCTGTATTTTGTCTTATGTCTGATATGACTTTTGGTTCCCATCTGCACCAAGGCCCCACAAATCCTAGGTTTAATCTTGCAGAGTGGATAGCATAGAAGTATCTATGCTAGGTTGGTTAGACCAGAGCTTATTTGATGCAGACACAAATTTGTGACAACACTGTTCTGTCAAAGCACTATTACCGGTATTATATTTGGGCTATTCTGTGTGTAACATACTGTATAACAATGGCTTCTGTTTAAGTTTATTATTTTGGCTGCCATTTCATGTCCGTCACTTATAAGGGACCTCGTCTTGTACGTGTAGGGCGTATCACATATTAAAACCGCAATCACAGCCTTTCCTTGCTTTGTCTGAGTATATGGACGGAACGTATGGGAATCTTCTGGAAAAGGTGTTGTTTGTGTCCATGCCATGCATAGCCACGCTAGGCTAGAAGTATTATATTGAAATATTTCTATTCATAGCGCCTAAATATAAAAAACATGAAAAGTTTCTGGCAGTATTTGAGCAACGCTGGACAGTGACAGATAAAGTGATGTCTTTAAGCATTCCGCTTCAAATGCATGTGCATCATGGTTGTCATTTTGTGGTGGGACATCTTGCCATTGTAAGGCTGTGTGTGTGTATGTATGTGAGGGAAATAGTGCCCCATTTTCTTGCGGCGCAGACAGTCAATTAATGACTAGTATATGCACTGCGCCACAATATTAACCTATATTTTGATGGAAACTAAACTATTATGTATTTAAAAATAGTTACAGGATGTGCTTCATAATGTGCATGACATGTAATTATTTATAAACTTATGACAAAAATTGTGACTGCTTTCAATCAGGTCTCAAAATGAGTGTAATTGTCAGAAGTTCACTGTGATAATATTTTATACTGATGTTGGATGAATAGCATCTGCAATCAGGGATTTTTTGGATTGACTAAAACCTCTAATAACCAATCAGAATATGCTTGATGGTACATGCATACATACCTACTAATTAACATAAACAACTTTCTGGCCTTACTAGCCCCACACTGTAACTCTACACTGTAACAATTACTGAACGCTTACAGTTACTGTGTTGTATCCACACACACATCAAGATGTGTGTGTGTGTAGACCACTTCACTTTGCGCATTGAAAATTTAATGGTATTTTCACAAGCATCGCCAACTAAAACACTTTCATAACTAAAGTGAAACATTTGAAAGCAGTGTGGTTGTTAAGCAGCTCAACGACAGCATGTAAGGCACCAGCCGTAAATGATTTAGGAAAGGGAAGGTACCGGTAGATGAACCGATTCATCTTGTTTTTTCTTTTATCACATTTATCTTTTATATTGGTATCCTAAATGAAAACAGTGTTGCCAAGCCAAGGTTGCAAACTTCATGTAAACACAGGGGAGGGTTGCCAACATTGGAGAGCGACAAAGTTAATGAAAACGGGGTTGCCGACTTTTGTTGAAGACAAGTCACGGACTTGTCACTCAACAAAACAATCATTGTCAATATCGCACATTATCCATTGTAAAGTCGATGCTGGAACCATTTAATTGTTTTGGCCCTAACTTTAATATAGCCACCAAAATCAAAATATATACACATACCTGTATATAGCTACATAATTTGCTTCCCCCCAATATGTTGCTTCTACTTTGATGCTGCAGCTGTATCCCTGCAGACAGACACTTGCTTTGTCCTGCAGATGGAGCTAATGTGTGAGGGGGAGGCAGGTTGTGGAGGGTGAGGCAGTGTTTTGCCAATCACAGAACCGCAGTCTCCAGCAATTTCATAATGAGCCAATAGAGTGGAGATGAGGTGGAGATAGATTATGCTTTACAAACAGTGTTTGTACTCACTAAAGTTGCCTATATTACCTTTAACTCGCCATCATATCTAGGAAAGGCTGTGTGTCATACTGATGCATATGTACTTTGTGTTTATGCATTTCACAGATGGCGGCCTACATAGACAAATGGACATGGGATTGTGGCCTAGTGGATCGACAACGGTGTCTGGGACCAGTGCCTCCATCCAGAGCAAGGTGAGCTAGCAACAAGGGTCTGGACAGCGAAGGGTCACACATTTGACTCTGGAGAGACTTGGGCAGAGACAATGCACTCCGATCAAAATCTGATTAGAGGTATCTGCATCTGTGCGCGGCCGCTAGAGGTGGGATCAATGCAAGACTGGTGAATTGAAGCTGTGCCACAGCAAAATGTAAACCAGAACCTAACAAGACTACAAATTATTATGGACATATGATATTTTTGTTCCGTTGTTGTCCCGCATCGTTTGTGCTTGACTGCTCAGATTAAAGTAGAGTGAGGGAACTTGTGAAGTCGATAAGAGTCAGGCTAATATGTTGTTTGATGTTTTCCATTTTTCAGCAATATTCCCTACAATGACATGCCCAAAATACGAGTGGCAGGTTGGTGGTAATTGTGTGCAAACGTTCGAGATTTAGACTAGCTTGTACTGGATATCAACTAATTGATGCACTTCAGAAGTTTACAACATAAAAATGCATTTCTATAGCACCATATTCATGAAGAGAAGACTTCCGAAGACACGGTTCTGTTTTGATGGTGTGTTGGCGAAAGGCAAGACATGAGGAAGGTCTCAAGAACTTATTGGTGTTGAAACCACTTTCATCCTAGTTGATATTTGTTTTGGGTTTTTTACCTTTATTTATAGGACAGTAGTAGACTGCGTGGAGTGACGTACAGCAGACGTCACCATGATTTGAAGCCTGTCCCTATTTTGACCATTTCAATATGCTCATTTCTGGACTATGTGGAGAAAAAACAGATTTTTTTCCCATATACTGGTATAAGCCGCAACTGACTATGAGCTTCCTGCTAAAGCTCCCTCGGTGGCCGTTCCCTGTAAGAATCCATAGATTTGAAGCACCGCGGTACAAGCCACAGGGTCCAAAGCATGTGAAAAAAGTAGCGGCTTACAGTCGAAGCTAAAAGTCTTATGTCTACCAGGTCAGATCACTGTGCAAGACATCATGATGTGAGGATGTAGATTGGCTATTTTGGTGACACCAAAATAGCCAGTGGTTCAGGACACTGAACTTTTACGTTCAGTGAAATATGCATACACTGTTAAACCGAAACGTATTCCTTACCTTAACTTCGTGAAATCAAAGTAGAAAAACCTAACACCATTACTAAACTGTAAAACTATGCCCAACTTGTTTCTAACATTTTCCTAAAAGATGTAACGCTTCAATATGTAAAGCAATAATGGCTTGCTTCATAGTGTGCTACACCAAGACCGTCATAGGTTGTATTTGAAGGTGGAAACTGACTGACAGACAGTTTTAGGACATAACATTTAGCATGTTATTATGTAAATTAGTTTCATGTATATTCTTATAAAGACAATGCAGAGGAAAATTAAATGTGCGTGTTAATTTGCTTTCCTAGTGTTGCTGACCATGTGTGTGTTGTTCAGTCCCCAGATGTCCAACTGGTGGAGCCTGAGGTCAAGGTGGAGAAGGTCGAGGGAGGACTGTTGGGAGATGCAGAAATGGCAGAAGTGCCACTCATTGGAGAGGATGGTGAGTACAGTATTATAAATAAAGTACAGTATTTTACCTGGTCCTCACACGATAAATTATGTTTTTGTTGTTGCTGTTGTTTTTTTTTAACTCTTATACTCGGGGTCAAGGTCTACTACAGGCCTTTCATTAGTTGGGTTTAAGGGTTTGGGTTTGGCTTCTGCCTGATTTATACATTGTTGATGGGTGTCATGCATGTCACATATTGAACATAACAGTTCTGCATGCTCACACTGCATTGCAATGCATCGTGCTGCAATGCAATTTTGTAAAGTTTAAAGTTTTTGGTACAGTACATCACACGCGCACACACACACACACACACACACACACACACACACACACACACACACACACACACACACACACACACACACACACACACACACACACACACTAGTGACGACCTATTATATGAAGATACGTTGAAAAGTGGTAAAGTGGTCCTTTGTAAGTGAATAAAACACGAGTTAATCATCTCCATTGGATCTCTCCACTTGTGGTGTAGGGTTGGTAAGCCACAACAACAACACCAACAGCTCCAGGCCCGGTGGCCTTCAAAAGCAGGACCAGCCGGCGGGCTCCACCTCCACCTCCTCCTCCTCCTCCATCCAGACAACCGGCAACCTCCTCCCCCCCGAGAGCAGCGAGACCTCCAGGGCCAAGCATTCCAGCCGCGGCAGCAGCAGCAACAGAGGAGTGGAGGTCAGTGGCTCCTCTCCTCTCGTTAAGTCTGAACTCGGCACCTCTATCGAGGGCAGAGAATTACTGCTACACACACCCCCTCCTCCTCTAGAACAACAGGAAATGCACTCCTCCTCCTCCAACCGGGGTCACATTATCATTGACAGCGGCGAGGACGTTGCCGGCGGCGGCGTCCCGCAGTTTGGCGCGTTTTGTGACACTGGGGAAAACGGCGGCGGTTCTGGTTCCTCACTGGTCGGGGAGTTTTTCAACGCCACGCTGAGGGAAGAGCTGGACGCCAGGGGGAGGCCGTCGTGTTCGTACGCGTCGGCCGCGGCAGTGTTCCCCTCCACGTCGTCATCCGTCAACGGCTGGCCCCGCGACATTGTGGCGTCGGGTTTTCCTTCGGAACAGCAACAGCAACACGTAATCGAGCAACATGGAGGCGGCGGCAAGGCCGTGCTACACCGCACCAGCGGCAAGGAGCGGCTCTTCGTGTGCAGCTTCTGCGGCAAGGCCTTCAACCGGCCCAAGAAGGTGGAGATCCATCAGCGTGTGCACACGGGCGAGAAGCCCTTCCGCTGCGCCACCTGCGGAAAGAGCTTCTCGGAGGCCGGCAACCTCAAGAAGCACCAGCGCGTGCACACGGGAGAGAAGCCGTACTACTGTGAGCTCTGTGGAAAGGGCTTCGCCTGGATACGCAACCTCAAAACGCACCAACAGAAGAACCACCCCGACGTCTACAAGGACGACGCCGTCCTCGCCGACGACTGAGTTCTTGTTCTTTTTTTCGTGAACTTTGTTGTTGTTCGATCCAACGCGGGCTGTATGTTTTCTAGCTGACAATCGTAAAGGCTTCAGTGAGTGACTGCCCATCTTATAGTGGTTACCAGATACAAACACATTGTTCGTTCGAGGTACAGTATTGGCATGTGTGGGACAAGTGGTCCGCGCTGCTAACATGGTTAGCGAATTATTAAGATCTTGACGTCATATTAGAAATAAATAATAAAATTTCAATTCAAATATAGCAGAAATAGGTCTACAAATTTAAAAGATCAGCTTTTTTTGATACGACAGTACGCTGTATAATGTGCAATGGGTGCCCTTTGGAGTGAGTGTGTAAATACAGTGGCACTAGGGGGAATACTGGGGTTATTTCAAAGGGAATTGAGGCAACCTTAGAGTGTGCGAACACTGGTTGTAAACAGATTTGTTTAAAAACAGAACCTAACTCCTCCTCATCTGCACTCTATTGGCTCATTATATGAATCTGTTGGAGACTGCTGTGCTGTGATTGGCTAAATCGCTGCCTCACACACAACGCCTCTCCGGCTCGCAAATTAGCACCGCCTTTCCTGAGCCCGGCAAATGTTTTGTTTTCATGATTTGCTGACAACAACAAAGTATTGCAGCATCAAAGTAGAAGCAACATAGAGGGTAAAAAAAGGCGAAACATATAGCTATATATTTGGTTTTTGGCTAAAAAGTTGCCTCATATTACCTTTTAAATTAAAATTACATCTATAGCCGGAACAGAGACAACAGAAAGCCAACTGTTGAGCGCATTCACACAATGACGTCTGTCATGATGTGTGGGACAGGGGTCTCAGTTTCTGGACACCGGAAAAAGTCTTGGAAACGAGGGACTGTATCACGCAACGACGGACATCTGGTCACCCTAGCCTTTTCGGTAAGAAGACAGTCTCACGGCTGAGGACCGTGTTGGAGCATAACCATGAAACAAAGACATTATTATCTGCACCCGTCCAAGCCAACGGAACAGCAGGGGAACGCTATTACCGTTTTGCCTGCCTTGAGATACAGGTACCTTTTGCAAAAAGACCCGAGTTTTCTTGTTGACGGTTTCAGTTGGATTTGAGATCAAGATTTTCCCACAGCGCATGGCCCGGACCACACCTGAACCTAATGAAAGCTATCATTATATTGTATTCTAAAAGTATTTGTTGGACCTAAAATATAGTTCCTTTGGGGGGGGGGGGGGACATGCATGTCACACATTTTTGCAAAGCTGCAGGAACAACACTTGTCGTTGATATAACGTATGTCATGCACTTCATTTAATACTTCAAAAATGTTCGCTCTGAAAGAACATATAATTTTCAGATTTGCACTGCGTTTTCACAATTTTCCCCCAAAATAGCGGATGTTCACGCCTCGTAGCGCGCCATTATGGGGCCTATTTTTCAATAAAACTAAACACCAAAAAGGCATTTTAGTACATAATGAATTGAACGGACATATACAACAGTGTCAGTTGAATAGCATGATGAATCCACATGCCTCACAGAAGGCACCTGAAGCCAACTTGCATGCCGTGTGCACCCGCAGGCAGACGTGAGGTATAATGTTTCCTTGAATGTTTTACATTTTACATGCACTGTAACCTGACAAGTCAATGTTTTTGCTCAGTTGCTCTGGAGCACAGAGGCAAAGTGGGTCTTTATAGTTTGGCACTGGAAAAAAAAAACGATTCTTTATTTCAATGTTGTTCATGTGTCAACGACAATTAAATTGCCCAATTCTAACGTTCTAAGTACACCTAATGAACGGTTACAAGCCTCTGCTTTTAAGCAGTGCAATAAAACATGTGCAATAAAACATATGGTCATGTTATTATTAATGCCGCCAGGTTTTCCAAGTCAAAAGGGATTGCAAAGTTAACTAAACTTAGTGGTAAGGAGCAGGGCAATGTTTCGATCCATTATTGACCAACAGATATGCAGTGTCATCAGGGAGACGGCAGCCATCTCTGGTTTGTGAATTGTGTGATTTTGGGGAAATTGTGCCGGCCTCTGCTTATACAGGGGTGTCCTCAGTCAAAAAAAAATCAAGTATTTTATGATTTCCTCCACCTATGAATGTTTGTGGAGTGTTGTGGAGATTTTACACTTATGCGACAGTCCTATGACTTTTACGTTTCTTGGGTGCGAGCTTGTGTGTTTTTTAGGTACCAGTTTTTCCATCTTTTGAAATTAATGCTTCCCGGTCAACAAGCTCACAACGTGTCGGATTGTGAGCTTGTGGACCTGCAATTTGCTGTGAAGATATTTGAACGCTCAACTCATATAGGGTAAAAGGAGCATTCATATAGTACCTTTTTCCAAGGCGCCTCAAACATTCACACACGGATTGCAGCAGAGGCCATGATGCAAGGTGCCAACCAGCACATTAGGAGCAATGTGGGGTTTAGTCTTTAGTGTCTTCTTGCCAAGGACACTTGGACATCATGCATTTTGTATCCCCCACGCAACATAACTGAGTTTTTTACACCTATAAAAGCTTGTACGTACTTTAGTTTTAGATGATAATTTACGTAATCTGTCCTAAAATTTGGGATGAGTCGTCCTACCTGCAGTTCAGAAGCGAAACACCCATGCCTGCAAAACAGACGCACACCAAACTTCTAGGCCAATCATGAACAAGGCAGTAGCTCCAGAGTTAAAGGACAACGGTGATTTGTTGCTGATCATCGCAGCGAGCGATGTAATGTTGTAGTTTTCTAAACCTTTAGAAAGCTACACATTGCCACGTACTGACCTGAAGGGTCTATTTGAGAACCGGAGTAATCATTCCATGCTTTTTTATAAAAATGAAAGCACCCTTCATCATAACCAAACTGTGTTATATACTGTAATAATGGCATGTAAAACTGGTTGAAAGGATTCGGTTTGGCTCAGGAAAAAAAAAAACATTATTTTGTTTTTGTCTCTAAATGATAAATCAGCGGCTAGTAGATAAAGTTTAGTTTACTTACAAGTGGAAATAATCTAAGAAATGTTTTAAGGTCCTGTAAATAAGCTAAGAGTGTTCTTAGCTGCAGTTGGTTTCAGTGGTTCTGCCAGGCGTGTATTAAAACTATTTCACAAGGGAAGCGAACGGAGTAGGTGACGTTTATAGTGACTTTCTAAGGAGCGCAGCATACTAATGTGAGCATTTTCAGTGTCATTTGACTTGATGTTTGAATGTTTGCTTTTATCTATGCCACACAATGTTTTTATCTGTCAGAATAAATAATATTCCGCAAGTCTGACTTAGTCATTTTCATTTTATTGTTGCCATTGTTTGTGATACACAATAGCAGGTTTTTTATGTTTTTAATAACTTATTTTGCACATTTTATATAGGACTCACTAAAATGCCTTTCTAGGTGTTCCACTGAAAGAAATAGGTCATCTTCTACAGTTGCATATCTTGTCAGTAACAGTACATATGTGGTTTTACATGGCTTAGACTTGGAGCAGTGGACAAATTATTATTTTATTTATTGAATTTCTTTGTTTTAAGTGGATGTGCTCCCTCTACTGTTAGAGGGCCTACATCCTCCTAGCCTTAAAGAGACTTGTTCAAAATTCAAACAATTTAACTAATAATAATAATAATATTTATTATTATTTATTTTTTATAATATTTTTTACACCGTATACATCAGTATTTGACCTGTTAACCCTAACCCCATCCTTTGTGGCAGTGCCCATCTAAATAGTTTAGCAACTGTTGCTATGCAGGTTTCCTGGTCATTCTTTCCTCTACTAACGTGCCTATTGGACAAAGACGCATCGGGGACTGACTGACTGCAAGTGGAAGATCGTCCCATGGTTAAACTCAACCCAAGAACCCTGTAAACGAATACAAGGATACTAAACAGGATGTCAGCATGAATAGTCAAGTGAATGACACCAATTAAAACAAATACAATAACGAAACAGTTACAGTGGCAATGAAACCAGCTCAACGTATTTGTAGATTTTATAGTAGCTACAATTGTCAGATGTATCTTTGTATCATCATGTAGCTGTGTTTCACAGATCAATGGGACTAGAGTTCTGATAGTTATAGTGTGAACAGAGCTATTGATGTTTCAATATGTGGTACGATATAAGTCGTTCTAAACTTCCATAAGCCCGGTTTATATTTATATAGTTGAATGTCAAATAGCAGCAATAGTTAATGTGCCACACGTGTTTAGATCTGCTATTTACAGTAGTAATTAAAGTAGTAAAGTAAATGAATTTTGATTTTTAAAGATGAAACGTATTCATTATTCACTAAAGGTGTTTAAAAGTTATTTTCAGCTTTGACCAGTTTACAAAACATTCTCAAAGACGTGCTGCTAGAATTTTTCACATGCTGTTAGAGAAAATACTACTACAATCCATACAAACTTAACATCTCACTTTAGTTTAAACTAACATTTTCAGTGTGAGTAACTTCAGAACTCAATTACTTAAATCGATTCTAGACGCCTTATCCCTTCTTCTTTTTTTCTTTTTTTTTTAAAAGAAGTTTAGGGAGAAGGGCTTTAGTGCTAGGGATGTTGCAATACTATATTGGTATTGGAAAAGTATCAGACGGCTTGACATTATGGCAGTTAAATAAAAATGTTGGGTCATGTGGAATTTGCGTTGAAGTTGCCCAAGTGCACATTTTGATTGAGGAGTCTTCTATTCCTGGTCGGTGGACTTCATAGAAGATCTTTTTTTCCTTTCTTCTCATATTATAAGACGTTTTATGGGAAGATGCTTCTAAAGTTGGATTCTAGCACAGGTTTCATTTCACTTCAAATACTCTTCCTTCCTGTTTTAAAAAAAATCTGAAAATAGCCATCACACACACACACGCACGCACACACACACACGCACACACATACACACACATGCTGTACAATACACTTGAATCAAAGGCATGTGTCAGCATTTTCGGTTATGCAATTGACGACAGTTAGAGAAGTGGTTTAGTGGTCCAGGCACAAGACGCATGCGCCATATAAGGCTCCATTTTCTTCAGCACTAAATAGGGATGTCCCAATTTTTTTTCATTTGTGATCCGACCACAATGTCGGTGTTAGGCGATAGCGATACCAAATACCGATCTCAGAAAATAATATACAGTACATATGAAAACAAATTCATGTACACATGAAATACAAATGCAATTTATTCTACTGTTTGGCTGTTAATGCAGAAACAATATGTTTAGAAATAATTACAACGTAGAATGATCACAGTGACATTTTCAGACATGATATATATATCTTTTCTTTGTTCTGTGTGTGTGTGTGTGTGTGTGTGTACAGAAAGAGGATGAGGATGATGCTGACCTGGTGCTGGTGAAGGTGGAGGACCTGGACGGTGTGACGGAGGAGCAGAACCAGCCTGGCCTCAGCATACAGGAAGGTGGGCAGCACCTCGTGGTCTCTACAGCCTGGAACTTGCTCCTTCTAGGGCAGCGGTGTCAAACTCAAGGGACAAATTTCATTTGTCCCTTGAGACATTATCAAATTAAAGGGGAAGATTTCCACTACCATTTCCACTACTTTTTAATGTCTATTTTTGTGTTTTGGTTTATCTGAGAGCAGCGAAATCTCCCTTTAACCCTGTTGCTTCCTGTGCTCTCCCTGTAAGGATTAGTGGAGTCCAGTACGGACGACTACAGAGCCGTGCTGCCGTTTGAGGACGCCGCTGCCGCCGCGCAAAACAACCCTGCCACCCGCCTGTCAGACCTCCAGGAGCCTGGCGTCCAGAGCTTCTCAGAGGTCAGCTATGGCCACTCGTCACTGTGGACCAACGGGGGGGATGACGGTAGCTATCCTTGCCACGACAACGGCATGCCTTCCATGCCTTCCCTCTCGTACCCGCCCGGCACACTCCTGGCGGTGGAGCCGCCGCCGCCCGGCGCTGCTTCTTCTTCCGGGAGGGGATTGGCCGTCGATAATCCCTCGGGGAGGGGCGGGGGATTGGCCGCCGAGGGCGGCGACGGATTCCAGTCGTTCGACCGGGCGGGCGTCATCGACCTGTCGGACGACTCGAGCCCCGTGCGGGTCGAGGGAGAGTCGCACTTCCTGGCCTCTCAAAGGCAGGGTCCGAGCGGCGCCGGAGGCGGCTTCGCCTCCTCCGCCGCCGCCGTCGCCGCAGCGGGGAAACAGAAAGCGGCGCGCAAGCGGGAGTGCATCTGCCCGTTCTGCGGGAAAGGGTTCAGCTCGCCGGCCAACCTGGAGTCCCATCTCAGGACCCACACGGGGGAGCGGCCGTACGGCTGCACCGTCTGCGGCAAGAAGTTCACCCAGTTCTGGAACCTGAAGATCCACCGCAACATCCACACGGGCGAGAGGCCCTACCAGTGCCCCGAGTGTCCCGAGAGGTTCTCGGACCCCAGCAACCTGAAAAAGCATCAGAAGCGACATCACACCACTCAGACGCAGACGTGAAACGAAAAAAAAGAAACGAGTTTGCACCGCCACTGGTGTCGCTACGCTGAAAAAATAGCCCGTCTACAAGCTCGCGGCGCTTTCGTGTCCCGCGCTGTGAGCTTATAGGTGGGCTATTGGTTCGGTGAACGATGCCGTTTTAGGTTGTAAAAAGAATGTCTCATCTCTACAGCGGTGTCGTTTGCTGGCGAGGACAGACTCGACGGGTTGTTTTTAGTTTGGAGATCTGTTCTCTCCAGCAGGCGACACCGTTGGGAGATGGCCTGCCTTAACATGCCAAAAGCATTGAGCTCAAGAGGATCTAGAAAAAAAAGATTAAAGGTATTATAGGCAACTTTTTAGCCCAAAATCAAAATATACAGTATATAGCTATTTGTTTTGCCTTTTCCCCCTCTATGTGGCTTCTACAACGTACATTGCTGCAGCTGTTTCCCTGCAGACAGACACTTGCTTCGCCCTGCAGATGGTCCAGAACTTTATTGTTGTTAATGACAAGGCAGTGCTAGTGTGTGGGGGTGATGCAGCGTTTTAGCCAATCACCAATCGCAGCAGTCTTTCAGCAGTTTCATAATGAGCCAATACGAGTGGATTTTGTCCACACTAAAGTTGCCTATATTACCTTTAAAAGGGGGGAGATTGTGTGGGTCCTGAGATGGGGCTTCAGGTTGGCTGGGGGGCTGAACCCTTTTCCTCATTAAACCAAATCGGTTTAATGTCTTTTGTACTTTGAGTGCCCAGATGTCCCCCCTTTTTATCAGATATTTTCTCCCGACTGTTCCGGAAGCACCTCATTACTTTTTTTTTTACTTTCTTTTTTTTGGCTGTATCTTTGTCTCTGAGCTAAGTCTACTTCATGTATATTTTTTCTTTCTTTTTTGGGGCGAGACCACAAACAAAGAAAGGCTGGAGGTAAAAACAATTTCATACTATACACATTAAACTTTAGGTATAGCCAGTGATTTCACTTAATTTAAATATTGTTATTTTTTCCCTTATTTTCTGGATCATTCTCCCTACTATAGAGAGTGCTGCTGACCATATATAACTAGTTTCAGTTTGGGCTTTGGGAGAAAAGCCTTTGATCCAATCGGAATGAGTGGGGCCCACCCCCACTCACCACCCAAAGGTTTTACATCCGGAGAGGATATTAATTTTCTTTTGCACTCACTTTCTTTTTCTTTTGTCTTTACATAGCATATTCTTTATTGAAACGATCAAAGACATGAATACATAACTAAACTGGCCCACATCATTACAGAAACCTATCTTAACCTATCTAACCTATTGGAATTATTATCTCAACCCTATTATCTCAACCCTATCTCAATACCATACATATACTATATCCTATATTGTTTTAATTGTTGATTAGTCACCTTTACAACAAAGTGTGTAGAGATCGGACATTCCTGGAATGAGTAACACTGCTAAATGTGGCAAAAATGTTCTGTTGGCATTCACACTTGAATTTCAAGTGCTGGCAGGTGTGTACCACTCTTTCTTGACTTTGTCTATACAGTTTAGGACACCATATCTTCAGAATCTGCCTCAAAGCAAGGTTGATTTTTTTTGGAGGGTACAAGCCACACGTTTAGCAGTGTTACTTGTTCCAGGAATGTTCAATCTCTACAATCCATACCTTGTGAAGGTGACAATTATTAAAACCACAATACAATACCATACCAAATGGTATTATTAAGGTGGAGAAAGGTTAGGTTTCCGAACTTATGTGGACCAGTTTATAATTTTTACACCCAACCCTTTGTGATCTAAGTGTTGGACAATGTCAACTCGGTATTAGTAAAGAAAAAAAAAAAACATCCTGGGTTTGAGATAGAGGAACACAGCTTTTAATCTTCTGTTAAAATATGCAATAAGAAAATACTAGCTTCCTGGGGCCTATAATCACAGAAATACTATTTCTGATTTTGAGATCCACTTTATATTATTGGCCCATAATTATCCACTGAAATGGGTCAAGCCTGTCAAACAACACCACCACAGTTCAATTCCATCAATCCAAACCGTGAACAAATATCCAGAAGTGTCTAGGATTCTTTTTTTATTATTCAACAGGAGCAGACCAACAGGCACTGAAATCTTTCAAGATTGTAGATCCTCTACTTTTGATATGTTTGTTTATCAAAAGAAGAATTCACGAGGAAAAATAAAATAAAACGTGCATGGTCAGGAGTCAGGACCGGGATGAATTAGTGACGTCTTGATTGTGGCCAGATCAATGCAATGCAAGACTAGTCAGATCTGACCCAGAATATCTCCTGATTTCAACCAACACAAATACTGTCCACTAAACATGGACGTCCCTGACTCAGAGAGTCAGATTAGGGCCAGACTAACTTAAATCAATCAGAATTTACCAGATATGGCCCTGGAGAACGTCAGCATAATGTCCTACAGTGACATTCCAGACTAGGCCAGATCACAGCCCATGTGGGGATGATCTTTGTGTTATTTCCAGGGCGTCTTCACCAGTTGAAATAATAAAGGTTATTCTGGGCCAGAACTGACTAGATTTTAGTCTGGCTCAATCCGATTCTCTCTGATTCATCCAGGGACATCCGTCTCTATAGTGGACAAGGATTTGTGTTGGTTGGTATCCTGGTACAGATTGGACTAGTCTTGGATTGTCGTCACTAATTAACCAAACATGACATCTTAGACTGTACAAATAAAATACATACCCAACAGAATTACCTCAACCCTAAGAAAAGTTCAACAACACCTCAGTCCCACCTTGTATTGTAATCCTCCGCGACTCTGCTCAGCTGAATGCACTGAAAACATAAATCACCACGTTATGGGTCCCTTGAGCAACGTTTAGAATGAATCCCAAAGACTTGGCTCAGTCATTGGGAACAGAACAGGTACTTTATTAAACTGGGAGGAAAATGTCCTTAGTGAAATCCCAAAGCAAAGACTGTCACTGTACAAAAACAAATGTCTTTCAACTGTAAAGGAGGGACATGGTTTCAGGAAACGATGAGGGGAAAAACACCCTGTATGCAGATTTGTATTTATAATATTATTTCAATCTTTCAATGTTCTTCCAGTGAAGCTTATGGATAGAAAGCAATGGAGTTGTTGAAATCGAGCAAGACGTGTTTTTTTTTTTAAACTGACTACAACTTTTGTATGTGTGTGGGTTAAGTGTGAAAATATTGTGTGAAATAATGTAGTTTTTTTTTTTTTGTTACACAAGACTAGCTTTTTATTGTGTCACAATTTTGTAACAAAAAACATAAAGAAAAAAAATCTGCTTGATGTCCAGATCTTTTTGATTAAAAATATTTTAAAACTTGAATTTGTGGGTCTGTATTATTATAATTTTATAGTATTATTGAATAGTGGTGTAGCAATACTCAACGATAGAAGGCAGTGAACTTACAAAATTGTGACACAGTATTCTCATATATAAGCACCAGTTCACATAGCCTCTACACCTCACTCACACCTGCCATAAATATAAAACATGAACAGCAGGGAAATATAGGATCCTTCTGAAATAGTAAACGTAATACTTCATTTGGTTGATTTAATGCTTCGATATGCGACACTAGCCGATGCACTTTCACATGGCATCACATTTGTCATCTGAGCTCGGAAGAGCTGCTTTTCTTTCTGCAAAAAGATAGCATAAATATCAATACCCTTGAGTAGCAGGTTAGGTGGAGGACAGCTGGTATATACTGTATGTCTATAGTTAGTTAATATCGTTGCTGTTGAGATGAAACCACCTAACACCGTGTTTTTTTTTTTTTTTTTGCTTCAGTGCTATTGAGCACCCTTTACAGCTATGAGTTGTTTAAAAAAATTAACAGCAGTGGTAAATAATGATTTGGACAAAACTACAGTAATTGACAATATTTAAAATCACAACAACTTTGATGAGGCAGTATTTGCTTTGCATACAGGTTTTTCTTCATTTCCTGAAAAATGAACATGAACAAGGTGGCAGTGGTATAATATATCTAGGAGTGTGTTTTCAGATGTTACAGTCGAACAAATAATTGACTACGCTCATGACAAGACTGTGCTAATGTTTGTGTGCGGGGGGGTGGGGGGGTTGTGGGGGCTGGAGGCTGCGTTTTAAATTAACACCTTGTAAAAACAAAAAGAAAACCCACTCATCTCTTCTTCCTCTCCTCATCTTGTTAACACAGTCAGCACCAGAGGCCGACCCACTGATACCAGACGACTCCTGCAGCATCGTCTCTGTCCAGACGAGGGCGCCAGACGCCAGCAACACCCCGGCCAACTCCAGCCCACATCAGCAGCACCAACACAACAGATCCATCAGCAGCAACAGTGCCTCTTCGCTCACCTCAGACTACTCTCTGTTTGAACTGGAGACTTTCTTCACACGCTGGGCCCCTGACAGGGACTCTGCATCGCCCTCCGGCGGCGGCCATCACACAGAGGTGTCCTTCGACGACGCAGCAGGGGAGCACGAACAGGAGGACGGGGTCATCATCGTGGAGCCGGAGGAGACCGATGACCCCTCCTCGCTCATGATGCCAACACCATCACAAGCCTCCACCTCCTCCTCCTCCTCCACCTCTTCCAGTGTCAGAATGATTCCCAGAGTTCCACAAGGTACAGAACTTGAAGGGGAAGTCTACTCATTTTCAACATTCTAATATGTCACTAGTATACCCTATGGGGTCTGGGTGAAAAAAATCCCCCATTCTGTGTTCCCAAGAAATGGAGGTCTGATCTCCATCGTGATACATGGTGATACATACATCTTGATGACATCCTCAAGATGTATTTTCCCCATGTTAAAGGATTTCTTTAGATGCTTCTTTTTTGGTTACATTTGTACACTCTCAGAAAAAATGTTGAAAATGGGTGGAATTCCCCTTTAAGAGAATGAATGGTTCAGTAAATAACTCATCAATTATTGTGTTTTCTGGTTTCCTTAAAGGTAACTTGCCAAAAATTAAAATAGATATATAGCTATATTTTTTTTGCCTTTTCCCCTCTATGTTGCTTCTACTTTGATGCTGCAACTGTTTCCCTGCAAACAGACACTTGCTTCGTCCTGCACATGGCCCAGAACTTTGTTGTTGTCAACAAATCATGAAAACAAATGAAATACTGCACTAAATGTCTGTTTCGAAATGAGGTCACAGAAACAAAAGGAAAAGTACGCACATCTCTAGACACACTCAGGTGCTGAACTAAAAAGTGTGAAAAGTTTGCTCACCGTTTAATAGCTCTCAGACAGTTTATTTGAGGCTTCGCTTGGCAACGTTTAGACCCTGTGTGGGTCTTCGTCTGACGATGACCCACACCGGGGCTAAACATTGTCATTTATTTTCATTCAAACATTTCCATTTATTGCTCAAAAATATGTTTCTTCGATATATCTTCTTCCTCTTGTAAATAGTATATCCCAAGTGTCACTACGAAATAACACCTGGACCTCTTTGGTAGGGACGTAACAACATAAAAGTAAGAAAGTCCAAAATTCTCCTTTAACGTTTGCACCTTCCCGCCTCCCCACCTCTTGTCATCAGGGTCATCATCGTCGCCTGTGTCGGGGTCTAGTGTGAAGATGCAGGTTCCTCCCTCTCAGCTGCCCTGGAGTCGATCATCGTCCATGATGAGATCCTCGTCGTCACAGAACCACTCGCTGCTACAACAGCAGCATCAGCAGCAGCGACGTTATTCCAACAACAGGATCAGCCTGCCGCGTCAGATCCACTCCCCGCACATCACCCTGAGTGTCGGCAGCGCGGGCAGCGGTGACGGATCAGGTCTCACCGCAGCCGGTAAGGAGCAGGGGTGGATGACTATGTTGGTCAATATTAGCCTGATCAGATCATGAAATTCATATCGAGAAAAATCGGTATCGTCAGCAGTGTTATAATACTTTGGATTTTTTGTTATAGTTTAGTTTTAGTTAGTTAGTTTATAAAGTGGGTTTGCTAGTTTTTATTTAGTTTTTATTTTTGTGGAACTGCTTAGTTTTAGTTTAATTTTAGTTATAGTTTTAGCTATTTAGTTCTTTCATGCCTTGGTTTATTAGTAGGCGAGGCTATAGGATTCAAAAAGATCAGAACAAGTATTATTTAATTAAAAAAAACCTCAAAGAAGATACCATCCTCCTCCTCATGCTGGTCACCAACCTAAACAATATCGTGATAAGATCACGTATCATGATACTGCTTTGAAAAAAAAAAAAAAAAAAAAAACGTGCGTGTGTGCGTGCGTGCACATACAGATAGACAGATGATTATTTGATGACAATCATGAAATGATCATCCTGTCTCACTAGCAGCGCACCATGTAGGCTATGCTATCAAACATTTCTTCTTGTATGTGTTGTGATCCTGTATTCCTGTCTGCATGCAGAGAGAGAGAGAGAGAGAGAGAGAGAGAGGGAAGGATGGGCGCGCACTGTGTCAGTCTCGCACTTGTATCACAGGCACGTGGCATCTTGGTAGATCGCAGGTCTTGCAGTGTGTGATTCCTAGTCAGCTTTGAATTGTTTAGTGAGAAAGCCACACAGATATGACAGTCTATTTTTCTTTTTTAAAAAGAGTCTTAGTGAGTGTTAGTGTGAAATAAGTCACAATCTGGTGACTCGCTGACAACTTTAAAACTCCTGCAGCGTGTACGAGCCGTAACTCCACGGAGTGCATTAAAACTAACTGGGACAAAGAATTGGAGATTAATATTACTAAAGAGGAATGAGAAAATATGTGTCAAATCCAATGTACTTCCACCAATTTCAGAATGTGGAGGAATTTCTGTTGGAAGAATCTAATGAGATTCTTTATAACACCAAAATCAAATTAAGGCAACTAAAAACAGTTCAGCCATGCTGGACACAGTGTGGCCACTCTGAGGCAGGCCACGCTCATATATTCTGGACTTGTCCTAAAATTCAGAAATATTGGCAGCATTATATATATGTGTGTGTGTGTGTGTGTGTGTGTGTGTGTGTGTGTGTGTGTGTGTGAGGCGCCATCAGGTGCCCATGCTGGCCAGGGGGAGGCAGTTTAGAGCCCAGGATTACTGCATGTTTTTACCCTAGGGGACATGGGGAAAACATGCAAACTCCACACAACAAAGGCCCTTTCACCAACCCTGCCTCGGGTATGGGCACTGATGCTGCGGAGGACAGAAACGCAGCATCCCTAGCAGGAATCGAACCCAGGACCTTCTAGCTGTGAGGCGACAGCGCTTAACACTGTTCCACCGTGAACACCACTGATATACTGTAAGCTCTAATATTGTTCCATATGTCCCACTCCTCTAGGTAGGACGGTGCATCCTCAGATCAGCTTGGCGGCGAGGCCCACGCCGTCCGCCGCTCTCATCACCCAGCAGCAGCAGCGAGGCTCCGTCGCCGCCGGCCAGCTGAACGTCAGCCAATCCCTGTCCACCGCCTCCGCTGCCGCCGCCGCTGCCGCGGCCGACCGGCGGAGGAAGAGCTACGTGTGCCGCGCCTGTGGCAAGGCCTTCACCGGCCTGTCCAACCTGGAGGCGCACCAGCGCGTGCACACAGGCGAGAAGCCCTTCCGCTGCGCCACCTGCGGCAAGCGCTTCTCTGAGGCCGGAAACCTCAAGAAGCACCAGCGCGTGCACACGGGAGAGAAGCCGTACAGCTGCGAGCACTGCGGCAAACGCTTCGCCTGGATCTGCAACCTGCGCACTCACCAGCAGTCGGCCTCCGGCTGCAGCACGGGGGCGGGACAGGCGACGCAGACACAGGCCAGAGGAGGGGGCAACATGGCTCACCTGAACCTGCAGCACGCTGCCGTCAGCGACCAGAGCGACAGGAAGACTGCGGTTTCTATTGGCTTGGATTTACCGGGGATGATGTCGCTGGCGGGCAGGTTCCCGAACGCTCCGCAGCCCAACGAGTAGGCAAAAATGGTCATCATAGTCGTCATCGTTTTTTCGACCACGGTTCGAGATTAAAGCCACAAGAGGGAGGAGGTTACAGTGAATTTTTACCCCGGTGAGAAGCTCCGGTGTCTTCTAACCTGAAGCAAGGTAAAAAAAAAGCAAGGTAACCTGGAGTGGTTACCTTGCTTTTGTAAAACGGTTACCCACATCTGTAGCAAATGTATTAAGCTAAGCCCCATAAAATGATTAAATTCACAGCTCATAGAGTATCTTCGCTTTGTGTCCACACATTCCTTGTTTTCACTTGCTAGTGGGGGGGGGGGGGGGGGGGGGGTATCGTGGCATTTTACCCCTGTCACGTGACGGTGACAAGCCAATTAGTATTTCCACGACGGCAAGCTTTCTGGTCCTTCAGTGCCATCCACAGTTCCTTCCTACTGATGCATGTGTCCCTCATCATCAGGGAACGACAGTTTTCTACCTCTGGTCTGCTTTTGAGGCAGGATTCCAGAGAAGGACGGATGATATGATAATATACAGCATCCGTCCCCTTGTCTGTTCACTAATATAGTCTGATCCAGAAAAACATAGTTTAACCAGCCACTGCTACAGAACTGATCACACGGTTATCATATCTTCCATCCTTCTCTGGAATCCTGCCTCAAAGAAGACCAGAGTTAGAAAAAAACTGTTGTTTCCTGATGTCATCGCTATAGGGACACATGCATCGCATTAAGCAGGAACTGGGGGTGGCAATCGAGGACTTTGGAGGTCTGGCGTATATCATTGTGAAATCCAGAATCTCGACCGTGGTCGAAAAATGATCACAACGCCTTCAGGTGGTGGTTGTTGTAGTCACTCAGAGAGGGATTATAGACGTATGTGTGACATTGATAAACATGCTCTGAAAGTACATACTGCCCATCCATCTGACCACTCCACCACTGTGGTGATGTTCGTAGCTAGTGAGAACATCTTGAAGGTGAAAGAATTTTGGAAAGGAGTTTGATTGTTTGTTTGGGTGCTACTCAATGATGTCTTTTTTAATATATATATTTTACCCGCCAAAGGTTTTACTTTGTTTGGAGTTATGCTGCTGGCTAGGTGGTGTGTGGTTCACCTACCTATTTTATCTGTTATGTTACAGGATGATGTCTCTTGCCGTTGCCAACAAGAACTAATCTTAAAGGAGAATTCCACCCCAGAAGGCTCCACAAAGTGGTCCAGTTGTTATTTTGTGTGTTTGTGAGGGTCCTTTCTCCTGGCCCAACATAAGCTTAGAATGGGGCTATGGGGTGTTTGTTTAAATTCACCTATTTCCATTGCCCAAAAAAGATTTTTTTTTGCTATGTTCTCTCTCCACCATGGCAGTAGTGTGTTGACACTTGCTGCCACCTTTTGAGACAGCTGAACCACGGCTGAACCAGAAGGGAAAGGCAAAGTGTGAGTTTCAGTACACTACTAACATGGTGGAGAATCAAATACATTCAACTGAGGTAGAATTCTCCTTTAATTTAAAAGCTAACAATGTCACAATATCACTGTCACTGATGGAAATGAGCAACTATATTGTTCTGGCTCATAGAAATGGTGGTAGCCTATAGTGCAGTGGTTTCCAAAGTGAGGTCCTTGAGGGAGTTCCTGGAGGGAGGGTCCCCTGCTAAATGATAGTTTGGAACCAAATTGACCCTTATAGTTACAGACCCATAAGTTAGAATCAATTAACATTGATTTTACAACATAAATTGGGCATCCCACAGATATATAGAGACGTCCTTAAATGGGGGTCCTTAGAATATGGGTGAAAGAGGTCTGCAGGATAATGAGTGTCATTTTGGGGGGTCCTAGAGATGGCAACGTTTGGGAACCACTGCTATTGTGAATATAATGTTTGGCTGTTGACTGTTCATGGCCTCTTGTAGAGGTACTACTGTGTGATTAAAGGTAAATGAATTATATTTATATTATATGATGACTCTAGTTGACTACAAGTCTACGACACTACTGTGTTTTTTCCCTCACATTCTACAATGAACTGGACATTAAATTTCACTGACATAATCCACTGATAGCGAAACCGTGCTGTACCCACTTACATCATCCTTTTATATTGTTGTTTTACTACAGATTGTAAAATCAAACTGTAACTGGTGCCCATGATGAAATTAGTCCTAAATACCTATACATGAAGGACAGTGTGATAATAAGCTTTTTTGTGTCCTGGAAAGGTAGACTGTAAAAAGTGAAGAAATAAACTTAATAGATTTTCACTTGTCTAATGTTAACCTTGTTTGATTATTTTCAAGTTTGTCGTTTGTCTTCCAGTGAAATGTGCGTTTGGCTCTGGGCTTTTCTGTGTGCGCACAGGAAAGTCTGCAAACAGTGAAACTATGGGTAAGTAATAGTAATAGTAATAAGTAATAATGCATATATTCACATATACAGTATGTACATTTATTTTCTTTCTATGTGGGATGTGCATTATATGTGATGAAGACCAACATAACTTGTATTGTACAGTACATTTTGTTTGAATAGATTTTTTGTTTGTTTTCATGCATTTATCAACAGAGATATGCCTCCCTGAGCAGACATTATGTGACTGATCAGGTGACTGATGTGATCCACTGTAAAGGTCATCAGGAACACCTCAACAGGTTTGTGACAGCACATTGTTGTTTCTATGATGTCCATTAATCAGTCATCATGTTGATCTGTTTGCTCTCAGGTGTGGCGGACCGCTTTGTATTTTTCTGCTTGGCGTTTCCTTGAGAAACATCGAGTGTGTTGTTTCCGCATTGTATCACTTGGCTTGGACATCCCTGTTGACAGATAACCTGATCATCCGGAAACTGGAACATATGAAGTGACTCTCTGGGCCCTATTTTGATTGTCTAAAGTATCAGGTTTTAAGTCTTAAGTCAAAACTTGGAGTTGTGGCAAAGCTGTTTGGCTGTTTTGAGTGGCCAAACAGCTTTGCCACACCTCCATGTTTTGATTTAAGACTTAAGATGTCCTTGTGTCCATTCTGGACACAATGGCCAAATATTCTCTGGAATACACTACCTGTATCTTGTTTTCTTGTCCAAGGGTTTTTTCTTTTTTTTTTCCTTTCCAATAAAATTATCTCCCCAACATATCTTTTAAATATCATTAAAATTCCATTTCTGCTAAAGAGCAAGTTAGATAGTAATTTGTTTTCCATAGGGCCTTATTGTGCAGTGACAATATCAGATCTACAGGCCATCCATGGAGGTGAATGGCATGTGGCGTGTTCAGTGTGTGCCCAGAGCTCAGATCTCTAACCGAAACCAAGCATATATCTGATCAAAGTGTGGTTCTGTCACATGAAACTATTTTTACATTGTATCATTAATTTATCATCTTATCTGTTTTGCCTCTCGACTTGTTCCACCGGTCTATTGGCATTCTATCCTTGATGTTTCTGTGAGAAGAATTTACCATCAAGTCAACTGTGTGTGTGTGTGTGTGTGTGTGTGTGTGTGTGTGTGTGTGTGTGTGTGTGTGTGTGTGTGTGTGTGTGTGTGTGTGTGTGTGTGTGTGTGCGTGTGCGTGTGTGTGTGCGTGCGTGTGCGTGCGTGTGTGTGTGTGTGTGCGCGTGTGTGTGTGTGTGTGTGTGTGTGTGCATGCACACGAGTGCATGTGAATCCCTTGCACTTTCTCATCACCAGTGAAGGCCGATCACCTTAATGGGAACCATTAACAATATTAGTAGACAGTACTTTACTAGGTTTAATAGGAAAGTACTGTATACTGTGTACCTCAGTAGTTACTAACATGATACTGTAAGCCCTCATACACACATCAAACATGTCTCGTGGTTTGACTAAACCTTTCTGGTCGATGATTGCCAGTGTTAATGAATTAAGGATCTGTCCCATTCTGCTTGAACAGAGACAGTGTTACTGATAGGTGAGGGAAGGTGATTATTTGGTTCATCTGCACTAAACCTTGTATTTTCAGAGCGTTGCTGTGAACACTTCCAGCTGCCCTAAAGAACTAAAACAAAATTTCCTATAACAGCATTTACAATATGACCCTCCTCTAATAAACAGCAGATTTCTGACTCCCCCCACTGAAGCATAATTTCAGATCACACCTGAAACAAAGCACTTACTTCATATTTTAATGTGTGTTAGTTTGTATTCTAACACAATTTTAATGTCCAAAAAATATTATGTTCACAATTCCATTCTAACACAAAGGCCGCACCCCTTGCTTAGTTTTGGGTGTGATCTGAAATGAAACCAGCAGAGATGTGTCAGTGAGCTGCAGGTCGTCCTGGTTGCAGACATATACTATAAGAATTTCAGCATTGAAGCAGGTAGGAAACGTAACCTCTTTACTGGATGTTAATGACAGCATTGATCAACAATGGTAAAAAAAAGTTGGCAAAAAATAATTAGAAGGAAAAAAAAGAAAGAAAAATATTTCCCAGTGACAATAAAGCAACAATTCATGTATGTACCGTATTGTCCCGAATATAAGACGACTCGTTTATAAGACGACCCTCATTTTTCAAGACCCATTTACAGAAAAAAGAACATTGAATGTCAAATAGTATAGCCCCTGAATATAAGACGACCCCATTTTTGGGAGATTTCCATTGGGAAAAAAACATAGTCTTATATTCAGGCCAATAGGGTATTAAAACACAACTAAGTGGGTGCAGTTTTGTGTGGTACTATAGCATAATGTCATTCAGTCAAGTTGTGTTATAGTATTTAGTGTGATCATAATATAATGATATCATACCAATACATATGTATTTTTAATTTCCTCATAGATCAACGCTATTATGTCTCTGTGTTGGTGTATTTATCTACGTATTCTCACTTATTACCCTTCTACTGTTCTCAGAAGACAATCAAAGAGCCACCACAAGGTCCAGGAGGAACAACAGGAGGAAAAAGTTCCGCTGCGTTGCTGTAGGCCGTGAGCACATTTGAAAGTCAGCTTGAGAAACAAGCTGACTCACTCCCAATGTGCTCATGCCCTAAGTGCAGCTTTACCCTGTACTGAATCTTCTCTCGCTCAGAGGGCATCCCTCTTGATTGACAGCTCTGTGCTGCATTTAGGCTACTATACACACTACACAAGTGACACTGTTGGCAATTGCAATAGCAGATGATAGTATGAATTAGACTAAATTCAATACATGAATCCTTTATTATATTTATACCCATTAGCGCTGTCATTTTAAATACCGTCATTTTAAATAAATTATTGTGCATTTTGATTGCAACTTAACACAGTACTGTTATCATATTCTGATTGGACTGATCCTTCCTCTTTGCCCACTGTTAATTGAGTAGGCTAAATCTGTGTCGTACCACACCAGCAAAAATAAGTAATTGGGTCATAAAAACCTAAGTTTTAAGGAAACATTTCTGAACAGTATTATTATTTTTTTCTATTTTTAATAACCAATTTCTGTATTTGAAAGACAGTAATTAGAACACAGAGTGATAAAGTCAATACTGTTTGTCAAAAATGAAATTAAAATTCAAATGGCCGCAAAATTCATGGACCAAGTTGCAACTCCCTTCCCAGAGACCTTGCTATTGGAATCGGATCGGAAAGCAACACAAGTCGAGAGAACATGCTCATATTGTTCTAACTTAAGGGAGTCAGCCAGCTAGATGGAAAGAAACTGCGATGCGTTTTTATTAGAATGGCATTAATAATGTTATTTCATATTTTAATGTGTGCAGGGCTGGACTGGGACAAAAATTCGGCCTGGTCATTTCATGCATGAATTTGGCCCAGACCGGCCCACCACAACCAGCGAGCAGAGAGCCCCGCTCTGTCAGCACACACACAAACAAAACATAATACCACCATACTTACACAACAAAACAACAGACACCTACCCAACCCTTTGCTGAATGATGGTGGCAAAATGATCCAAGATAGAACAGGGTTTATTTGTCACTCACTGAGACAGGTACAATACAGGCCTGTATTATTATTCTTAGCAGTCGCTAGTAGCCCCTTATGGTTGCACTGACTCACTCCCAATGTGCTCATGCCCTAAGTGCAGCTTTACCCTGTACTGAATCTTCTCTCGTTCAGAGGGCATCCCTCTTGATTGACAGCTCTGTGCTGCATTTAGGCTACTATACACACTACACAAGTGGCACTGTTGGCAATTGCACAGACATGCAATTATGTTCACAATAGAGATGCGCAGTGACGTCACCGCCCCGGTTCCGGAAGTCTTTTCCCCATTCATTTTTCTCATAGACTTTTCGAAAATAATTTATATCAAGACGATTACGCCGCGGACAAAGCCAACTCAAGTCGTGACGAATCATGATGACACACACAAACTTTTGGGACAATAAAATAATTTCTAAGATGAAAAACGAAACAAAAAGTCTTGTATCATGCCGTTTTCTACTTCTTCCTAATTATATATTATATGACGATTTTGTGTTTGTTGTCATGATTTGTCACGACCTGAGTTGGCTTGGCCGCGGCGTAATCGTCTTGATATAAATTATTTTCGAAAAGCCTATGAGAAAAATGAATGGGGGAAAGACTTCTGGAACCGGGGCTGTGGCGTCACTGCGCATCTCTATTCCATTCTAGAACAAAGGCCACACCCCTTGCTTAGTTTTGGGTGTGATCTGAAATGATGCCCCACTGAAGGGATTATAAAATAACAGGGACCTGCAGAGATGTGTCAGTGAGCTGCAGGTCGTCCTGGTTGATATCTGTTTTGCAGACCTACTGTATACCATAAGGATTTCAGCATTGAAGCAGGTAGGAAACGTAACCTCTTTACTGGATGTTAATGACAGCATTGATCAGTATCCAGCAAAAACATTTTGAAGTTATTTTCGAATTTTGAAAAAATGAAGAAAAAAAAAGAAAGAAAGAAAAGTTGCTGTCACAACTCTGGTTACATGGAATTATAGTTTCATTTTGGTCATACAAAGAAAGGACGTGTTCCCACTATTTTGAACATGCTGGTTCAGTTTCAAAGAAATATCCATAATAATCTACAAGCTGGTGGTGCATTGAAAAAAATAAAAAAAATAAAAAATAATGGGCCAATAATGTTTTTAACATATACATTGCTTTATTAATACTGGGAAATATATATATATATATATATATATATATATATATATATATATATATATATATATATATATATATATATATATATATATATATATATATATATATATATATATATATATATATATATATATATATATTTCCCAGTATTAATAAAGCAATGTATATGTTAAAAACATTATTAAGTGGGTGCAGTTTGTGTGGTATTATAGCATAATGTCCTTCAGGTGTGTTATAGTATTGAATAGGCCTATCATAATGCGTGTGATAATAATATAATGATTATATGTCAATGCATCTGTTTTATTAATTTCAACATTTCCTCATAGATCAACGCTATTATGTCTCTGGTGTATTTATCTATGTATTCTCACTTCTACACTTCTACTGTTCTCAGAAGACAATCAAAGAGCCACCAGAAGGTCCAGGTCCAACAACTTGTCAGCTCTGGTCTCGTTTCTCTGTGTTCAGGTGAGTGACAGCATGTCTAACATTCACAGGGATGGGCTGTGGATCTTTTGTTGTTTCGCATGCATGTGAGACTTGTGAGAGTGAACGATTTGAGATAACCAAGCTTATTAACCCCACCATATACTATATCTTTTCAAATTTTATTCACTGGCATGATGGGAAAAAAACTTTAGTGGTTAGTCATAATTGTGCACATTTCAGAAATGACGAAAATGACACGCCAAGTCCTGTTGACGACCAATCAAAAAGACTTCACGTGACAGAGCGTGGCAGTGTGTTCCTCATGCTTTTCAATCATACAGCTGTGTGCCACCCTGAGCACATAGGGAGTTTCTCAAGCTGTTTCTCAAACTTTACCCCATATAGTGGGTTTCGTCTCCATGTTAAATGTAGATGTCATTTACAACTCTTGTAAAAGTTTCACTTTCAGTCCTAATTTGTTGGTGAGGGTCTATAGAACCATTTTGGTTCGAGTGGCCCGCACACAAATTAAATATTTGGCCTGTAGGGGGCGTAATAAGGTACGCCCCCTACCAAAACATGTAAACTGTTGTAACTTTTGATCAAATTGTCCAATCTGTGCATATGGGATATCTATGGATTCACAATCAGGAGTAGCATTTGCTACCTAAACCTAATTACACATAAAATATATTTTTTCATCCATTATTGGTGTATATCCACAAAAATAGCAAGCAAAACAAGCTAAAATTAGCTAAAACCGAAGTGAGTTTCCATCTCCATGTTAAATTTAGTTGTCTTTTACAACTTTAAAAGTTTAACTTTCAGTACTAAATTCTAGGTGAGGTCTACAGAACCATTTTGGTTAGAGTGGCCAGCACGCAGATAAAGATTATTAGGGGGCCTTCCAAAATATGATATATGACTGTCATAACTTATCCAATCTGAACATATGACATATGTATGAATTCACATTCAGAAGTAGTATTTAGTCATTTAGACCATATTACCCCCCCCCCCCCCCCCCCCTCCCCGCTCCCCCACCCCCTGGTGTATATCCACAAAAATAGCACGTAGTCCAGCCTCTATGTGCAGTGTTTTGATGATAGCAGCATGAATTTTGGAACACAGTTGGAGCATGTCATTAGGAGCATTGTTGGCTATGTCACCATCACAGATTTGTCCCTTGGTAATCCTGACAGCTATTTTCTAAAATCTTAATTCTAGTAAATAGTCCCACATTGCCAATGATGAGGAATTCAGTGGTACTATTTACATTTGTCCTGTGACCATGGTATATATTTCTCATAATGGCCACCACCTGCTGATATTTTAACAGTAATTAAAATTCTCTGATCCTGATTCTGGTAATCCTATGTTTTCAAGGACAAGGTCTAAAGGATGAGGTGGGGTGAGGGCATCCACCCAGAGTTTCTCCTCACTTCTGATGGCCTCAGTGTTCTGGGCTATGTCAACTATGTCAATGCCACTATCTTTGCTGAAGGTTTCTTTCCAAGTCTCTAGCTCAGCCCTGCAAGGTCCAACCCAGACTTGTGCAGATGGCTGCTGGCTCATCTGGAGGCCCCAGTTTGTGTGATTAGGTGGGGTTGACTGCCGCAATCAGGATTAGGGGCTTGACCCTTTCAAACTGTGGCAGTCTAGCCAAGTGTCTGCATTTGTTTTGGAGGCTATATACAGGAGACAGTTGCTCTCCAGCATCAGGTGTCATGAGGTGAAGGCTCCTTCAATTGACATGATAGGGACACTGAGAATGACACTAAGGCCACTCAGCCCACTCCAGTGTATGCACATCCTGCCTGATAGTTGTGAGGGCAGATCTTCAGGTATTCTGTTGAGTCTTCATGGGGAGAAGCATTATGCATTCCGAACCATCTTCAAGAAGGACATAAGAGCCGAAAAGAATGGTGCAATATGTAACTACTTTGAGTATGACTATTTTCCTGTCAACTAGCTTGTGTGTGAAGGTACAGAACTTCAGCAGTGGTTTTCACCAGACAGCTTTTACTGTATGGATCTGGATGGGGATCTGGGTAGAAGTACACAGACTGGTGTTGGATCTGGATGGGGATCTGGCTAGAAGTACACAGACTGGTGTTGGATCTGGATGGGGATCTGGCTAGAAGTACACAGACTGGTGTTGGATCTGGATGGGGATCTGGCTAGAAGTACACAGACTGGTGTTGGATCTGGGTGGGGATCTGGCTAGAAGTACACAGACTGGTGTTGGATCTGGGTGGGGATCTGGCTAGAAGTACACAGACTGGTGTTGGATCTGGGATCTGGATCGGGATCTGGCTAGAAGTACCCAGACTGGTGTTGGATCTGGGTGGGGATCTGGCTAGAAGTACACAGACTGGTGTTGGATCTGGATGGGGATCTGGCTAGAAGTACACAGACTGGTGTTGGATCTGGGTGGGGATCTGGCTAGAAGTACACAGAATGGTGTTGGATCTGGGTGGGGATCTGGCTAGAAGTGCACAGACTGGTGTTGGATCTGGATGGGGATCTGGCTAGAAGTACACAGACTGGTGTTGGATCTGGCTAGAAGTAAACAGACTGGTGTTGGATCTGGGTTGGGATCTGGCTAGAAGTACACAGACTGGTGTTCGATCTGGATGGGGATCTGGCTAGAAGTACACAGACTGGTGTTGGATCTGGCTAGAAGTAAACAGACTGGTGTTGGATCTGGGTTGGGATCTGGCTAGAAGTACACATACTGGTGTTGGATCTGGCTAGAAGTACACAGACTGGTGTTGGATCTGGCTAGAAGTACACAGACTGGTGTTGGATCTGGGTGGGGATCTGGCTAGAGGTACACAGACTGGTGGTGGATCTGGATGGGGATCTGGTTAGAAGTACACAGACTGGTGTTCTGACCTCACTGGGTACTGGTCAATCAAATAAATAAATAAAACTTGAACTTGAACTTGGGTAGAGCTGGTTTGAGTTGGAGTGAGTAGTGAGTAGAGTATGTCAGCTGATTTCATGGGCTCACTTGATTTTAACATATAGGGTAGAAGACATGAATTTACTGCCTACATCAATACATCAATATTACACATTTTGATGATTTGACTATTATCTAGCATTTTATATATATATATATATATAAATATATATATAAAACATAATCCTTGAAAACGTTTTGTCATCAGAATCAAGATTGTATGTTGTATGAGCTGAACTGGTAAAATAACAGCAGATGGTGGCCACCATAGCTGTCATCACAGACCCATAGCCAAAACAATTCCTTATGGCAGGCTTTAACTTTGTGTCATGCTTTCATTGAAAAGTGCACATTTTTCCACACATAGAGGCTGGGCTATAAGTGGATATGCCTAACTTTAGTCCCCCCAATACTGTATTGTTTCTATTTATTTACAATTTATACCATTACTCATTCATAATAATATAGGTAGGCACTAACTTCATCCTTCTAGGTTCAACAGAATTTAAATTAGGTGCCCTTTGAAGTAATTTGATGTACATGGGCGTCCATTTTTTCCATATCATATTCCAAACATTAATATTTGAAATCCAGTTAATTCCTGGGTTAGTATTGACTTGATATAGCAAAAGAAAACAAAGAAAAAACAGCAATTGTGAGAAAATAAAGACTTTTAAGAAAAACAAAAATCCGATTTTGGCCAATTTTGAAATTGGGCAAAAAATGCATATTTTTTTCATCTGTAGATGGGCCACTCGAACTAAAATTGTTCTATAGGTCATCATCTACAAATTAGAAGCGAAAGTCAAACTTTTACAAGAGTTGTAAATGACGGTGTGTCGTGGGACCCCACTAATACTGAATCCTCTCACTCAGAGGGCAGAGGCGTGGCACGTCCCTCTTGATTGACAGTTCTGTGCTGGATTTAGGCTACTAGAAGGAGATACACATGGCGCTGTTGGCAATTGCACTAGCAGATTATGCAGTGAATTAGAGTAGACTATAATTCATTATTATACATTAATCCTTTATTATATATATTATATTCATACCCATTAGCGCTGCTGTCATTTTAAATAAATTAGCGTGATTGCAGCTTAAGACAGTGCTGTTATATTCTGATTGGACTCTCTTATCCATCCTCTTTGCCCACTGTTACTAAAGTAGACTAATTCTGTGTCGAACCGCATCAACAAAAATAAGGAGTTGGGTCATATACGCGTTTTAAGGAAACGTTTCTAAACAGTAAAAATGTTTTTTCCTATTTTAATAACCAATCTGTATTTGGAACACAGAGCCATAAAGTCAATACTGTTTGTCAAAAATGAAATTAGAATTCAAATGGCTGCAAACTACATGGACCCAGTTTTGCAACTCCCTTCCAAGAATCATTGTTATCGGAATTGGATCAGAAGCAACATCTCATCGAAACGTCAAAGCTTGAACGTAAAGGCATTGAAATTTGCATGTGTATGGAGGGTCGCCTCGTAATGGACACGGCCATGGAGGTGTCACTCGCTGTGAATGAACGAGCAAATTGAAGCAACATGCTCTCTTCATATTGTTCTAACTTAAACTTGGCAATATTGTCTTCTTTCTCTTGAATCAGGACAAGGCTATCAGGGCAGAATGAGATTTGGACGGGCTACAGCCTTCGTAGCCTTACTGAGAATAGGCCCCTGCGTCAAACCATACGTGAATGATGCTACAAGGAGAAAAGGGGAACATGATGGTATGTATCTTGGCAAGAGACATTACATTGGTTTCAGGTACTGGTTACGGGTGATGATCTTGTGAAGTCACTATATCAGATGTATTTCGATTGGGCCTTTTGACTCAGAGCTTGGGCTTTATGACTTGAGGTTTTCAAAAATAGTAGCATTCCATCTTTAACCACATTCTTTCCTGGGGTAACATTTAATTGGCAAAACGACCAGATCTGCAGTCGCACAATATAAACACGGATCTATTATAGATAGAGAAAGGAAAGAGCCCCCTGGACTCCTTGTGAATAAATACGCTATAGAGTTTAGGTGTTTAATCAAGACAAGCAAAATGTAACGAAAACAGGTTAATGTCATCATAGTCATTAAACAATGTTTTTGGAAATCACAAATCTTTAGCATCATCATTAACCAATGTCATTTCCATCCACCAGCTCTGATCACAAATAATGATGAACTTCGCATTGTCATGGTCGGGAAAACTGGAGCTGGAAAGAGCGCCACTGGAAACACCATCCTAGGTAGAACCAAGGGTGGTGAAGCTTTTGTATCCAAGTTTAAAACGAAATCTGTGACAGTCAACTGTCAGAAAGTCAGAGGTGTAATGGCAGGTGAAAAGGTGGCTGTCATTGACACGCCAGGCTTGTTCGACACCAAGCAAAGCAATGAAATAATCGAAAAAGAGCTGAGACAGTGCATGCAGTTTGCTTCTCCTGGTCCACATGTGTTCCTGATTGTGATCCAGCTGGGAAGATTCACAGAAGAGGAACAGGAAGCCGTGAAAAGGATTCAGAATCTGTTTGGCCATGAGTCAGATGCATACTCCATGATTCTGTTCACTAAGGGTGACCAACTTGAGGATCAAACAGTTGATGAGTTGTTGGAGGATGATCCAGAGCTACAAGGAATAATTGACAGCTGTGGTGGTCGCTATCATGTCTTCAACAACAAAACGCAGGATCCCTCTCAGGCCAGGGAGCTGCTGGTGAAAATCAATTCAATGGTGGAGAAGAATGGAGGAAGCCACTACACCACTGAGATGTTCCAGGCAACAGAGAGAGCACTAGAGGAAGAGAAACTGAGACTTCTCAGAGAGAATGAAGAGCAGAGAAATAAAGAGAGGGCAGAACTGGAAGAGAAATATAAAAGAGAAGCTCAGAAAAAAGATGAAGAAATTAGAAAGATGCAAGAGAGGTACGAGAGAGAAGCAAGAGCTGCTGCAGAGGGAGGGTTTCTGGAAATTCTACACAAACTTCTCTGGCAGGTCGTTAAAAAACTTGCCGGTATCTAGATATATGCTATTAATTTGATCAGACACGCCCCTTGCCCTTCCTATACAAACCCCTTGTAATCATTGAAAACATAACACACTTCCTTGGTTCTGGTATCTGATATTGTGATTCTAATACGTCAAGGCCCTTAGCCAGACCTCAGAAAATACTGAGACAAACTAGTGTGGCCATTGCAGCGGGGGTGGAGGGTTTAAATATGTTTTTGTATAATGTAATCTAAATGATGCAAATGTTATTCGGATCCCTGAGCTTTTAAAGGACGTCAGCAAATTCATGACCATCACAAGCCGTATCTCTTTTTATATTCTGACTATTGGTTGATTTCTTTTCAAATGTTTTTTTTTGTATATAATTAGCTGTGTTAAAATGCCTGAATAAAGCCTGGAGGGACCAACATATTGCCTTATTAAAATAAAATAGTCTAGCTTGTACTGGGCAGATACGTAGTTTGCGGTTGTATCTTCATTCTTAATCATTAAGCACCTGTTTATATACCTTATTTTTAGGTGTGTGGGAACTTTACTTCTGTGTAATAAAATTAATTAAGTTTGACAACCACTGCAGCTGTATTTTTGAGTCATGTATTTAATCCGAGGATTAATCAGCACTAGTTGACTGTCAATAAAATAGTACAGGCCTAATGTAAGAAAAATGTGATATAATACAGTCAATATAATGTGAACTAATTATACAATTGGCTTTTGTGTAGCCTGGTCTAGTTCTCAATTTTGATGACCAGTCACCATGGCCAAACATGTATTGATGCCAAATTACAGAACATTCATTTATCATTGATCATTTATCAATAGATTCATATCAGTTGCATTAAATTGTATTAATATGAGGCCATGGCACTGCCTTCTCAAACCTCTGTAAATGTGTATGTGTGCACAGAGCACAATGCATTTCTGAAAATGCATTCTCAAATTCCAATATTATACACTTCAGGGCAGGGGCGTTGCTATAGCAATTCTGGGCCCCCTGCACAGCTTTTTGACATGGGCCCCCCTTCCTGGAGGGGGGGGGGGCACGTTATATACAATGTGTGGAGTCCTTGAAATCCAAAACTCATTATTATGTTTTGTTGCGCCACTCATTCGGTTTATTCAGGTAATATAGTGATTCAAATATATTTTATAACAGGGGTGCCCAACCTTTTTTGACCCAAGATCTACTTTTCAGCAGCCAACCCCTCCGGGATCTACCAGTCCAATATCAACATTTAAAACCACACGCATCGTTGCCAGCCTGCAGTAACTTCACAACAACACAATACTACTTTGTTTTACCACTTTACTTTATGTCCATATAAGCATAAAGTACAACAGACTTGTCATAAGTAGGCCTACAACAATACAACCAATCGCATATGAAGTGAATATACCGTACCATTGTGGGATGAATAAGTTGTGTTTTGTCACACACAAGGAAGGAGAAGGCACCATTACGCACCATGAACCAACACGCAAATATGAAAAAAGTCCAGAAATCATGCTCATCATGAGTTGAAGCCCTTGATTGCTGTAGGGGGCAATGAGGACCAGTATAACTATGATTATTTCCCATCCACAGCCATTCTAAACATCCAGACATTGCATCCATGTCAGATTCTTTTTGAAGTTGTAATGTCAGCTCACAGCCTAAGAAGACTGCTTTGGGAAAGCCATGCAATGTTGCTCTGGAGAAGAAAGTCTATGGCTCTCTGGTGGAACTGTTGCCCCTGCGACCCAACTACAGATAAGCAGTTGAAGATGGATGAATGGATTGATTATGGATATGTCTAAAAGGTCCTTAGTAACAAAACAATCGTTTGAAAACTGAGTGAGGATGGCAACTTTGTAATCTCAAGTTTTTGGATGAGAGCGGCGCATCGGAGCCGTTGTCGCATTTGTTGTACAAATGTGCGGGCACACCGAGGATAGCCAGTAGAAGAGTTCCGACATTGAGGAGTCAGAAACTGAGCGCTCGAGCGCTGTTCCTGCAACCCCATTTTTTCCCTTTTCCCAATGTAGCACCCAGCCATGAGCCAGCGACAACAACCCCGCCAATCGGGCTCAGCCTTATTGGCGCGACTTGTTGTGCGTTGGACTGGCGAGTGGGAGTCCCGGGTTCGATCCCCGCTTCCGCGTAATACTACAATCTGGCGTAGTCGGCAGGATTTGGAGTGCGGGTGTTATCCCCAATATACCCGTATACGTCCTTGCGGGTCCACATGAGGGACATCACGTACGGGGGTCCGTGGTGTGAAGTGTGAAGCGCGAGGACGCGCTCCAAAAGATCAAGGGGGTGAATGTAGCACCCAGCCATGAGCCAGCGACAACAACCCCGCCAATCGGGCTCAGCCTTATTGGCTGGGCGACTTGTTGTGCGTTGGACTGGCGAGTGGGAGTCCCGGGTTCGATCCCCGCTTCCGCGTAATACTACACCCGCATCTCCCGCAATCGACTCGTGATCAGGTCGCGATCTACCAGTAGACCGCCGGTCCCCACGCTGAGCAGGCCTGTTTTATAATCAATACAAATAAAACCTTATTAATCCAAGCTTTTAGTGGGCCCCCCTGGCTTCGGGCCCCCCTACAACTGTCCCCCTCGTCCCCCCGTGTCGGCGCCCGTGCTTCAGGGTGTGGTTCAACATGATTTGATGCACCTCTGCAATACCTTTGGAACTCAACCTATGGTGCCGCAGTTGTGATCCAAACACGTTAAACCACAGCCTCTTGTGTAATATTGCTTAATTCTACTAGGCCTTTGTCTCATAAGGCTATAAACTCCATTGCAGCCACTGGCCGTCATCTCAGTATCAATGCAGTGAATGTTCCCCTTTGAATCAATGAAGGATGCTCCACCATCCACTGCTGACGTTGTGTTGCGATCGATGGTGGCATCCAACCTCATACTAAATAATGTTTTGAGGCCAAACTCAATCTAACATAGAGGGTGGACTTTAAATTTGCTTATGTTTAAGGAATAGTGTTGTTGATTTCAGCTGATGGCCTGGGAACATGTGTCCCTCCCACCTTTACTTATTGCAGCCGCAAGTTAATATCAGAATATTGTTCTATTATTATTTATATATTTTATTATTTCAAAATAGTAAAAACACATATAAAGAAGTTTAGGGATAAGGGGAGGTTAGCGATTATGAAAGTGGGTTTTGGGTTTTATTTTGTTTGTCCTGGCCTGGCAGTGTGTGAGCGGCCATATAAACTAATCTTGCATAGGGCTGTTAAATACCTAGAACCGGCACTGCTGAGGGACACATTAACTAAATGTGGGGCCTGGGGCTGTCAGTAAGGATAAGAACGTGGACCTCTTAGTGGTTGTGGCCGTAAGAGAGCACTTATGCTATATGTTGCTGACATGTTGACACAACAATTTACAATGTAGACACACTTAATCCAGAGTGACTTGCATTAGGCAATTAACAAACAAAAAAACAGCAGGGCTGGGCAATACATCATATACAGTACATGCAGATTAATGTGAATCATATACGTATTTAAGAGCCATATGGATGGTCTGTTGATTTCAGTACCCATTTGATGACATCACAACAGGCGTGGGCAAGACCCGGGTTGTAAGACCGCAGTGAAGTTAGTTTTAAGTTGGATATTCGACAGACATTCGACAGACATTCGCTCCGAAATGCTAATATTTACATATAAAAATTAATCAAAAATATTTACAGATTTGAAATGTAAAAATAAGAGGTGTATCTCATGCAGCCAGGAGAGTACTATGATCCCACACTGATTTTGAGTCAATTGATCACATGACCTGGAAGCTATTGAGCAAAAATGCTAATATTTACATATAAAAATTAATCAAAAATATTTTTAAAAATTAATCAAAAATATTTACAGATTTGAAATGTAAAAATAAGAGGTGTATCTCATGCAGCCAGGAGAGTACTATGATCCCACACTGATTTTGAGTCAATTGATCACATGACCTGGAAGCTATTGAGTAAAAAAGCTAATATTTACATATAAAAATTAATCAAAAATATTTTTAAAAATTAATCAAAAATATTTACAGATTTAAAATGTAAAAATAAGAGATGTATCTCATGCAGCCAGTGGAGTACTATGATCCCACACTGATTTTGAGTCAATTGATCACATGACCTGGAAGCTATTGAGCAAAAATGCTAATATTTACATATAAAAATTAATAAATAAATATTTACAGATTTAAAATGCAAAAATAAGAGGTGTATCTCATGCAGCCAGTGGAGTACTATGATCCCACACTGATTTTGAGTCAATTGATCACATGACCTGGAAGCTATTGAGCAAAAATGCTAATATTTACATATAAAAATTAATCAAAAATATTTGCAGATTTGAAATGTAAAAATAAGAGGTGTATCTCATGCAGCCAGTGGAGCACTATGATCCCACACTGATTTTGAGTCAATTGATCACATGACCTGGAAGCTATTGAGCAAAAATGCTAATATTTACATATAAAAATTAATAAATAAATATTTACAGATTTAAAATGCAAAAATAAGAGGTGTATCTCATGCAGCCAGTAGAGTACTATGACCCCACACTGATTTTGAGTCAATTGATCACATGACCTGGAAGCTATTGAGCAAAAATGCTAATATTTACATATAAAAATTAATAAATAAATATTTACAGATTTAAAATGCAAAAATAAGAGGTGTATCTCATGCAGCCAGTAGAGTACTATGACCCCACACTGATTTTGAGTCAATTGATCACATGACCTGGAAGCTATTGAGCAAAAATGCTAATATTTACATATAAAAATTAATCAAAAATATTTACAGATTTAAAATGTAAAAATAAGAGGTGTATCTCATGCAGCCAGTGGAGTACTATGATCCCACACTGATTTTGAGTCAATTGATCACATGACCTGGAAGCTATTGAGCAAAAATGCTAATATTTACATATAAAAATTAATAAATAAATATTTACAGATTTAAAATGCAAAAATAAGAGGTGTATCTCATGCAGCCAGTGGAGTACTATGATCCCACACTGATTTTGAGTCAATTGATCACATGACCTGGAAGCTATTGAGCAAAAATGCTAATATTTACATATAAAAATTAATCAAAAATATTTACAGATTTGAAATGTAAAAATAAGAGGTGTATCTCATGCAGCCAGTGGAGTACTATGATCCCACACTGATTTTGAGTCAATTGATCACATGACCTGGAAGCTATTGAGCAAAAATGCTAATATTTACATATAAAAATTAATAAATAAATATTTACAGATTTAAAATGCAAAAATAAGAGGTGTATCTCATGCAGCCAGTAGAGTACTATGACCCCACACTGATTTTGAGTCAATTGATCACATGACCTGGAAGCTATTGAGCAAAAATGCTAATATTTACATATAAAAATTAATCAAAAATATTTACAGATTTAAAATGTAAAAATAAGAGATGTATCTCATGCAGCCAGTGGAGTACTATGATCCCACACTGATTTTGAGTCAATTGATCACATGACCTGGAAGCTATTGAGCAAAAATGCTAATATTTACATATAAAAATTAATAAATAAATATTTACAGATTTAAAATGCAAAAATAAGAGGTGTATCTCATGCAGCCAGTGGAGTACTATGATCCCACACTGATTTTGAGTCAATTGATCACATGACCTGGAAGCTATTGAGCAAAAATGCTAATATTTACATATAAAAATTAATCAAAAATATTTACAGATTTGAAATGTAAAAATAAGAGGTGTATCTCATGCAGCCAGTGGAGTACTATGATCCCACACTGATTTTGAGTCAATTGATCACATGACCTGGAAGCTATTGAGCAAAAATGCTAATATTTACATATAAAAATTAATAAATAAATATTTACAGATTTAAAATGCAAAAATAAGAGGTGTATCTCATGCAGCCAGTGGAGTACTATGATCCCACACTGATTTTGAGTCAATTGATCACATGACCTGGAAGCTATTGAGCAAAAATGCTAATATTTACATATAAAAATTAATAAATAAATATTTACAGATTTAAAATGCAAAAATAAGAGGTGTATCTCATGCAGCCAGTGGAGTACTATGATCCCACACTGATTTTGAGTCAATTGATCACATGACCTGGAAGCTATTGAGCAAAAATGCTAATATTTACATATAAAAATTAATCAAAAATATTTGCAGATTTGAAATGTAAAAATAAGAGGTGTATCTCATGCAGCCAGTGGAGCACTATGATCCCACACTGATTTTGAGTCAATTGATCACATGACCTGGAAGCTATTGAGCAAAAATGCTAATATTTACATATAAAAATTAATAAATAAATATTTACAGATTTAAAATGCAAAAATAAGAGGTGTATCTCATGCAGCCAGTAGAGTACTATGACCCCACACTGATTTTGAGTCAATTGATCACATGACCTGGAAGCTATTGAGCAAAAATGCTACTATTTACATATAAAAATTAATCAAAAATATTTGCAGATTTGAAATGTAAAAATAAGAGGTGTATCTCATGCAGCCAGTGGAGTACTATGATCCCACACTGATTTTGAGTCAATTGATCACATGACCTGGAAGCTATTGAGCAAAAATGCTAATATTTACATATAAAAATTAATAAATAAATATTTACAGATTTAAAATGCAAAAATAAGAGGTGTATCTCATGCAGCCAGTAGAGTACTATGACCCCACACTGATTTTGAGTCAATTGATCACATACCTGGAAGCTATTGAGCAAAAATGCTAATATTTACATTAAAAATATTTACTGATTTAAAATGTAAAAATAAGGGGTGTATCTAATTTAGCCAGTGGAGTGCTATGACCCCACACTGATTTTGCATCAACCGATCCCTGAACTCTGCCCCTTTTTTGTTGAGTGCATCTGTGTTAAGGGACCAGGCCAATTTTTAAGTTATCCAGGTGTACACCTAGACATTTATAGGTTGGTTTGTTTGTAACCTTTATTTCAGGGAAATCCAGTTGAGACCGGGGTCTCTTTTTCAATGGCGCCCTGTTTACAATTCAGACATTTCCAGTAGTAGTTTAACGTACAATAAACATGTATAACATGGATACAATATACAAAGAAAAAGAAAAATAGAAAAGAGAGGCCGACATATAACCCAAAACAAGTACATAATCCTTCTTCAACTATAATGTCAGACAACATGCTTTTAAAAATAGCATAGGAAACCAATATATCCAATTTCATTTTATGTTGATAATTATTCCATAAATGAGGGGCATATACCCTGAAGGCAGAATCCCCAAGCCTGGAGTTTGTTTTGGGGACTTTCAGCAGAAGCAAATCCTGCGATCTGGTACAATGCAGTGATGTATTTGGCTCCAGCAATCTGTTTAAATAATATGGTAGCTTTCCAATTAGTCCTTTGTAGATAAACAGGGTAGCATGTTGTTTCCTCCTGATAGCTAGAGAAGACCATCCTACTGCAGTATATAATAAACAATGATGGGTTCTAAAACTAGATCCTGTAATAAAATGAATTGCACTGTGAAAAGTTGCATCCAGGGTTTTTAGGGTACTTTCAGATGCATGCATGTACAAGACGTCGCCATAATCAAAAATTGGCAAAATTGTGGCTTGGATTATCCTTTTTCTGTTTTCCTTGGAGAAGCACGACCTGTTTCGATAGAGGAAGCCAATTTTAGGTTTAACTTTCTGTATAAGATTTATTATATGTGTTTTAAAAGAGAGGTCCTCATCAAGCCAGACCCCTAAATATTTATAGGAAGACCCACGTTCAATTTGTGACCCATTTAGGGACAGTATGGGGTCACCTGTTTCCAACCTAGTTTTATTTGAGAACAACATATATTTTGTTTTCCCAACATTTAATGAGAGCTTAATCCCAGCTAATGCTTGTTGGATAGTATTGAAGGCAGACTGTAAGTCATGTAAGGCTTCGCTAACAGATGGGGCAGAAGCATATAGAATTGTGTCATCTGCATAAAAGTGGGACTTACAATTTACAATGTTTTTTTGCTATGTCATTTATATAAATGGTAAATAAAAAGGGACCCAATATGGATCCTTGAGGAACTCCCTTTTTATGTCTAAGAAGTTAGACTTGACATCTCCAGCAACAACAGCTTGGGTTCTGTTGGAGAGGTAGTCCTTAAACCAGGCGCAAGCTAAGTGGTCTAGACCAATAGTGGACAATTTCTGCATTAAGATGGAATGATCCACAGTGTCGAATGCTTTTGCTAAATCAATAAAGATGGCTGCACATTTATTTTTTTTGTCCAGAGTCGTTACTATGTCATTTAGGACCAAGGATGTTGCTGTAATTGTGCTGTGCTCAGGTCTAAAGCCCGACTGAAATGGGTTCAGAATACTATTAGCATTTAAGAAGCTACAGATTAGCTTTTTAACAAGTGCTTCTAATATTTTTGCTAGGCACGACAATTTAGAGATTGGCCTATAATTATTTGCCGCACTTACAATTCCGCCCTTAAATAATGGGCTTATGAGCGCCGCTTTCCAAATATTTGGGATAGTCCCTGAGGCCAAAGAAGAATTGAAAATGTTAGTTAAAGAATGTACAATTAATGGAGCAGCCAGCTTAAGCAGACTAGGTACCAATTTATCTTCACCAATGGACTTATTTACGTCAATGTGATTTAGTTCAGATAAAACTTCAGCTACCATGAATTCCCTAAACGAGAATATTTGTCTATTTTCTCCTACTGTGGGTGAGCTAGTAGCTAGGTCATCCACAGAGGAGGGATCATTAGATTGTTCAAAGAGATTTCCAGCAGCTATGAAATGCTGGTCGATCAATTGACTCAAAATCAGAGTGGGGTCATAGTACTCTACTGGCTGCATGAGATACACCTCTTATTTTTGCATTTCAAATCTGTAAATATTTTTGATTAATTTTTATATGTAAATATTAGCATTTTTGCTCAATAGCTTCCAGGTCATGTGATCAATTGACTCAAAATCAGTGTGGGATCATAGTACTCCACTGGCTGCATGAGATACACCTCTTATTTTTACATTTCAAATCTGCAAATATTTTTGATTAATTTTTATATGTAAATATTAGCATTTTTGCTCAATAGCTTCCAGGTCATGTGATCAATTGACTCAAAATCAGTGTGGGATCATAGTACTCCACTGGCTGCATGAGATACACCTCTTATTTTTGCATTTTAAATCTGTAAATATTTATTTATTAATTTTTATATGTAAATATTAGCATTTTTGCTCAATAGCTTCCAGGTCATGTGATCAATTGACTCAAAATCAGTGTGGGATCATAGTACTCCACTGGCTGCATGAGATACACCTCTTATTTTTACATTTCAAATCTGTAAATATTTTTGATTAATTTTTATATGTAAATATTAGCATTTTTGCTCAATAGCTTCCAGGTCATGTGATCAATTGACTCAAAATCAGTGTGGGGTCATAGTACTCTACTGGCTGCATGAGATACACCTCTTATTTTTGCATTTTAAATCTGTAAATATTTATTTATTAATTTTTATATGTAAATATTAGCATTTTTGCTCAATAGCTTCCAGGTCATGTGATCAATTGACTCAAAATCAGTGTGGGATCATAGTGCTCCACTGGCTGCATGAGATACACCTCTTATTTTTACATTTCAAATCTGCAAATATTTTTGATTAATTTTTATATGTAAATATTAGCATTTTTGCTCAATAGCTTCCAGGTTATGTGATCAATTGACTCAAAATCAGTGTGGGATCATAGTACTCCACTGGCTGCATGAGATACACCTCTTATTTTTACATTTCAAATCTGTAAATATTTTTGATTAATTTTTATATGTAAATATTAGCATTTTTGCTCAATAGCTTCCAGGTCATGTGATCAATTGACTCAAAATCAGTGTGGGGTCATAGTACTCTACTGGCTGCATGAGATACACCTCTTATTTTTGCATTTTAAATCTGTAAATATTTATTTATTAATTTTTAATGTAAATATTAGCATTTTTGCTCAATAGCTTCCAGGTCATGTGATCAATTGACTCAAAATCAGTGTGGGATCATAGTGCTCCACTGGCTGCATGAGATACACCTCTTATTTTTACATTTCAAATCTGCAAATATTTTTGATTAATTTTTATATGTAAATATTAGCATTTTTGCTCAATAGCTTCCAGGTTATGTGATCAATTGACTCAAAATCAGTGTGGGATCATAGTACTCCACTGGCTGCATGAGATACACCTCTTATTTTTACATTTCAAATCTGTAAATATTTTTGATTAATTTTTATATGTAAATATTAGCATTTTTGCTCAATAGCTTCCAGGTCATGTGATCAATTGACTCAAAATCAGTGTGGGATCATAGTACTCCACTGGCTGCATGAGATACACCTCTTATTTTTACATTTCAAATCTGTAAATATTTTTGATTAATTTTTATATGTAAATATTAGCATTTTTGCTCAATAGCTTCCAGGTCATGTGATCAATTGACTCAAAATCAGTGTGGGATCATAGTACTCCACTGGCTGCATGAGATACACCTCTTATTTTTACATTTCAAATCTGCAAATATTTTTGATTAATTTTTATATGTAAATATTAGCATTTTTGCTCAATAGCTTCCAGGTCATGTGATCAATTGACTCAAAATCAGTGTGGGATCATAGTACTCCACTGGCTGCATGAGATACACCTCTTATTTTTACATTTCAAATCTGCAAATATTTTTGATTAATTTTTATATGTAAATATTAGCATTTTTGCTCAATAGCTTCCAGGTCATGTGATCAATTGACTCAAAATCAGTGTGGGATCATAGTACTCCACTGGCTGCATGAGATACACCTCTTATTTTTACATTTCAAATCTGCAAATATTTTTGATTAATTTTTATATGTAAATATTAGCATTTTTGCTCAATAGCTTCCAGGTCATGTGATCAATTGACTCAAAATCAGTGTGGGATCATAGTACTCCACTGGCTGCATGAGATACACCTCTTATTTTTGCATTTTAAATCTGTAAATATTTATTTATTAATTTTTATATGTAAATATTAGCATTTTTGCTCAATAGCTTCCAGGTCATGTGATCAATTGACTCAAAATCAGTGTGGGATCATAGTACTCCACTGGCTGCATGAGATACACCTCTTATTTTTACATTTCAAATCTGTAAATATTTTTGATTAATTTTTATATGTAAATATTAGCATTTTTGCTCAATAGCTTCCAGGTCATGTGATCAATTGACTCAAAATCAGTGTGGGGTCATAGTACTCTACTGGCTGCATGAGATACACCTCTTATTTTTGCATTTTAAATCTGTAAATATTTATTTATTAATTTTTATATGTAAATATTAGCATTTTTGCTCAATAGCTTCCAGGTCATGTGATCAATTGACTCAAAATCAGTGTGGGATCATAGTGCTCCACTGGCTGCATGAGATACACCTCTTATTTTTACATTTCAAATCTGCAAATATTTTTGATTAATTTTTATATGTAAATATTAGCATTTTTGCTCAATAGCTTCCAGGTTATGTGATCAATTGACTCAAAATCAGTGTGGGATCATAGTACTCCACTGGCTGCATGAGATACACCTCTTATTTTTACATTTCAAATCTGTAAATATTTTTGATTAATTTTTATATGTAAATATTAGCATTTTTGCTCAATAGCTTCCAGGTCATGTGATCAATTGACTCAAAATCAGTGTGGGATCATAGTACTCCACTGGCTGCATGAGATACACCTCTTATTTTTACATTTCAAATCTGTAAATATTTTTGATTAATTTTTATATGTAAATATTAGCATTTTTGCTCAATAGCTTCCAGGTCATGTGATCAATTGACTCAAAATCAGTGTGGGATCATAGTACTCCACTGGCTGCATGAGATACACCTCTTATTTTTACATTTCAAATCTGCAAATATTTTTGATTAATTTTTATATGTAAATATTAGCATTTTTGCTCAATAGCTTCCAGGTCATGTGATCAATTGACTCAAAATCAGTGTGGGATCATAGTACTCCACTGGCTGCATGAGATACACCTCTTATTTTTACATTTCAAATCTGCAAATATTTTTGATTAATTTTTATATGTAAATATTAGCATTTTTGCTCAATAGCTTCCAGGTCATGTGATCAATTGACTCAAAATCAGTGTGGGATCATAGTACTCCACTGGCTGCATGAGATACACCTCTTATTTTTGCATTTTAAATCTGTAAATATTTATTTATTAATTTTTATATGTAAATATTAGCATTTTTTCTCAATAGCTTCCAGGTCATGTGATCAATTGACTCAAAATCAGTGTGGGATCATAGTACTCCACTGGCTGCATGAGATACACCTCTTATTTTTACATTTCAAATCTGTAAATATTTTTGATTAATTTTTATATGTAAATATTAGCATTTTTGCTCAATAGCTTCCAGGTCATGTGATCAATTGACTCAAAATCAGTGTGGGGTCATAGTACTCTACTGGCTGCATGAGATACACCTCTTATTTTTGCATTTTAAATCTGTAAATATTTATTTATTAATTTTTATATGTAAATATTAGCATTTTTGCTCAATAGCTTCCAGGTCATGTGATCAATTGACTCAAAATCAGTGTGGGATCATAGTGCTCCACTGGCTGCATGAGATACACCTCTTATTTTTACATTTCAAATCTGCAAATATTTTTGATTAATTTTTATATGTAAATATTAGCATTTTTGCTCAATAGCTTCCAGGTTATGTGATCAATTGACTCAAAATCAGTGTGGGATCATAGTACTCCACTGGCTGCATGAGATACACCTCTTATTTTTGCATTTTAAATCTGTAAATATTTATTTATTAATTTTTATATGTAAATATTAGCATTTTTGCTCAATAGCTTCCAGGTCATGTGATCAATTGACTCAAAATCAGTGTGGGATCATAGTACTCCACTGGCTGCATGAGATACACCTCTTATTTTTACATTTCAAATCTGTAAATATTTTTGATTAATTTTTATATGTAAATATTAGCATTTTTGCTCAATAGCTTCCAGGTCATGTGATCAATTGACTCAAAATCAGTGTGGGATCATAGTACTCCACTGGCTGCATGAGATACACCTCTTATTTTTACATTTCAAATCTGCAAATATTTTTGATTAATTTTTTATATGTAAATATTAGCATTTTTGCTCAATAGCTTCCAGGTCATGTGATCAATTGACTCAAAATCAGTGTGGGATCATAGTACTCTCCTGGCTGCATGAGATACACCTCTTATTTTTACATTTCAAATCTGCAAATATTTTTGATTAATTTTTATATGTAAATATTAGCATTTTTGCTCAATAGCTTCCAGGTCATGTGATCAATTGACTCAAAATCAGTGTGGGATCATAGTACTCTCCTGGCTGCATGAGATACACCTCTTATTTTTACATTTCAAATCTGCAAATATTTTTGATTAATTTTTATATGTAAATATTAGCATTTTTGCTCAATAGCTTCCAGGTCATGTGATCAATTGACTCAAAATCAGTGTGGGATCATAGTACTCTCCTGGCTGCATGAGATACACCTCTTATTTTTACATTTCAAATCTGTAAATATTTTTGATTAATTTTTAAAAATATTTTTGATTAATTTTTATATGTAAATATTAGCATTTTTGCTCAATAACTTCCAGGTCATGTGATCAATTGACTCAAAATCAGTGTGGGATCATAGTACTCTCCTGGCTGCATGAGATACACCTCTTATTTTTACATTTCAAATCTGTAAATATTTTTGATTAATTTTTATATGTAAATATTAGCATTTTTGCTCAATAGCTTCCAGGTCATGTGATCAATTGACTCAAAATCAGTGTGGGATCATAGTACTCCACTGGCCGCATGAGATACACCTCTTATTTTTACATTTCAAATCTGTAAATATTTTTGATTAATTTTTATATGTAAATATTAGCATTTTTGCTCAATAGCTTTCAGGTCATGTGATCAATTGACTCAAAATCAGTGTGGGATCATAGTACTCCACTGGCTGCATGAGATACACCTCTTATTTTTACATTTCAAATCTGTAAATATTTTTGATTAATTTTTATATGTAAATATTAGCATTTTTGCTCAATAGCTTCCAGGTCATGTGATCAATTGACTCAAAATCAGTGTGGGATCATAGTACTCCACTGGCTGCATGAGATACACCTCTTATTTTTACATTTCAAATCTGCAAATATTTTTGATTAATTTTTATATGTAAATATTAGCATTTTTGCTCAATAGCTTCCAGGTCATGTGATCAATTGACTCAAAATCAGTGTGGGATCATAGTACTCTCCTGGCTGCATGAGATACACCTCTTATTTTTACATTTCAAATCTGCAAATATTTTTGATTAATTTTTATATGTAAATATTAGCATTTTTGCTCAATAGCTTCCAGGTCATGTGATCAATTGACTCAAAATCAGTGTGGGATCATAGTACTCTCCTGGCTGCATGAGATACACCTCTTATTTTTACATTTCAAATCTGCAAATATTTTTGATTAATTTTTATATGTAAATATTAGCATTTTTGCTCAATAGCTTCCAGGTCATGTGATCAATTGACTCAAAATCAGTGTGGGATCATAGTACTCTCCTGGCTGCATGAGATACACCTCTTATTTTTACATTTCAAATCTGTAAATATTTTTGATTAATTTTTAAAAATATTTTTGATTAATTTTTATATGTAAATATTAGCATTTTTGCTCAATAGCTTCCAGGTCATGTGATCAATTGACTCAAAATCAGTGTGGGATCATAGTACTCTCCTGGCTGCATGAGATACACCTCTTATTTTTACATTTCAAATCTGTAAATATTTTTGATTAATTTTTATATGTAAATATTAGCATTTTTGCTCAATAGCTTCCAGGTCATGTGATCAATTGACTCAAAATCAGTGTGGGATCATAGTACTCCACTGGCCGCATGAGATACACCTCTTATTTTTACATTTCAAATCTGTAAATATTTTTGATTAATTTTTATATGTAAATATTAGCATTTTTGCTCAATAGCTTTCAGGTCATGTGATCAATTGACTCAAAATCAGTGTGGGATCATAGTACTCCACTGGCTGCATGAGATACACCTCTTATTTTTACATTTCAAATCTGTAAATATTTTTGATTAATTTTTATATGTAAATTTTAGCATTTCGGAGCAAATGTCTGTCGAATGTCTGTCGAATATCCAACTTAAAACTAACTTCACTGCGGTGGGCAAGACCCGGGTTGTAAGGGTGAACTCGAATAGCAGCAGGTGTTGCTGATTGGCAGAGGCAAACTGTTTTCAACTGTATTTCTTGAACTGTAGTCTGCATTGTTTATTTATTTAGGTATTTATTTTATGCTGAGGTGACAGAGCAGCTAATACATATTTCTATTTCTTGACTCGACGATGGACTTTCAGTTTATTTGAGCACATGTCAGAACAACCTCCCTAGCTGTCAGCATCCTGTAACACCCAAGTATAAGTTTAGGTATAGGTAAGATAAGAACATAACTTAATTAAACTATAGGCTACTATAAAGTGCTATGTTTACATTATAAATCTAAATCTACAAAAATGTGAAGTTGAGCCTTTAGTCATAGGCCTAATTAGTAGTAATGTTTGAATGATTGAAGTATTTATTAAAAATAGGACTACATGATTTTTTTTTTTAAATTAACAGTTTGAATATTTACAACAAGCTAAATTCAAGCACAACTCTGATAACTCTGACACTCTGACACAATAAGCTTTCCCCCACTGGAGGGGTTATTAAATAATAGAGACAAGCAGAGTTGTGAGCTGTTCGTCCTGTTGAAGGAGTCCTCCCCCTATCCACAAGGAGGTGTAGTGTAGCACACCAAAGAACTGTGGGAATTCTAGCCCAGGAAGTAGTGTCGACATTAGAGACACTGGGCTCATGCTAACATCTAAATCTAAAATCACACATTACACACACACACACACACTCACAATCTTCTAATGTCATTAACATTTTTCTTTTTTGCAAAAACTGTGAAATGTCTGTACGTATACATTGCATGAGGGTATTAAGAAGGTTTTATTCATACCCATTGTTGAGCACTATGCAGCCTATTATTGCCCAAAAGAGACATTTTATGACTGTGGCTGCTAAGTGTCCCTGGCAGGAGAGAGAGAGAGAGAGAGAGAGAGAGAGAGAGAGAGAGAGAGAGAGAGAGAGAGAGAGAGAGAGATGCCATTGTTCCGCAGCAGCACTTTGACAAGAAGCCGCCTATGAAATGCGCATCACTCAAGGTTCAGTGCTTGTATGTTTGCATGTACAAGTATGGAATGCATCCTTTTATCAGTACAGGTCATACCGGTATCTCATCTACTTAGCAGTCCTGCCCTAAGCTTTCATGTCGCCGGTGGCTTTAAAATGAATTCACAATTCATTTTCTTCATAGACTTTTCCTAGATGTTTTACATAAAGACGATTATGCCACAAAGAAAGCCAACTTGTGTCGTGACAAATCAAAGTGCACAAATATAAATCGTCCATCAGCGATCACCCAACCTTAATGGACTCAATGAGTAGTAATAGGAGGCTAATATTGATTTTTGGAGTTGGTTTACAATTAAGCATCAGAATTCGAATTTTGGATTTATTAAATCTATATCATGAGTGTTGACTGAACTCTTCCAGTGCTTGCAGTAGATGATCAAATGACTGACAGATTATTAAGATAGACAATACATCATCTGTGAATACATGTAAGCTCACTACAAGTAAGCAATGAGTTCTACTTTTAAATTTGACTTAAAAACTTCTATAGTTGGGAATTTCCTAATGGTCTGGAATATTATCAGAGGAGAATTCTATTTCTAGGGGGTTCATATGGCTTTAGCTTCAGCATGACATAACTGGACATAAGACTTGTAAAAAAAAAAACAGTGTAGTGCAGTGTACTGCATTTCTATTGTGAAGTGTACAATGTAAGTAGAAAAAGAATTAATTTCCACACCTGGGGCCCCGGGCAAAAGGCAGGTAAAGACCAGGTATACTCATAAAGATTTGTCAAGGTTTGCAGCCCTGACACACAATAGGATGCCACGTCAACAAATGAAGCTCCAGTTTTGTGCTGCTGCTGGCATAGTAAAAGTAGGCTGGGAGTGGTTTATTGTATTAAACTCAAAGTAAAGTCTCACATGTGATAGGATGAAAAATAGACCTTCACCATAAACACCCATACTTTTCAGAGTGTGCCATAGGCCGGCAGGCCGCTTCAAGGTCACAGCCCTCTGAATATTATGCCTGACAAAATAGATAACAGGCAGAGATCTCTCCAGCAACCGACACGCACGCTTGCTGTTCCTCCTGGGGCGCCCCGTGACACCTGATGTGGAACGAATCTCATTCGTGAAATAACAGGCCAGTATTATTCTGATTTTATGTGTTCAAATGTTGTTCCTATCTGTGAGTCAAGTAATAAACAATGCCAGAGTTTGCTAAATTGGAAAGCTGCCTACAGTCTTATTGAGTACTGGTTTAACTGTATACTTCAGGTTCTGGTCTGGTACTGCTACTCTCTGGGTATACCCCACCGGTCTTTAGGTTGTTGAGCACCCAGACGGTCTGGGAACGACGCATTAAATGGTCCATAGTGTCAGGTTTTCCCCACTAAAAGAACAAGAACAAGAAAGTAAAAACAAAAAAAGTGGTTTTCCCTGTATCACATGCTCCGCTGAGGTCAACTGGCAGGCAGGAGTAAAAATGAATGATGATGTTCTATGTACACATAACTGTATAGCAGAAGGTACACACTTAAATGTTACTGCTGATGTTAATCATTATATCAAAGAACGGATTGGAATGATCTAGGAGTGCCTATGTAACCTAAATATATATAGAACAGTGAGATGAGTGGTGCGAATTAGATTTCGCCCACAATGACAGTGGAGAGAAAAAAAAAAGACATATAATGACCACCATGATGTAATCAACGTTTAATTTAACTGTTTTAATATAATGATTCCATTGTTGTTATTTTCTCGTAATCAACTTTGGTTTAACCGTACCATAGTAGCCCACTGATTCTACTATTGTTATCAATTATAATCAATGGTTAGCTTAACTGCGAGAGAACTGATACTATGTTGTTATTCCCCTGTGTAGTTCTTAATTAGTTCTTTATCATTAGGCCTGTATTACTATCATGTTTTATTTTTGTTGACTAAAATACATACAAACCATTGTGAACTCCAGGTTTGGAAATGAGTCATTAATAATCAATTGATAGATTAAAAGTGAAAAGATGAGATTGTAGCTGCAATTTAGTAGGCCTATAGGGAGACTTACTACACCTGCAATCCATGTGTATGTAAGTCTAGATGATTTGTACCATCATTAGTCAGAATAATGTCAAATAGCATGAATCCCGGTGATTGGGGGAAAAAAAAAAAGAAAGTGTATTGTGAGGCTGTTCCCACCTGGAATGCCTGCTACTTGGTCTACTGGCATGGTCAACATTGTCATGGTCCAGTGGCAGACAGTCCAGTGTCTTCCCCAACCCTACGCTAATTAGCTTAGGCCTGAATCAACCAGCTTAACACCTCAAGGGGCGCCCTAACCTGGCACGACGGTCGCGGTCGGATTTTTTTTACCTGCTGATAGTGTAGTGGTCATTGCATGTGAATTTATGACCAAGGAGGGGTGATGGGATAAAAAATAGACCTTCACCATAAACACCCATACTTTTCAGAGTGTGCCATAGGCCGGCAGGCCGCTTCAAGGTCACAGCCCTCTGAATATTATGCCTGACAAAATAGATAACAGGCAGAGATCTCTCCAGCAACCGACACGCACGCTTGCTGTTCCTCCTGGGGCGCCCCGTGACACCTGATGTGGAACGAATCTCATTCGTGAAATAACAGGCCAGTATTATTCTGATTTTATGTGTTCAAATGTTGTTCCTATCTGTGAGTCAAGTAATAAACAATGCCAGAGTTTGCTAAATTGGAAAGCTGCCTACAGTCTTATTGAGTACTGGTTTAACTGTATACTTCAGGTTCTGGTCTGGTACTGCTACTCTCTGGGTATACCCCACCGGTCTTTAGGTTGTTGAGCACCCAGACGGTCTGGGAACGACGCATTACATGGCACCGATAGGGTGATCAGATTCAAACCAATTTCATAGACAGAAGTATCATTTTTTTATTTAATTTTCATCCCACGATTTTGTGCCCCATTTTTTCACCCAGTGCCAATTCCTAATGTGATCCTGGGCTCTACACACCCTCCGCCAACCTGGGGAGGCAGCGGACTGCCCTCATGCTTCCTTCAGTGCATGAGGACTCCAAGCTGTCTTCTTTTTACCTGACAGGGGAAGTTTCCCTGGTTGGACGTAACGCGTGGAAGGAACATGTTATTCCAACCAGCTGCCTTCTTTTCACCTGACAGGGGGGAGTTTCCCTGGTTGGACGTAGTGTGTGGAAGGAACACGTTATTCCAACCAGTTCCAGTCCCCTCCATCAGGCACCCTGGCTGGCCAGGGGGAGGCAGTTTAGAGCCCAGGATTACTGCATGTTTTTGTGAGGGTATCTACCCCAGGAGACATGGGGAGAACATGCAAACTCGACAAAGAAAGGCCCTGATAGATATTTTTTAATAATATTATCCATCAATGGGTGACAATAGAAAAAGGACTGTTAAGCCAATTTTGTCCAACAATGTTAGGAGACCATTTTGGGGATCTATTCTTACCTTTAGGAGGACCATTAGAAAACAATGGACTGTAATACTTCAACTAATGATGATGAACTAATGATGATGATGATGCTAACTAATTAATTCTGCCCAACGACAGAGAGAAACGAATCTTTCTCACAGGCTAGCAGGTGGCTGATAAGACAGGGTGGTTAAAACATAACAATGTCAGCGTGTACCAGACAATATGTTTTTTGTCAAAATCAAATTAGTTAAAAGTTTGTTAAAATGGTTTACTGAGTGTAGGAAATTCACAGAGTCGCCTGCTGTCGTCTGGTCTGGTCAAAACCCCCTTGAGGGTGTATTAGTAAGAAGTTGCCCGTAAAGGAAACTTGACTGTCTCACTAAGTAAAGAGACAGAAGTGTCGACACTGATAACCGACAAGAGTCTTGGTGAGTTCACAATCTCTTCTAAAGTTTATTAGCCTACAATTGCAGTATATATATATATATATATATATATATATATATATATATATATATATATATATATATATATATATATATATATATATATATATATATATATATATATATATATATATATATATATATGCCTACATTACAGAGCCCAGAAACAATCATGTGGTCACAAAGTCACATGTGGCAAATTCTCGAGAGTTGACAAATAAGGGAAAATAAATGAAGTTGTCACAGGTAGGCAGGAAGTTGATTGCTCCTCCTGTCGCATTCGGAGTCACGTACAGTACCCCCAGCCGATGATAGTGTGGTTAGCGTTTCCTGCCTATGCAGCGTAAGAAATGTTAGTTTGCAACAATGCACATCAATGAATTTAGCATGGAAACTGTCAGGTAACTGAACTAAGGTTAACTTAATTTCTTAGAAAAACCATCAGCAGATGCTGTTCGCAGGATATAATAATAATAATAATTGTGGTTTACTTTCAGACAATACCGAACGATTAAATGCAGTTCAAAAGGTTAACCTTGGGGTGAATTTGAGTGCAGCCTTAAGTTGCATGTACCTGTCTTGTCACGTGAATCACTGATGTCGATATTTACATCACTGAGAAAAAGGGATTTTAACTTGATTGATATCTAATGATGTAGCTGCAGTCAGACAACCAGGATGCCTCGCTCCTCTTACACACATCAGTGGTATAATTCATCTTGGCAGTTGACAACTTGACATGCAAGATTTTTGCTATTATTGAAGATACCTCGGGCTTAAAGTGGTTAGGAAATAATTAACTCAATGGCATGCTTCTTGACAACCTATGGGCTTTACAATGCGTGTGTGCGTGCACGCAGGTGTCAGGTGCCCCCCCCCCCCCCCCCCCCCCCCCCCCCCCCAAAAAAAAGAAAGAAAGTATCCTATCATAATATTCTAATAAGCTCTCTGACTCCCCCCACTGAAGGGGTTATAAAATAAGAGACACGCAGAGATGTGTCAGTGAGCTGGTCGTCCTGTTGAAGGAGCTTCATAGCCTTTTCTTTATACACTCTCTCTCTTTTAATATCCTGCAGACCTACACCGTTGCCTACATAAGGATTTCAGCATTAAAACAGGTAGGAAACTTCCACCTCGTCCTCCTTACTGGATGTTAATGACAGCATTGATCAGTATTCAGAATTTCAGCAACAAACATTTTGCAATCATTACCAAGTTGCTGTCACACTTCTGTCTACATAAAATGATATTTTCTTTTGGTATAGCATATGTCCTTCAGTGAAGTTATTATGTATTTGTTACCATCACAAGTATCGTTGCTGCCAATACATATTTTTAAATTAATTTCCTCATGATCAACGCTATTAAACACCCTTTACGTCTGTGTTGGTGTATTTATCTATGTATTAACATTCTCACTTATTACACTTCCTCTGATGGTTCTGCTCTCAGAGAAGTACCACAAGGTCCAGGAGGAGGAACTCATCACCTCAGGTCTATAGTTTCTCGGTCTTCAGGTGAGTGACAACATGCACTCTTTCACAGGGGCTGTGGATCTTTTGCTGTTTCGTGTGCAGAGACTGCAGGGAGAGACTGATTTGAAATAGCTGAGCTTAACTCCACCAAATACTATATTTTTCAAATTAGGATGTTTAAAGTTATGGTGACAAGCCCCTCGGGGAGATAATTGGCAAATCAAATTAGCAAACTTCATTGATGATGTCAATTAGGGAATGCTTCTTTTAAGGTGCCACTTTCAAGAGTTTGCATATTTTTCCATATGGGCTGTCCCTTTCTGCTTACCGTTGCCAGGTTACGGTAGAGAGCTATTGTCAAAATGCCCTGAAGCACAGCTAGGTGTGGAACCAAGGTGTGGTACCAAATGAACATATTTGTGTCGCTGGAGACAGACTGTCTGCTGTTATTTTAAAAGCATCTGTTGTTATCTGTAAATTCCACACTGAACTGTATGTTGGAGTTGCTCATATAATGTACTTATAAGTGTTTTTGCTCAGTCTACCAGTGTAGGGCTCCTGAATGCTGGACTGTGGAAAGCTCTGCCATTTCTGTCTTTTTTTTATTAACTTAAAATAAATATCTGCCATTTTACTCTGTTTTAACTTATTTTAACAATAAATTACCATGAGAGAGAGAGAGAACGAGAGAGAGAGAGAGAGAGAGAGAGAGAGAGAGAGAGAGAGAGAGAGAGAGAGAGAGAGAGAGAGAGAGAGAGAGAGAGAGACTCATGAACACACAACACAGGTAATCAGATCGGGACATTGTCTGATGCTGGCCTTTCACAACTATACATGCAAATTAGTTCCTTTGGGAACTGATTTGTTTTCCTTTGATGAGCAATTGTGAGCAGCCTAATCTTCGCTGCTGCAAGTGTATCAATGTCCTGCTCTCAAAACATACCCCAGCTATTTTGCTGGGCACGTTGAGGGATTTTAGTTTGTTCTTAAGCCCCTGACACACCAAGCCGACGTCGCCCGACGTCGGCCAACTGCTGTGTCGCCTTGCGTCGCCCGTGTCGGGCCAGGTCGGGCTCCTTGGACACACCGCAAAGACGACACACGACGGTCAACTAGCCATATACGTTCTGCGCATGCGTGCTGCTTGTGGAAGAAGAAGAAAAGAGGAGGCGAAAGATAAGAAGAAACCCAAGATCACCTCTAAACATCGTGTGTGGGGCATATAATAGTAGTCTCACCAACCCCCAGGTGTCTGCTGTTAAGACGCTGTGAATAAATGAGTTGATGTGTTATAATGATGTGAAAACTTTTTAAACAATCTGGTATCATCTGTGTTGAAACAGAGCCATAGAGTATAGACAGAGTGACAACTCCATCCACTTCATGGGGTAGTCCAATGGCGGCTCTTCTGCTTAGACTTCAATAGAGAATGGGGACAACTCCTGGACCTGAACCATTGGATTCAGGCAACAGCCCAGCGTTAATGATCTTAAATCGCTTTATTTTATATTGTTTTTAGTGATAGTACAACACAAACATGTCAGCGGTACAATAACAACGTTACTGTACCGTTGACATTTTGAAACCTTGCCTAAAATAAGTCTCTATTCAGCTGCATCATATGAACTGCATGAACAGCAGCTCGAGCGCTTAGTTTCTGGCCCCTCAATGTCGCAACTCTTCTACTATGACCAGATGAGTCTAAGCGGCGGGGTCCTGCGCATGCGCCGTTGTTTTCTCTGTTGGCTGCGTAGTGTACTCTAGGTGGACAAGAGTTGCGACATTGAGGGGTCAGAAACCAAGCGCAAATGAGATAAAGTGACAAACTGTTGGAAATGCATTGTTTCTCAACGAGGCCGGCGCAAATAAGAGCTAATTTAGGAATTTGTTCATCGTGGCAACTGTTGTAAGGTATTGTACAGGCTTACTACAAAAATATCATAAAAGCTGGGCCGTTGCTTGAATCCATTGCATAGGCTACTACTTCCAGTCCAGAACGTGTCCCCTTTTGTTGTGCTAATTCAATAGAAGTCTATGTAGAAGAGCCGCCATTGGACTGGCCCCATGAAGTGAATGGTGTTTGCATAACTGTCTATAGCCTATTATAAGGCTTTGATTTCGAGCCGAGGACCCCTTTGACATGTATTAGTTTAAGGACCCCACAGAGTGAGCTGTTCCGCCGACGGCCGACGCCGATTCAACATGTTGAATCGGCTAAAAAGCTTCCGACGAGGGGGCGACGTGCGGCGACGTGCGGGACACACCGGGGAAACTAGGCCGGCCAACGCCGACCGACGGCCCGACGGCCGACCGTCGGCTTGGTGTGTCAGGGGCTTTATTTACCAATGACAACAAGCCATGACAGGAAACAAAATAAAATGTCACAAACTATTGATGGAAAAGTGCCATTACATTTTTACACACTATACTGCCTCAGTATAGCATAAAATGACTCCTGACCTTTCTTGTAGATGTGTGTTGGAATTCCATGTCAGCTTGGAGTCATACCCCAGTATTCATCCACAGTAGCTACCTCTTCCCCACCACAATTGACAATTTTCTGGTGTGCATGTGCTCCGGTCGTGAAGTCAATATGACCTTAGTTTTCTTTTAACACATTTAACTGAAAGAAGTTACTCTTACACCAACCAGTAAATTCATCCATTGTTCTTCGATAGCTTACCTCATCATTCTCCGTCAGTCCAACAATAGATGTGAAGTTTAATAATAGAGGTGTTTTATCTGTCTCATTCTTTCAGTCGCTTGTGTACAGCGTGAACAAACTCAATTAAAACCCTGAAGTTAAATTCAATCCTATTAACAGTCATATATGAAAAGGGTGGGATTTATTCCTCAGCCTAAAAGGAAAGTAAAGGTAAGATGTAAGATTACACATTTGACAGATCGGTCTTGACTCACCTGACTATAGATATACTATGTAACAAAAATCCGGAGGAGTAATAGCAAGATTATTAGATGAAAGGCGCCTTATAAATAATTGTATTAGCCATTAACGAATGGACGGACACACGGACGGAGTGCAAACATATAGGGTACTCTCTCCCTATGCCTTCGGCCTGGTGCAGACAAAAGTTTTGGTGATGATTTCAACGAAATACAATGTTCATTTAAAGAATGAATACATGTATGTTTTCCAAAAAACATCTTCTCAAATAAAATTGGGATTTCATGGTAATAGAAAAGAACTGAAAATCGCCTGCATACCCAGATTTGACACGCTGGTTGTGGCCTCCTGGTGGTGCTATAACTGGCTGTTAACAGGCTGTTAACAGGCTGTGGAATATTTAAGGGGCAGAGGTTCGTCATTGGCATTCAGGGAGTGTGTTTGCAAATTTTGGCATTGATCGGGTGAACGGTTTGGGAGATTAGCTGGTAATGGACACACAGACGGAGAGCAAAACATACTCTTCACCATGCCTTTGGCCTGGTGGAGACAAATATAGTTTGCCTAACCCTAACCCATGTTCTGACAACGTGATAAAATGTGCCACACAAATCAGTTCTGATCAGAACTGATTTGCATGGGACATGATGTCTGGTTGTGAAAGGCCAACACCAGCCAATTGTCCGACGTGAATACCCGGACATGTTCCAGTCAGGGGTGTAGCGTCCATTGGGCCACGGGGAAGGGCCACAGCCCGTGCAGTTAAGAGACATTTTTAAGAGAGGGTGGGGAAAAAAAAGAAAAATAACAAGCTAGCCTACTTTGGCAGCCAGCTTGTACATGCAGATTTTGGTTAGTATACTGTAACTACAACATTCACTGCCTTTGTTTTAACCAGTGTTGGGATTAGCGCCCTTACAAGTAACGCCCTACGCAAGGGACTACTTTTTGCAGTAACTTGTAAAGTAATTCTTTGCATTCTACCAATCAGTAACACCATATACAGTTACTGTGTTTTCAGTAGGTGAGTTTACCCACATTACATAATTTCATTAAAGTGGAACACATTGACATTTCAGATACATTGTCATAATATACATTGTCATAATGACAATAACCGGTATAGGGTAACATAGCTAGGGTAATAATTACTTTAGGTTTGACTGTGCATGGTGAGGGCATCAGTATTACTGTATCCATATCAATATTAGACTGGATATTGTCTGTGATTTTTTATATTGACCTATTGGCAAGCACTCTTTTTACCTCCTTAAACAATTTAAAGTGTCTGTAAAGTAAAGCAGTTATTCTTGTAATTTAGTAACAAGTAAAGTAATATGTTGCCTTTTCAGAGAAACAACTCTTTAAAAGTAACTTCCCCAACACTGGTTTTAAAGGGTCCCTGCATTATCATGACGGCAAAATCATAACACCTCGGCCAGAGATGTGCTGCACCCGTCCCCCCTCTCCCTGTGATGCTAATGGACACAGTCAGTTATTTCATCCACACTATGCGGCAGGTTCCCTCCAGTGTTTATGAAAAGGGGGCTAATGATCCAAATCTCTCTCTCTCTCTCTCTCTCTCTAGTAAGAAAAAACATCCTCAAAGAGACATGAGTGACACTTCCAGGAGCAAGGGGGAACTTGATGGTATGTATCCTGGCAAGAGACATATGCAACAGTCTTGAACGTCACTAGAGTCCTCCAGTGACCTTGGTGACTGGTGGTGGCTAGCCTCGACACCCAGGCTTTCATTTTCGTTCGCCTTGCGCGAAAACGGAAAGCCTGGACTAACGCACGTTGGAAAGTGGCCTTCAAGTGGGAGTGAACCTTCCGGGGTGGGCGTCGCTCTAAATAGTGTGACATAGAACAGCAGTGGACGGGCGCGGGAGGGGCCGGGGATGACGACACGTTAGTGAGATCAAATCAGAGCGCAGCACTTCCGCCGTGTGGATCCCACGACACCCCCGCCCCCCAAGGCCAAAATCATTGAGGGCTAGACCAGGCTGGTGGTGGCTGACTGCAGCGAAGTTAAAGACTGGGGCAAATCGCAGCCTATATGAGGATGATCTTTACGTCATTTCCAGGACGTCTTCACAAATTGATAATAAAGCTATATAGCTAGGCTATTTTGGGACAGATCTGACTAGTCCTGGATTGCCTTAACTGGCCACAACCAAGACACCACTAATTCGTCACGGTCCTGACCGTGTTTACTGGGCCTGGACTCCTGCCAAATAAATAGGCTATAGTGTTTAGATTGTTGATCAAGACAAGCAAAACTAAATTCTCAAATGAAAAGTATCTAATGTCATCATAGAGTCATCAAACAATGTGTTTGGATACCACAAATGTTTAGCATCATTATTAACAATTATCATTTCAATCCACCAGCTCTCATCAGAAATGATGATGAACTTCGCATTGTGATGGTTGGGAAGACTGGAGCTGGAAAGAGCGCCACTGGAAACACCATCCTGGGTTTTAAAGCTTTTGAATCCAAGTTTAGTTTTAGATCTGTGACAGCCAACTCTCAGAAAGTCAGAGGTGTAATGGCAGGTAGAAAGGTCGCTGTTATTGACACCCCAGGCTTGTTTGACACCAAGTACAGCAAAGAAGATACCATTAGAGAGATCACACAGTGCGTTAGTTTTGCTTCTCCTGGTCCACATGTGTTCCTGATTGTTATCAAACTGGATAGATACACAGAAGAGGAGCAGAGGTCTGTGCAAATGATTCAGCAAATGTTTGGTCCAAAGTCACATGCATACTCCATGATTCTGTTCACTAATGGTGACAGACTTGGGGATGAAACAGTTGATGAATTGTTGAAGGATGAGCCATTAATACAAGGAATAATTAACACCTGTAACGGTCGCTATCACGTCTTCAACAACACCATCGAGGATCCCTCTCAGGTCACTGAGCTGCTGGTGAAAATCAATTCCATAATGCAGGAGAATGGAGGAAGCCACTACACCACTGAGATGTTCCAGGCAGCAGAGAGAGCACTAGAGGAAGAGAAACAGAGACTTCTCAGAGAGAATGAAGAGCAGAGAAATAAAGAGAGGGCAGAACTGGAGGAGAAATATAAAAGAGAGGCTCAGAAAAAAGCAGAGGAAATAGTTAAAGAACAACAAAAACAAGCAGAAATAGTTAAAAGAGAGAATGAGGAGAAGAGACGCAAAGAGATCGAAGAAATGAACGAAAAGTATGACCGCATGAGAGAGGCTCTGAAAGCTAAAGAAGATGAAGAGATGAGACGCCAAGCAGCTGAAGAACTGAAGAGACAGTATGAGAGAGAGGCCCAGGAAAAAGAAGAGAGATTTAAGAAAGAACAACAGGAACAACAAGAGAAAATTGTCAGAGATTTGGAAGAGAAGAAACAGAAGGCGTTGAAAGAACAGGAAGTGGCTCACCAACGAGAACTTACAGACATGAAAGATAAACATGATAAAGAAGCAAGAGATCTTGCGGAGAGAACGTTCACGAAATTTGGACGTGATATAGGACAGAAAATTGCAGGACAAAAAGGTGCAAAAATAGGGGCTGCTGCAGGCAGAGTATTTGACGAAATTGCAGAGGTATGCACTACTCAATGAATGACAACAGTTAAAACACCAGGATATGTCAGTTAAAAAATGTTTATCCCATCTTAGCATCTACTCAGGCTTTTGCGCTTCAGACTCAGTGGTTAAATTGCTTGTTTCAGTAATTAGATATATTATTGCAATATTAATTTGACACATTATTTTATTGATTACATTATTTTATTTATTAATCAGACAAGATCCCTTCCTATATGTTAGAATCATTGAAAATATTCTTCATTTTTTATTCGATTTTATTACTCAATTTGAATTTTCAAAAATAGATGGAAAAAATTGCATTCCTCTATTTGGACATTAACAACATCAAAAAGGACGATAGGTCTACTGATATTTCCCATGGAGCACAGAGGGATGTTAGTGTCAGATATTTAAATACTGAATCACTGTCTGGGGTGCACACCAAAAACTGAGTTGATGTTTGTAAGTCAAGTCAAGAAAACACCATCCAATAACAGCAATTTATAGTGTACCTAATTATACAGTATATATGTCTATAGGCTTGGGGAAAATACAAAATACAATCCTAAAAATACTATTCATCACTGTACTCGGTATGTCTTATAGTGGGTTGGTATTATAGGCAACTTTTAGCCAAAAATCTAAATATATAGCCTACTGTACATGTCCTACACCTACATTTTTTTTGCCTTTACCGCCCTGCGTTGCTTCTACTTTGATGCTGCAGCTGTTTCCCTGCATACGGACACTACCTTTGACCTGCAGATGGTCCAGAAATGTATTGTTGTCAACAAATCATGTGAAAACATTCTTCGGTCTCAGGACAAGGCAGTGCTAGTGATGTTAATGATATTAATCACTACTGTCAACAACAGAATGTGTTTAGGGCTGTCGACTAGTCGATTGTTTTGACAGCTACCGGTAACTGTGTTTGTTTTCCTTTTGTGTTGTCATGTGTAATGTGTGAGCTTATTTGAATAATCATTAAAGAAACAATTGTTGCTATCATGTATATATCCATATATGCACATATTTTGTGAATTCTTCCACCAGTGTAGCTGTCTGCACCTGCACCATATAGCCAAGGGCATGATCAAGGTTCAAGGTTTTTATCTGTCACACCAACATACAGTAGGCCTATGTCGAGACATAATAGGAATGAAATATCGTTTCTCACTCATCCACAGTGCAATAAAAACAATAAAGACAAATATTCACTAGACTAAACAAAGTCAGAAGAAGCAAGTCATAGTGGAGGTAAATAGGAAAAGAAAAATATGCATTGATTGAAGGATTGATTGATTTTTTTTTAACAGCTTGGAGATTTAGGCTACAAAATAGAATTGAAGCACAACTCAATACAAGACAACTAAACATTGTGTTTTAATAGTATTTTTTTTTATCCAGTTTTATCCAGTTTTTTTTTATCCATGTTGAATGTCTACAGGAGGTAGGCCTACAGCGTGTCTGCGCTCTCGTTGTGTTATGTACGGTAAATCCAACGCTGCTGGTGTTGCCATGTCCGCTACTGTAAGCGGCTTTGAGCTTTTATCTCTGGTATAAATATTGCAGTTTATTGCAGGGGTTTTCAACCTTTTTCATACCAGGGCCCACTATTCAGTCTGAATTTGAGCCACGGACCACCATTTGAGGACATTTTAGCCTCTCAGACTCCAAAACTAAAGATTTATTTTTGCTTTTGTTCACAATTCCAGGCTGGATTTGGGAAACAAAACAGTCCAACATACAGATCAAAATGACCATTAATCTTCTACATTCTATACTTGTGTAGACTTGGGCTAATTCAGATGATGAATATTGTAACTCTTGAGAGTGTAAAAATGAAATCATTTTGACGTTCTCAGGAGTTACATCTGGTTAACCAACTTAGCTGGGGACCACCTGGAACCCTCTCAGGGACCACTGGTGGCCCCCGGACCACCGGTTGAAAACCACTATAGTTTACGTATTGGGTTGTTGTTTTTAAATTGTAGTTATTTTTGCCTCCATAGAAACCATAATCATTGTTTGTTTTAGTTGTCAAACAATCCCACATGACAGATTTATGTAGCCTACAAATTCAGGCTTAATTTGTTCAGAGCAACTGGGAAAAAATAATACTAAAATAAACAATGTTTAACTTTAAAATAATATTTTCCAAATAGCCTTTATAAAAACGATATTGTTGAAAATAGCAGATATACAATCTCACGACGGGTTGCCACTAATTTGACTGTGGCTTCTTTTTGGCTTTTGGCTTCTTCTCTCGTCCTCATTCATAGAGGTGGGGTGGTTGCTTATTTCTCACACATAATGTGGCAACCCCGAGCGCTGCGCCTCTACCACATATAGCTCTACCAGGGTAAAGTGTCGATGAAGTCAGTGTTGCCATGTCTGCTTAAACCATATGGCCTAATCTTTCTGTAAATTCGCCTATTTATTTCGTCTTATGTTTTATATTTTCTCGTCTTATATAATATATATACCATTCTTACTATTTACCATTCTTACACACACACACACACACACACACACACACACACACACACACACACACACACACACACACACACACACACACACACACACACACACACAATAATAAAAATGTATTACTATTATTATGAAGTTTAGGGGGATTGGATTACAGTACATTAAGTTCAACTAGGCTACAACAGAGCTGATAACTGTGAAAATACACCTTTTTACGATAGTGGTCATTTTGTACATTTCATCAAACAACTAAAGACATACCCATATTCGCTTTTGTTTAGTCAGAAGCAGCAAAACATAGTGGAGGTAAAAGGGAAAAAATCCAGTTCCGAATTTCAGACGTGTCATTATTGTTCCTCAGGCTGCAGTGCTTACTTCTCTCACAATGCCTGGCAACCCTCAGTTTGGCGTTTGATGGCCGCCATCAACAGAGGAGCCCCTTATATGGTTAGTTCATTTACTTTAACTGTATACAAATAAACATTATTAACGCTTCATAACCACTTTGATCCCATGACGTCATTACTTATTGGTCACACGTGCTGATCGATAGCTTTGATCAGTTACTGTTTTGTGTATTGTTTATCTATAAGGTTGTGAAGTTCTTACAACATCAATGAGGAAGTTCAGATTATTATTGTTATTAAACGGATTAAGTGATTCAGAATAGATTAACACGGATCGAATTAAACGGATTAACAGATCATTTTAATCCTGTTTGATGTTATAGAGTCACAGATGATGATGGAAATGCATTATTATTATTATTATTATTATTACCCTTATTATTATTGTGTGTAAATAGCAGATCTACAAGTCAGTCTGTACATTAAATGGTAACATTATAGTATGCTGGTGTTGAGAGCTTGTAGATCTGTTATGTTCAAATAGAGCAGTTCTAGGAGGTTATATCAGTAGGCTATCCTCAGAGGGAGTTCAACAATCCACGTGCAACCTTGCTCTGGTCCATAGCCCCACTGCTTCTATTACCAGCAGGGGCGAAATCCAAAAGCGACCTCGCCCGCGGGCGCCCGTTTTCAAAAGCGGGCGCCCGCTTTCACAAAAGCGGGCGCCCGCTTTCACAAAAACGGGCGCCCGGTTTCACAAAAACGGGCGCCCGTTTTCAAAAGCGGGCGCCCGTTTTCACAAACGGGCGCCCTTTTCAAAAGGTTATGGTTAGGGTTAGGTTAGGTTTAGGCATAGGTTTACTGAGGTTAAGTTTAGGGTTAGAGTTAGGTTTAGGCATAGCCTAGTTTGTGAAAACGGGCGCCCGCTTTTGAAAACGGGCGCCCGCTTTTGAAAACGGGCGCCCGTTTTTGTGAAACGGGCGCCCGTTTTTGTGAAACCGGGCGCCCGTTTTTGTGAAAACGGGCGCCCGGTTTTGAAAACGGGCGCCCGCGGGCGAGGGCTCAAATGGATTTCGCTGGCTCTCTCTAATTCCGGTATGTTGCCTTGCAGTGGAGCACTCTGAAAGACAACGTAATCTCTGGGATGGAACTCCGACCACTACTGACCCTCTCTTCTGGAGTGGAAATATAAAGAATGTTTTACCTACTCACCAAAACAAACATGGTTTATTAGAAAGATTACTTTCCTTAGTGGAAGCATTCTGCCCCCCCCCCCCCCACACGAATAAAATACATTCTGAGGGGTCTCAAAGTGCATTTTATCCATGTGGTGGGGTCTCAAAGTGCATTTTATCCATGTGTTGGCGGGGTTCAGAGTGTTCCCACTAAGAAAAGTAGAAAAGTAGTTATAACACAAGCCACGTTTGTTTTTGCGAGTAGGTACAACGTTGTGTTTTACCGGTATTTCCACTCCGGATTAGAGTCTGGTCGGAGTTCCATCCCAGAGATTACGTTGTCTTTTACAGAGCTCCAATGCAGGGCAGAATCCTAGTAGCAGTGGAACTACGGGCCAGAGCTAGCTAGATGTCTATAAACACAACAGTGTGTGTGTGTGTGTGTGTGTGTGTGTGTAAACACAACAGTGTGTGTGTGTGTGTGTGTGTGTGTGTGTGTGTATACACTCCACAGAGCCCTCCATGTCCCTCCTCAGTGGCCTCCTGGCCCGGTCCAGAGCCGTCCCACTGCAGAGGGCTGTGCTCCTGCTGCTGGTGACCTTCTGCGTGGCTCTGCCTCTCTGCTGCCACCGCCTGGTCTACTCCTATTACTACATCAAGTCTTTCTACCTGGAGCCTATGAGCGACAGCGCTCTGCAGGTCAGTTCACCAGGTTGTTTTTAAAATATTGTTTTGGAAAATGTAGCAGCCTCTGCGCCACACTGGTGGGGACTAGAAGAAGCCTGGTCCAAGGAGACGCATTAAAAACACAGTATTTCTGACTGTAACCACAGACAGCTGTGTTTGTGTAGGACGACTCATAAATGGGATAAAAACAGGTCAGCTTAATTTCTATAGGCTTTTATTGATGTGATAGTCGAACACGTCATCACGCAGCACATTTTCGTTTACAGGAAGTAATTATTTATTTAAAAATACACAAAAGTGAAAAAAAAATCCACTCCTTTGGCGTGCATTGTTGGGTATGGCCACGGATGTGGTCTAAAAGTTTGAAAAACATATTTTTCAATTCACCTTTCACATTTGTTTTCCACAAAGTACTTCCCCCAGTCAGAACCCAGCCAGTAGCATTCAGCAGCCAGGAGACAGTCAGGAGGAGATGTTCAGTGGAGACTGTGATAAGTACTCAGTTCAGTAGTGGATTGATTTGACTGATCACCATTTCAAAAGACATGTGATGCCTGGGACTGATATTGTATTATTTCTCTGTTTCTGTGGCTTTAGATATTTTAGATTTAGAAGACTTTTCTGGTCATTATACGGGGAAACAAAAAGCTGTTTCCCCCAACTCTGTCTTTATATTTGGGACCTTAGTGTAAACCAGGGGTGCCCAAAAGGTAGATCTACCAGTAGATCACACAGGCCGTGCAGGTAGATCACACAACAGTCCGCCCAGCACTTGGATCCTTATAGATCTGTAATTCTTGAAATGGACCCTTATGGGTCCATTTGGTTTCAATTTACACTCTCAAGAGTTAAATTATATTTAAACATCTGAATTACGTAATTTTCAAGAGTCTACACAATTAGAAAATGGAGAATAATTGTAATAATAAAATAATTTGACCAATGTTTTGCCAGGAAAAAGTCCGCACACAGCGATCTGCTCCACAGTGTTTTATTGTTCTAAAACACAGACATGTTCACCAGTTCTCTTTCCCAATTGTGGACAAAAACGTGAAAGTTCTTAGTTTTGGGTGCAAGAGACTAAGCTCAACATCACAAACTGTCAACTCAAACCCCCAAATACTGTTTTCAAACGTTAGCAGTAGCATATACAAGAAAACCTTCCAATTCTCCCCCTCTATTTTTCATTCAAGTGCATTATTCTTAAACACTATAACATTTTATTTTCAGCAATGGAATAATCACATTTTCCATATGTAGATTCGATATGGGCACCCCTGGTGTAAGCCATTGACTAGAGCGTCCTATACTTGTATTTAGAGAGTTTCAATATGTAATACATTTAAGGTAGTGATATGGAAGTTATTATAATCAATACCCTTTGCCCTTGAGAATATCATGAATTTAATTTTATATTTATATTATATTTTCTATTTATATACTGTATATTTCAGTGAAAGTGAATACACGTTATATTTCTGTATAATCTGCAGGAAAGCTTCCAGAGAGGACAGGAGGCTCTGCGCTATTGGACCACCAGAACCCCACCCCCTGCCCCCCAAGCACCGCCCCCTGTTCCCCAAGCCCCACCCCCTCCTGAGCTGTTGGTCACCGTGGTGACGGCCAGGAGGACCGGTGATGGGTGGGACTTCCACTACCTGCTGCAGGTAGGTGATAGAACGCAACAGCTGTCAATCAACCACCTTGTGTCACGCATAGTAGAGATGTAAAGATTGGCATGTTGAACTATTCCAAAAGCTTTTTCAAAATAGTAAAAAAAGGCAAAGAAGTTAGGGATGAGGGGTTTAGCGCGTTACAAAAATGGAACACTATGTCGCAGTTGTGCTTGGCCATTAGAAGTGTCCTCCTGGCGCCCTCCACAGGTGATGCAGCGTCTTGCAGTGCTGCTGGCTGACTGCCAGCGGGAGGACCCAAATGACCACTGCCCCAAGGTGCTGGTGTGTGACGTGGAAAGCGGTCCATTGGGGAACGAAGATGCTGCGCTGCTGCAGGGATGGTTCCATGTGGTGCGACCGTCCCCAGAGGAACGCCGCAAGATCGCAGGTCAGGAAACATATCGCTGTCTATATCAATATATAGTCTGTGTCAGGAAAAGTATGACTTTTCCTAATGATTGAAATGTAAACGTTGCAGGAGCAGGAGTGAACATTTTTGAGAAGGAGAAGAGAGACTATGTTTTCTGTCTGAAGAAAGGCTGGGAGTTGGTGAGAATTATTATTACACACATGCACACACACACAAGCATGCACACACCCACACAGTCTTTTGAAAAGAGAAAGATGAATGAGCAATCCATTTCTGGAACTGCTCAGCTCGATATGCATTAATTACTTGATTGATTAATCTCAAAACCAAAAAAATCACAAGCAACAATCATATACGTTTTTTTTTCATGTCTCTTATGGATACTTGTGTCTGTGCCTTGAATTTTTTTGGTCAAAACAGTGTACATCCTATGGATCAGAGCAGTCACCTAGTGACTATCGAGACTGACATCTTACTCGGGTAAACAACAAATTAATTATCCTGTGTATCCTGTACATATCCTGTGTACTGATCTAAAATGCCCCCCTCGGGTCATAAACTTGGCTCTCCTCTCCTCTCAATTCTCCTATTCTATTCTCCTCCTCTCTATTTTAGGGGCAACAGAGTTACATAATTGCGTAGTGTGTGCTGAAGATAGTATATTTCCACCTTTAGCTGCATCTGCTATGAAGCAAATGCGGCTAAACCACATGAATGTGGTCTAGAATAGTTTGGATAGAAACCTTGTAACGGTTGCAGATGCTCCCAGAGGGCATATCACTCACTGTTTAACGTGTGCAGGTTCATCCTCACCACATGGTGGTGCTAGAGGACGACGCTCTGCCCAGACAGGACTTCCTCCCGGTCGTCCAGAACCTCCTGTCCAGGAGCTTCAGCCGTCACAGTGTCTACGTGAAGCTCTACCACCCAGAGAGACTGCAGAGATACTGGAACCCTGAGCCCTACCGGCTGCTGGAGTGGCTGGGAGCCGGAGTGCTGGGAGCTACGCTAATCATGCTAACAGTACCCACTGTCACAGTGTGCCCCAGGTCATTATTATTATTATGAATGGTACCATCTGGCACAGTCCTTCACGACCGAATGTTCACCACTGTTCACCGATGCGTTCATGGCTGTCTTGCTAGTTATTAGTTAATGATTGAGTGAGGAATCTTACTAAGCCAGGCAGATTATTATTTTTGTCTGTGTTCTAACCATGTATGGTGCTGCCTGTGTTTTAACCATATATGGTGCTGTCTGTGTTTTAACCATATATGGTGCTGTCTGTGTTTTAACCATGTATGGTGGTGTCTGTGTTCTAACCATGTATGGTGCTGTCTGTGTTCTAACCATGTATGGTGCTGCCTGTGTTTTAACCATATATGGTGGTGGTGGTGTCTGTGTTCTAACCATATATGGTGCTGTCTGTGTTTTAACCATATATGGTGCTGTCTGTCCCCCTCCAGTAACTTGCTGTTCTTCAGTCTGTACTCCATGGCCGTGGTAGAACTCGTGGGCAGACATTACCTCCTGGAGTTTCGTCGTCTGAGCTCCCAGCTCTACGCTGTCTCCCCGGCCACAGAGTGCTGCACCCCCGCCATGCTGTTCCCCTTTAACTCCTCCCACCTGGTGACATCACACCTGGAGCACGCTCAGTGCGCCAAGGGCAACGCCAAGGACATGGTGCTGTACCAGCTGACCACGAGGGGACGCAGGCATGGGCAGTACAAACGCTACGCGGCGCACAGCCTGGAGCCCAACCTGATCACGCACATCGGAGCCTTTTCCTCTGTCCGATCCAACCCCCCCAGACCAAGGATCTTATGATATGACCCTCCCCAGACCAAGGATCTTATGATATGACCCTCCCCAGACCCAGGATCTTATGATAGGACGCTCCCCAGACCCAGGATCTCATGAAAGGACCTTCCCAGACCCAGGATCTTTGGGTCGGGAAGTTGGGAACGTATTTCAGGATTCTGTAGTACAGGGGTAGGCAACCTTTTCGACATGAAGTGCCATGATTTTTTTCGTTGACCCTCCGAGTGCCACAGTAAAATTTACAATAAATTAAATAAATAAAAAAAATAGGCCTAGAGTCAATAAATGGAGCATTTTCACGATTTTTACATTGCTTAGGCCATATTAGACTTAGGGTGATCAAAACTCTTTATTTGAGGACAAGTAGGCCTATTACTTGTGAGGGTAAAGTCGGACAGTTAATTGCGGGTAGCAATATATTACTTAAGTTGGTATTAAAAATGCCTCTTGCCATATTTATCCACACATAGTCCAAATAGTGCCCATCATTTTGTATTTCTCCTGTTATTTTAACAGGCTTAAAAACACATCTAGCATGAAAAGAGACAGTGAGAGAAAACAGAAAGGGGACTATTAGGGCAATTGACCACTGTAGTCTGCCAGTCACAATGTGGGACAGGGTGTCAATTTGTGGGATGACTGAAAAGTAAAATGAGTGACTGTCCCACGTAAAGAGGGACCTCTGGTCACCCTGAGACTGTCCCACAGAAACAGGGACATCTGGTCACCCTCAAACAACAAGCCGTTTTTCTGCTCCGAAACACACACACACACACACACACACACACTTGACGGGGGGTCCGCGGGCTCTGCAGGGCAGACACAGACGCCATGCCAAGGAGGATTACTTTTTGCTGGTTTTGGAGGAAATTTGGACACGGGGGCTCCGCGTGCGTGCACGCCCTTATGACTGATCAGAGCGCACCAAGTGTCAACACTGGATCAGACTCCTCCGGTTGAATATTGATTAAATTAATGAATAATCGCGGCCGTTGCAATTTGCTAATCAAATCGCAATTTCGGTTTGAAGCCTTAGCGAAATAGTAGGATTATAATCTATAATCTTTTATTTTACAACGTGCACATTCAATAGGAATAGGAATTATTACTGAGAAAAAAAAAAACCCCTTCCCCCAGAATCTGGCCGCGTGCCAGCCGATACCACCCGGCGTGCCATCATTGGCACGCGTGCTTAGGGTTGCCGACCCCTGCTGTAGTACAATACTAAAACTGTGTGTGTGTGTGTGTGTGTGTGTGTGTGTGTGTGTGTGTGTGTGTGTGTGTGTGTGTGTGTGTGTGTGTGTGTGTGTGTGTGTGTGTGTGTGTGTGTTTGATGCTGCTATATACAAATATGTTAACATGTTCAGAAAACGTACTGTAGATCACACTGATCAGCCCCAGCTCCAGGGTAGGGTCTCTCAGTGTGGTTACATCTAGTTAGAGCAAGTTATGACAATCAGAGAACTAAATCGTTACCAATAAATGTCTTCACCAATGTGTTTGTACTGTCTAATAACATATATTAAAATGTTGAAATTCAACTCCTGTGGGAAACCTCATAAAAACGGGTCAAAGAGTACTAGTCACAACCTATAGAAGGCAAAACATGCAAAATGTCATCATGCTTTATATAGCAGGTGTTACGTTTAACTAGGGGGTTTTCATGATGGTGAATCCATCCCAAGCATTAGTTTTTTCTCTGAGAACAACTCCTTGGGCTAAAAACAGACATTTTAAATGTGCTTAGTCAGTACATTTCTGTTCATTTCTGTTAGGTACCCTTCTGTTCACCTGTTTTTTATGAGCTTTCCCACAGGAGATGAATTTCAACATGTTAGTACATGTTACTAGACTTGGAAACACATTGGTGAAGACATTTCTTGGTAACGATTTAGTTCTCAGATTGGTCAAATCTGATGAGATTCACTAACTAATAACACTACCAAACCCCAGTGTGGGAACATCACATCATTACATCTGGTGTGTTGTGCACTAGTTTTCCAAACGTCAACACACCAAATGCACTGAATAAACAATGACAACAGAGCACACCAGTGCATTCAGTGATGTAGATCCGCTGCATCCAAATACGCAATTTATAGATCACAAATGGATTTGGACAGTAAGCTCTTCCTCCCAGGGACCAACTACGGCATGTACAGTGATATTAATCCACCATGTACATTCCTTTCATATAGGCCTACATTTCTACATGAATTTAAACGCATAACAAATATAAAATTAAATGGGAGATACAAAATGCTGCTGCAATTTGTAAAACTAACAAAATACAAAATAAGACCCTCCCTGCGTACTTCAATCATTAGATTGAAAACATTATTCACATCACTGTTCAGGGCACATTTCCGAGCAACCCCTACATTTCCTGAAAAACATATACAGTATATTTTTCTTTTTTGAAAAATATCTTTGGATTCAGTCAGTTGCTTTTCTCCCTGACCTCAGCAGAGATATATTATATATGAATGCATAGAAGTCAAAAGGTTTGTAATGGATCAAAAGTTGTTTGGATGATTAGCGTCATCATGACATGAACACAATCAACAAATCAACCACAATCTGCTAGGCGTTGAGAGCTTGTAGATCAGATATCTAATGTAGATGGATTGCATTCAAGATCAGGAGGCTTTTGGAGGGAAAAGCTATTCTGGTATTATATGCTCTCAACGTGTTGCAGAGCTTGTAGATCTGCAATTGTGATAATTGTGTGAACAGTGAGTTCACAGATACAATAAATTGTTTCTGTATTTTTTAACCAATATTAATCATACTGGTATATTTAATTATTTCACTTTCACTTCAAATATCACTTTCTTTTTTTGGCTTTTCAACCCAAAGTGTTTACAATCAATTCTAATGAGAAGGGACACTGTGCTGTACCCATCAGAATGTGTGACCTGGTCTCGCATGGTGCATTGAAGGAGGTTTTTATATTCTTTAGGGAACAAGAGGTTTACATTTAGTTTCAAATAAAGGTTTTACACGTTTGTCAAGTTTGTGTTTATGTGTGCTGTAAACCAATGAGGTTTCTTGAGGTGTGTTGATTTGCAATTACCTGCTGTACATTTTGTAAAATCTAATTTTTATCAATTATTAAATTATATATTTGAAGATATTCTGACAGATGTTTTTTTGTTGCCCATGAGACGCGCGCACGTGTGTGTGTGTGTGTGTGTGCGCAGTAATGTCTGTATGTACTGTCCAATGGATAGTACTAGCCCAAGATTTGGACTCTCGTACAGGTGTTTGCGATTCTTACATGATATTTGAATTGGAAGTAACCCTTTTTTATATAATTTAAACTGCATAAAGGTTGGCTGGCCTGTAGTCTCTCTCCGCAGGGAGGCAGGGGGTCCTCCTGGGGTCCAACGTGGTGAGGGAGCCATGCTGGATCATGCTGGAGCCCTCGCCTTGTTCTCACTCCCACGGCTCAGAGGATGCAGGCCAGGGACTGGAACATCCACAGTGCCCTTGGCCCCAAACCTGGGGAAAGAGTGTGAGTGTGTGTGTGTGTGTGTGTGTGTGTGTGTGTGTGTGTGTGTGTGTGTGTGTGTGTGTGAGATTCCAGGTGTGTAGCACTCCAGTGAGCGAAGCAGCAGCACCATCTGGTGGTTCCAGGCTGCTACTAAACCCTGTTGTGTTGAGTACCATCCACCCTGGATGACCTCTGGATGACCCCCTGTATTATGTCCAGGGTCCATTTGGTATCGTTTATATAACTTAGAGAGGTGCTGGGTGGACATGATAAAAACGTTCCCCCATTCTGTGTTACCTAGAAATGGAGGTCTGAAGAAAACCACTAACATGGTGAAACATCTTGATGACATCATCAAGATGTATTTTCACCATGTTAATGGATTTCTTTAGACACTTGTTTTTTTTTCTGAGAGCGTACAAATGAATTCATTTGGTTGCATTTGTACGCTCTCAGAAAAAATGTTGAAAATGGGTGGAATTCCCCTTTAATGGGATTCATATCTCTGGGACCCACTATGAGACTATGGTTGTAGGTCTACTCTCAGAGTTACAGACCTGTAAGAGTCCATTTGGTTCCATGTGTTACACACCCAGAGTTACAGAGCCGTAAGGGTCCATTTGGTTCCTAGCTGGGGACCTCCTGGTCCTGGAACTCCCCCAAGGACCCCTGTGGGGTCCCGGACCACACCTTGGGAACCAGTGGTGTAAGCTGTATACTTATTTAATGTTTTGCTGACATAGACAATCTGATGTTGTGTCACGCCGCATGGCTGCTTCCTCTGTCAAAGTAAAAGTACTTTCAAACGTTTACTGACTAGTATTATACAGTAAATGTGCTTTATAAAGATCTATTTATTAAAAGTGTTTTAATTGATAATTTAAAAGCACAAGAGTTACCTTTTGGGTAGAACATTAAAAATAAATAATTAAAACATTAAAACTAAAACATTTCTTCAAGCTATTTAACAATACTTTAACTCAAGGCAAAAGTTAAAGCCTACTTTACTACTTCACTACAATAATAGCAACCATAGAGTTAGTTACTTTGTAGGATTACAATATTCTACAAAGCATTACAATGAAATAGGCTAATGAATGATTAGACTAGACATATTCTTTATAAAACATTTCTATGGGATACCAATGCCTAACAAATGTAAAATACTTTCTTTAAACTGTACTCAGAGTGGTAACAGGTAGAGTACTCTAAACTGTACATTTATTCAGAGTAGTATAATAGCTAAAGTATTTAGAACTACATTTACTCAGAGTTAAAGTACTTTAGGGTTTATACATATTTTTGCTGACCGTTTCCTGAGTCACATGACCACCGGATCCAAAGTCCCGACGTCATGACGTTATCATTGAGTTGCACACATACCGGATGTAACTCCGCAGGACCTTCAAAGTACATGCTCTGTGGTTCCAGCTTTAAGGAGCAGGACCGTTTTTATTAAAAGTTTTATGAGATTAAAATGTTGTTTTAAATCAAATGCAAACATATATAAACATATAAAATGACATTAAGGTCCTCCTGAGGCAAGAATAGTGATGTCATACCTTTATTGTGAAATCCGCTGGAGGAATGTGGTGTGACTTGACGGAGGAAAAAAGTTTATTAGAAGAAAAAAAAGAAAAGAAAATCTGTCTCTCCCTCTGCCTGGACTCCTTCACACGTATCAAACTTATGTTCTGTTGTTCTGTCTCGATCGATAGCTGCCTGCTACAATGCACTTCCAAATAGGAGTCACGTGGTTTGCCCAGGCATTGTGTGTTGGATGTCTGATTGTAGCTGCGAAGACACATCTATGACTATGAGACACATGTTTGCTGGAACCATTTGAAGTCGCAACGCGGCGCCCTCCATCGCTCAACAGACTAGAGAACAGAACATCGGTTCGATAGGTGTGGATGAAGCTCCAGGCTGTCGCTGCACCCACAGAGCAGCAAAAGTGAACAAACAGATGCAAAACAAATCTTAGTGTGATAGAGAGAGCAGAGGATCGATACACGAATACTATCAATACAATCGACCGACCAACTTGGACTATAGATTCATTGGGTCAGTGATATTGATCTCCTCCTGCATATGGATCAATAATACTCTCTTTATTTCTGCAGATTCTTAATAACTCTATGGAATGATGATGAACAGCAGCACTCTGGAGGATCATCATCAATGCTCTGCTGCAGCTGCAGGACTGGAGATCAATACTGGTGATCAGGATGATCATCAGATCAAAGCACATGAACATCAGATTATCGATGATCAGATTAAAGCAGAAGCAGCAGGAGATGATCCATCATCAGACGATAAGATCTGCTCTGTGTCTAATGGAGGAAACAACAACACTCCAAGTAAAGAGGTAAGGGTAGAATTGTATTTAGATATTAAACCTAATAAAATGCATCTCTTTCTGATGGAGGAAATAACACTGCAGAGCAGACACAGGTACAATATTTAACTAACAAATACATGCTATATTTAATAACTAACTCTAAATAATGTTTCTGTTTCTAATGGAAGAAATATAGCACTGTCAGTATAGGAACAGAGGTAAATATGTAAATTTAATATAAGTAATTGTAGTTGTAATAGTTGTAAGTTATTTCAACCCCTCCTGTGGGGTCCATTTGGTTATATTAAAGCCTGCAGCACTTTATAATACTTTAATTGGTAACAATGTGCAATATGTTGGCACTTAGGCCATAGGCTATGGAACATGGGCTCCTGCCTGAGGTCCATTTGGTTACATTTGGGTTTACAACTGGCTATATGGCACACTATATATTAGATCTGTAAACAGGTTGTTGTCACGTGATGGACATGTTGGCTAGGGATTGATTGATTCAACTAACAGTTTACAGATTTCCAGTCCATTTCAATCACAACTCGATCCAAAGACTGTTAGCTGTGAGTGGACGACACACCATAAAGCATTTCTACTGGTTTTACAATGGAGTCATCGAATCATGTTCATTTTATCATTTAGATACAATTTTAGCATTTAGAGACATACAAATATTCACTTCTGTAAAGTGAGAAGCAGCAAATCATAGTGGGGCTAAACGGGAAAGACAAATCACACCTGTGTAAAGTGAATGAATTTTTAAAACTGACATTAAAGCTATGGTAGCCTAATGTAGGAGGGTCAGAGGCCCTTAATATTATCATTTGAGGGGAAGGCAGTGTGTTGGAATTAGATTTTCAAGAGGCCAGTGTTGGCGTAAGTATGATAGTAAACTTAACATAAATATTACATATGTGTGTCTGTGTAATGGGGGAACTAAATCAATATTACATCAGTGTTTCTAGATCAGCCATGGGCAACTGGTAGGCCCCCACCTTCACTTAATGTGGTCCCCAGGTTAATATCAGAAAACTGAGAGATTATGGATTTCAGCTACTGTAATTACTAGTATTCCGAATACTAAATACATTGTCTTTTTTATGTCCAATGTATGTGTATTTGCTTCATCAACATTAGCACAACTATCCTAAAAGCATTTTGAAATTAAATACAACAAGATTACTTTTCAGGATTTCAGTTCAAATATAGCAACAATAGCTCTTTGAGCTTGTACATCAGTATTTTTGCTAGTAGGCCTCTGGAGTGATTCAAAGTTTTAATGCAAGTGTATACATTTATCAATAATCAGCAGCATCGGTTTGTCTGTCTGAATTGATCAGCTTCTCATCGACACAGCAAAGTTCAATTGCATTTTATGTATTTATTATTTTGTTATTGAGTAGACATACAGACAGACAGACAGACAGACAGACAGACAGACAGACAGACAGACAGACATTGTATTAATAGCAATAACAGTTTATTAAAAGGCTTGTAGATTTGTGCTGCAGCTCTCTTACGTCCATTAGATGGAGCTCTTCTACATAATTAAATCTAATGCATGGAGAGTTATTCTGTAAGTTCTTACAGAACAACTCTCCATGCATTAGATTTATTTATGTACAATTCACTGGAACGAAGGTTATCCTGCTTTATAAACATTCATTGTATAAAAACCTAATAATAATTAGTATGATAAAATCAGGGTCCTCCATTTTAAATTCATCATGGCATTTAAAGATGTGCAAATATGCACTTCTATCAAATAGTATCCATGGTTAGCTGGTCACAGTATTGGACAGGTCACAGAATTCAGTATGACATGAGGAATTGAAAGTGGGTGGTGCTTGCCGTGTGTGTGTGCGCGTGTGAAAACGTGAATGGATGTGTGCGTGTGGTTGAATATTATTGTGTAAATCAAACTGCTGAACTCAGATGAAAAACACATATGTAAATAAAGTTAGAGGCTTTCTAACCTTTAGTTGTAGCTGCTTAACAAACCATGTGCAACCCAGATTTAACACAAAAACAAAACGGACTCGGGCTCAAATCCTGAATTAACTAATCCACGTTTTGCGAATTAGGCCCTGTATTATTATTATTATATTTTTTGTATTTGTACACAAGATGGATATGTTGTAATGACCATAATGGCCAGTCGCGGCGCCTGGTTACTGTCTACATTTTAAACAACATTTTTATACTCCCTTCTATATTACCATATATTTTCAGGACATGGATCTGGCAGCCGTTTACGTCTCAGATGCTCAATACAACAGAAACATCTTCTTTGATACGTCACCTGAATCTGTCAGGTATGTGTGTGTACATGTGAGTTTTTGCACACACCGTTATCTGCGTCTGAGAGTGTGGTCATGAGTGTGTTTGTCACGCAGTCTGCTAATTCGTTATTTTTGGTCCTTTACATTTGGGAAATGAATAGTGGAATTTAAATGCGTGTGTGTGTGCGTGCGTGCGTGCACGCGTGCGTGTGCAGGTTGTACATCTGGTACAACCATTGGCTGCTCCAGGTGCTGCTGTATGCTTTCATCCTATTGGATCTCTCTCTGGCTCTATTTGAAGACCCCGCTCTCATCCCACTGCCTGTCTGGGTAAGGATTATGAAATTATGACCCACATCTGATCTTGGATTATCTTCAGGGTCATTGATCTGCCGATAGCGATTGTTGTGGAAAGCTGACGGTTGTGGAAATAAACCTATAGACGCTCTAGGGGCTGAGTGACACTAGAGCAGGGGTGTAAAACTCAGATACAGAGTGGGCCAAAATGTAAAACTGAACAAAGCCGCGGGCCAAGTTTGAACGAACTATCCTTTTAAAGGGGAATTCCACCCATTTTCAAAATTTTCCTGAGAGGGTACAAATGTGAACCAAATGGACCCTAGCGGGTCCATTTGGTTCCATTTGTACCCTCTCAGGAAAAATGGGTCTGAAAGAAAAATCATTAACATGGTGAAATACATGTTGGTGATGTCATCAGATGTATTTCACCATGTTAATGTTTTTTTTCCAGACCTCCATTTTTAGGAAATACAGAATTGGGGGAACTTTTTTATCATGTCCACACAACATCTCTAAGGTATATTAATGACATATTAAAATGTTGAAAATGGGTGGAGTTCCTCTTTAATGTGATAATGTCTCAAGGGCCAATTGAAATTACATGGCGGGCCAAATTTGGCCCGCGGGCCAGAGTTTGACACCCATGCCCTAGAGGGTTTAGCCATATCTGCTATGAAGCCCAGTGACATCATGTGCGTATGGAAATCCGGATGGAAACGATTGCGAACCCGCTGGTTTAACTCAGTCCTGGCTAAATACTTATTTGACTTATATTATCTGCAAAGTGCATCATGCACACATAGAATGTTGGCTGAACGCCATGTCTGTGTTTGTTTGGTTTTCCCCTCAGTCACAATGCATTGAAGAAAAGGAACCTTATGGTTATGGTTTATGGTTACTCCAGTTCAGATGGTGGTAGATGAATAAAGCCACCGTGTTTAGTGAATAAATAGAAACTCATGGTGACCACACTTCTAAAATTTGAATGATAAACATTCTGTGTGTGTGTGTGTGTGTGTGTGTGTGTGTGTGTGTGTGTGTGTGTGTGTGTGTGTGTGTGTGTGTGTGTGTGTGTGTGTGTGTGTGTGTGTGTGTGTGTGTGTGTGTGTGTGTGTGTGTGTGTCTAGGCCACCATGCTCATAGAGTGTGTATGTCTGGGGGTGTTTTCCTTGCGTCTGGGTCACTATGCCAAGGTGGTCCACAGAGACAAGTTCTGGAAGGACCCCAAAAACATCTTCATCATCGTCATCATCACGGTATGTGTGTGTGTGTGTGTCTCCCTCTCTCTCTATGTTGAGAGATCATACAAAGCTCTCTCTAATAATGTTTAGTGAATGTCTCTCTCTCTCTCTCTCTAGCTCACCCTAGTGGACATGGTGATCTATGCAGGCTTGCAGACATCAGGTCACCCTGGTGCAGTTCGGTGGTCCAGAGTTCTGCGACCGCTGCTCTTGGTCAACGTCACTGAGGGTCGACAGGTAGGTGCACTGCTATTGGTCAACGTCACTGAGAGTCGACAGGTAGGTGCGCTGCTATTGGTCAACGTCACCGAGAGTCGACAGATAGGTGTGGTGCTATTAGTTAACGTCCCTGAGGGTTGACGGGTAGGTATGCTGCTATTAGTCAACGTCACTGAAGGTCGACAGGTAGCTGCGCTGCTATTGGTCAACGTCACTGAGGGTTGACATGTAGGTACGCTGCTATTGGTCAACGTCACCGAGAGTCGACAGGTAGTTGTGGTGCTATTAGTTAACGTCACTGAGGGACGGGTAGGTGTGCTGCTATTGGCCCACGTCACAGGTAAAGTAATTGGCATCATCATCATCATCATCATCATCATCATCATCAAGATAAACCTTATTTCATGGACAGTGGGTTATGATTTGAAATGAAGAATATGTTTTTTAAACATGCGTGCGTGCGTGCGTGTGTGTGTTTGTGCGTGCGTGTATGTGTGTGTGTGTGTAGCTCCGTAGAGCCTTCAGGTCCATCCGTAATGCACTTCCTCAGATGGCCTCAGTCTTCCTGCTCTTCATCTTCAGTGTTCTCATCTTCTCCCTCATGGCCCTCAAGCTGTTTGGAAAGAGGTAGCTGTCACACCTGTCAATCACCCTGTCAGCCTGTCAATCAACCTCTCAGTCTGTCAATCAATCTGTTTGTCTCAATTTTCTGTCAACCCCCCTGTCAGACGGCCAGTCTGTCAGTCAGACTAGAGCCATAGAGTAGAGACAGAGTGGCAACATTGAGCTGCTGTGGCAACGTCCATGTCTTTCCACTGTCGGGTTTACTGCTTAAAAGGGATATTTCACTATTTAAAAAACAAAACAAAACAACTTCAGGTCATTTTATAGTAGATGATAAAAAATGACCAAAGGTTTTTTTTTTTTTGTTTGTTTGTTTCTTAAGTGAAATATCCCTTTAAGACGTACAGTGATTTTTTTTTATTTGTTTAGAGTCTACAAATATCCCTTTAAGACGTGTACAGATGTCCTATGAAGACACAAAACATCAACAAAGAGAAATACATCCACCAAATCTACCAGCTTTTTTCACTTCTGTGAATTGTCTGTCTTTCTGTCTGTCTGCCTGCCAGAGGTCTCACCACCGTAGATGGAAGTCCATATTTCACCAACTATCTTAACATTGTGTTCCAACTCTACGTGTTGGTGACCACGGCCAACAGCCCTGATGTCATGTATGTATAATACCCTAACCCTATACCCATACCCTACCCTCCACCTGCAGACCTACATCCAGTATAAACTGAGCTCTATGTGCTGCTGGTGACCACCGGGTGGCATCTCTGTTGGATCACAAATGACAGATGTTTTTTCTACATTTTTTGCATGGATCAATAGTGTCACCTCAGCATTTGATCCAAAGGTAATGACACAATCCTAGGGTAGCTTTGTATGATCAGATTTAAAGTACTGTATTGTCCAGAATATAAGACAACCCTGGTTATAAGACGACCCCCCTCCCCTTTTCAAAACTCATTTGTATAAAAAGAACATTGAATGTCAAATAATAATGGTCCCCAGATATAAGATGACTCCATTTTTAGGATCTTTCCATTGGGAAAAAACAGTGTCTTATATTCAGGCCAGTAGGGTATTATAACTGTTAACAGTGTGGTACAGTAGTGTGGTTTCTCCTCTAACAGTGTGAGGCTGTAGTGTGGTTTGTCCTTTAACTGTGTGGTGTGGTAGTGTGGTTTCTCTAACTGTGGTACCGTAGTGTGGTACAGTAACTCAGTGTCTCCATTAACTATGGTACAGTAATGTGGTTTCTTCTCTAACAGTGTGGTACAGTAACATGGTTTCTCCTCTAACAGTTCAGTATGGTACAGTATAGTATGGTACAGGAGCGTGGTTTCTTCTCTAACTGTGCGGTACAGCAACGTGGTTTCTCTAACAATGTGGTACAGTAGTGTGATTTCTCCTCTAACAGTGTGGTACAGTAGTGTGATACAGTAGTGTGGTTTCTCCACTGTGGTACAGTAGTGTGGTTAAGTAACATGGTGTCTCCTCTAACAGTGTGGTACAGTATAGTGAGGTACAGTAACTTGGTTTCTCTACAGGATGCCAGCGTACAACCACAGCTCATTCTTTGCTGTGTTCTTCATCCTCTACATCCTCATAAACACCTACATCTTCATGTCCATCTTCCTGGCAGTGGTCTACAACAACTACAAAAAGTACCTGAAGGTACCTGTCTGTCTGTCTGTCTGTCTGTCTGTCTGTCTACTTTTTGGGCTATATCGATGTACACTTGTTACATGACCAGAAATGCTTACTAATGAATAGTTGGTACATTTAATTTGCTAGATAGTTCTGGATGTAAATACCGGTAGTGATATCGGGCACTGAGTTGATGGGTTAATGCACTTGCATTTGCATTGAAATTCCGACAGGGAGTGAATCTGCAGTTGTGACTGCAATGGGAAGTTCATTCCATAGTTTAGATTGGGAGTGAGCCTACAGTTCTGAGTGCAATGGCAAGTTAATTCCATAGTTTTGGGGCCAGGAGGGAAAAGAGTTTGGGACACCTGAAGATTTGGCCAGCAGCTTTTAACGAGGGTTAACACACACATACACAAATACTTATGGGCTATAAGAAAGTGATTGATAAAAGCTGTTCAATTCATGTTCAGTTCATGTAAGTTTGTCTCGTTAGGCCAATGAAATCGTCTTACATTTTACAATGAATTCTTGTATTACCTCATTTGTGTAATAATAATGATGATAATAACGTCAGTATCATCGTTGGCCACCAGGAAGAGGTACGGCAGCTGGTCAGGGCCAAAAGACACAAGATGGTGCGTGCATTTGCCGTGCTGCAGGAGGGGGCGGAGCCCGGCGTTAGCCACGCCTCCTGGAACCAGCTGGTCTGTCGCGTCCAGCCAGACATTAGCTCCGCCCACCGCGAGCTGCTGTGGAGCGTCTCGGATCCCGAACGCACCGGACACACAGGTGAGACAAAAACAAAACAAAACAAAAAAACGCCCCATTCCTTCTAAACTCCACCCACTCTGTCCAAACCGCTCCCACCCTGTCTAAACTTCTCCCACTCTGTCTAAACCCCTCTCCCTTATGTCCAAACTTCTCCCACTCTGTCTAACCCGTCTGTTTGGGCTGTTCTCAATATGTTCTGTAGAACATATTGAAGTGATGTGTTGTTTATGGTGGGGTCAAATCAGATGAAAGTCTCTCACTCTCTCTCTCTAATGTAAGGTGAATGTCTCTTTCTCTCAGGTAAGCTAGCGTTCGTAGCGTTAGCAGACCTGCTCAACATTCAGGTGATCACCATGAAGTCGAGGCCACACCCCCTCCTGATCAGATGCCCCACCCTCTACCAGGCCACGCTCAGCCGACTGCTCCGGCGAATCGTACGCCACAGGTACGAGCCAATCAGCTCAGACCTAGACCTGTACGAGCCAATCAGCTCAGACCTAGACCTGTACTAGGCAATTATCTCGGACCTCCTCATGTCAGTGAATCTTAAGTAAATGCAATAAAAAAAAAATAATAATAATTCTTAATGTATTTGTGTGTGTGCGTGTGTGTGCGTGTGTGTGCACAGGGGCTTTACGATCCTCTATGATGTCATCATATTGATCAACGCCGTCTTCATCGGATTGGACGAGGAGAACCCGGTGGTGGGCGTGTCCGAGTGGGTCTTCCTGTCTCTCTACATCCTGGAGATCGTCCTCAAACTGTATACCTTTGAACCGCGAGCCTTCTACTCACGACACAACTTCTGGAACTGGTAATGACCTAATTATGACTTTTTACGTGATCTAGTCTGGGATGTGCAGAGTGACATCCAGGGTGTTTTACAGACAGGAGAAGAGTGTTTGATGTGTGGAGCACTGTTCAGGGTGTTTTAGAAAAGGGAGAAGAGTCTGGGACGTATCGAGCGTCGTCCAGTGTGTTTAGAGAAGGGAAAAGAAGAGTCTGGGACGTACTGTATGAAGTGTCATCCAGTGTGCTTAGAGAAGGAGGAAGAGTCTGGGACGTATGGAGCGTCGTTCAGTGTGTTTAGAAAAGGTTTGTTTAGGGGATTATCTATATCTATATTTATCTACCTCTCTGTAACTGACAGATCTACCTCTCTGTAACTGACAGATAACCTCTGTAACTGACAGGTTCGACACCCTCATCGTGGTCTCAGCTCTCATCGCTACCATCGCAAACGCAGCCTTGAAACATGGTGAGGTTATTAAGAATTATCTTTGTTTTTGAGGAGGCAAACAGACAAGTTGCTTGTCTACATATGGCCTAAATTTTCCATTCATTGTAATAGTACTGATGGTAGTGATTGCAATTTAAATTGCAGCAAGCCAGTCCAGTGTGTCATTGTCTAAGTCAATTAAGCCCTGATCACCATTTGGTGGTCGGTATACGGGGCAGTTGGTCTGCACGTGTTCAACAGTCTGTGAGGTCTCCCCACATTCGCAGTGGGCACTGTCTGCGAGCCCCCATTTCTGCATTACTTGCGGGGGAGGCCTCCACGTGGCCTCCCCCGCAAGTAGCTAAAGAGTAGTTGCAAGGTTGCATGCCATTTATGCGAAACTAATGTCTTTACAACGTCCACCGACCACAACTCTTCCACCTTTGATCAATTGTCTGTTAAACTGATAACTGAGTGGGGTAAACCTATCATTGTTCTGTGAAAAGATTTGGAACTAAAAAAAAAACAGTATAGCTAGTATAGCATAGGAGGTGCTTGCATCCTTCAAAAATGATGAATGTGTGAAGTGAGAAGCACAATATTTATTATACATCATTACAGTCTGGCCAATCACGGTTTGCGACCTCACTCCTCACTTGTGTTCACTGTTCACTCAACGTTGTGTTAGTGTTCACACAAACATTCAGAAGTAGTCATGGCGGTGTAGCGTCCTCCCAGTTGGTGACTATTAACCTCACTGTATAAACTTGTCTGTCTGTCTGTCTGTCTGTCTGTCTGTCTGTCTGTCTGTCTCTCAGCTGGTGGAGGGTACTCCGAGAGAGAAATTCTGGACATCATCTTCATCCTCAGAGTTCTGCGTCTGGTCAGAGTAGTGGACAATGTCAAGAGGTATTTAAATACTATATATTACTTTACTGTTTGTTAATTAATATTTATGGTTATTTATGACATGAAGCTTGAAGGTGAATGGGTGTAATGTTCCAATGCATGTGTGTTCTATGTGTGTTCTGACTCAGGTTCAAGATGATCATCAACACTCTGATAAAGATCGGTCCCACCATCCTGACGTTTGGACAACTCATCCTGGTCTGAGTACTGTCTTAGGGGTGTTTTTCTTTTGGGGGGGGGGGTTCACACTGGCACTGTCTGATTCGTTTAAAACAAACCGTGGTCCGCTTACCCCTTTGGTTTGTTTGATGTGAACGCGCAAACTCAGATCAAAGAAACAAACCATGATCCGCCAAAGAATGCCGTGCTCGGTTTGTTTCCAAACAGGGCTGTCTTACATGTATTATACTACACATATTCAAGGGATAGTGATTGTGCAGGTCATAACTGTTCATAAATATATTCTCTCTCTCTCTCTCTCTCTCTCTCTCTTTCTCTCTCTCTCTCTCTCTCTCTCTCTCTCTCTCTCTCTCTCTCTCTCTCTCTCTCCCTCTCTTTCTGGGTGTCATTCCCCTCCTCTCCACTAGGTGGTGTACTACATATTCTCTATGGTTGGCATGGAGTTGTTTAAAGGGAAGGTTCGCTATGTGTCAGACTCCAGCGATCCCACAGTGGCATCGTACTGCGGTATAGATCTGCTTTTCTTTCCTATTAGTCTCTGCACTCACTCAGGAATCTTTTCCACCTTTTGGTTTGCAGTCCAGGCTTGGCTCCCTGACTATAGTCCACCTGTGACCACATTGCTCATGCATACTGCTGTCCACATCCATTCTAATGGCAGACTAAAACACTGAATACTCCAAATCTAGAATACTCTCCATGGTACTTTATCCATGGTATGGATAGAAGGTATGGGTCCTGTAACGTTTGAGCCTGCTAGCATTGACATTATATTTATATAATGTCAATGCTTTTACTGTACGTAATGTTCTTCTGGAGGTTTAATGTATTGATACCTTTGATAACGTATTAAATGTATATATCGAAGTTTGTTTCTACATACATTTAAACAAATATTTTAGATAACATTCTTCTGGAAGGTTAATGTTATTAACATAAGGTATTAAAGCTGCATATTGAGTAATATCTCTGCATATGTTTTAGGCAACATTCTCCTGGAAGGTTCTGCATTTTCCAAACTGAAATACTGTAAGAACAACTTCAACAACGTGGTTGCCTCATTCATCCTGCTGCTGGAGCTCACCGTGGTCAACCAATGGCATGATATCCTTTAATATGCTCAGCCAATGACGTCGTAGTCTTTAACCCTGGAACACTCAACATGAGTGATTTTCACCCGGACAATTATATTTTCTCACTCTTCATAATGTTGCTGGTATCTGAGGTGACATCATAATGTTGCTGGTATCGGATGTGGGTGGGTCTTTCAGTAGCTTCATGATGCTCAGTGATATCATAATGTTGCTGGTATCTGAGGTGGGCGGGTCTTTCAGTAGCTTCATGATGCTCAGTGACATAATAATGTTGCTGATGTCTGAGGTGGGCGGGTCTTTCAGTAGCTTCATGATGCTCAGTGACATCATAATGTTGCTGATATCTGAGGTGGGCGGGTCTTTCAGTAGCTTCATGATGCTCAGTGACATCATAATGTTGCTGATGTCTGAGGTGGGTGGGTCTTTCAGTAGCTTCATGATGCTCAATGACATCATAATGTAGCTGATATCTGAGGTGGGGAGGTCTTTCAGTACCTTCATGATGTGCAGTGATATAATGTTGCTGATATCTGAGGTGGGCGGGTCTTTCAGTACCTTCATGATGCGCAGTGATATCATAATGTTGCTGTTGTCCCATTCACCCAGTTGTTTCTGTCCTTTGTGGGTGTCACCTGTGCTCTGATTGGTTGTTTGTGTCCTTAATGGGAGTGGCCACTGCTGACAGGCGGTTTCATAGCTGTCACTCATCCGGCAGCGGTGATCTTCTTCATCCTGTTCCACATCATTGTTGTCATCATCATCATCAAGTATGACATCATCACAACATCTATGACATCGCCACACTTTCTATCACATCATCCCACTTCCTATAAGATCTTCACAACACCTATGACATCATCACAACGCCTATGACATCTTCAACAGACCATATTTATACAAAACATATACATATTGTTTACTTATACTGTTGATACTTCAATATGTTAGAGGAACGTTATTGATGTTATGTATATATGTATATATATTTGTACATATACTGTATATTGATGCATACATTTGTGTATATTTTAATATCTTCATAGCCTTTGTGTTAGAAGTGTTCTGTACATGCATGTATTCATATATTTGTGTATATTTCAGTATCTTTATAGCCTTTGTGTTGGAAGTGTTCTTCGTTGAATACACTCTAGAGAAGAGTGACCTTCAGACAACCCTGGAGAAGAAAATAGAAGAGTTACAACTGGGAGTGGATCAGTATGTACGCACGCACGCACATATGGAGGCATTGTCTTCAGTGTACAGGGTTTGATGAAGGTCTAGTAAGGCCAGACCTTAATCTTTTGTCCCCTGTTAAAAAAGTCTATTTTTCAAACATTGCATTTATACAATATATTATGTTGTTATTATGTTCCACCAGGAACACTCTTGCTGCCAGAATAGTTTAATTTTTGTAGTTAGCTGCCGCCAGTGATTTCCAATGTTGGACTAATGTTTCAAAGTGCCACCCTGTTAAACATCCTGTTACACATTATCACAATGGACTCCGTTAATATAATGTTTTAATACAGAATGAGACCATAATCCACATGGATGATATCAGTTATCATCCATAACAGCAATTCATGATATCACACCCCTTATTAACATACATTGGCACATTTACAAATCTTTGCATATGTTTGCATATATTCCTCCAGGCATATATTTACATGTATATATTTGCGTATGTTCCTCCAGAACATAGAAGCTAGATAAGGTTTATTTACATATTTGCATGTGTCCCTCCAGGGAGAAGCTTGAAGGAGCTCTGGTTGACTCCATGGAATCAGAGTCAGACGACAACGTCATAGAAGACTCAGAATCCAAAAATAAATCCTCTCTGCGCTTCAAGATCGCTTCACAGCGTAAGAACACTTCCTTTAACACCTCTTCACAATAAGAGTTTTTAACATCCTTTAACACTTTCACAATAAGAGTTATAAACCAGGGTAATGTTTTCAGTTTCCAGGCTTGATAATAACAACATGCATCCCTCAGCTCAGTCCACATGCCAAGTTCTGCCAACTATTCCAGTGTGATCCCAAATCACATGTCAGTCTAGCGTAGGATAGTACTGATTGGTCCATCTATAGTACACTTCTATAGGATAGCAGTGATGCAGAGTACTGATTGTTCGATCCTCAGGCTATAGTTAGAGTACTATAAATAGGGATGGTAGCTTTGATCTCGCGTCTCGCACTGGCTGGAGCTCTGCAAGTTCCAAACATAGGCCTACATAATTAACCACTGCATCACAGCACAGCCTATTTTCTTATAATGTACATTAACTAAAGCGAGTTATATAACAAATCATTGTTCACTAGAGTGACGAGAGGTCTGTTAATGCATTAAAACATCCTAAAATGCCGTAAAATTTAACTGCAAACATGCGATCTGCTATCGATGGAGCTGGCTGGCCAGAGTGGTTTGTTTGGAACTTGAATTCCATGTGCGCTTTTCAGCCGTCGTCACATGCGCTTTTCAATCAATCAATCAATCAATCAATCAATCTATTTTATTATTATTATTATTTTTTATTATTATTTATTATTTTATTTAGCTCACAACCGTATTCCACGGTTTGGAGCACAGAGTCAAAAGTATACAATACATAAGTATACAGTTCATTTGCATATTTACTAACAAATTATATTTATTTGTTAGTAAATATTTGTTAGTAAATATATTTATTAACAAAGGGAGAACATTTTTTTAAAAAGGCACCCAGTTTATAAATTACTTTTTGTTTTCTAGAATTCAACAATAAGGTGAATTTAGACAGTACTGTACATGGTTGGCCGCTTCAAAAAATAAATTGGCAAATGCTTTTGTCTAAGAGCCATAATCGTTACATTCTTACATTCCATCAAGACGTGATACTCATCTCCAATTTTGTTTTCATTACATAGGTTGCAGATCCTCTGGCTTCTTTCCAATCCTTTATATCTACCAATGACCTTTGGGATTCTGGTGTTGTTCAGCCTGAAATTACAGATAGCCTGCCTATATTTATGATTTTCTAATAGAAGATATTTTTCTAACTTTAATTCTTGTTTATTGTCTCCACCGAAGGTGGTGACTATAAAACGCCCTCTGTCCGTGCGCGTAGCCCGTATGTGCCCTCGTTGTCTCCACGTAGCCCGTCTGTGCCCTCGATCTGTCCGTCCTCCCTATGACGTCATGATGACATCATGATGACTAAGATACGTTTATATACAGTATGTCACAAAAGTAAGTACACCCCTTGCATTTTTTCAAATATTTATTGATAGATCTTCCTGGGAAAACTTTGACGAAATGACACTTCAGTACAACATAAAGTAGCCACTGTACAGCTTGGAAAATGCTGTAAATTTCATTTTTTCATCAAAATAACTGAAACACAGCCATTAATGTCTAAACTGATGGCAACAAAAGTAAGTACACCCTTCAGTGAAAGTGTCCAAATTGGGCCTAAGTCGCCCAAGTAGACATTTTTCCTCTCCAGTTCCATGTGACTTGTTAATGTTAACACAGTCTCAGGTGTGAGAGGTGAGCAGGTGTGTTAAATTTGGTAATATCGCCCCCTACATCTCACAATGGTCACTGGAAGTTCAACATGGCACCTCATGGCAAAAAAGCTCTCTGAGGATCCGAAAAAATGATTGTTGCTCTAGATAACATGGGCCTCGGCTATAAGAACATTGCCACCATCCTGAATTTAAGCTGCAGCACCATGGCCAAGGGCATACAGCAGTTTAAGAGGACAGAATCCACTCAGAACAGGCTTCAAGATGGTTGACCAAAGAAGTTGAGTGCACATTCTCAGCATCAAATCCACAGGGAGACGTAGGGAAATAGTCGTCAAAGTTCTGTCAGCATTGCTACAGAGGTTGGAAGGGTTTGGGGGGTCACCCTGTCAGTGCTCAGACAATACGCCACATGCTGCATCAACTTGGCCTCTATGGCTGTAATCCCAGAAGAAAGGCTCTTCTCATGATGATGCACAAGAAAGCCCTCAAAATGTTTGTTAGCCTCATCAGACCACAGGACTTGGTTCCAGTAATCCATATGCTTAGTCTCCTTGTCCTCAGCAAACTGTTGGGGGGCTTTCTTGTGCATCATTATGAGAAGAGCCTTTCTTCTCGGACATTGAGGCCAAGTTGATGCAGCATGTGGCGTATTGTCTGAGCACTGACAGGGTGACCCCCCACCCTTCCAACCTCTGTAGCAATGCTTACAGAACTTCTATGACCATTTCCGGATGTCTCCCTGTGGATTTGATGCTGAGAATGTGGACTCAACATCTTTGGTCAACCATGGCGAGGCCTGTTCTGAGTGGATCCTGTCCTCTTAAACTGCTGTATGCCCTTGGCCATGGTGCTGCAGCTTAAATTCAGGATGGTGGCAATGTTCTTATAGCCGAGGCCCATGTTATCTAGAGCAACAATCATTTTTTCGGATCCTCAGAGAGTTTTTTTGCCATGAGGTGCCATGTTGAACTTCCAGTGACCATTGTGAGATGTAGGGGGCGATATTACCAAATTTAACACACCTGCTCACCTCTCACACCTGAGACTGTGTTAACATTAACAAATCACATGGAACTGGGGAGGAAAAATGTCTACTTGGGCGACTTAGGCCCAATTTGGACACTTTCACTGAAGGGTGTACTTACTTTTGTTGCCATCAGTTTAGACATTAATGGCTGTGTTTCAGTTATTTTGATGAAAAAATGAAATTCACAGCATTTTCCAAGCTGTACAGTGGCTACTTTATATTGTACTGAAGTGTCATTTCGCCAAAGTTTTCCCAGGAATATATATCAATAAATATTTGAAAAAATGCAAGGGGTGTACTTACTTTTGTGACATACTGTATAGTCATGAGCAGGGGTGAAAGTGAGCCGGGTCCCACCAGGTCTGAGACCCGGTAAAAGATTTCACGCCGGGTCCCGCCGGGTCTAATAAAATATTACGTTAAATAACCTGTCACTGCACGGAGAGAAGTCTCCTCTTGTCGGTTAGCAGCACAGCCAGAGCCACAGAGACAGAGTATAGACAGAGTTACGCAAACTCCGTCTATAGCCTACAGTATAGATAGAATTATGCAAACTCCGTTCACTTCATGGGGTCAGTCCAATGGAGGCTCTTCTACATAGACTTCTATTTAGAATAGCAACAGCAAATAGGGACAAGTCCTGAAGCTGACATAGAAAGAAATGCTGTGGGCTCGGGCAACAGCCCGGCTACTGGTGTTATTCTTTCTCAACCAATTTTAGTGCTACCTTTCACACAAATCACAACATAAACAATGTATTTCCAACTCCACGTTGTCCCTATTCAGGCTGCATGAACAGCGCTCAAGCGCTCAGTTTCTTACCCCGCAATGTCGCAAAAGACCCCCGAGGGGGGATAGCCTGCTCCTGGCTGGTTGATGATGATGAAGATGACGGAGACATTCTCGTAAACAACCAACCTCTCTTCAAAATGTCCAAGAAGAAAACGACATTAAGTCATTATTTTGGTGTTCTCTGGACCAAAGTGCTTCTAAATTGTAACCGCGTGTTTTTGTCAGTTTTGCGATGCAAAATGATGATGTTGTTAATTATCCCTCCACAGTCACTGCCAGACTGCCAGTGCGCAGTGTTGCCAACTGCAAAAATCCAAAATGCACTAGTGGCATTCCCGAAATGCGTTAGATTAGATTAGAAGTTGTAAGGAGGATGCGCCAGGTTGGCAATACTAACTCTGTGGTGCACAGACATCCGTATTATAGCGGATACGGAAACCCACGTTCGTTTCCCTATAGTAAGGCATCTGTGCAAACCGGATATAGTAGGCGGGCTTTCTACTACTAGAGCCCTGGAAAACAGAGTGCCATCAGTAATAAAACCCACACGTTTGTCACAGGGAGGGAATGCACTGCTTAAAAGGTCAAAACAAGTAAACAACTAAAACAAAATGGCTTTGCAACAAAGTGTAACAAAGTTTTTCAAGAGGAAGGGGGAAAGAGCTGAAAATGTCACTGAACCAAAACTCAAAAAAACGATTGTCATATTAGACAGTGACACAGAGAGTGAAGGTGGGGAGGAGAACCCACTTACAGAGGAACCAGCAGCAAGCACAGGTAATCAGTGTTAGTAGCCTAGTGCTTTCACTGTTTCACTGGGGGGACGCCTCTTAAAGGGGAATTCCACCCATTTTATTTTTCTGAGAGTGTACAAATATTATATATATTATATATATATTATTCTCCCTTTTCTAATTGTGTGTGGTTGAAATAATGCTGTTTTGCAGTAGTTTGTAACAAAATAAGATCTTAAATGAAACCTATTTCTTGTGTAGCGTAATGTACAAATACAAAACAGTTTAATCATGCTGAAATGGAGTATAGGTAACCTAATGCAGGTGTAAGGCAGACCTGCTGTGTTTTATATTATGTTCCAGGTTAGGTTAGGTTAGGTTACTGTGCCACAAAAAGGCATTTTCCTATGCATTTTAGGGACACTGTGGAGTTTGAACCTCCAAAAATTTTTTCGGCCGCGCCGCGAAGCCCGGCAAAAATTTTGAACGCAAAAAAAATTTTGAACGCAAAAAGTTCTGAACGCATCACACGATGCTGTTTCCTATAGACCCGGCAAAAACTTCACACCACTTTCACCCCTGGTCATGAGTATTGTCTCATTACACTCACAATAAACTTGCAATGTGCACACATTCAAACCTGAGCCCGGACGGTGGAGACCTGTGCCCCGTAGGGGCACAACCCTTGTATTCAATATAAGTATCACATGATGTCATACTATTAAGTTCACTTTTCCACTTTTGCATAAACTGGTCTTTTAACTTTTGTCTTTCAACAGTTTCAGCCATTCAACATTTTTACATTTCTGGGTCAGCCAAATGTAAGACAAGCCACAGTCATCCAGTACTGTATATTCTTTACATGAGCAACCCAAGGTGACACATGGGTGTCTGTGATGAACAAGTTAAGCAGACAGTCGTACATTATTCGGCTCAGTTTACCCTCTTTTCCTTCAAGCAGACGGGCCCAGTAGCCAATTATCCTCTTTTTAACAGCAATATTGATTCAGCCGTCGTCACGTGCGCTTTTCAGCCAATAGCCGTCTCTGTTCAGTCGTAGCATTGGGAGTCAACAGGAGTGTCGCTACGCTCCCTAATTATAGTACTCTAGTTATAGTTTAGTACTAATCGGTCTGTCCCTCCAGCCTATAGGATAGTAGTGATGCAGTGCACTGATTGGTCTGTCCCTCCAGGCTATAGGACGGTAGATGCTCTGCTCCAGAGGATGTTTGAAGCTGACCTCCGGCCGGACGACTTTGACCTTGAGGACGATGAATCCACCATGAACTTCTCCAACCCTGTCTTCAGCTCTATATAGAGATTTCAGATTTGTATTGTTGAATTATTTCTAAAATATTAGCACAAGCTAATATTGTGTGTGTGTGTGTGTGTGTGTGTGTGCGTGCGTGGGTGCGTGCGTGCGTGCGTGCGTGCGTGCACACATGAGTCAGCAATCCAATATCATTCCATATTGTCTTATGGTTGCACTTCAAACTGCAAATTAAACGTATTTGTTGATTTAAACAATATGAACGTAATCTGAAGTAGCCTATTTGTACGTTAAATATGAACATATTCTGATGTGTTTGTACTCATAAGATGAACATATATATTTTCTACATGGTTTATATGAAGGGAAATGCACAGCTGAATAAAAAGTGAGCATCCATGAGACTTGTTTGTCGTCAATATAATTCATTATAATTATTATAGTTATATAATCCTTTACCAGACCACAAATGCAGCATTTACAATGGTCTGTAAAACAACTGTCCTTTACCAGACCGTGAATGCAGCATTTACTACATGGTGGAAAAAAATGCTAAACCTACGGATGGCTGCGATTCAAATTTTGTCTACCGTACTATGATTTGCTGCTTCTGACTTTACAGAATTGAATATTTGTACATCTCTAAATGTGAATGAATATTTTTTTTTTTATTAAAAGAAATGGAGAATTACAGTTCAAGTCACGTACAATTACAAAAAGTAGGTTACAACAAATCAGGAAAAACTGACTGGACACTAGTTACGAATTCACATGTTGGATGTACAATAGGGTACACCTTGTTCATTTCAACAAGACATTTAGAGACGTACAAAATAATTACTTCGGTGAAGCCAGAAGCAGACATAGAAATCATTTGGAGGTAAAAGGGAAAAGAGAAATAAAAGAAGGAAAGGGGGTGGGTGAGGGAATTATATTTTATGTTTTATTTTACAGAGGCCGGTTTCGAATGGCAGCCGTCCACATGGTGCCCTTTGAGTGGTTTTTGAAGGAGTCAAGGGATTCACATGTCTTAAGACTGTTGGTAAGGCGTTCCACATGTTGGTGGCATAGGATTGATATTTGATGTGATAGTTGATGTGGTTTCATTAAAGGTGAAACGGCTCCACCTGGTAGCTGACTGCTGTCATTGCTCCTTCAGAACGTGTGTCAACTCACACCAGTCAGCAACCGGTCTGCACTTGGAGGATTTCACAATGAATAAAGGTGTTATACAGGCCTACGGTCAAACAAACAGTGGAGCATTTTTGATAAGGATCCTCGCAGGCGTTTCTCAGCTATCAGCTGAACTGGCATAGTAACCAAATGAGCCCTTGTGAACCCCATGAATGAATGAATTAATGGATTATTTTGTTGATGCAGTCACCCCTCATACTAGTACAGGGGTCGGCAACCCAAGATGTTGAAAGAGCCATTTTCGACCCAAAATTAAATTCAAAATCTGTCTGGAGCCGCATTTTATTTTTTATTTTTTCCTGAGTGTGCAAATGTGAACCAAATGGACCCTGGCGGGTCCATTTGGTTCCATTTGCACACTCTCAGAAAAAAGGTCCTCAAAGAAAAATCATTAACATGGTGAAACACAACCTTTCTTCAGAAATGGAGTTTAAAAAAAAAAGTGTTTTACAGAACTCCATTTCTAGTCCACACAACATCTCTAAGGTATATTAATGACATCGTAAACTGAGTAAACCTTTGAAAATGGGTGGTTCAGATTGAAAGCTCCACCTAACTACTGGGCTTTTTTGACATGGCCAAGTGCTACTTTAACTGGCAACTGTCAGACAGCGCAACGTGTTTTGGGTAACTGAAATGTTTATATTATTTTGTGTGTATGTAATAATGCTACAGCCACTGAGCCACTAGAGCTGTGTTGTAGAGCCCAGTGTGTATGTAATAATGCTACATCCAGGGAGCCACTAGGGCTGTGTTGTAGAGCCGCATGCGGCTCCTGAGCCGCAGGTTGCTGACCCCTGTACTAGGATCACTGACACTGTACGCAGTGACAGTGGTGGACTGGGCAAAAAAAACGGCCCGGACATTTTTTGCGTGATTTGGCCTAGACCGGCCCACAACAACCAGTGCGTGATGGACTAGCTGGTATAGGTGGTAATGGTAACCAGATGTAACTCTTTGAGAGCGTAAACATGAAACTAAATGGACCCTTGCGGGTCCATTTAGTTTCATGTTAACACTGTCAAGAGTTAAGATATTCATCTAAATTGGCCAAAGTCTAATTAGAAAATGTAGAAGATTAATGGTCACACACACACACACACACACACACACACACACACACACACACACACACACACACACACACACACACACACACACACACACACACACACACACACACACACACACACACACACACACACTTTTGTGTTCAGTGAGTGAGAGTTGAGAGTTTGGCAACTTTAGCAACAGTGTAGCTGTAGGCTTGCTATAATCCTCCGGTAACATTCATGTACAGTATGTATGTATCCTGGTGCAGGAGGATTAGCTAGGCTACTTTACACATAGAATACATTGCATTTAGACGTAATCATGTCGCTACTTTCATCCTCCTGTAACAAACAAACTAATGTTTACTATGCAAATACCTGAGAGAGAGACATAGGGTTATTACACCGAGAGAGAGCGAGCAAGAGAGGAGGGGTTGACAGACAGCCAGAGGGGCGGGGCTCAACAGGGCGGTGTGTTTTCACAGAGAAAAAGTTTTCTTTTCCTCCAACATTTCTCTCTCTGTCGCTCTGTCTCTCTCTAAACATCAGAACTTTCTAGTGAATACCAGATACATCACTTTAACCATCTGTCTGTTTAGTAACTAACAATCTGATCCCGAGGAGGGACTCGAGCCATCTCTCTCTCTGTCTCTCCCTCTCTCTGAACATCTATCCGAACTTCATACTGAAGCATCAGAACCGCTAGTCCAAAGGAAGGCCGAACACCGAGGAAGGACTCGAACCGCCGCCGCAGAACCACCAGGATAGTCCAGGTACACAACGGTGTGCGTGTGTGTGTGTGTGTGTGTGTGTGTGTGTGTGTGTGTGTGTGTGTGTGTGTGTGTGCGTGCGCGCGCGCGTGCGTCACTATGTCGCCTGCCCTTCACTGTCTTGCCCAAAATTTGGGCTACCACATATTGTAGTCATAATTCTTCTTCTTGTTTTACTGCTACAGTAACTTATTTTCAGTTCCTCCCACAGTTTTAATCCATTTGTCAAATGGACCAGAAAAAACGGGAATGCTTGGTATTTTGCTTAAGAGAATGGTCGTATCGTTTAAATGATATTAATTTATTTGTGCATTACACTAAGTCATTGACATGAATGGGAAAATGCAAAAAGTATTTTGTCCGTGAGGAGACCGCAAGGGGCTAAATCAACGCAGGGCCAAAAAGCAATTCCATCTTCCTCCATAAGGGGCGCTGCAAATGCAAGAAATGTTGCAGAACAATGAGTTTTTAGGTGATAAATCTCCGAATTACTTCCATATGATCACATGCAGCGACCTGACAGTGTAATTGGCCAGTATAGTTAGTAGGAGGAGCCTATTATTATTATGTAGGCTACTAGACTACAGCAACCACAGTTTCTTTTTTCTCTCTCTCTCAAAATTGTGTTTTTTTTAGTTATTGTGAACCAGCAAGCACCTACTATGTAAGACAGGCAGAATGTATGTTTGTTTTGTCACACATTCTTTGTGCGTCACACACTCCGTATTTGGGTATGCTGCTGACTCCATATTTGGACATGGTTTTATTGAAATTTACGAGCTGCGTTCCCTTGCCGCCCAAGTAAGACGGGCTTGCATGTTTCATGGGGCTTGTAGTGATTTGGGTGTTTTGGAAAACTGGTCCCACTAGTAACAACATGCATATGCACACACTGGCTTTTCTCCTAAAGCCCCAAACTGAAACAAGGGTTTTGACACCATGGGGCTGACCGGGCACAGGGATAAACTCCTTACATTTTACCAATTTGGGAAGAGTAATATTGTTACACTCCTTTTGCTGGAAAAGTTAATAATATTTCAGTAATATGTAATGTCATTTGTTATTGCCCAACACTGCTAATGTTATTATCATCATCCAGGTAACATCATGTCGGGCGTCGCCTCCACTCTGGCCAAGAAAAGAGCTCTGGCCGCCGGGTTTGGATCCAACACCAAGGCGGTGAAGTATCTGAACCAGGACTTCTATGCTTTGAGGGACCAGGCCAGGGGTTGTGGACAGCTGTTCACAGACCCCACGTTCCCCGCAGTCACAGAGAGCCTGGGCTTTAAGGAGCTGGGCAGGGGGTCCTACAAGACCCGCGGAGTGGAGTGGAAAAGACCCACGGTAAGATCTACCATGAAATATACTGTATGGTTCATAAACTACTGGTATATACTAGATCTGTGCTTCAAAGAGCTGGGCAGAGGGTCCTACAAGACCCGGGGAGTCCCATGGTACGATTATGTACTAGATCTAACCTGGGAAACAAGAGTTTGGAAAATTAACTTTGGGAATCATTTTTACCATCTTAATGATACCAAGTGGTGTTGTATCTGATGTAATTTTAATTGTTGATTAGTCACCTTTACAACAAGGTATGGCTTGTAGAGATCAGACATTCCTGGAATGAGTAACACTGCTAAGTGTGTGGGTTGTACCCTCAAAAATCTTCTCAAAATGGCAAACGGCTGGTATTCAACCCTTGCTTTGAGGGCGTAACCCAACTTGGGGTTAAGTTGTGAAATGGTACCAGGGCTGACTCTGTATGCTGGAACACCAGCTTCCACCTGCTCTATTGCACGACCTTATTCTGAAGGGAACGTGGCATCTTTATTTCCACCAGTGATGCTGCTGCTTGGATCATAAACAAAGTAAGAAAGTGACAGGACCCATGTACCTGTGACTGAGTGGCACACACCTGCCAGCACTTTGCTGTAAGTTCAAAACAACAGTGAATGCCAACAGAATTCCAACAAAATGAAAACTTTCATTCTGGCAATTTTGGGGGGATTTCAACCCTCATGTTTAGCAGTGTTACTCATTCCAGGAATATCTGATCTCTACACACCACACCTTATTCTAAAGATGACGACTCCACGATTAAAGTGATATAAGATACAATGAAAATTGGTATTATTAAAAAATCCCAAAGTTAGATTTCTGAACTTTTGTGGCCCAGTCTATTATAAAATATACAGATTATTTTTATTTTACTTCAAGGTTTGCGAATGTCACTGCTTTCCTTTCCTTCCACTTCATGCTTGGAACACAGCATTTGCATTGAATTGAATGCATGTGTTATCTACACTATCTTGGTTGCTGCAGGTTTTGCACCGAAAATAGCTGTTTTCCACTCTCTTTTGTCTAAAAGTGCCCCCTCTCTCTCTTCTTACTGGATTTCAGCCCCTGCCAATCTACTACACTGTGTGAACGTCCCTGTGTGTTAGATTAGAGTTATGTAACATCATGATTTGAGGGCGGGGTATGTTTAAATCACAGCCTGTTCAGTGTGACTCAGTCTGCATCAAACACACTGGAAATACACTCACTGCACACGCTATGGTCCAGAAACGCCTTTTGGTGTTTAAGCATTATGTTGTACTTTAGTTATTCGAAAATCAGACCTACAAGCTCATTGGCAAGCTATGGGTTGTGAAAATGATGCACATCTTTGATTCTTTTGGAGTAAACATGTTTAACTCAAATATTTGCTTCTGACGTTTCCTAGAACAACATGTTTTTAGATGGGGGTCCACAGGCCAAATTTAGACAATAGATTTTTCAGAAAAACTAGAATGTAGTGCCAGAATCTAGAATCTAGTGAAATGTGTTACAGGGATAATTCACATTTTTGTAATTGAAAAACAAATGTAGTGGTGTCAACTGTGTTTTTGACCCATCCTTTATCACATGGACCTATTTTTACGTAGAGATGTGGACACAAAGAACATAGTTCGCTGTGATAGAAGAGTCAATATTTTAGACGATAGACAATATACTACATTGTTCAGTATGCGTTGTACTATGATGTTTCTGCACAGCAGGAACAGTACAATCTCCAACACAGAGCCCTGAGGCACCCCTCAGTCCTGTCAGAGCCTTGTATGCGGTTCAGCTACATTCTGTGTGTGTGTGTGTGTGTGTGTGTGTGTGTGTGTGTGTGTGTGTGTGTGTGTGTGTGTGGATATGTGACCAAAGTTGACACACGCAGTAAGTCATTGGATTTTATTATTTTAGGTTTTCTTGTGTCATGTGAAAGCAGGGAATCACAGCTTCACACTGACATATGCCTGCTCAGAGTTGCGAAAACAGACTTGAAAGGTTTACCTCTGTGGCCTCTAACAACCAGATCTCACAGATAATGGGTGCAATTCCCGATCGCTGTGGTGTAGCCAGGTATGGTGTAAGTCCTCTCATTGGCTGCATGGCAGCAAATCAGGTCTGGGGCCCTGAGGTAGGCCCGAAAGCCTATACCACCAGGCCTGGGCCTGGGCCTACCAAATAATTATCCATAATAATTAAAACCAGCAGGGGAGTACAGTAACACTTTTAATTGGGGGGCTAGGTGATTTCTGGACCTTTTGACTTGCAGGTTTTAATTATTCTGGGTAATTATTTGGTAAACTCAGGCCCAGGGCTGGTGGTATAGGCTTTCGGCCTACCCCAAGGCCCCAGACCTGATTTGCTGCCATGCAGCCAATGAAAAGACTTACACCATACCCGGCTACACCACAGCGATTGAGAATTGCACCCAATAGCATTATGCATGGAATGGCAACCTACAGAATAGCCTGGCCTAACTTGAAATGATTTTGGCCTAGAGGGCTGGCCACACCGGTCGATTGGGTAGATCTGATTTGATCTCACCACACCAATGTGTCGTCATCCCTCACCCCTCCACTGCTGCCGTCACATCATTTGGAGCGACGCCCACACCGAAAGGTTGACTCCCACTTCTAGGCCACCGTGGCTAACGATTTAGTCCAGGCCTTCCATTTCCACGCAACATGACTGAAAATGAAAGCCTGGGTGTCAGGGCTATTATATCCCTAATCCCTAATCATGATTCATTGGAGACCTCTTTTAAGCACTGTGGATATCTGTGACCAAAGTTGACACACACAGTAAGTCATTGGAATTTATTTTAGGTTTCCTCATGTCATGTGAAAGCAGGGATTCACACTGACATATTGGCCTCTAACCTGACCAACCCCATCTCACACATAATAGAACATTATGCCAAAACCCTTAATGTACTTGGGCGTGTTTTTCATGAACTAAAAAAGTGCGTCACCGTAGCTAGTTGGGAGTTTGGGTTTTATAAGATCAACTACATTGTACACATCATAAACACATTGTGTACATTACACTTACAGTATCCAAATGTTTAAGCATATTTTTTAAGTATTAGGTACACACATATCAGACATCCTAAAATTTAACATTTACACACAGACAGTCTCTGAGCCATCTGTCCTTGTATGATCGTGTGTGCACAGCTGTGTGTGTGTGTGTGTGTGCGTTTGTGCGTGCGTGCGTGTGTGTGTGTGTGTGTGTGCGCGCACGTGTGTGTGCGTGGGTGTATTGTTCATAATCCTGGTTACATGACAGTTTTATCTACCACCATGACAACACAGTGTAAACAAACTCTTCTATGGATAGACTGGGAGATGACAGGATGCTATGGAAGACATCTGTCACTTCATAGCGTCCGTTTGTGACATCTCTTCTATGCTGGCTACGTTGGCTATAGCTCCAAGGAGAGGTTCAGGTTCAGTCTGGTAGGAAGGGGGTACACCCATCAATATGCAGTGGATTAAACCCCTTTAGCAGTATTCTATGTAAACAGTAAAGGTATCAAATGAAAGCTGAGAAGAAGAAAAAGCATTACTATGTCCCCTAACATTTTTAACTGTGTCATCAAACAATGGCATACACAGCCGTTGTTTGTTGTGCGACAGTGCGATCTATTCCCCCGGCTTTCCTAAAGCATTCTTGAGGAAGTAGAATGTTCCCATTTCTCCCCTTTTCAAGCTGTTTTCCCCCCTTTTATGCGTCTTGGAGGCCAAATGCGGACCTTTGTCTGACCGGCCCTTGGTTAGGGGACATGGAAATTAGGAAATAAAAGATGCAATACAATTAGTGATGGGAGGTTCGGTATTGGATATTGGTATTGTATGTGATGTACTGTAAGTTATTGGTATGGATGTGTATTCAGGTGCAGTGTCTGCAGTCCCTTGGTTAGGGAGAAGTATAATTTTTAAAAAATGTGTGCATGTATGTATTTGTGCATGATTTGCTATTTAGAGCTAATGTTGTGCATTTCAGCCACAACAAACGATATTAATAGTAGACTATTCTTTATTTGAAGTATATCCATCCACTATGAAATAAAATTGTCCATTAACTGTTAATAGGAGTTTGTGTAGGACAGAAAGATACACTAACAGTTGAATATAGGAGCAATTGTAACGGGTACCGGAATACGGCACCCTGGTCACAGATTTACGGTTCCTGTAAACAGGATAAAGAAGTTAGAAAGGATGGAGACAGCAAACAGTAGTAGCGTTCGTTCACCGTTTCCTCAAAGTATATATTTATTCACAATTCACAGTTACAATAAATTCCCTGACTGTAGTACTGTCCTAGTATTGTTTATATTTACCCAGCATCAATAATACTGCATTTTCTTTAATAAACAATAGTGTTCATTTCTTTTGTGTCTGTCTAGACATATTGTTTACATTCATGTTCCCATTTCTTTTGTTTTGTTCATAAAACATTAATATTCACATCCAAAACCAAAACAAAATACAATAAACCCTTTTCTTGTCATATCTTCAGTCATATTCAACACATAACCCCATTTCAACATTTCTTACACAGTTTCATTTTTATCTGAACTATTCCTTTAATTCCGTTTTTGGAGTAAATTGTGAACTGGACCATTAAGGTGCATTTTATATTTAAATGCTCTAAAGCATCAGTAGGACACAATACAAAAACAGTTGCAGGTACTAATCACCCTATTTACATATGTATAGACTTAAACCATTTCCCCAAAACCCGTTTTTAATACTATTCACTTTGCAGTGGTTTAGACTATATACAAAATAATAAACGGAGCCAGCCATTTTATAACTCAAAACGAAACAAAACATGGAGTGTGAGCCTCAGAGACACCAGACTACTGTAACAAGACGGACCATGGCGGGCGCCATCTTGGGTCTACTGTATGGTTCACATAGAGAACAATGAGAAACTTTTAAAGTACTCGTTTTGCATCTGAATGACTATACAGAACGTCCATACTACTCTCAAAACGTGCATAAACAAACGGAAACCATTTCTGTGTAGTTTGTAATGTACTACCCACCTGTAAACAGGATAAAGAAGTTAGAAGGATGGAGACAGCAAACAGTAGTAGCGTTCGTTCACCGTTTCCTCAAAGTATGGAGGAAGACGCTCGCGCATGCTTAGTAGACACTACACTGCTGGACAGAAACAGGTATACCTGCGGTCCTACACTGCCACCTATTGGCCTGTTTGTAGTGGTGTTTCGGTTTAGACAGGTAGTTACAATACAGATGGTTATAAAAAGAAAGACACAGGTAAAATAAATAAATCACAAATCTCTTGTGAGCATCACACACTCCCTGACAAATAAAAATGGCTCCTGACATTTTCAAAAACACTAAAACCTCTCTTTTTTTTCCTCGATCATCGCGGGTGGAATGTGCGTGTTGGGTGTATAAGCATACGGCATGTATGGCGTGTGAGTGTAGAACATGGGTTGTGCGAACGGCATACCAAATGGCGAGTATGGCATCAGTGTGTGTGGTATGTCGTAAGGTGCGTGTACAACGGGTGGGTACTGGAACGTTTGTCCTAACACTGAACTGACAGTAACCTGATCCTGCACTGACGGTTCACCTAGTGAATCATAAGTGAGACGCTGTCTAGGCTTCCTGTCCCGGGTTGACCTCCTGACCTCTGACTGACCCTGCTCTTCAGGTGAGGCTGCTGTTTGCGGTTGGGGACTGCGCTGAAGTATAGGGGATTGGGCTGGGGTGGTGTAGTCATCTTCCTCTTCTCCCTCAGGTTCGACTAGGACAGGTAAGTCTCCATCAGTGTCTTCTCTCTCTTCGTTCTCACTTTCTTCCGGTAGTGGTACAGGATGTGGTAAGTATTCAGGTACAGTATCATTTTCTCCTCTTGCAGGTTCTACGGCAGGATTCAGTGGATTCATGGTGAGCTGCTCATGGCTTTGCGGTCTTTCCTCTGTTCGTTCAGCAGGTATCCTCAGCCAGTATCCGCCGGTACTCTCATCATCCGAATCACTGTCAGTGTTGTCACTCATGTCTGCTTGTCTTTGGGTGTCTGACACGGTGTCCTGTCTTTGTCTGTTACTTGTTTTCTTTTTAGGGACAGGTCTGGTTTCAGGTGGAGTCATTTCAACAGGTAGGTCGTTTACCAACAACAGGAGATTGCGGTGCAGTGTTCTGGTTTTCTGCTGATCACCGTTCTCAGGGCAGACAACATATACCGGGTTCTCAGCAATCTGGCTCTTGACCACGTAGATAGCCTTCTCCCAGTAAGACCTCAACTTCCCTGGTCCTCCACGCTGACTGAGGTTTCTTACCAGAACTCTGTCTCCTGGTTGCAGTACGACTCCTTTTGCTTTCTTGTCATACGTTGCTTTTCCTCTTGCGCTGGATTTCTTACTGTTTTCACAGGCAATACGGTAGGCTTCTGACATCTTCTCTGCCCATTTCTCCGCATATCCTCTTGGTGAGTACGATTCCTTTTCTTCAGTTAACCCAAACAGAAGGTCAACTGGGAGGTGGGGATGACGACCGTAGAGGAGGAAAAAGGGTGAGTAGCCAGTGGATTCATGTTTGGTGCAGTTGTACGCGTGTACGACATGCGGGAGGTAATCCTTCCACCGCAGTTTCTCAGTTTCAGTCAGAGTCCTTAACATCTGGAGTATGGTTCTGTTGAGCCGCTCGACTGGGTTGCTCTGTGGGTGGTAGGGTGATGTTCTGGAGTGGCCGACACCAGACAGCTTCTGCAGGGTTTGGAACAGTTTGTTTTCAAATTCCTTCCCCTGATCATGATGTAGACGAGACATATATCCGTATTTGGGTATGAAGTCATTGAAGATCTTCTCCGCAGCTGTCTTTCCACTCTTGTTCTTTGTGGGGTATGCCTGAGCAAATCTAGTGAAATGATCCATCACCACGAGAATATACTCGTAGCCACCACTGCTGGTTTCCAGATGCAGGTAATCGATGCACACAAGCTCTAAGGGGAAGTTGGACGTGATACTGCCCATAGGAGCTCGCACATGTGTGACCGGCTTCTTGGACTTGATGCATGGACATTTTCGGGTTACATACTCTTCAATTTCTTTGGACATGAACGGCCAGTAGAATCTCTCTCTCGCAAGGTGGAGCACTCTCTCGGTTCCGACATGGCCCATCTCGTTGTGTAGATGTTTCAGAGCGAGTGTTCTGTATTTGACAGGGAGGACTAACTGCTTGTGCTGGTTGGTCTTCCGGTACAGGAGGTCATTGTCAATGTACAGTCTACTCCACTCATGAAGTAGCTTCCGGGTCGCTCCACTTACAGTTCTGCGCACTTCGTCGGTCAGCTTGGTGTTCGTCTCTTTCAACTCCATGATCGTACTGATCGCTTGGTCCTCTCTCTGGGCCTTTACCAGCTCATCGTGACTGATGGTTTGCAAGGAAGGATGAGACTGCTGGTTCGAGTCTGGAGAGGAAAGGTTGAGTGCTGCAACCCATGCCACGTCCTTCCTCTCTGCTGCCTGGCTTCCATCCCACGTTGCCCGCACTGCCTCACTTGAGAACTCCTCTGTACAGGTCCTTTCGTACTTCTCCATATCCAGCGGGAGGCGGGATAGTGTGTCTGCGTCGATGTTTGACTTTCCGGGCCTGTACTTGACATCAAAGCGGAAATCTGCAAGTTCACCCACCCATCGATGACCGACCGCATTGAGCTTGGCTGTACTCATGACGTAGGTCAACGGGTTGTTGTCGGTGTAGACAGTGAAGTGCGGCGCATAGTACAGGTAGTCGCGAAATTTCTCACACACGGCCCACTTTAATGCGAGGAACTCTAGCTTTCCACTGTGCAGATGGTAGTTGCGTTCGGCTGGTGACAGCGTCCTCGATCCATATCCAACGACTCTTAACTTTCCATCTTGATGCTGATACAGAACAGCTCCTAGGCCCTGGTCTGAAGCGTCAGTGTGGAGCCTAAAGGGCTGGTTGAAATCAGGGTACGCCAAGACAGGAGGACTTGTGAGGAGGTCTACCAGTTGTTCGAGGGCTTTCTGGTGTTCTGCAGTCCATTCTATGGGCTCTCTAGATGACAACTGTGGGCGTTTGGAGTTTTTGCCACGTGCTGGGATTTGGGCTTGCCCTGGCTTGTGTTGGAGCAACTCATAGATTGGTCTGGCCACCCGGGAGAAATCCTGGATGTACGAACGGAAGTACCCCAGAAATCCAGTGATTTTCCTCACCTCACCGACTGTTCTTGGTGTCTTACTTGTCAGGGTTTTCACTGCTTCAAGGTCCCGTGGGTCTACTCTGACTCCTTCTGCTGACACGAGACGACCCACGTACCTGACTTCTCGTTTGAATAGTTCACATTTTTCAGGTCTCAACTTCACTCCATGACGTTGGAGAGCCTGGAGGACTTTCCGAAGGGTCTCGACATGTTCGTCGAACGTCCTGGCAAAGCAAAGACAATCATCCAAATATGGGAGAACACATTCATCCCTGAGGGGGCCTAACATTTCCTCCATACTCCGCTGGAATGCTGCTGGAGCGTTAGAGAGTCCAAAGGGGATACGGACCCACTCATAGAGACCCCACGGAGTGATGAAGGCGGTGTACGGTCGGGAACCTTCTGCGACGAAGCCCTGGTGGTAGGCTTTCCCTTGATCTAGAATACTGAACCAGGTGTAGCCTCCAAGGGTGTCTGTCAGGTCTTGTATCCTAGGCAACGGGTGGCGATCAGGGACAGTCTTCTTATTCAGGAGGCGATAATCAATACACAGACGTAGACTGCCGTCCTTCTTCCTGACACAGACAACTGGCGCAGAGTACGGGGACTTGGACTTGACTATCCAGCCTTTCATCAACAGTTCCTGTATGTACTCCTTCACCTCTTTAAACAGCGGCTTGGGGACCGATGAGTACGTTTTCTGGACGGGGATCGCATCCTGGAGGGTGATCGTCATCTGAAGACTAGGTATACATCCAAGGTCATTACTGTCACGTGCAAAAGCACCAGCTTCTTCACGGAGCATCTTGCTGACAACTTCCTGCTGTTGGTCATCAAGGTGGCTGAGGTCAACAGGGGGTTGGAAGGGGGAGGAGCCAGGTGACGTGGAAGCAGCACTGTTGCCGGGTGGTGGGCTGGTAACAGTGGGTGATGTGACGGCGCTGCTGATGGTCACCGGGAGCTGAGGGGTTTCAGGTGAGTCGGCTGTGATGACCTTTTCAATGCGGTGGATACTGCCCAGGGCTGTTTTTCTCGGGAGGGTGACTGGATGTTTGGTGTTGTTCCCCACCGGTACTGTGATGTACGGTTTGCTGGCGTTCTGTACCTTCAGCAGGCCTTCTCCAACATCCAGCTCGGTCAGTGGTGTACTGTTGTCATCAGGCTCGAACAGGAAGGTTGGGTCGGACAGCTCCATGTGGGACGGGACTTGGCACTTAATCCAGGCGACCTGGCCAGCTGGAATGACAGTGTTCTGTGTACCTGTTCGCAGGCGGCCATGTTGCACAGCGGGTCTGTCAGTCTGTATGAAGTTCACCACAAGCTCTGCTTTCTCTGTTGGGATCGCCATAGCATTGCAGAGCAGGTTGGTGAGGGTCGGAATCAGTCTCTCCGGTTGCTCCTGTATCATCACTTCCAGCACATTGAATCCCAGCAGTGGTCTCTCCAGAACGATACTGCTAACGAGGAAAGGCACAGTAATTGACAGGTTAGGATTTTCATTTCCCTTCAAGTTAACTGAGAGGGCCACCCAGCCATCAAATGGAAGTGCTTCACCATTCACTGCATAGACCTTCAACTCTTCTTCATCATCCATGAGCTCATTAAGAGGTCTAACAGGAATGTTGGGTAGGTATGTGTACTAGAGGGGGACACCTCCAGGTACTATAATTTAAACGCTGATTGAGGCGGACAATATGAACGACTCCGGTCAAAGAGCCTGGCTCTGGAGGATGATTAGCAGACTTTATTGGAGTACAGTATTCCTAGGTGTGTGTGTGTGGTCTGGAACAATAGAAAAACAAAACAAACACGGCAGTATCAGTAACAAAATAACAGCATCCGCAAATCAGAGTCATCAATACAGGGTCATCAAAACATTCAAAGTTGTGGTCTACATATTATCAAATGTATAACTGAAACATTCCAAATATTCTGGCAAACAATAACAAACAACATAAGCATATACCCACATTGAAATATTAACATATCGGTTCATCCCTAATATGCAGTGCAGTCAAACAGTAGCAGACCATGTGCTTCTATAAACTAAACAAATTGAGATATTCTCCCAAATACTCAAACACAAAACATAAGTTCACATAACATAAAGTCAGTTCAGCATTAGAAAACAAACTTACTTTGATTCATGTACGCACAGTGGATAGGTAAAAGGAAAGAAAACCACGAGGAGGTGTTCGAGGCAGCTCTCACTGTTTGTCTACTGGCTGTAGGCTCCACACCTGTACTCTAACTCTCTAATCAGGCTGCCTGCTTTAACGGAAAAATACAAGATACTGCCAGGTCAGGCCAGCAGGCGGCAGTAGCGCTGACAGGCTTTCTAACACAGCCGCCCCCAAATGTCAATCAATGTCATTTGTACACACTAAGAAAGGCTGTCAGGGGCATAGTCTTCTTTCAATAGTCTATAAAGTTCAGGTACTGGTGGATGAAGTCACACCAGAAGCTGTCTTCCAGTGCTCGGCTGTGTCTCTCTGTCAGCTGAGGTAGAGATGAGCCTCGGCATGCCATGTCCACATAGCCGGGGACCACTGGGCCTGAAGGAAGGGCGGACAGTTGGCTTGATGGGGAAATGGAACATTTGTCACCGAAGGCTCCATGTGGGAATGAACCGATCCAGGCTGGCTGCAACATCGGCTTGGGTGTTGAAACGGCGTGAGGCAGGTCGGTTTTGGAGGCAGCCGCCCCGTGAAGGGACCTCACAGTATCCTGGAGAAGCTCCTTCCAGGTGTGGAAGAGGCTTGGGTTAGGAACCAGGGAAGGAGATACAGGCACGGCTCCACGAACCACAGACTCTGCCAGGTTGGGAAGTGCAGCTTCCTTCGAGGTCAGGGTGTCAACTTGGCAAGGGTGTTCAGTGGGACTGAGTTGCTCGCCGAGAAGTGAAGCAGTGGTGATGTGGAAACATTGTTGCTCCTCATCTGAGTCTTGGAAGGGACCCATCGGACCTTGGAGTGACCATCCAAGTCGTGTGCGAATGGCAACCGGTCCTTCAGGTGGTCCTTGGTATACAGGTTGGATGGGAGTCAACAGGTGAGGTAGGTCAGACCCAATCAACAGTAACGGCAGTGCATGATCCACTGGGGGTAACGGGAGCCCTCTCAAATGCTGGTACTGCTTCTGTAGATCAGAAACTGGATAGGTGTGCTCAGCAAAACTTAACCCATTGGCAGTGAAGGCATTGGAGACTCGGTACCTTTCAGTAGGCATGAGCAACGGGGATATCTCGAACGAGACTGAGGCACCATTGAGTAGCTTGACACTCTGGTGGACGGTTCGCAGTGGGAGAGTCTCTGGAGAAGTAGTGAGGTTGAGTCTTTGTACAACCTGAGGGAGAACAATACTTCTCTGTGACCCATCATCCAGGACAGCATGGGCCTCCATGGTGCGGTCACCGTTGTGGAGGAGCACCTTCACCACTTTCAGCATGACGCTCTGAGAGTGGTTAGGCCTGTCCAGGCAAACTTTGGCTGGTGGAAGACTGACCATTAAGGACGAGCTGGAGGTTTCCTGGATGGAGTCGTGCAGTACTGTAAGGTGCAGCTCTTTGCAGACTTTGCATGGGCGTTTCAGGTTGCAGTTGTCCACATTGTGCCCTCGACCACATTTCCAACACCTCTTGCCCTCTGTAATCCACTCGACAATCTGACTGGTACTCAATTTCTTGAATTCCTCACAGGCATTGAGGTAGTGGTCTTGGTTGTCACAGTAAGGACAGTAGGGGGTAGGTTTGGATGTAGTAGCCTTCTCTTCCACTGCAAAGAGAACTGGGGTTGGCTTGGGCTTTGGCGATATGGGCCATTGGTCTTTCTTGACTGGCTTGGGATTTTCATTCTCATAAAGAGCTGCGGCACGGCTGGAGATACGCCTGGCTTGTGACTTGACCTGTAACCAGGTAGCTAGGTCTGAGAGAGTGTAGGTTTTGAGAGTACCTGACTGTAGAATCTGATGAGACAGGCAATACTCCACAAAGCCGTCCCGATAGGCTGGAGGCAACTTGCTGAGTAAGCGGTCCACGTGTGAACCACAATGGAGCTCGTAGCCACCTTGTCCTTCGAGTGTCTTTAACATCCCGACTAGGGACTGCACCGAGAGAGCAAAAGTGTCGAAGGCATCAGCGTCACCCATCTTCAGAGCTGGGGCGTTATGGATGGAGGCCAATTCAGACTGGACGAGTTGTCTTGACTGACCATACTTCTCCTGTAGAGCTTGCAGTGCAGCGGTGTATGGCTGTGGTTCATGCATGTAAGCCTTGGCCAGCTGTAGAGCACTAGGGAGTTTCAGGTGGTCGAGCAACACTTGGTATTTATACTGCTCACTGAGATGGCTGTGGCAGCTCACCAAACTATCCAGTGCCATCTTTAATAGAGCAAAGTCACTCTCGCGGCCACTTTGGAACACTGGCAAGGTAGGTCGCGGGATACCATATGCAGAGGCAATTAGCAGCTCAGCTCCGGGTGGTGGTTGATAACCAGGGTAGGAAGTCCCAGGGAATGGTTGGTAACCAGGATATGAAGCTCCAAGTGGTGGCGGATAACCAGGGTTGGGAGCTCCGAGTAGTGGTTGGCAACCAGGGTAGGGAGCCCTGAGTTGTGGTTGGTAACCAGGATAGGAAGCGGTGATGGCATTAGGCGTCTGACGAGCATATGGAGTTGGGAAGATGGCACCGGCTTCTGCAGTGTTGAATGACAAAGGTTTAGTAGCGGGAAAGACGGGTGCTGTATAACTAGAATATGGCTGTTGCACGGTTGATGCTCGTGTTGTAGTCGGTGTTGCCGCATCTCGTACAGCTTCGGACTTGACCACAGTTGACGGCGTGTATCGTTTCACTGGATCAGGTACACGCGATGACAATGCAGGGGCCATGGCATGGGATGCTGTCTGTGTTGAGCCAGAAGGCTGTGGCGCGCGAACAGCTGGAAGACTTGCAGCTTGAAAGGCTGGCTGCCGAGGGGGTAGACCTTGTGGTACTGGCGGCCGAGGTAGAGCTGGGGCAGGGACAGAACCCTGAGGCCCAAGTAGGGGATGCTGCAGTAGCTCAGAGTCTGGAATAGGGTCATTAAACCAGGATGGCAGCTCATAAGTGGCGTCAGTGGGCAGGTCACGGTTGTGGGACACAGGTTGAGGAGCAGCGTTAGTAGTCTGCGTTGCTGTAGCTACCAGTGCTGGTGACGGAGGTATGGGATGTTGGATAGAGGAAGCTGCAGGTGACACCATTGGATTAGGGAGTAGTGAATGCTGACTGTGGGCTGAGAACGCTGTAGTGAGCTGGTGAAAGCTGCAAACACTACCAGGTGGTGAAGAGGGACTTGGTGCAGCGGTGTTGGATTCAGCAGTAAGAAGGGATGTCACGAGTCTAGCAACCTCCAGTTCCTTCTCTGCTTCCTTCAAACGGCGGTTCCTATCCAATTGTTTTGTTAGATATTCTCTGGCTGCGATGACCTCCTCCTGGTGGCGTTGAGCCTCCGCCTGCTGCCGTTGAGCCTCCTCTTGTATACGCTTAGCCTCTCTCTGAGCCTCTTCTTGTAGCCTTATAGCCTCTCTCTGACTCTCCTCTTGTAGCCGTTGAGCTTCCTTAGCTTGTGCATCTAGTCGTTGATACTCAATATCAGCTTGTGAATCTTCATCTAGCTGTTGGCGGAGGGTATCAACTTCCATCTGCCTTATCCTCTCCTCCAGAATGGCAGTTTGGATATCAGATAGAGCCTGAGCTGGATACGTACCAACAGAGAGCAAAGAGTGCCTACTTGAATGGGACCTGAAGCTGATGCCACTCCGATTGGATGTTTTCCTCGAATTGCTTCTGGCTTGGCTCGAATGGCGTTGAGAAGCGGCTGGAGGAGGATCCTGGGAATGTAGATGACCAACTTCATAGTCGTTGAGATGAGCAGGCAAACGATGTACTCTGCTGGGCCTACCCGATGTCTCTGGTGGTCCCGAAACTGCTTTGTCCATATTGTTGGGCGGGTGCACTCAATCCGGCTCGAAGGACCAATTTGTACTAGAGGGGAACACCTCCAGGTACTATAATTTAAACGCTGATTGAGGCGGACAATATGAACGACTCCGGTCAAAGAGCCTGGCTCTGGAGGATGATTAGCAGACTTTATTGGAGTACAGTATTCCTAGGTGTGTGTGTGTGGTCTGGAACAATAGAAAACCAAAACAAACACGGCAGTATCAGTAACAAAATAACAGCATCCGCAAATCAGAGTCATCAATACAGGGTCATCAAAACATTCAAAGTTGTGGTCTACATATTATCAAATGTATAACTGAAACATTCCAAATATTCTGGCAAACAATGACAAACATAAGCATATATCAGCATTGAAATATTAACATATCGGTTCATCCCTAATATGCAGTGCAGTCAAACAGTAGCAGACCATGTGCTTCTATAAACTAAACAAATTGAGATATTCTCCCAAATACTCAAACACAAAACATAAGTTCACATAACATAAAGTCAGTTCAGCATTAGAAAACAAACTTACTTTGATTCATGTACGCACGGTGGATAGGTAAAAGGAAAGAAAACCACGAGGAGGTGTTCGAGGCAGCTCTCACTGTTTGTCTACTGGCTGTAGGCTCCACACCTGTACTCTAACTCTCTAATCAGGCTGCCTGCTTTAACGGAAAAATACAAGATACTGCCAGGTCAGGCCAGCAGGCGGCAGTATGGCGCTGACAGGCTTTCTAACAGTATGTGTCCCTCCAGTTTCTATCAATCATGCTTACTTGGGCCCCTGTGTCGAGCAGAGCACTGACTGCTAAACCGTTTAAGTTACAGTGAGTGAGCGCTCTTCTACCTACCAGCTTGGCGATGCATTCACTTTTGCTGGAAGGAAGGTCAGGGGTGGAAACAGCAGGGGTGTCTGGTTTCTTCTGTATCTGGTTTACTGTTTTGTCTTTTGTTTTAGTGTCAATATTTTTCTCTTTGTCACCTTTCTCAGCAGTATGGCAGGTGTTGGTTTGGGACAGTACTGGGGGACCGGTCACTGTTTGTCCCGCTGCAGGGACCGGTTCCAGTTTCCCTGCCGTGATGGTCTCTTCAAGCAGCCAACCGCCCTGTGGCCTTCCTCACCACAGTGGAAACAGTGGGGACAATTGGGGAGATTCTGTTCAACACACTTGCTGCAGCCATAGGGTCTCTCTCTTTGCCTGTCTGTCTTGCCTGATCTGGCCTGTACTTGCTGCTCTGTCTTTCGGGGCTGCATAGACTGCTGCATAAACTCAACTAGACTGGTGAGCTTTTCTACTTTCTCAGTTAGCTGCTGGATCATGTCTGGCTTGGCTTTCTTCCCTGAGCTTTCCTCTTTGACAGGTGGACACTGAGCTGCAGTAACCTCAACCTCTGCACTGTGTACGTTAGTGGGTTTCTGACGACTAACTGGACCTAGACGTCGCTGCCTTTCACTTTCATCACTCATTACTTTCTTCATCTGCTTGAGGATAACCTCGTCAGGGACACTGGAGTCTACAAGTAATGGTTTGAGCTCTCTGCGAATGTCATCATGCTTATGACCTAGACCCTGATACACAGTGTGGAGAAAAACATCTTGAACAGTGGTTGCATTGTACTGAACATCAGTGTGAGCGTGTTTTGAGGCGAGTAGGATCTTTTGTTTAAGCCCTATTACTCTGTATAAGAACTGCTGTGGTGTTTCACTATCCTTTTGTTTAGTGCACATAAGTTCTTGAAACATCTCTGTGTTGCTCTGTTCACCAAGGTGTGAGTGCAAGAAACCCTTTAGCTCATCAATAGTTAAATCATCTTTAACCATTAACATGTCTTTAAAGTTACCCGGTTTGATAACTCTCAAGACTGCTCTGACGATCTCGGCTTCACTGAACTGTTCCTTTAAACCCTCCTCAATATGTCTGCAAACACTGTTGTAACTCAGGTCTGACCCCTGATCTCCAATCTGACCTCCTGGAATTTTAAATTCCTTGCGATGGAGGTAGGGAAGGTCTCGTAAGGAGACAAGCTTGTCTTGTGTGACAGATATAGGGTGTTCATTTTTACATTTTGTGTCTGGTGTGTTCCTATCTAGTGACGCGGGTCGGACATTAGACTGCGGAACACTCTGTGAGTGAGAGGGCATGTACTGTGCAATCTGTTTACTTAGCTCCTCGTAAGAAGCAAGCATTTGCTGTAGTTGTGCATTTTGGGTGGTCACATTTTCAACATCAACATCATCACTTACATGTACAACATCATCTTGACCATTAGAGGATAAACCACCTGACTGTGCTACACCCTCTGTTACACTCTCTTTTGACCCAGAACCTTGACCTTGCATTATTGTTTCAATGACGTGTTTTAAATCGTGTAAATGCCTCATTCCTGCATCCTCTGACTCTAATAAGGCCTTACTGTACAGGTAGTCGTTGATGTAGTCAAAGCACGCCTCTTCATCGTCAGCGGTGAGATGAGACAGACGAGACTGGTCCATCCCTGGCAGCTGAACCAACGCCTTTGCCAGTGGAAACAGTTCTTTTGCAGGCACAGTGAGCAGGCTTCTTTTGATGTCCCACACCAAACTTTTCCTCGCACTGTCCGCCATCGCTGCCTCCAGAAGCCTTGCACTTGGTCTCACAGTTCAGGGTCACTTCACAGTCTCTTGTCTACGGCACGTTGTCGACTACACAGCACAGTCCTTACTCTTCATCAGACGTGGCAACTTCATCAGACATGGCAACTTCATCAGACGTGGCAACACAGGCACAACACAGTCTGTAATCTTCACCAGCAATTGACAGTACTGGACTTACTCCTCATTGGACGGGGCATTCAACATCGAACAGTCTCTTGTCTCTTGTGATGTCGTTGTCACTGTGCGTTTAGCCTGCATCGGATGAGATGGTTTGCTTCTGTTTGGTGTGGGTGAAGGATGCTCCTTCAGGCAGTGGACCATCGGACACCAGGTGTCGCTCTCTGGGCTCCCTGGTTCATCAGTTCACTCTTGGTCCGGATATCAGGATCACTGGATTGACGCCGAGCCAGCAGGTGGCGCCAATCCCGGACGAGCCCCCAGAAAAACTGTAACGGGTACCGGAATACGGCACCCTGGTCACAGATTTACGGTTCCTGTAAACAGGATAAAGAAGTTAGAAAGGATGGAGACAGCAAACAGTAGTAGCGTTCGTTCACCGTTTCCTCAAAGTATGTATTTATTCACAAATCACCAATTACAATAAATTCCCTGACTGTAGTACTGTCCTAGTATTGTTTATATTTACCCAGCATCAATAATACTGCATTTTCTTTAATAAACAATAGTGTTCATTTCTTTTGTGTCTGTCTAGACATATTGTTTACATTCATGTTCCCATTTCTTTTGTTTTGTTCATAAAACATTAATATTCACATCCAAAACCAAAACAAAATACAATAAACCCTTTTCTTGTCATATCTTCAGTCATATTCAACACATAACCCCATTTCAACATTTCTTACACAGTTTCATTTTTATCTGTACTATTCCTTTAATTCCGTTTTTGGAGTAAATTGTGAACTGGACCATTAAGGTGCATTTTATATTTAAATGCTCTAAAGCATCAGTAGGACACAATACAAAAACAGTTGCAGGTACTAATCACCCTATTTACATATGTATAGCATTAAACCATTTCCCCAAAACCCGTTTTTAATGTTATTCACTTTGCAGTGGTTTAGACTATATACAAAATAATAAACGGAGCCAGCCATTTTATAACTCAAAACGAAACAAAACATGGAGTGTGAGCCTCAGAGACACCAGACTACTGTAACAAGACGGACCATGGCGGGCGCCATCTTGGGTCTACTGTATGGTTCACATAGAGAACAATGAGAAACTTTCAAAGTACTCGTTTTGCATCTGAATGACTATACAGAACGTCCATACTACTCTCAAAACGTGCATAAACAAACGGAAACCATTTCTGTGTAGTTTGTAATGTACTACCCACCTGTAAACAGGATAAAGAAGTTAGAAGGATGGAGACAGCAAACAGTAGTAGCGTTCGTTCACCGTTTCCTCAAAGTATGGAGGAAGACGCTCGCGCATGCTTAGTAGACACTACACTGCTGGACAGAAACAGGTATACCTGCGGTCCTACACTGCCACCTATTGGCCTGTTTGTAGTGGTGTTTCGGTTTAGACAGGTAGTTACAATACAGATGGTTTATAAAAAGAAAGACACAGGTAAAATCAATAAATAAATCACAAATCTCTTGTGAGCATCACACAATGCTAAAACAAACAATGCTAAATCACGTTTTGAATCAAAATGGGGAAAAAAGGTATCATCCCATCCCTAAACACAGTACCTTCTCATTCTCATTTGGATCTCATTTGGCCTCTTGGGGAAAATAATCGCCCTTCCCTAAGGGGCTGTAATGTGGGACAGCACAGCCACCGTCATTAGAGGAGTTTACATGTAAACACACCTTCTATGTAAACATCCCTGTGTGTGTGTATGTGTGTGTGTGTGTGTGTGTGTGTGTGTGTGTGTGTGTGTGTGTGTGTGTGTGTGTGTGTGTGTGTGTGTGTGTGCGCGTGTGTGTGTGTGTGTGTGTCAGTGTGTGAGCACAGTGGGGAGTTTCTTGAGGACTTCCTTCTGAATGACTCACACACACACATGTGCGTGCACGCAGAGCCCACAGGGTCCAAAGGCTTGTGCTGCAGCGTTTATTCAAATACGGTCTATCAACATTATTCAAGTAAAATGTTTGAATGAATGAATGAAATTTGTATTAACAGAAACAGAGAATTGCAGTGTAAGTCATGTATACACTGTGTTTGGACACACTAGTAGTTAAAGCACCACTTCACCACTTTTCAACGTACCTTCAAATAGGTTCTCCCTAATGGACATAATAAAATACCACTATTTTGTCTACTCAGTCTGTGTTTCACAGGAGGGCTGTGAGCAGTTCAGAAACCTGTCTTCTAGTGACATCATCGTTCGACATCGTTCTTATTACAATATTTTTGTTTTAAAAAATATTTATATATTTATTATTGGGAGAACGAGAACCATTTTCGCACCGCAACTTTTCAGGAATAGAAACCCTGCAGTTTCTATTAGCTTGGATTCCCCATCGGTGATGTCACAGGAAGACTGAACTGAACTGCCCACAGTCCTCCTGTGAGACAAAGACTGAATAGGAACAGAATAGTGGTATTTGATCATGTACAGTAGGGCCTATTATATGAAGATATATTGAAAAGTGGTGAAGTGATCCTTTAAGAATACACTTGTTTGTAATTCGGCATGCAAACATATTTGAAAACTGTGTGGCCACCCAAACGGCCACCTATCTGCTGACAGTCTGGCTTTAGCCAGGCTATCTATACCATCTGTGGTCAGACTGGTCCCAGTGTGAATGGAAATGCCAACTGGGCCATCCTGTCTTAAAGGCTGGCTCTGGTCAATCCCCTCAAAAAAGGAGGTGGGTCGCACGACAGGTTTCAGGAGTGTACACAACAGTTTTGGCCGTGCCGGCCTTCCTCAAACCTGTCGTGCGACCCACCTCCTTTTTTAATGTGATGCAACATTTGTTTAGATAACGCACCAGCCAAAGTTGTGACGCGGTGGTAATAGAAGAATCTGGTCAATACGCGCCTCAGGTGGCCTGCTAAAATACATTTCTTGAAAGTACTTTACATAGTCTACTGTAATTACTTGGCAACAATTGCCTAGCTGCAGCACAATAGCTTAGAGGATAGGATTCTTAACACAATAGTTCAGATGTGGTCAGTCAAGTTAAGCCAGGATATTTAGCTGTGCCTAAAATCTGTTAGATAAGCATACTTTAGGTCGAAGGAATTTTGATCCTTGCATCACTTACATGTATGACTTCCTGGTCCAATAGTGGTATGGACTTCAAGTTAAATGTACTGTATATGCATTATGCATGACATATGTTGGGGAGGCATAAACTATAAAACTGTACCACACACATAGTTTGAACTCCCTCTGGTTGAACTCTCTCTGCTGTTGTGGGAGTGGACATTGTTGACATTAAGGAAGTATTTCAACAGGTACATGGGGTATTTTGGTAGTGTAGTGAATCTTGTGGACCAGACCCATTGCAAGATGTTGTACTCTGTTTTCAACCCTAAGCCAACCCAGTCTGTCAACATGTAGCTTTTACTGTTACTCATTTCATTTAAAATTTCAAGTGAGCTTTTATATGATGTTCATATCATCCCACAATGCACGTTCATATATCATCCCACAATGCACCCTTCATACCAGGAGGGGCGAAAATCAATTTGCGACCGCGGCATACGCTGCAGCATATGTCGCGACCGTTGGGCCAGCGACCACAGAGCACACCACGACACACCAGTGCGTTGAAGGCACATTTCCAAACGAGCCTTACAAGTAAACATGGTCTCTGCTCTCTCTACAGGAACTGGTGTCCAACCCTGAGTTTATAGTGGGCGGAGCTACCAGGACTGACATCTGTCAGGGTGCTCTGGGTAAGTGAACTTTGACCTTTTACCATTTAACAGTTTTGCTCCCAAGGACGACTCAGACAAGTTTTTACACGTAGAACAGCTTCCCTCCCAAAAACAAGTCAATCAAGTTGTGTTTGAATTGTTTTGCCTTTTTCCCCCTTTATCGGGCGATCTGAAGGGACAGCTATGGGCCTGATGCTTGGGTCTGTGGGTTCAATTTGGGTCTGAATTTAAGTAAAAATGGCGTCCCCAGCCACTGTGTTTAGTTTTACTGATTAATGTAGGCTTAGGTTTGGTTAGGGCTAGGTCTGCCTTTGGATGCCCCATTCTGCCCCTCGTTTTGCTGTTCTGACAGAACAGGAGTTTTCACTGGCCAAGAGCAGGCACTGGGAGACTCGTGACCCAGATTTTTTTTGCACGGACAATTAGAACAACATCCGATGAAGACACCAGGCATAGCATTACGTCATCGTAACGTGTCAGAGATCTGGCTGTTCAGATATGTGATATTTTTTAACACGGCAGTTAGTGTGTTTAGTGGTGTTTTGGCAGCAATATTGTTATTATTATCATAATTATTAGTATTAGTATTAGTATTAGTATTAGTATTATTAGTCTTCTGAAATGTTTTACCGGTATATACTGTCTCAAAAAAAACAGACGCACACACACTCACACAGACAGACAGACAGACAGACATATCTGTGGCTTCATGTGGGTCTTTGTTTAAACGATTCACATTGTTATTGTGTGTGTGTGCGTGTGCGTGTGCGTGTGCATGTGCGTGTGTGTGTGTGTGTGTGTGTGTGTGTGTGTGTGTGTGTGTGCGTGTGTGCGTGTGTGCGTGTGTGCGTGCACGTGTGTGTGTGTGTGTGTGTGTGCGAGCGTACTACAAGACCAGCGGGGAAATGGAAACCAGCTGACAGTATTATGGGATGTCGTTTCTTCTGGCACACACACACACACACACACACACACACACACACACACACACACACACACACACACACACACCCTAATTAGAGGGAGGGGCTTGCTGGTTGGTTTATAGGCTCAGAGAATAGAAGTAATGTAACATTGTATTTATTTACTTGCTGTAAACACAGCGTTCAGCCTCAGATCTGCTATTTCTGAAGAGAGATGTTCTGCTGATCAATTGTTTGAATACTTTAGTAACAGTTAACAGTTTGTGGAAAAACAGCAAAGGGCAGTTCACACCGGGAGTAATAGATTGTGCCACTTGTTCATTCTCAACAGGACAGAAAACACAGATAAAGCAAGCATTTCATGCGGTGCATCATGCGTTGTTTGTAGCGTGTGTACATCTGATTTTAGACCATGCGTTGTTGCACGTATTGTCGTTTCGTGCACACGCCTGCATCTTGTTTTAGACCTCAATTTTGGTAATGTTTATATTTTATTCATACTGAGCGATTATTAGGGCCGTGTTCAAAAAGTCGATCCACGATCCAATATCGATTCACGCTCAAAAAACACAATATCGATCCAAAAATGTGTGGATCGATCTTCTCCAAGCGACTGGCACTATTTTCTTTTACACGGAGGCGCACTATAGAAAGTGAGTGCCGGCATTGTATTTTTTACTAAAATAAATACTTGATACTTGACTCTTCTCTCTCCGTGTCCCTCTCACACATACACAGATACAATCACCAACACATGGGGCCGTCTTGTCTATTGGACAGTATTTATTTCCATTATGTCTGTAAATAAATCGATATCGAATCGAATCGGAGCGAATCGTGGATCGAATCGGAGCGTGACCTTGTGAATCGAAATCAATCTAGGGAATTCGGATCGATTTCCAGCCCTAGAGATTATTGTCGATTCTGTCACGGTCACAGATTTGTTATGCATTGTCCAGTCTAGTTTTTGTATTTCTTTGTAGTGTTTCCTGGTCTAGTTTTTATGGTTCTTTGTTTTGCTCCAGGTGTGTCTCATTTTGCAATCAGCCCAGGTGTATATCTAGTCTTGTTCCCCAGTCAGTCTTGGTTGAGTCATTGTTTTTCCTGTCACCTGTTTATGTTCCTGTTTACCAGTCTTCTGTATTAAAACACTATCATTTTGAACACTACCATGCCTGGCTGTCCTGCGTTTGGGTTCTCACCTCTACTACCCGTGACAGATTCATCATATGAGGGGCACAGTGGAATCTATGCAATAATGCAGCCGCAATATTGCATAATGCCCTTAAAGCTAGCTTTCAAAAAGACGTGGTGCACGATTATAGAATAATGACTGTACTGTAACTGACCTCAGTTTACTTTCAGGGTCATTGATCTGTTGATAGTGATTCTAATTGATTCTTATTTTCCAGAGGACCAACCAATACTTGGTAAAACTGATAACTGCTGTGATTTAGTTCCAGACACTAATGTTATGTGATCATCATGATGGTCACATAGTTCATATTTCATACTGTATTTCAGCATATATACCTGATAAAGACTGAGTGGGTCTAAACATTGTAGTTCTGACATCTCTGTTCTACATAGACTTTAATTGGGCATGGAGACATCCAATGGGGACTAGTACTGACCTGAAGTAGGCAGAAATGCTTTGGACTCACTCAGTCCTCACTAACAGCACTTTTGACATATTATATGCAAAGTGCTTCATCGCCAATTACGCCTTCAACGTCTTTTTAGAGCACCTTAAATGATATACATACCAAGACACTGCACCTTTAATGTTGGCGTTGATCGACAGTGCCGTGTTTGTTTTGGCTTTCCTTTCACCAACAATGCATTGAAGAAAAGGAAAGCTGTTTTTGAGGTTAATTAAGTTCAGATGGCAGTAGATGAACAAAGCCACCGTGTTTAGTGGCTCAATAACAACTGACTGTGACCGTGATGTAAAATATGAATGTTTCTAAACACTGATGATGAAGATGATCTGATCCTGTGTAATCAGCAGCAGGACTGCTGTTTTGGTTTTGACGGTCTTCTTCTACTACCTGGAATGCAATGGTATTGAATGTTGGCCTGAACTGAACTATTGTTAGCACCATAGCGGTGAAAGAGTCAATGATCTTAAATCCCTTCATTTTAGATCGTTTCGTCCATTTCTGCAATGTAGATTTTTGTATTTTGCATAATTAATTCGATAATTTGGATATTTAATTCCACAAGCACTATGAGCTTGTAGATCTGCTGTTTTTCAATAGCTGAAGCTAACAGCAACGCTAATGCTTTCAATAGCTACAGCTATTGTTAGGTAACGCTTAAAACACCAAATGTGCTTCAGCTTTTGACAGTAAAGGTCCTTGCAGCTCACTGGTGTGTCTTTATTAACAGCATTATAAACAGTAAAGGCCCTTGCAGCTTACAGCCGTGTCTTTCAGAGTAGCACATACAAGGACCGTGTTATTCCAACCAGTTCATTTCTATGTCTCTCAGACTAAAGGGGGTATATTGTTAACACGATGAGTGTCCGAAAGCAACATTAAATCAGTGGGTTTGTGGCAATTGTTTCCATCCGGACCGATTCCATCCGTCACCACACCAGGCTTCATAGCAGATGTGGCTAAGAGCAGCCAAAACAAAGAACCAAGAACAAAGGGTGGTCATATACTGTACTTGCTACCACCTGGGGCCACCATGGGCTGTCAAAAAACAGTGCTTTGATTAGTTTTAGAGATTTTTCTCTCCATTGTCTAGACTGGAGCCACTGGTATACTTTGGATGACAGACCTGCTGATTGATGGCAGGTCTGTCACACAGCCAGAGGGGATTGATTGAATGAATGAATGAATGACTTTTACGCATCTTACTGTATGTGATTTACAGTGCATTTACAGTACAACTACAGCAGAGCTGATAACTGAATGGACACACTCAGAATACACTTGTTTATGTTAGTGCTCATCTTGCGCATTTCGTCAAACAATTAAATACAAACAGATATTCACTTCTGCAGGGTCAGAAGCAGCAAATCATAGTGGAGGGAAAAGAGAAAAGCATCATATACATTGGGGGAAAAGGCATGGGTGGTGAAAATATATTTTTTGCGGTAGCCAGTTACGAATTGCAGCCATCCGTAGGTACCCTTTGAGAGCGGTTTTGAAGGATTCAAGGGATTCGCATGACTGTTGGTAGGGCGTTCCACATTTTGGTGGCAGCGAAAATAATGAAGTAGGAGGGAAAATAATGAAGTCCCTTGTTTGTGCTGAATCTAGGTTGCACATGGTTAGTTGTACTGCCTCTGGTGTTGTGGGAGTGGACTTGTTGTTGACCTTAAGGATTATTTTGATAGTGCAGTGAATCTTGTGGAGCAGACGCATAATTGCAAGATGTTGTACTCTGTCTTCAGCCCTCAGCCACTGTCAAAGTGGGCAGGGGTGAGGTGGGTTCTGGGGGTGAGGCCAAGTAACAGACAGTAGTCTAAGGACAGGAGTTCTGTTTTCAATGAATTAATCCCCATCTTTTGATTAATCTACCATTCTTGATGTACTGCAGAACTCTTTATAAGGACAGAATCCTCCATTCTTGCTTTTAGGTAGTTGTTTTTCTAGCTTAGATGTGAGTGAGTTTAGAAAAAGGCAGAGTTGTTGGTCTGGTTCAGTTTACACAAGTTGTGACTCATCCAGCCAATCAGAGGAGAGCCCTGTACACACACACACTGGGGACACACCCACATACCGCACGCACGCACGCACACACACACACACACACACACACACACACACACACACACACACACACACACACACACACACACACACACACACACACACACACACACACACACACACACACACACACACATTCCATCTGTGGTTCTGTCTACACATGCAATCCTCTACCGCGCACACACTATTTAGTCATGAAGGGAAAGACACACCCATATGAATGCCAACATAGTGTAAGCACGCACCCACACACACACACACACACACACACACACACACACACACACACACACACACACACACACACACACACACACACACACACACACACACACACACATACACAGAATCAGAGAATCAGAGGATATGGGTTTTGTTTGTCAGATGTATGAGTCACCGCCATGAGATCCCAAATCTCTCTCTCTCTCTCTCTCTCTCTTAAAGGGATAGAACACTTTAGCTAGTACCGTGGGCGGCAGTGTGGCTAAGGGGGTACGGAGGCCGGTTCGATCCCTGTGGCCTCCCCCAGAGTTATTGTCCAAGGCGAGTTCCGTGTCCCAGCAGTTGTCATGCACCCCCCCACGTCCACCGACAGGAGTGGAGAGAGAGAGACGTCACTGCCTCTCAGTTGCTCATCCACTGGCCTGGTGTACGGATCTCCACGGAAAACATTGCAGTTGTTGTCTCTTAACACAAACACTGCCGGGCTTCAGGACAGCGAGCCAATCTTTCCCTGCCACGCCTCCAATGGTGTAAACCAGCAGAACTGTCGCTGCATATAAACACAATACCAACTGATATTATCAAAGTTGGAAATAATGGAGCAAAGTTAGGTTTCCGAAATATTATTGCCGAGTTTATGTTTTTTAAATAGTATAATTTCTGATGAATGAGTTTCAATGACTTATACTATACCTGTCAAAAAACTAAATAACCGAAACTGAAACTAAAACTAAAACTAAAACTAAAACTAAAAGTAAACATTCTCACCAAAATAAAAAAACTAAAACAAAACAAGCAACCTTCTAAAAACAAACTAAGACTAACTAAAATGAAATATTCAAAACTATTATATCCCCGGTGTCAGGTCCAAATGGGTTGAGTCTCAGTGCTGCATAAACTACTGTCTGGATGTTCCTCTCTCCTCTTTGATGTTTGCCTTCATGTCATCAGCTGACATTGAACACAGCAGATTTCAGCAGGACATCAATTTCTGTGTGTGTGTGTGTGTGTGTGTGTGTGTGTGTGTGTGTGTGTGTGTGTGTGTGTGTGTGTGTGTGTGTGTGTGTGCGTGTGCGTGTGCGTGTGCGTGTGTAGGTGACTGCTGGCTGCTAGCAGCCATCGCGTCTCTAACGCTGAATGAGGACGTAATGGCCAGAGTGGTTCCAACAGACCAGGACTTTGGAGACCAATACGCTGGAATATTTCACTTTCAGGTGACACACACACACACACACACACACACACACACACACACACACACACACACACACACACACACACACACACACACACACACACACACACACACACACACACACACACACCGTTGTGTACCTGGAATATCCTGGGGGTTCTGCGGCGGCGGTTCGAATCCTTCCGTGCACCTCCTCATTCATCCTCTCGGTCACAGGGTGATTTATCCATGGAGAATGACTTTGAGTCATCTTAAAGTTATATACTGGGTAAGTTCCCTGCTGGTCACTTCTTAACATCCCTGTGAGTATAATTTGTGGCTACACCCCTATTGTATCCACCATGGATGAGGAGTTATTGATGTTCAAACTTTTTTTTTCCAAATGTAAGTCTTTTCCACAAAAACAAAATATACCCCCATCGCCACCTTTTTCCTAACCCTAGAAAAGATATTTAGAACAGGCTTTGTGGGCTGAAAGTTGTTTCTGTGAAAAATATGCAGGCCATAATATAGGTATTCCACCCATTTTGAGTATTTTTTTTCTTTCTGAGAGCATACAAATGGAAACAAATGGAGAGCGAAAAAATGGGGACCTCAAGGTATATTGATGACACAGTAAAATGTAAAAAAAAAATGATGTTCTCTGATGTCCCTCATCCTGTCCTTCTGAACCTCAACGTTTACTCTCTGATTCGTGATATAGATTAACTGTTAACCTTTTTCTTTTTAAGCATAATGATAGTTAGCTGCCGGCAGTGCTTATCAATGTGGAACTCAGTTTTAAAGGTCCAGGTTTCTGGCCGGAAGGGGACATTATGTCAGCACACAGGATGTGGTCCATCCATTCTCTGTTTACTGTACATCTGAGTGACATGGCTGCCTCCATAGATTCACTATGTGACTGATCTGAGCTGTGGAATATAAACTGATTTGACCAAAAATACCACCTGGGACAAGGGATAGGAGATACAGGCGATTGAAAGAAATGGATAGAATGGAAGTCTATGGTCGTTAAGATTTATAACATTTATATATTCTATTTCTAGATAGTCGGATAGTCGGTGGGTGATGTATATTATAATATTATTATATTGTTATTTTACAGTTCTGGCAGTATGGAGAGTGGGTGGATGTGGTGGTTGATGACAGACTTCCTGTCAAAGATGGAGAGTTGATGTTCGTCCATTCTGCTGAAGGAAGAGAGTTCTGGAGCGCTTTGCTGGAGAAAGCATACGCCAAGTAAGATGTCTGTCTGTCTGTCTGTCTGTCTGTCTGTCTGTCTGTCTGTCTGTCTGTCTGTCTGTCTGTCTGTCTGTCTGTCTGTCTGTCTGTCTGTCTGTCTGTCTGTCTGTCTGTCTGTCTGTCTGTCTGTCTGTCTGTCTTTTTATATGTTGATCTAAACTGTCTGGACTCTTCTCCCTTCTTTAAATAAAACACCATGGACAACGCTCCACACATCCCAGACTCTTCTAAACTTCTCTAAAACACTCTGGACGACACTCCACACATCTCAGACTCTTCCCCCTTCTCTAAAACACCCTGGACAATGCTCCACATGTCCCACACTCTTCTTTCTCCCTTCTCTAAAACAACCTGGGCAACGCACCGCATGTCCCAGACTCTTCTCCCTTCTCAAACAACCTGGACAACGCACCACATGTCCCACACTCTTCTCCCTTCTCTAAAACACTGTGGATGTCTACGTTTCAGGGTGAACGGCTGCTATGAGGCCTTGTCGGGAGGATCGACCACCGAAGGGTTTGAGGACTTCACAGGAGGAATCGCCGAGGCGTACGACCTCAAGCGACCTCCATCCAACATGTTCCTCATCATTAAGAAAGCTCTGGAGTCTGGAGCTCTGGTTGGATGCTCCATAGATGTAAGTACATCCAACTGCATCCAACCTTATGTACATCCAACCTTAGAGCATAGAGATGAATAGGAAACATTTTAATAATACTGTGGTTGTCATGGTAACAGATCAGAATAATGCTGTGGTTGTCATGGTAACAGATCAGAATAATGATGTGCTTTACATGGTAACAAATCAGAATGATGCTGTGGTTGTCATGGTAACAGATCATAATAACACTGTGGTTGTCATGGTAACAGATCACCAGTGCTGCGGACTCGGAGGCGGTGACTCGTCAGAAACTGGTTAAAGGCCACGCCTACTCTCTGACCGGAGCTACCGAGGTAACCACGCCCACTTCCTGTTTAGGACCCGAGATCAGACCCTAGAGTTATTGTTACACTGCTGACCGCCTCCTCACTGGCTTTACATCACACCTTTGGAGCATTGCCAAACTATTTGCACCTTTGTTCATGTGTGTTGAGAAAGCCCTCAGGGGCGAAACGCGTCCATGCCATAGTCCTGCCCTCCGAGGTAAATAAACCATGAACTGAACTTCAGAGTGCTGGCATCCTTTTTCTTTTGTTGCATTTTTTGAGCTGTGCACCTTTAAAGCTGAAAAACTAAACCTGAGTGCTGCAGTCTCTCCTGCATTTTTTTGCAGTCTTCTTCCTTTGTTCCATGAAAATACCCCCCAAAAATAATCAAAAGTGTCATTGCCGTCGCCGTGTCAGAGCAACAAGCCTTAGGTGCACAACTGTCCATCGCCCAATAAAAAATAAATAAATAAAAATGCAGATAAAATAATTAAAACAAACAAATAAATAAATAAATTATTCTAACCACACATTTAATGACAGTTAGGTTATCATAGTGACACTAATAGTATATTTTAGTATAATAATACTAAACAGCATATTTAATCATCAGGTGAATTATCGAGGTCGTCGGGAAAAGCTGGTCCGGATGAGGAATCCATGGGGTCAGGTGGAGTGGACTGGAGCCTGGAGTGATGGGTACCTGTCTGTCTGTCTGTCTGTCTGTCTGTCTGTCTGTCTGTCTGTCTGTCTGTCTGTCTGTCTGTCTGTCTGTTTAACTCTGTCTGTCAGTAGTCAGTGTCCTGGGCTCTAATTGGCTGTCTCCCTCAGGTCGTCTGAATGGGACCAGGTGGATGGGGAGTGTCCAAACGCCAATGCTGAAGACGGAGAGTTCTGGTTGGTGGAACAGCTCATGAATAATTAATGAATTGATCGGCCATAGAAATATTCGTATCTGAATGGTCTCAAGATGATATACATCATTGATTCAGTTTAAAAAAAAATAAATTAGCTCCAGATGTTAAGTCCCTGGTGTAAATGATCCCACAATTGATCAATAAATGCTTGTGTTTTACTGGTAATGGACATTTTTGGTTGATTATGCCAAATATGACAATGAATCATTGATTGATTGATTGATTGGTTGGTTGGTTGGTTGGTTGGTTGATTGATTGATTGATTGATTGATTGATTGATTGATTGATTGATTGATTGTGTGTCTTACAGGATGTCCTACAATGACTTTGTGAGGCACTACAGTCGCATAGAGCTGGTGACGTTGACCCCTGACACGCTCACTGACGACTCGGTCAAACACTGGAGTGTCCAGAAGTATGACGGAGCGTGGAGGAGGGGCTCTACGGCCGGGGGGTGTAGAAACAACCCATGTAAGTATTACCCCATAACACTACCCCATTGCCCCTGAAATTACCTGATTTGGTCTGGCTTTAGCCAGGTTAACTGCTTTCAACAGTACTGTGTTGGTGAAGGGAGATGAGCTAATGCCACTTTACTTGGATCTAAATAGTGAGATGAACAGCAACCTATTATTATTACTGTCAGACATACAAAGACATCTAGTGTCATGGTCGTGAAACATAAAGATCTTGTGTGTGTCCTTATATTAGGATTATAAAGTTTTGTAAAGTGGGTCTGACTAAAAAGGTGGTGCAAAAGTAATATAGAAGTAATATTTTTAACCAATCATTTCAAGAAATGATTGGTTAAAAAGGTCACACCTGTGTGAATAGCCTTTAAGGACAGAAACACCCATTGTATAGGTCAGAGCCCTTCACTGTGTGTGGTTTGGCATATTGCGACACAGACACACACCGTTACACGTGCACGCGTGCGTACACACACACACACACACACACACACACACACACACACACACACACACACACACACACACACACACACACACACACACACACACACACACACACACACACACACACACACACTATTTGTAGGTGTGCCCTGGCAGAAAAACAGGTATGTCTCCCTGTCTCTCATGAATGAGCCTTAGTGTTGCAGTTAATAACCGCAGTGTCGTTCTGTCCATGATAATCTGCCTGCCTGCCTGCCTGCCTGCCTGCCTGCAGGCCCATATGTCAGTTATATTTGGCAGAGGGAGTGTCATTCATGTCACATGAAAGCAAGGGATCACAGTAAAGTGATGTTAATTTAATTTAATTGATGTGTAGAATCACCTAGTGTTTATTTATTTATTTTTCAGTGGCAGATATCGTGATTTATCGCTGATGCATTTCTTGCAATATATCCATTAGGGATGGCCCGATCCACTTTTTTCATTTCCGATCCAATCCCGATATCACAATTTCTGTGTTAGCCGATACCGATAACAAATACTGTCACAAAATGTATATAGTATACAGTATATAATAATACAAAATTGATTTAACCGCCATAGTGTCAACGCCTTACCCCTGTGTCTGATCACTGGTATCTTTGGCAGTACTGATATGCCCCGATAGTGACAAATAAGGGCCAATACATCAATATACACCAATAAATCAATATATTGAATACAGGGATATATTCATTATCGAGGGCCTAATATCGCCACCTACATCGTCTCGTGAGGAATCTAGCGGATGGCATTCTCTTTCTGTGTGTGTGTGTGTGTGTGTGTGTGTGTGTGTGTGTGTGTGTGTGTGTGTGTGTGTGTGTGTGTGTGTGTGTGTGTGTGTAGACACGTTCTGGATGAACCCTCAGTTCGTCATAAAGTTGGATGAGGAGGATGATGATCCAGAGGACAATGAGGTTGGATGCAGCTTCGTGGTGGGTTTGATCCAGAAGAACCGACGACGACTCCGCAAGTCTGGAGAGGACATGCACACCGTGGGCTTCGCTATCTATGAGGTAATCTAACTATCAATCTATCTATATTACTAACTTACTACTGTATATAGTGTGGACTGTGGAGTGTGGAACTACATCGGCCCTCTGGAGTGGGTGTGGAACTATAGTGGTTCCTCTGGAATGAGTGTGGAACTATAGTGGTCCTCTGGAGTGAGTGTGGAACTATAGTGGTTCTCTAGAGTGAGTGTGGAACTATAGTGGTTCTCTGAAGTGAGTGTGGAACTATAGTGGTTCTCTGGAGTGAGTGTGGAACTACAGTGGTCTTTTGGAGTGAGTGTGGAACTATAGTGGTCCCTCTGGAGTGAGTGTGGAACTATAGTGGTGCTTGGTTGTGTATGTATCCCACAATACATCAGGACAAAAACTGATTTGTTTTCTGTTTTTTCTTGCTTGTTCTAGGTTCCACCACAGGTATGTGAAGACATGAAAACACACAGACCTCACGTTCATCATGGCCACATGTTGGGTAGCTGGTTTGATTCAGTCTGAAATGAATGTCTTCCACAGTCTGAAAATAACCCGAACTGAACCCCTTATTTCTTCTTAAATTATAAACTTGTTTTAATTTGTTTTTGTTTTCCAGCTAAATGTGATGTACATGGATAAAAATCCATGTACATCAGTCTAAGGCTCATTTTGTTAGCCATATTTTGCAAAGCGTTGCAGAGTTAGAGCTAAAAACTAGTTAAAGTTGTCACTAACAAAACATTAGTCGTTATTGCAACATTGTGATCAAGTTATGAACAGATATTAAGGTACAATTTGATAATTTACTGTGTCATTATTTATTATGTGTCCCTTAGATGAATGGTGCAACATGAATATGGCCAGAGGTTTTCCAAATTAACATAAACAATTCGCCAATTGTTAAACTCTGAATTTGAACTCTGAATTTAATGGATCATCCATTAAACAAGGTTGACTTTCCATTGACTTCATACATATTCATGGCTCTGCTAACGATTGCGATATGATTATTAATCTATGCTGCGCCGTGGTTGGCCGGCTGTTTGTCCTGTCCTGCGCTGTGATTGGTCAGTTCCACGGCCAGAGGGAAGTACATCTGGACAAGAACTTCTTCCTGACTCACGCTCAGACGGCTCGATCCGAGACCTTCATCAACCTGAGAGAGGTACAGGACCCTACCCTCTAATCCCTACCCCTCTGAACCCTACGCCCTACTCCCTACCCCCTAACACTCTGAGACCTTCATCCAACTAAGAGAGGTACAGGACCCTACCCCCTAACCCTCTGAACCCTACGCCCTACTCCCTACCCCCTAACACTCTGAGACCTTCATCCACCTGAGAGAGGTACAGGACCCTACCCCCTAACCCCTACCCCTCTGAACCCTACGCCCTACTCCCTACCCCCTAACACTCTGAGACCTTCATCCAACTAAGAGAGGTACTGGACCCTACCCCCTAACCCCTACCCCTCTGAACCCTACGCCCTACTCCATACCCCCTAACACTCTGAGACCTTCATCAACCTGAGATAGGTAATGAACCCTACTCCCTACTCCCTACCCCTCTGAACCCTACCCCCTAACACCCGTGGGACCTTCATCAACTAGGTAATGAACGATATGCTCTAGCTAGCCCCTAACCCCTACTCCCTTCCCCTCAAGGGAGCGGTTTCAAAAAGGGGGTAAGAGTGGTACTTAACCCTACCCCCTACTCCCTAGCAGTTTAATATTAATATTAACCATCTTTGTGTCGAACAAGAGGATTGCGTATATGTATTTATGTGACATCTTTCCCTTTTGAAATCCTTATTTTGCAGCGCCAGATCTGGATGTATGATGACGTAATCACATTTCACATTTTCTGTTCTCTAACCCTCTTTTTTTTTTAAATGCCTGCACCTATTTTGTTCTAAATGAAATGCAACACAACGACAATCGCCAAACGATACGTTCGGATCAAAAGATGGATTAAAGAATGGAATCAATTCATGTTTGTGTTCCTTGTGTTCTGCACAGGGGAAGGCAGGTAGGGGCGATACATGTCTAAAAAGTATATATTATCTATATTTCCAGGTCAGTTCCAGGTTCAAACTCCCTCCAGGTGAATACCTCATTGTTCCGTCTACATTTGAGCCTCATTTGAACGGAGACTTCTGTATTCGAGTGTTCTCTGAGAAACAGACCGAAACCCTGTGAGTACTGTGTGTGTGTGTGTGTGTGTGTGTGTGTGTGTGTGTGTGTGTGTGTGTGTGTGTGTGTGTGTGTGTGTGTAGTGTGTAGTGTGTGTTTTTATGTTCACCTGAGGTGTGCTGTACTGCTTTCTGGGAAGTTCCTATGGCACCGCAGGCTTGCATTAAAGACAAGAATAGATAAAGTATATTCCACCATCAGCTGGTATTGGTAATGTGTTGTTTGAAGCCGCCGCCATGATCAGACGTCACACCCGTGTGAATGTCGCAGTTCCGCCCACAAAGGATGTCATATTTAATAAAATATGTAAAGAGGGAGAGGCAGAGTTTAGGCATGTGCAATATTGCTACGTCACACTATTTGTGTTGACTCCATTGGTCTGTGTCAATGCCAATGACTCCACCTCCAGGAAAAAAAAAAAACTAAATACAAAGTTATTACACCATTGCACATAAAAACAAGTGGAAAACTGGGAAAAGACTGAAATCAAGGCACACCATCTTTAAAATGTAACATAATGAACCATGTACTGTATAATTGACATTTACATTTAAATCTTTCTCCAGACCCTGTGATGACCCTGTGACCTGTGACCTGGAAGATGTAAGTACTGTTTTACCACCCATAGATATACTGACAGGTCAATTGGTACAAGTGGAGGGCTGGACTGAGCGTGATTTCATGATTTAAATCTATAGCTATAAAACTCTAATCAAAGCGTTGGTTTGTGACGGCTCATGGCGGCCACATTGTTAGTCATAGTAGGAAGTATCTGACCTGTGTTTGTTCTCCATCGTTGGTTCTTTGTTTTGGCTGCTCTTAGCCGCATCTGCTATGAATCCCCAGTGACGTCATGTGCGTCTTATAAAATTGGTCCAGATGGAAACGATCAGGGACTCAGTGCTCAGTGCTCCTTTATGACCATATCACACGGTGTCATGTGATTTTGTTTACGTTGTGTTGCTAGGATACGGTGTCAGAGGATGATGTGGATGAAGGATTCCGTGGACTGTTCAGCAAACTGGCTGGAGACGTATGTACTCACACACACGCGCGCGCGCACACACATGTAGAAACGCACAATGTGCTTTGATGTTTGCACAATATGCATTAAAGGTATTATAGGTATATTAGTGTGTACAAAATCTGTGTTTGTAAACAAATTTGAATCCAACTCCACCTCACCTCCACTTTCGTAATTTAACATGTATTGAGATCAGTTAAACTCATTATTTGTTAGCGTTACTATTTATTAGTTGTTATTTGTTATTGTCTTCAGGATATGGAGATCTCTGCAGTGGAACTCAGAACTATTCTCAACAAAATCGTCGGCAAACGTAAGTTTTCACCCCATGGGACTATTTGACGCTGCAGTGGTACACAGACATCTGTGGCCTGTTGAAAGATGTTACCGTAGGTGCCCAATGAAAACCACTGAAACCCAATGAAGCCCAATGAAAACCACTGAAAACAGGCACATCATGCATATTCTAATGAGACAGACAATACCAATGAAGCGGGAGGGGGCTGTTTTTGTGGACATTTCTAGTACTGCAGCCAAATAGCACACATTTTAAATTTATGGTAGAACCCAATTTAAAGGTAGGGGAAGTGATTTCACTTTTGTCAGATATCACCCCATTTTTTTTTTCTGTTAAAATGCTCCATTATAAGGTGTGCAGACCATATATGGAGTTTCCCCTCCCCCACGTTAGCAGAGGAGCTAATAAAAGTTCCCCAGGTGGAGGGTGAATTCTCCTCCAATCAGGATCGAGCAGCAGGTTAACATAGTGTAGCTACTCTTGGGGGCCCCTAGTGCACCAGGCTGGTAATAGACAATGAATTTCAAATCACTTACCCTACCTTTAAATCCAGGTACTCTTTCACAGGCTGGTCAGAGTCATCAAAATGTCTGCTCCAGTCTTTACTCTGTAGAGTAGAAATGCCAACTGTTAATTCATCCTTCCTTAATCTAGGGGCAGAGATTAAGGCTGCAGTGAAACAGACGTCAGTCATTAGTGGTGTAATGTGATTACTTCCCTTTTCCTGCAGGAACTGACATCAAGACAGATGGCTTCAGTATGGAGACCTCTCGCATCATGGTCAACCTGATGGATGTATCCTTATTACTCTGATTACTTATTACTAGCATTACATCACACATGGTATCACATCAAGGTCAACCTTTTTCGTGACCAACTTTTTATTTTATTTATTTATTTATTTCCTTGCAAAGTAAAAGACATGCATGCCTCCAAATTCAAGACCTCATAATATGATCATTTCCAATAAGCAATGAGGTGGTTTCCATCTCATTACCAACATATAATTCATCAGTTACAACCTTCGTGAAACTCTTGTATTTATATATTTATTTTTTATATGGATGTAAGAGTATACAGTATATCTAATCCCACCGTGGTCAACCTGATAGATGTATCCTTAGTACGAGAATAGCTCTGATTAAAGATTATATTTGTTGGGAGACTTGTAAATTCTGGACAGAGAACAGTTCTGGTTATTATTTCTTATTACATCATGGATGTATCCTTATTACTTCTACTGTTTTGCATCTGAAGCTCAGACATGTGTTTACAATATGTACTATAATGTATCATAACTATAATTGTAAATAATTCTTAACTCGTAAGACTCAGGGCAGTGGGAATGGTAAACTGGGTCTGGGAGAGTTCGCTACTCTGTGGAAAAAGATTCAGAAATACCTGGTGAGAAGATATACTTACTGACACATTAATAATACCTTCTACTACATTAATACCTTCTCATAAATTTCATATCTTTGGGTAAGTTTTGAAAGAAATTTAACTCCTGTGGGAAACTCAACAGGTCAACTACGAGCTTGTAGGTCTGGTATGTTTTGAGTAATCAGGAAAAAAAAAAAAAAAAAAAAAAAAAAGAATATATATATATATATATATATATATATATATATATATATATATATATATATATATATATATATATATATATAATATATATATATATATATATATATATATATATATATATACTGTATATTCTTTTACAGTGAAGGTTTTTTTTTAATATCTCCAATATTTGCTTCTGTGGTGTCCCCAGAACTACATATTTTCAGATGCAAGATATTTCAAAACAGATATTTTGGGGGGGTCATTTGAGATAAGATTGACTGACACAGAAACATGAGATTTAAAGAAATTAAACTTGATATACATAATTTACAGAACCTTTGTATAATATTTTCCAAGAGTCCAGGACTAAATGGGTTAATACAATTTGGCATTAATTCTATGAATCACTAGGATCATAAGTCCAAACCTGGAGACTAACATTCAGTCCGTTCTTTCTTTCTTTCTTTCTTTCTTTCTTTCTTTCTTTCTTTCTTTCTTTCTTTCTTTCTTTTTCTTTCTTTCTTTCTTTTTCTTTCTTTCTTCTTTCTTTCTTTCTTTCTTTCTTTCTTTCTTTCTTTTTCTTTCTTTCTTTCTTTCTTTCTTTCTTTGTCTCAGTCCATCTATAAGAAGAGTGATAGTGATAACTCTGGTTCTATGAGCACTCCAGAGATGAGGATGGCTCTGAAGGATGCAGGTGAGACCCTGAACCCTCAGCCCTACACCCTAAACTGGTGGTGGTAACCACGGCTCTAGACCACACCCCCTAGTGGCTCCCTGGCTGTTACATATTTTGGTGAATAGATACACCAAAACATACATAACAACACATAAGCATTTCGGTCACTGACAGCACCCAACACTCGATACATTGTCTAACAGTTACGACAGCTACAAACAGACATTGCCAGTTACGCAAAGTCTTTTTTCAAAAAAAGTTGCTTAAAAAACACGGCAATTGAACAGCTCATAATTTAAACTGTTTTTTTTAGACGATCATGTCAATGGTGCATCACAAATAATAGAATCCCTGAAAACCTAGGACATAAGATTATCGTTTTGAAACATATCACCTCACTGATTATTGTGTTGTTGTTTTGTATGTATTATTATTTTTCCCCCCAGGTTTCAGTTTAAATAATGACATCTACCAGATGCTGGTGGCACGTTACTCTGATCCTGACATGACCATCGACTTTGATAACTTTGTGGCTTGTTTGATCAGGCTGGAGACCATGTTCAGTGAGTTATTATTATTATTATTAGTAGTAGTAGTAACCTGATTGCTGAGGCTGCAGGCCTGGTAAAAGAGTTATTCATTAAATTATTGAGTTAATAATAATCGTCATCAGATGTTCTAATTTTTTCATCACACTCTACTTTCCACAGAGGTGTTTAAAAGCATCGACTCTGAGGAGACTGGATCCATAGAACTGGACTTCTTCCAGGTACTTGTCTGTCTGTCTGTCTGTCTGTCTGTCTGTCTGTCTGTCTGTCTGTCTGTCTGTCTGTCTGTCTGTCTGTCTGTCCGCAATTTCACTTACTGTATCTATCTTCTAGCTCTGGTCTATAGCTCCACTGCTTCTATGATTTTGCCCTGCAGTGGCCTCGACACCCAGCCTTTCCTTTTCGTCCGTGTTGCACGAAAACGGAAAGCCTGGACTAGTTTGTTAGCTAGGGTGGCCTAGAAGTGGGAGTCAACCTTTTCGGGGTGGGCGTCGATCCAAATTATGTGACGTAGCACAGCAGGACCCTTTAAGCAGGATTTTAGCCTCACGTTCTTATGCCCAGCACCCCGTCAAATAAAATTAGTTGAATTTTAAATATACTTTGATTTAAATGTAGTTGTAACTATTTGTATATTTAACATGCATCCGTGTGCGTGTTTCTGTGTGTGTGTGTGTGTGTGTGTGTGTGTGTGTGTGTGTGTGTGTGTGTGTGTGTGTGTGTGTGTGTGTGTGTGCGTGTGCGCGCCTTTCCTCTCTAGTGGCTGAACTTTGCCATGATCTAAACTGGTTCTACAGAGGCGTCCATCCAGATGCCTGCATGAAAAGAAAAAAAAAACATCAAGTATTACAAAAAAACAGCAATAAAAAACACCAAAGACTTCAAATATACAAACAGCCACAGATGAAGTTTTATATGATAAATATAAATATATATTTTTATTAGTCATTTTACAGATGTTATGATCATCATAATGACTGAGTTCATAATTATGTCGTCTCTACTTTTTACAGTGTTTTACAACTTTTTTTGTATGTTTAATTAAATGTTTGTCTTTGTAAATTAACTCACATTGCCGCCAACACCGGCCCTCCAAAGGTATTATAGAAGACACTTTTTAGTTGAAAATCAAAATATGCTGTATATATATATCTATATTTTTTCCTCATCTGCCTTTTTCCCCATCTGCGTGGCTTCTACTTTGATGCTGCAGCTGTTTCCTTGCAGACAGACACTTGTTTTGCCCTGCAGAACTTTATTGTCAACAAATCCTTTTCATCAGGCTCATGGCAATGCAGTGCTAGTGTGTGAGGTTGTGGAGTGTGAGGTGGAGTTTTAGCCAATCGCAGTGCAGCAGTCCCCAGCAGCTTTGTAATGAGCCAATAGAGTGGAGGTGAGGCAAATCTGTTTACAAACTTTTGTAAACAATAAAGTTCTTGGTGGATAGGTTTTCTATGCTCAGCTGTGATTGGACAACTAGCAATTTGGGGAGGAGAGGCATACTGAAAGGTCTATTCATCATAGGCTCCCTACAAAAAGTGAGGTTCGAACCCGAAATGGCTGGTTTTGGTGTTGTTGCTAATAACTTGTCGAGCAGGGGGGAAGACCGTGTTGGCGGTAATTGAGTTAACATACTACTATGTCATCGACAAAGCAGATCTACAAGATCAAAATGCATCACTTCCATGACGCGTTTTGATCTTGTAAATCTGTTTTTTCTCCTCTCACCTTTGTTTCTACTTTTGAATTTGAATTGTAAAATATATATTTAGGGGGGTTACAACTATTTGCATGAACTAAGGGTGTAAAAACAATCTGTTTATTCCATAATTATCACAGTTTTGACCTGAGAACTGATTCTACAAACTTGTTCTAAATCCTTCACAGTTTTCTGAATAAAACCTCATGTTTCTATAGTGTCAGTGGTCCTCAATATTTCATGTCGAGGACCCCTAAAATCAAGTGTATATGAACCGCCTAACGACCCCCGTCTCAACATATGTAGTTCCAGGGACCCCCAGAAGCAAAACATTTGAGTTAAAAACAGTCACTGTGACAGAATATTCCAAGATTGTATATCTAAATCTAATCAAAATATGTTGAGTTTTAGTAGAGATCGGTCCACATCACCCTATGATTGATTGATGTTTTTTTGTATGTTTGTTTTTGTTTTGTTTTTCTTTTTTGGCTTCAATCCAAATTCTGATCAATCGGTCTTGAGGATCTGCCGATAGTTTTTTTCACCCCCATCTGATATTTATATTTTTCAAAACACAATATCCAGTCTAGTAGATCAATAATAATATTGATACTAGTGGATGTCCCTGTGTTTTTTTTCCCCTTTTTGCCAATCCGACTCCCCTCATTTTAAAATGACGTGATGGTTATTTCTGATCAGGTGGTCAGATCGGAAACAATCATTTTCCAAAGGATGAAAATGTTGTAACATTTTAAAATAAAAAAATAAAATACAAACACTACAATGAAGTTGTTCATGTGGTCGTAATCTTTGCTATTAGGGCATTTGAACACTGATATCTGTCAATTAGCCAACTATTAGGGCTTATTTCTTCTTTTCCTGCTGTATAGACCCCCATTGATATTGTAAAATCACTGTTAATTCATTAGTCATCTGTCTCTACAAAACAAACATTGCCCTGTGTGTGTGTGTGTGTGTGTGTGTGTGTGTGTGTGTGTGTGTGTGTGTGTGTGTGTGTGTGTGCGTGTGCGTGTGCGTGTGCGTGTGCGTGTGCATGTGCGTGTGTGTGAGATGACACAGCGGGGCGTTGTCTCTTTAACAACGCTTCCATTGTAAGCCCCGCCCCCAATCCCACCCCCCCCTCAGCTAGATCCCCCCCCCCCCACACACACACACAATCACAATCACACAACACACCCTCTCTCTCTCTGCAGCGTCTCTGTCTCTCGAGGTGAGTTGAATGATTTTATTAAATAATTATAATTCACACAAATATTATTTCCTTATTGACGCACACACACGGCAAGGAACGGCATGCACGCGGTACGCCGCCGGTGCACGTTCAAATAAGTGTTGTTTAAACGCACGCGCACGCAGATAGCGTTTAAAGCTGCGTCGCGTTGCAATGATGCTGCAGTAGGCCACGTGACTGTGTGGAATAATATAAAGTACACCTTCCGTTATATGTGGATGTTTTTATTAATAGAAAACCGTTATAGACAATGTCTAATAGACAGACATGTCTGTTGACAGATGTAAAGATTACAGTTGGAATATCACCAACGTGTGTTATTATAGACATGACATTAAAATCCCCTTTTGTTATTTGGAATGTATTTTACTGAATATGAAGTTTATTTACTGTCTGGGTAATTAATAATCACTGGCATTGTAGTTCATAGTTATCTACAGTAATCTATATTGCCATTATAGAGTGGTCTTTTTAAAACACTGAGCTATCTCATTCAAGTGAATCGTGACTGGGGGATACAGCAAGTGGATTATTTCAAATGGTTATTAAATGATGTGCTAAAGAAAATGTCCAGAAGATGTTGCTAGGTTCAATTTATGGACAAGGATGATCAACAATTGTTGAAATTGAGGTACTCAGAGTTGTTAAACGTTAGATTTTTTTTAAATCTAACTTTAATTCTGTCCATTAGTGGTGTCAACTGTCCTGTTCATTGATGTCCAGAGTCTTGTGGGAGTTCTGCTCTGGTGTTGATAAGTAGGCCTAGTTCTGGTCATTTGGTGGGCCTGGGGCCACGCAGCAAAAGTCAGAACTGCAGACTCACTCCCAATCTAAACTATGGAATGAACTTCCCATTGCAGTCATAACTGCAAACTCACTCCCTAACTTCAATCACAGTCTGATAACAAATCTCGTCAGACTCCATCTCGGCTCATAGCACTTGCCGTAGCCTTGATGGCCTTACAGGCATATGCAAAAAGACTCAACTTAGGTAACTTGATGCTGACAGAACATGTCCTCCATTAGCTGATGGCTGCTATGGATTAGTCCTTACTGTAAGTGTCTGGAATGCATTTTGTTGTGGATGGACGGACACACACACACACACACACACACACACACACACACACACACACACACACACACACACACACACACACACACACACACACACACACACACACACACAGATTATTAATGCAAACCTCTCAAAAGAGGAAGGTCCCAGAGTGCTTTATTATTAGTGCTGCTGATTCATGATGTCAGCTCTGATAACTGATTGGCCGATGGATATGTCAGTCATCGTATCGCTGACAGGAAGCAGTCAAGCAGAGTGTGCTGTTACATTTTAATAATTTCTACGCCTCCTGCATACTGTAGATAAGTTGTTTTCAGTGGGCATTATGAAATCACGACCAGTGATGGACAGGAATGAATTCCATATATTAATTGCATATTACTGCCTACCTTTTCTAGCAAAAGCAGAAAAAAAGGATATTACTCTGCCAAAATGGGTACTATGTAAGATGTTACTCTGCCAAAACACGCCTCATTAATTATTACAAATGAGGGGGCACGGTGGCACAGTAGTTAGTGCTGTCGCCTCACAGCTAGAAGGTCCTGGGTTCGATTCCTGCTAGGGGCGCTGCTGTGGGTGCTGGCGGCGTGTCTGCTCCCCCGCGTCATCAGTGCCCATACCCGAGGCGGGGTTGGCGAAAGGGCCTTTCTGTGTGGAGTTTGCATGTTCTCCCCGTGTCCCCTAGGGTAGATACCCTCACAAAAACATGCTGTAATCCTGGACTCTAAACTGCCTCCCCCTGGCCAGCCGGGGCACCTGATGGAGGGGACAGGAACTGGTTGGAATAACGTGTTCCTTCCACGCGCTACGTCCAACCAGGGAAACTCCCCCCTGTCAGGTGAAAAGAAGGCAGCTTGGACTCCTCATGCATTGAAGGAAGCATGAGGCCAGTCCGCTGCCTCCCCAGGTTGGTGGAGGGGGTGTAGAGCCCAGGATCACATTAGGAATTGGCACTGGGTGAAAAAATGGGTTACAAAATCGTGGGATAAAAAATTATTTAAAAAAAATATATTACAAATGAGCTTGTTGTTGCATGATGCGAACTGGGCACTGGGCTACTCCCTGGACTACATGTTGTCTCAGTATACAGCCCCTCCCCCTATCCACAAGGATGAGCAGTGCACCAAAGCACTGTGGGAAATGTAGTCCAAGAAGTAGGGTCAATAACATCAGAGACACCAGACTCACTGCTAAAATCTATAATATCTACTAAAATCGCATATTACACACATAAAGACCCCCTGGAAAGTGTTGCAAATACTCTAATTGTCATTAACATACAGGTACAGTATATTTGCTAAAATAGTGAAATTAAATTAACCCTATAAGCTGCAAGAACGGATATTTCTGTTCTTATAAAGAGTTCTGCAGTGCATCAAAAGATGGAGATTAAATCATCGAAAACGAAGCTCACAGGACCACTGTATGTCTGATATGGTCTGGTTGTGTGACAGTGATGTGATTGACAGCAGGTCTGCCATCCATAGTGTTCCAGTGGCTCCAGTCTAGCTGGAATGGAAAGATGGAAAGAACAATCTAGTAATAACTAATCTAAGTCTAAGTAATAACTCCTGCTCTAAATCAAAAGATATAAAACTTAATAGTCACCAATCGTTCAGTCAGATTAAAGTGTTAATTTGCAGTTTTCAGTAGAGTCTGCAGCCTACAGACTAATTTGAGGTTGTGGACATGTCATGGAGATGTTTGATGTTTGAGGACAATGGATTCCATTTGACTGAAATGAATGACCTGCTTGTTAGACACACCCACACAGATATGTAACACACGCACACATGCATGCACACACACACACACACACACACACACACACACACACACACACACACACACACACACACACACACACACACACACACACACACACACACAGCCTGTCATTTCTGGCAGTGTGAGCTGCAGCAGACTATTTTTTGTGGTAGTAAATCAGTGCAAACATTCACTAATATTTGTGTTTTAATTTGATCAAAACAACAACATTTCAATAGAGCTTTAGTGAACATTTATTTGGGCTTTTATATGATCAAAAATAACATGGAGTTTATACATTAAAACATTATAATGAGTGTAGATTGTCTTTAGATTTTCTTAAAAAGACAATCTAAAGTGTTCCAGGAACAGTCCATGTACACATAATGACCCCTGGTGGTCTGGTGATGTAATGACTAATGCTTGGAATCAATTTCGCATCATGAAAACCCTCTATTTAGACATATCATATGCTACTATAAAGCATGATGACATTCTGCATGTTTTGCCTTCCATAGGTTGTGACTAGTACCCGACTTTGACCTGATTTTTGAGGCTTCCCACCAGTTGAATTTCAACATTTTAGTAGGCTACATATTAGGCACCATTAGAAGCACATTGGTGTAAGACTTTTCGTGGTAACCATTTAGTTTCCTGATTTCATAAATTACTTCATCCCTTACTACCTATGATGTATTGATTTATGTCTATGATGTAATGAGGAAATGGATCCAAAGTAGAAGTAGGTCAAAATGTATAGAGATGCGCAGTGACGTCACTGCCCCGGTTCCGGAAGTCTTTTCCCAATTCATTTTTCTCATAGACTTTTCAAAAATAATTTATATCAAGACGATTACGCCGCGGACAAAGCCAACTCGAGTCGTGACGAATCATGATGACACACACAAACTTTTGGGACAATAAAATAATTTCTAAGATGAAAAACGAAACAAAAAGTCTTGTATCATGCCGTTTTCTACTTCTTCCTAATTATATATTATATGACGATATTGTGTTTGTTGTCATGATTTGTCACGACCTGAGTTGGCTTTGGCCGCGGCGTAATCGTCTTGATATAAATTATTTTCGAAAAGTCTATGAGAAAAATGAATGGGGAAAAGACTTCCGGAACCGGGGCGGTGACGTCACTGCGCATCTCAAAATGTATTGGAGGCGTGTCGTAATTCTTCTCTCTCTTTCAGCCAATCCAGAATGTTTGGGGGCGTGTCAGCGCGTATCCACAGGGACCGGGAGCGGGCCGACGGGATTGGCTCTTCCCACGAGCGGGCGGTTCCCTTCCTGGCCAATCAGGACTTCGAGACGCTCAGGGAGGAGTGTCTTGGAGCGGGGCGTCTATTCGAAGACCCCGCCTTCCCCGCTGAGCCTGATTCGCTGGGTTACAACGAGCTCCGCCCACATTCTGCCAAGACCCGCGGTGTGGAATGGAAACGACCAGGAGTAAATATACTTTACTTTGAAATACTTTAGAATACTTTAACAAGTAGTGGAAAGTGAGCTATCAGTTGGCCGCCAGCATAGCTTTTAAACTAGTTTAAAATACTGTAAAATACCTAATGGGCCATTGAATCTTTATCAATTAATTGATATTAAACAATAGTGTACTGGCCAACAAACATTTGGCCAGTTGGCTAGGCAAGGCATAGGGAAACTGTTTTTGACACGTTAACATGAATAAATATGTCCAGACTCAGAGAACTGCTGTTTGGGTGGGTTCCCATTTATTGTATCACCAACCAGGTCACAGCATATTTCATGTATGCAAGTAAAATAACGGTAAAAACCGTATAATCTCCCCCTGTGTGCCTGTACCATGCCATTCCTCCTGGCTCACTTCACCTGTGCTCCCTTATCTCAATTACCTGTTGATCACTGTGGCCCGCCTCCCCCCCAAGGTGAACCCGCCCACAGCAACCTCCAGGCATAGAGACAGAATGGCTCCTTCACACCGGCCCCTAATTGTGAAACGGGGTGAACAATTACCAATTTAAGCCCAAAGGAGTCATAGTTCATAATTCAACCTTAAGTTGAAATTTCACATCGCTTCTTGAAGCAGGAAGAGTTTCGATATAGGTCTCTCCACCTGTCCCGTCTTTGTCTTTAACTGCACTGAGCGTACAAATCCTCTTTTGTCTGGGTAAGTCGCTATTACCTTTCCCATGATCCATGATCCACGAGGAGCATTTTGGTCCATGATGACCACGATATCTCCTGTCACGTAACTCCTTCGAGGTTTCATCGACTTCTGCCGTTCCTGTAGTGTCGGTAAATACTCTCTTGTCCACCTCTTCCAAAACAGATCTGCCAGATACTGAACCTGTCTCCATCGTCTCCTGATATAAAGATCACCCTCTTGAAAAAGTCCAGGGGCGAGGAGAGGCTTTCCTCGGAGCAGAAGGATGTGATTTGGGGTGAGAGCTTCCAAATCATTGGCATCGTCAGAAACTTTAGTGATGGGACGGTCGTTTAGAATGGCTTCTACCTCACATAGAACAGTATGAAGGCTTTCATCGTCCAGTGTTTGTTGTCTTAGGACAGAAAACAAAACCTTTCTAACCATTCTGATGAGTCGCTCCCAGACACCACCATGGTGGGAAGCAGCAGGGGTGTTGAAAGTCCAGTCGATACCTTTTTGTAGGAGGGCACTTTGGATCTTGTTATGATCTACAGCAGAAAGGGCTTCTCTTAATTCTCGTTCTGCCCCCACAAAATTTTTGCCGTTATCTGACCTCAAATGACAGACTTGACCTCTGCGACACATAAACCTCCTTATGGCGTTAATGCAGGAGTCTGTATTCAAAGAGTAGGCAACCTCCAAGTGTATGGCCCTGCTAGTCATGCAGGTAAAAATTACCCCATACCGCTTAACCATAACGCGTCCTCTCTTGACCTCGATGGGCCCGAAGTAGTCCACTCCAACATTAGTAAAGGGAGGTAAGTCTGGTGTAATTCTCTCCTTTGGCATGTCAGCCATTTTCTGTTCACTGCCCTGTCCTCGATAGCGTCGACAAATCACACAGTCCGATATTACCCTTCGACAGGCAGAGTTGGCATTGGTGATCCAGTATCTCCGTCTTAAAGTGGAGAGCATGTGGTTTCTACCAGCATGTCCAAGCTCTCGATGAATGAACTGCAGAATGAGATGTGAAATATGTGTGCCTTTTGAAAGTATTACAGGATGTTTCGACTCTTCAGGTAAAGCCACTCGACTGAGTCTTCCACCCACTCGCAGTAAACCATCCTTTAGCACAGGATCCAGTCTGCAGATATTACTGGACTTATTCACACCAGATGCTCCGCCCTGCAAAGAAGCAATTTCCTCTGCAAAGGTTTGTTGCTGACTGAAGCAAATAATAGCCGACTCAGCCCTGGACAGGTCATTCACAGACAGCAATTGGTTCCCAACAGCTGCTCGCACCTTTCTCATTTCTTCTTCAACCCTTTCTGATTGTGTGAGTTCTCCATTGACATTTAGAGAAGCTATGAGCTCTTTTCTCTTCTTTCTCAGTTCCAGAAGAATGTCTTTGAGCTTAAGGAACCAAGCGACTGAGATCTTGAGTTTAGTCCATACAGAAAAGTGCTCCACAAGCTTGGTAGTTGCATCCTTAGCTTCTGTACTTACAGCGTTCACCATCAGCTCTCTCTTAACTTCTGGATCATCTGAGTCAATGGGCTGGGGATCAAATAATCTCGGCCAATCTGTCTTTGGCCTTCGAAGAAAGTCCGGCCCTAAAATCCATCTCCTGCAGCCTATGAAGTTATCAGCAGTCATACCTCTGGAGGCCTCATCGGCTGGATTGTTCTTTGAACTGATATATCTCCACTGAATGACATCTGTTGCATCCCTAATAGATGCCACTCTGTTTGCTACAAAGGTATGGAACCGTTTGGTGTCATTATTAATGTACTTCAGCACTGTCTGACTGTCAGTCCAAAAACATGACTGTTCCAAATCAAGTGGCAGTTCATTCCTCAACATCTTGTCCACTTTAACAGCCAGCACAGCAGCGGTAAGTTCAAGGCGTGGGATTGTGGTTTGTTTCAATGGGGCAACTCTGGCTTTTCCCAACATGAATGCCAGGTGCACCTCTTCATCCTGGTTCTCCAACCTTAAATAAGACACCGTCCCATAACCATGATCACAGGCGTCTGCAAAATGGTGCAACTGCCCACGTATGGGTCCCCCGAATCCCTTTGGCTTAATGCAGCGGTGCACCTTCAGCTCTGCTACTTTTTCTAGATCCAGCAGCCAAGTTGCCCATTGCATAGAAAATGACTGGGGTATAGGATCGTCCCAGGACATGTTTTTACGACACATTTCTTGCAACAGTAGTTTTGGTACCAAGGAGAATGGTGCCAGGAACCCCAATGGGTCGTAGATGGAGCTAACAATTGAAAGAATACCCCGTCTTGTATGTGGTTGAACTTCCACAGCAGGCTTAAATGTGAAGGTATCACTTTCAGCGCACCAATTCAGACCAAGTGCCGTCTCGATTGGCAGATCCTCTTGTTCTAATCGGAGCTGCCTGGTTGTTTTGGACCGCTTTTCCTCAGAGATAGATAAGAGTACAGCTCGACTGTTGCTTGTCCATTTCACTAACTGGAATCCTCCTTCCGAGCATAAATCAGTGAGGTCTGTCACCAACTCCATTGCTTGTTTTTCTGTGCCTTTTGACTTTAAGCAGTCATCGATGTAAAAATTATTATAGATGGTGTCAATTACTTTTACATCAAAGCTGTCCTTATTATCCGTGGCAGTCCTCCTCAAAGCATAGTTGGCACAGCTTGGTGAAGAGATTGCTCCAAAAATATGGACTCTCATTCTGTGTTCCACTGGTTGCTGTGAAATGTCGCCCTGGGGCCACCATAGAAATCTGAGGAAATTCACATCTTTTCTGACACCTTTACTTGATGAAACATAGCCTTGATATCAGCCATCAAAGCAATGTCGTCTTGTCTAAATCTTGTCAAAACACCAAAGAGAGAGTTGGCGAGGTCAGGACCTTGTAAAAGCTTAGAGTTCAAAGAGGTTCCTTTAAACACTGCTCCACAGTCGAAAACCACCCTCAGTGTTTTCTTCTTTGGGTGATACACTCCATGATGGGGAAGATACCACAGACCACCATCTTTGCATTCCACCTGATCCTTGGGTACCACCTCTGCATATCCACTGGTGATCATATCAGTGATGAATGCCGTATACTCCTCTTGGTAAGTCTAATTTCTTTTAAACTTCTTTTTGAGGCCTTGGAGGCGCTGTTCAACTATGCATCGGTTGTTTGGCATGATGATGTCATCTTCTTTAAAAGGTAAGTCCATGCTATAATGTCCATCCAGCATGCATGTGGACTTATCCATGATTTCCATAAACCTCAGGTCCTCTCTTGACATTTCATGTTTCTCATCTAATATTTTCTCATTGAAATCTTGGTTATATTGAGAGATCAACAACTCCTCCAGTCTGGCAACTGATATTCTGTTTGCATATACAGTCGTACATCCCTTCTGACAACCATTATTGCCTCTCAGGGGACCATTTATGACCCATCCTAATAAGGTCCTTACGGCATATGGTCCGTCACCTTGACTGTTTATGATTTCCCAGGGTTCCATGAGTTTCGGAACATTTGTTCCAATTAACATTTCCACATCAGCATCCAACGTTGGGATTTTTACATCTTTTAAATAGTGCCATTTATCTATGTCTCTCTGTGTAGGAATATTACTCCTTGACACTGGAATTGTGTCATGCGTGAATGTCTCTGGCAAATCTACAAATTCCTAGCCGTCCAATTTGGCCTTCGCCTCCAGTCCAGTGATGATTTGACTCTTAACAATACTTTCTTGACACATAGTACGTAGCAAGATGTTAGTGCTGGTACCTTGTAAGTTCAGTTTCCTCATGAGGCGATTAGTACAGAAAGTTGCTGTACTTCCTGGGTCCAAAAAAGCATAAGTATGCAGCACCTTATCTCCCCTTTTAGATTTCAACTGTACTGGCACTATAGAAAGGGTACAGTCTTGGTCTCCAGCCCCGGTACAACCATATGATTGCAAGGAGATGAGTGCGCTATTAACTGAGGTTTCTGATGGTTTGTTCCGATTGTGGATATGTAGAATTGTTGGATGTTTAAGATGACATTCATCACAAACCAGACGACTTCTACATTGCTTATTTATGTGACCTGGTTGTAGACATCCAAAACATATTCCCTTTGTTTTCAAGAATTCAATTTTCTCCTTTTGAGTATTCTGGTTCAACTGTGAGCACCTGGATAGTAGATGTGGCTCACCACAATACAGACATGATTCAGAGGTCAATTCTTTTGACATTACAGGCTGGTTTGCTGTATCCAGTGTTGTGAGTTCTGGGGTTAACACATGATTAGTAGTAGTGATAGTTGTCGCAAAACTACTTTCTCTGATGTGACTCCTGGGTGATGGTCTTGTACTTGATCGTGCATCAGAGATGTCACCAAACAGAGGATGAGACAAAACTTTAACCTGGGTTTCTAGAAAGCTCACCATATCAGGGAAAACAGCTCTGCCATCTTGTTGTTCCTGTATTGCACAAGCTCTAGACCTCCATTTTTCCCTCAGCTTGTATGGCCATTTCAACATGATTTGTCTCATATTAGATGGGATGTTCATCTCTTCCATGTATTGTATTTCTGTCATGGCATTGCAACATCCTCTTAGGAATAGGGCAAATTCCTGTAGTGCCTTAACATCCTCACTTTTGATAGCAGGCCATCCAAATGCCTTATCCATGTAAGCTGTTGCGATCATGTATTCGTTCCCGAAATACTCTTTTAGGAGCTCTTTTGCCCTTTCATACCCCTGCTGTGGGGTCATATGTAAGCAGCTTCTTACCAATGCTCTAGGCTGTCCTCTAGTATACTGTTCTAAATAATATAAACAGTCTTGATAATTGCTTGCTTTGTTTTCAACACAGTGTTCGAAAGCTCTGATAAAAGAAATATAATGCAGAGGATCACCATCAAATGTTGCCATCTCCCTTTGTGGCAAGGTAGCTGACATTTGTTGTTGTATGAGCATTGAAGTTATTTTGGTTTGCTTTTGCATGATTCCACATATGGTATCTCCTTCCATTATATTTTGAGCCGAAGTATATATTGCTGCATTGTTCTGTGGAAGAGGAGACCTGTTTGTGTTTGGTTCCTGCCTGCTCAACATGGCTGTGGGGACTGTACTGACATATTGTGATGGATTGACATTTCTTTGATTGGTAATGTGTAAAGGCCCTCTGTTTGTTTGAGGATATAGAGGGACGGTGGCATCCTTTGCATTTGGAAGAGCGAAGCTTGGTTTTTGTAGTTGCACTTGAGAGCGCATGTCCACATTTGATTGCACTTGTGCTTGAATTTCGGAGTGCACATTCACTTTAGGTCGGGCATCACTGGTGGGTGAAATAGGTTGTGCTGTTGAAATTTGGGTCAGGGTGTTCCTTTTTGGCACAAATTCCTGTGCCTTGGGGTTAAAAGCGCCACCTTGAGGTTTTTTCCTGTAAGAGCTCATTGAGGCAGCCTTTTCTCCAATCTCACTGCCCTCCAACACAGAGATCATAGCGGCAGCAGCTGATATTTGTGCATCCAGCTCCATTTGTTCTTTCATTTTCCTCAGCTTTTCCCTTTCCAACCTCAGGTTTTCCTCCTGTGTCTCCAATGCATGTTTCCTTTGAAGAGCAGCTGCCTTTGCCTCTAGGGCAGCTTGTTCTGCTTTTACCTTCATACAAGCAACGGACACACTTGAACTCCTATTAGAGGCCTTTGACCGCTTAGACCCTATAGATATGTTAGAAACACTATCTTCAGGGTTAATTTCATCCTGTTCAGATTGTACCTTTTTTCCACCATTGCCTCTATTTCCAACCATTTCATTTTCATTTTCAGAACCCAAATTCACATTGTCATGACCATGTACATAAACCACATTTTCACCATTTGTCTTTTCAATTTCCTTATTTGCAAGGTCATCAGTAGTGCTTTCCAAACCCATATTTACATCAGTGTTACCATGATTTTCCACTCCATTTTCCCCCAACCATTTTGATATTTCATCGATGAACATGTCACAACTGGCTTGTTTTGATTGGAACCATGCGTTTTGCTTATTTTGTTCCTCCTCAGGCATTAGAAACTCATTGAGCAATGTATGGTGGAGCTCAGCGGCCTTTTCACGTAATAGTTTGATCCCATTTAAATGCCTTTGAATCTCAGGGATATTTTTGTTTGAGGTGACAAGAGCTTGGATTTCATTTTTTAATTTGTTTGCTTGTGAGAACTTTGCACTCCTTTCGGTTTGAAGCCTTTCCATAGCCATTTTGATTCCTTTGAATGTTGGTGTTCTTGTTCTTTTTTCCTCAGGAACCTGCATTGCTGCTGACCCAGTTTGCTTGGTGACACTCATTTTCAATTAAAGCACACCAACAATAAAACAGTGTAGTACGTTTCCCCAAATATAAACACACCCTTTTTTATCAATAAAACCTGTATATTTGTAAACAACAATAAGACCTTAAACAGTGTAATTCATGCAACCAAAAATAAGACCTTAAATGGAATTGTATTCATTTCAACTCAGTGTATTGTGTAGTGTGCGCTTTTTGTTGATCAGACTGAATGCACACTTGCACATGCATGAAAGCTTGAATGAATTCAAAGACAAGTTAGTCAATGCCTGGTATACACCTCCTTTGCTCCTTAATATCGCAGCCTACGGCCACAATCAAAGTCGAGTATAATATGATGCCGCTCCAAAACGAAACAAAAAGAAAATATGTGCAGGTGTATGTTTGTGAGCACTAACCACCGACAGCCAACTTGAGGTTCCAAGCCTCGATTCCTTCTGGGTTTTTGATGGTGATAGTGGGGTCCCACGACACACCGTCATTTACAACTCTTGTAAAAGTTTGACTTTCACTTCTAATTTGTAGATGATGACCTATAGAACAATTTTAGTTCGAGTGGCCCATCTACAGATGAAAAAAATATGCATTTTTTGCCCAATTTCAAAATTGGCCAAAATCGGATTTTTGTTTTTCTTATAAGTCTTTATTTTCTCACAATGGCTGTTTTTTTTTGTTTTCTTTTTATCAAGTCAATACTAACCCAGTAATTAACTGGATTTCAAATATTAATGTTTGGAATATCATATGGAAAAAAATGGACGCCCATGTAATCAAATTACTTCAAAGGGCACCTAATTTAAATTCTGTTGAACCTAGAAGGATGAAGTTAGTGCCTACCTATATTATCATGAATGAGTGATGGTATAAATTGTAAATAAATAGAAACAATACATTATTGGGGGGACTAAGGTTAGACATACCCACTTATAGCCCAGCCTCTATGTGTGAAAATTGTGCACTTTTCAATGAAAGCATGACATTGGCACAAAGTTAAAGCCTGCCATAAGGAATTGTTTTGGCTCTGGGTCTGTGATCACAGCTATGGTGGCCACCATCTGCTGTTATTTTACCAATTCAGCTCATACAACATACAATCTTGATTCTGATGACAAAACGTTTTCAAGGATTATGATTTTTTTAAATAAAATGCTAGATAATAGTCAAATCATCAAAATGTGTAATATTGATGTATTGATGTAGGCAGTACATTCATGTCTTCTACCCTATATGTGAAAAGCAAGTGAGCCCATGTAATCAGCTGACATACTCTACTCACTACTCACTCCAAATCAAACCAGCTCTGCCCGATTGAACAGTACCCAGTGAGGTCAGAACACCAGTCTGTGTACTTCTAACCAGATCACATCCAGATTCAACACCAGTCTGTGTACTTCTAACAAGATCCACATCCAGATCCAACACCAGTCTGTGTACTTCTAACCAGATCCCCATCCAGATCCAACACCAGTCTGTGTACTTCTAGCCAGATCCCCATCCAGATCCAACACCAGTCTGTGTACTTCTAACCAGATCCCCATCCAGATCCAACACCAGTCTGTGTACTTCTAGCCAGATCCCCACCCAGATCCAACACCAGTCTGTGTACTTCTAGCCAGATCCCCATCCAGATCCAACATCAGTCTGTGTACTTCTAGCCAGATCCCCATCCAGATCCAACACCAGTCTGTGTACTTCTAGCCAGATCCCCATCCAGATCCAACACCAGTCTGTGTACTTCTAGCCAGATCCCCATCCAGATCCAACACCAGTCTGTGTACTTCTAGCCAGATCCCCATCCAGATCCAACACCAGTCTGTGTACTTCTAGCCAGATCCCCATCCAGATCCAACACCAGTCTGTGTACTTCTAGCCAGATCCCCATCCAGATCCAACACCAGTCTGTGTACTTCTAGCCAGATCCCCATCCAGATCCAACACCAGTCTGTGTACTTCTAGCCAGATCCCCATCCAGATCCAACACCAGTCTGTGTACTTTTAGCCAGATCCCCATCCAGATCCAACACCAGTCTGTGTACTTCTAGCCAGATCCCCATCCAGATCCAACACCAGTCTGTGTACTTCTAGCCAGATCCCCATCCAGATCCAACACCAGTCTGTGTACTTCTAGCCAGATCCCCACCCAGATCCAACACCAGTCCATGTACTTCTAGACAGATCCCCATACAGATCCATACAGTAAAAGCTGTCTGGTGAAAACAACTGCTGAAGTTCTGTACCTTCACACACAAGCTAGTTGACAGGAAAATAGTCATACTCAAAGTAGTTACATATTGCACCATGGTGACCATTCTTTTCGACTCTCATGTCCTTCTTGAAGATGGTTCGGAATGCATAATGCTTCTCCCCATGAAGACTCAACAGAACACCTGAAGATCTGCCCTCATAATTATCAGGCAGGATGTGCAATTGTGCATGGAGTGTCCTTAGTGTCATTCTCAGTGTCCCTATCATGTCAATTGAAGGAGCCTTCAGCTCATGACACCTGGTGCTGGTGAGCAACTGTCTCCTGTATATAGCCTCCAAAACAAATGCAGACACTTGGCCACAGTTTGAAAGGGTCAAGCCCCTAATCCTGATTGCGGCAGTCAACCCCACCTAATCACACAAACCAGGGCCTCCAGATGAGCCAGCAGCCATCTGCACAAGTCTGGGTTGGACCTTGCAGGGCTGAGCTAGAGACTTTGAAAGAAACCTTCAGCAAAGACAATGGCATTGACATAGTTGACATAGCCCCAGAACACTAGGCCATAAGAAGTGAGGAGAAACTCTGGCTGGAAGCCCTCACCCCAACTCATCCTTTAGACCTTGTCCTTGAAAACGTAGGATTAGTTACCAGAATCAGGATCAGAGAATTTTAATTACTGTTAAAATAATGGTGGCCATTATGAGAAATATCTACCATGGTCATAGGACAAATGTAAATAGTACCACTGGATTCCTCATCATTGACAATGTGGGACTATTTACTAGAATTAAGATTTTAGAAAATAGCTGTCAGGATTACCAAGGGACAAATCTGTGATGGTGCCATAGCCAACAATGCTCCTAATGACATGCTCCAACTGTGTTCCAAAATTCATGCTGTTATCATCAAAATACTGCAGATAGAGGCTGGACTATGTGCTATTCTTGTGGATATACACCAGGGAGTGGGGAGCGGCAAGGGGGGGGGGGGGGGGGGGGGGGCTAATATGGTCTAAATGACTAAATACTACTTCTGAATGTGAATTCATACATATGTCATATGTTCAGATTGGATAAGTTACGACAGTCATATCATATTTTAGAAGGCCCCCTAATAATCTTTATCTGCGTGCTGGCCACTCTAACCAAAATGGTTCTGTAGACCTCATCTAGAATTTAGTACTGAAAGTTAAACTTTTAAAGTTGTAAACAACAACTAAATTTAACATGGAGATGGAAACTCACTTCGGTTTTAGCTAATTTTAGCTCGTTTTGCTTGCTATTTTTGTGGATATACACCAATAATGGATGAAAAAATATATTTTATGTGTAATTAGGTTTAGGTAGCAAATGCTACTCCTGATTGTGAATCCATAGATATCCCATATGTACAGATTGGACAATTTGATCAAAAGTTACAACAGTTTACATGTTTTGGTAGGGTTGGCACCTTGTTACGCCCCCTACAGGCCAATTATTGAATTTGTGTGCGGGCCACTCGAGTTAAAATGGTTCTATAGACCCTCACCAACAAATTAGGACTGAAAGTGAAACTTTTACAAGAGTTGTAAATGACATCTACATTTAACATGGAGACGAAACCCCACTATTAGGGTAGGTGACTGGCTCCGTATAGCGGTGTGAGGTGACCCAAACAGCGTTGTCAGCTGTCGTCTATTGCACCTCCAGCGGCGGCCCTGCCTCTGCTGCACCTCCAGCTGCGGTTATCCTCTGCTGCACCTCCAGCTGCGGCTGTCCTCTGCTGCACCTCCAGCTGCGGCTGTCCTCTGCTGCACCTCCAGCCTACTCCAGCTGCGGCTGTCCTCTGCTGCACCTCCAGCTGCGGCTGTCCTCTGCTGCACCTCCAGCCTACTCCAGCTGCGGCTGTCCTCTGCTGCACCTCCAGCTGCGGCTGTCCTCTGCTGCACCTCCAGCTGCGGCTGTCCTCTGCTGCACCTCCAGCGGCGGTTGTCCTCTGCTGCACCTCCAGCGGCTTCAGATAGTGGCAGGGCTGTGACGGCTTCAGAAGCGACAAAAAGGGGGGGGTGTCGTGCTGTGCCGTCTCTAGTACCCCAATATCCAATAATATCCAGAGGTATATGCAGAATCAAAGCTCTCCTTCCAAGCGCTGAACTTGTCCAGGATCGATATCAGATCAAAGCCCAGAGGAGAAGTGGTGTAAATCCAAAGCGGTGATTACAGTCTTCATATCCAGAGATATAGGGTTTTTACTTGTGTACTGGCCAACAAACATTTGGCCAGTTGGCTAGGCAAGGCATAGGGAAACTGTTTTTGACACGTTAACATGAATAAATATGTCCAGACTCAGAGAACTGCTGTTTGGGTGGGGTTCCCATTTATTGTATCACCAACCAGGTCACAGCATATTTCATGTATGCAAGTAAAATAACGGTAAAAACCGTATAATCTCCCCCTGTGTGCCTGTACCATGCCATTCCTCCTGGCTCACTTCACCTGTGCTCCCTTATCTCAATTACCTGTTGATCACTGTGGCCCGCCTCCCCCCAAGGTGAACCCGCCCACAGCAACCTCCAGGCATAGAGACAGAATGGCTCCTTCAAATAGTTACAATATACACCCTGCCATTGGCACAGATCGTCAGCCAACATTCCTTAATAGTGCTATTGTTTAATTATTTCTAGTTAGCATCGCTAGCCTCGTCTATCTAGTTGTTACTCCATTACATCCATTGTGGGGCGCCCAGCCATGATGCACAGTCTGTATTCAGATGGCCATTGCATCATAACCTTACTTCCATACAGACATCCACCGGTTTATAGTAACAGGCTTGTTTGTGTGTGAAATGAGATTGACTGAATTAAACCAGTTTCCTGTTTTCAGGCTTTAAATGTCCTGCCTGCACAAAGATCACTGTGTGTGTGTGTGTGTGTGTGTGTGTGTGTGTGTGTGTGTGTGTGTGTGTGTGTGTGTGTGTGTGTGTGTGTGTGTGTGTGTGTGTGTGTGTGTGTGTGTGTGTGTGTGTGTGTGTGTGTGTGTGTGTGTGTGTGTGTGTGTGTGCGCGTGTGTGCGTGTGTGTGTGTGTGTGTGCGCGTGCATGGATGCGTGTGTGGTGCTGAGCTAGCGTTCTGCCTGCCAACCTACCTCACAGATTCCTCTGTGTCGCCTTTTGAAAACAGCAGATCTATAAGCTCACAGAGGGTCTCATGGTGACACACTGTGAGCTTATAGATCTGACACCATTAGAATGTGTTTTCACTTCCTGTCACAGAAAGTGCTGAGTGCACAGTTACCGTAGCGACCAGAGTGTTACCCAGCAAACCAGAGCCACAGACTATACACATATTGTACACATGAAATGAGACAATTTGCAATGAAACACTTTGTAGTTTTGCCACTTTCATGCTTAAGCAGTCTTACCTTACAAGTGTAGGAATATCATCTTAAGATATACTTAATCACAATACATTCACAAAATGTAGCATACAAATATGTACTTTATATGTCACTTTCTATTGGGACGTGGCTGTTCCAAACTCCTAGATTTTAAGTCATGAAAACACTATCTAAAATGATTTTTGATCATTATTTTGAATATGTTTTTCTATAGCATCAACATTTCAGTCAAATGAGTTCATGGCAGGTATCCTATCACTCGTTAGGTTTAGGCATAGGTTTTACAGGGTTAAGTTTAGGTACAGTAAGTAGCAAAACGGCCGACCGAGTAAAACGGTCAGGACTCATCGAGTAACGGTCGCGACGAATCGAGTAAAGAAAGTAAAAGAAAAAGTCACAGCATATGCCGCAGTTGCAAATTGATTTCGCTGTCTCTCACATTTTCAATTTCAGATTTTTACTTGTAACATCATGCTAGTATATAGTAGTATTGATACAGTTTGTGTAAACAATGTACATTCGTTATTTTTCCTCTTATTATTGTTATTTCTATTATTATTAATGTATGTATTTGTTGGCCACACCTCCCACACAGAGCTTCTGTATTGATTGGCTGTGTTGTTTCCTACAGGATTTGACGGACAGCCCTCAGTTCATCGTGGGAGGAGCTACCAGGACTGATGTCTGTCAAGGAGCTCTGGGTGAGTGAGACAGACAGACAGACAGACAGGCAGGTACACAGGCAGGCAGGCAGGCAGGCAGGCAGGCAGGCAGGCAGGCAGGCAGGCAGGCAGGCAGGCAGGCAGGCAGGCAGGCAGTCTGTGTAGCTGAGACCCTTCCCAGCTTGTACAGGTAGCTTATCAAGGTCTAGAAGAATTTGTTCAGGTCAGTAGTTTCAACAATGCAGGCAGTAGTAAAGTCACTATAGAGCTGTGGATGGGTAATGACAGTCTCACTGTAAGACCTGGACCAGGTCGACAAACAGACAGACAGACAGACAGACAGACAGACAGACAGACAGACAGACAGACAGACAGCTGTTTATCCCTTTATCACTCTGTGCATCCATTATCCATTAGAGAGAGAGAGAAAGGCAGTTTAATTGTTTGACTAAACGTGTGTGTGTGTGTGTGTGTGTGTGTGTGTGTGTGTGTGTGTGTGTGTGTGTGTGTGTGTGTGTGTGTGTGTGTGTGTGTGTGTGTGTGTGTGTGTGTGTGTGTGTGTGTGTGTGTGCTATCAGGTGACTGCTGGCTCCTCGCTGCCATCGCCTCGTTGACTCTCAATGAGTCGTTGCTCCACAGAGTGGTTCCTCACGGGCAGAACTTCACTACAAACTACGCTGGGATATTCCACTTCCAGGTCAGAACTAGTCTGAGACTCTCACACTGTTCACCGTCATACGGATTGGAGCAACAGAAGCTCTGATCACCACTGAGTAAAATATACAGTAAATACTCCTGTCATATGGTCTGGAGCAACATAAGTGCTGATGACACCTCAAGTGACAAAACTCTCGCATATTGAAAAAATCCATGTCTGTGGATGAGCTCACTGGATATATGGCATGTAAACAAACACTATTTATGAATGATAATATAATCCCTTCAGGAATATAAAAGAGACAGAGACAGGTTGTTTTCTAAACTTATTTCAAACCTACTTTTCAATGTGCAAAAGTAGATCATTTCATTGAGTAAATAGCAGCAGATGTAATTTCTGTCTCAGATGTCTCGTGAGATTTGGTTGCCAGACCTGAAACTGTCAACCGTCTTGCAATACTTCAGTCAATAAGTAGTTTGTACTCTTTAGATATCTCTATAAAATGACAGAGTACACATTGAAAAGCAACACACCAGACCGCAATAATGTTCCATATCTTCTTTTATGTTCCTGAACCGATTACATGACAGATGTCTCTAATGTGTCATAAATGGTGTTTATTCATGAGCACTGGCTCCATCCACTGACATGGATTTCATGGAACTTCCAGTGGAAGGGTTGCTGCTGATGGCACAGCTCGGTCACAACGTTGATGTCTTTTCCTTCTATTTGTTTCTATCTAGGCTAATGGTAAACTAGCCTTCAGCTAGAAAACTAAACACGGCAATTATGCCATTGTTAATTCGTACAGCGGCAGTACGAAGATCACAACTGAAGTATTTGTAATGTAATATGTTACAGTTCTGGCAGTATGGAGAGTGGGTGGGTGATGTATATTATAATATTATTATATTGTTATTTTACAGTTCTGGCAGTATGGAGAGTGGGTGGATGTGGTGGTTGATGACAGACTTCCTGTCAAAGATGGAGAGTTGATGTTCGTCCATTCTGCTGAAGGACGAGAGTTCTGGAGTGCTCTGCTGGAGAAAGCATACGCCAAGTAAGACGTCCGTCTGTCTGTCTGTCTGTCTGTCTGTCTGTCTGTCTGTCTGTCTGTCTGTCTGTCTGTCTGTCTGTCTGTCTGTCTGTCTGTCTGTCTGTCTGTCTGTCTGTCTGTCTGTCTGTATGTGTGTCATTACCCCCAGGGTAGAACGGAAGAGGAGATCAGCTGGAGAATCAGAGCAGCAGGGATCATGGTTTATTGTTAACTGTGACGAAACGAGATTTGAGCCGGAAGGCAAAACTCTCTGTCTACAGAGCAATCTGTGTCATTTATTCATCACCAATACAAGCTGCTGAAGTGAGTTCTCCCTGACGGGTGTCTGGCAGAGAGCACAGTTGTTTTACAGACCATAGTAGAGTAAATGCAGCATGCATGGTCTGGTAAAGGACAGTTGTTTTACAGACCATAGTAAATGCTGCATTCATGTTCAGATAAAGGACGGTTGTTTTACAGATCATAGTCAATGCTGCATTCATGGTCTAGTAAAATACAGTTGTTCTACAGATCAAAGGCTGAGACCGAGGACCAGATGGAGGAAAGACATTGGATTCTATTTTAATATTTAATGATGTAATGTTTTCTCCCAGGTTGAACGGCTCCTACGAGGCTCTGTCTGGAGGTTCCACCATCGAGGGGTTTGAGGATTTTACCGGAGGAGTTTCTGAGATGATCGACCTGAAGAAGGCGCCGAAGGACCTGCACCGCATCATCGCTACGGCTCTGCAGAGAGGCTCTCTGATTGGCTGCTCCATAGACGTACGTAATCTGATTACTAGTAATCTGAATACTCTTTCATCCATTGGTAATAGTTAGGTTTGTAGCAGTGTTATAATACTTAACTATAACTAACTAAAAAACGAAAACTAGAATGTGTGTGTGTGTCACAGATCACCAGTGCATTTGACATGGAGGCGGTGACCTTCAAGAAACTGGTGAAAGGTCACGCATACTCTGTCACTGGACTGAAACAGGTGAGTAACACGCACACATACACATGCGAAAGTAATTATTACAAAAAGTAATTATTAATAGGAGACAATTTACTCTTAATCCAGAGTGACTCCAGAACAACACATAGTGACACATGACATAGAAATAGAAATAGAACAGCACATAGTGCTGAAATTATATTTTAATATTTGAATTACTTCTCAAGAATGTACATATTTAGAAAGTGTAGAAGAATTGTTATTTTGACAAACATTTTGCCAGTTATCCATCTAAATTGTGGACCGAAACTTAGATAGACTAAAATCATCAAATGGTGGTCCGTGGCTAAAATGCTGAATAAATTAGTGCGCCCTGGTCTGAAAAAGGTTGAAAACCACTGATCTACTGTAATTACCACTGCGTGTGCTCTAGGTGGCGTACCGCGGCCGAGCAGAGCGGCTGATCCGTGTCAGGAATCCCTGGGGTCAGGTGGAATGGACCGGAGCCTGGAGCGACAAGTCAGTCACTCATTTATTCATTCATTCATGGTGAATGGTGCATTTATACTGCTTATCCAAGGAGCTTTACATAGATTGTGGATCTCATTCACACATTCACACACCAATGGCTGGTTGT
>CM076973.1:38284364-38414364 GCA_039105355.1 Benthosema pterotum | reverse complement strand
GATGTAAAAATGCACTAGAGAGTCTAAAAACACAAAAAATCTTAAGAGTTTATTCATGTAATGTTTATACACCAAATAATTAATATTTTACTAGTGATCAGAGCTTCTGTTGCTCCAGACCGTATGATGATCACTGAGTCGACTACCAGTAAATAACAACTGCTCTTAAATCTACTGTTGAATTGGTTGATTTTGTTGGTGGGACATGAAGGCGTAATAATTCTTGATTTTGTGTGTGTGTGTGTGTGTGTGTGTGTGTGTGTGTGTGTGTGTGTGTGTGTGTGTGTGTGTGTGTGTGTGTGTGTGTGTGTGTGTGTGTGTGTGTGTGTGTGTGTGTGTGTGTGTGTGTGTGTGTGTGTGTGTGTTACAGAGAGCTAGATGACGATATTGTTGCTAACTTGGAGGAAGAGGTAACATGAACGCACACACACACACACACACACACACACACACACACACACACACACACACACACACACACACACACACACACACACACACACACACACACACTTATAAAGGTGTAATGCTGTGTTTTGTCCACCAGGAGGTGACAGAGAGTGACATTGATGATTCTTTCAGAGCCATGTTCACTCAGTTGTCTGGAGACGTGAGTCATTAACATATAATTAACATGAATTATGCAAACAGTCAGAGTCATCATTATGCTAATGTCTGTCTGTCTGTCTGTCTGTCTGTCTGTCTGTCTGTCTGTCAATCAGGACATGGAGATCAGTGTCAGAGAGTTGAGGACACTTCTCAACAGAGTCGTTTGCAAACGTGAGTTATGTTCAAATATTAATATATTCATTTTATAATACATGGATACACTTGATCCTTGCAATACGCAAGAACAACACATGGGGATACATCACATAGCCTACATAGAAATTGAACAACACATGGTGATACGTCACTTACATAGAAATACTCAACAGGATCATTCATATAAGCGAAGAATCGACAGGTTGAATATCTATGAAACTTCAAACGTACAAGTTTAACCAATAAAGTGCTATGTCTACATAAAATGATGGTCGAGGCTATGGCAACTGCAGTGAAAAGTTCAGTCCATAGTTTAGATTATGAGTGTATATACTAAAGTGTGTTAATAATATTTTGTATTGTACTAATACAGACAGAGATCTTCAGACAGATGGTTTCGGTATGGAGTCCTGCAGATCCATGGTCAGCCTCATGGATGTATCCTATTATTTATTATTATTAGTACCCTTATTATTATTAGACAGATGTCAGTAGCACATGTTGTGTATTCTTTAACAGTGTGTGTATTAGACAGACGGCAGTGCCAAGTTGGGTCTGGTTGAGTTTCAGATTCTCTGGAATAAAATCAGGAAGTGGCTGGTGAGAAACACACACACACACACACACGCACGCACACACGCACGCACGCACGCACGCACACACACACAATGACCCTCAAATTGTGGGGTCGACCGCTAGAACTATTACTTATAGTAGCACAATTAGTTTTCATTTGTTGTTTACGTCTGCTCTAGAAGACATGAGACACTAAAGGAACAGTGCTATGTGTATAAATTTTTTATTCGTCCAGTATACATAATAGTTTCTTTAAAGAAGTGCCACGTTTTATAAACGTCATTATCCGACATATTTGACTGATTTTGTTCACATGCTAGTAATGCTCGTTGGCTGTGTTTGTTTGGTTTGCACCAGGGCTAGCACATTAGCCACATGAATGACAAGAACGTCTGGTTTGACATCAGATGCAGGCATGATGTGATTGGTTGAGGTAAATTTGATTCCCTCCCCCTTGAAAGACATCAGGGTAGGATGTCAGACTCAAGCTTCAGGAAGCTGAGCTCCAGTCAGGAACTCACTGCTGAGGTCATTGTTAGGTTACCAATTTAATGACATTTCTATCTCTTATTGACGTAAATAATATATCCACCCAACAAATACGAGTTGTTTCTCCATATTTTACTCAAAATGTCCTCTTTCATTCCCTTGCAATAATACTTTTATTTTAATACATTTGACGTTTTGACTTTCACTTACTTTTGTTGTACACTCTATGGTAGTACTCACAATAAATGTACTCATACTTCCAGGGAGTATTCAGGGAGTATGATTTGGATAAATCTGGATGTATGAGTTCCTACGAGATGAGACTGGCTCTGGACAACGCTGGTAAGACAATTACTGTGTGCGTGTGTGCGTGTGTGTGTGTGTGTGTGTGCGTGTGTGTGTGTGTGTGTGTGTGTGTGCGTGCGTGCATGCATGTGTGCGTGTGTGTATGCATCTGTTTGTGTTTAAAGGTTTTAAGGATGCTGTTTGCCATATGTGTGTGTCTTTTCAGGGTTTAAGCTGAACAACAGACTGTACCAGATGCTGGTTGCCAGATATGCTGACGGAGAAAGCATTGACTTTGACAACTTCACCTGCTGCCTGGTCAAACTGGAGGCCATGTTCAGTATGTTAATTACTGCTTAATTGCTGCTTAATTACTACTTAATTACTAATTGCTGTGCCTTCCCATAGTAACATCATGCTGGCTGCATTATTAGCCTGATTGTCACTAGAGGCACTGGCCTGTAATCTAATGTTGCTGTTGTTGCACACATAACATAATTATACATATGCCTTAATTTGAAAAATTCCCCAGCTTCAAATTTGGGAAGGCACAGTTCCCTTGCATTATAGTTTACCATGTGATGGATGGTGTATGTTGGGACAGACAGGTTGATGTTTGGTGTTTTTATCTGTTGTTTTTTCAGAGGCATTTCAACAGCTAGATCGAGAGAAAACTGGAACGGCACAACTTAACATCACTGAGGTAGGCTACAACACACACACACACACATGCATGCGCACACGAGAGCTGGGATACCCGACTGGAAGCCTACCCGGTCTGTCGGGCTCATTAGCATAATTGGGGGTGGAGATTCTGGTGGTGCCGGCTGTGTTGCGAACACAGTGAGCTATACTTATTATGTAAGCCAGGTAGAAATGTCTGTGAGTGAGTGCATGAGTCACGCACTCCATATTTGAGCATGTGAACTATGTTTGTTTTCTCTGTGCAGGTAAGATGAGAACCTGCGCAGAGATGTGATGTGAAAGTGTAAAATTAAATAACAAATAAAAACGATCCGATTTATGACCTCTCTGTGTATTTCCTGGTTCACCAGGATGGATGGTTCATGGTGAAACACACCAAACACATCCCTATATGCAGTGGTGTTTCTAAGCAATTTGGAGCCCTAGGCAAGAGAATCTCCTGTAAAATGGCACCCCCAAGGGATAAAGTTATTATTTTTAAACTACACATACAACATACCGTATATGTGTTTTAAAGGTTCAATTCTAGTTATATAGGATAAGAATAATGTATTTATCCATATTACTCTTATTAGCCTGGTATCCTTTTAAGGTGGTCGCCGTCTCCCCTCATGGTGCTTTAGGCAACTGCCTCGTCTGCCTAATGGCAAAAAACGCCCCTGCCTATATGGAACCTCAGTCTCTGCACTCATTCTGTAGCCTGGCCCTGCAGAGTGAGCACAGAGACTGAGTTGACATAATGGGGCGTAGTTGGAAGGACCACTGAACAGAGAACGGTGTTAAAACTCACCTATGGACCGGGGATGAGATCCTCTTCCTCCAAGGTGGAACCAATGTTTCTATATGACCATATTTTGTGTTTGTGTCTACAGTGGCTCTACATGACCATGTGTGGCTGAGCGAGCTCTGTGATTGGCTGAGACCTCTACGAGTCAACGGGAAGCAGGAAGTAGGTGACAGCAGCAACTAGGGGTCTCTCTCTCTCTCTCTCTCTCTCTCTGGAACACTGCAGTGCCATGCGTGACGTCTAGGGGGAGCACTAATAGCAGACGATTAGCATGATGCTCCACATAGACACACATATCTATGGATATTAATGTACATTATAGTAATGATTGTACAGGTATGCTCCACTAATTAAATTATTAGTCCACTAATAATCAGCAGCTTATATACCTTTTAAAAGAGCCTTCACCATGTATTTATTGATTTATGTACTGTATGTACAGTATGTATGTATTTATTTATTTATGTATTTATTTATTGATTAATTTATTCATTCATATATTTAGGGCTATTGAATGATTCCAGAATTTCATCTGATTAGTCACATCTTCAAAATTAATTTTATCATGAATAATCCAATTATCCAATCCAATAATCAAAATAATATCACATGCTTTCCTATATAGGATTTGAACATTTCAAAACGAAAAATAATCTGGGGGGAAACCGTTTACCGGTAGTTTAAAAAAAAAATATATATATATATATATATATTCATCAAAATAGGTGATCTACAAGCCCCAATGCTATTATTTACAATAGGAGAGCTAATAGGCAGCTCCTGTTGCTTAATTGATTTGACCCAGATTCATGCAAACATACTGGCATGTTGTAATTACTTAATTGGTATCACAGTTGTGTGATATTCCATATAAAACATGAGGTTTTGCCTGATAGATCAATAATAATGATTGCATATAACAGCCCAGGGGTGCTCATTTCGATGAGGGCGGTTATTACGTGTACGCAAAATGGTGTCAAAATCTGGTCTGCTGTTTGGTAGTGGGCGGCTGTTTGAGTAGGGGCTGCTATTTGTTAATCTACAGTATGTCTCCATAAAAGTTTTAGAGACAAAAATCAGTAGAGGATGGTTTTACGGTTAAACCAACCTCTACTGATTTGAGTGGTCAGTATGCCCAAGAGTTAATTCCATTAAATATTTTAATGCAATTAATCTACAAAATGAATTAATGCCATTAGCTCATTATTTAACAGCCTTAGTTTTATTTTATTTTTATTATTTTGATTTCACTTACTGGACAATAGGTTGTCTGCACGGTGGCCATTTTGGAAAGAAACTTGATGTTGTTATCAATGACAATGACACTAATCAAGGCTCTGAAGGGTCCATTTGGTTTCATGTGTTACACTCCCAGAGTTACAGACCTGTAAGGGTCCATTTGGTTCACTCTCAGTCAAATGTGTTCATGTACCTATTTATCTATTAATTGAATGAATCCATATCGTATGTCATATGATCAAAGGGTTAACTAACTTATAAGATTGTATAAAATGTTGTGCTTTGATCAAAGTGATTATCCATAATAAATAAATTAACAGTTATCTGTTTTTCATGACTGATGTCACCTCTGTCTAATATTGTGACCGGGCTTCAGTAAGCCTACAGGGACCATGGCTGGAATGACTTTCATATTGGTGTATCTGTGATGTCAGAATGATCTCAGTGTTACATTATTTTAGACAGAGATGAGACGTTGAATCAGTACTTCTGAAAATGTGGGAATGATTTATTTTGTTCTCAATCAACAGTAAACAAACCAGCAGTACAGTATGGGTACAGTACGGGTACTATTACTGTGTGGGTACTATTACATAAAGAAAAAAAAGTCAAATCACTCAAGAAAAGAGGCAACGATTTTGAAAATAGCTGATCTGTGAACCGACTAGAACTATTAATGTTCCAAACAGGATGCTTTTGGGAGGTCCACAATTCAGATGTGATTATTTTGGGGCAGTCCCCAGTTCAGATATGTTGTCACTGAATTAATCAAATAATACCCTAAGATCAAAGATCATAATGTACTGTTCAGTATTTGTTCATGTACAATACAGTCAAAAACATTCATATCGCAAATATCAAAAGTTACAAATCCCTCCCAAAGAAAAAATATAATATTGTCTCCTAACTATCAAACCCACAGCAGATACTGCAGCGATTCCTTCAGTGAAAACACCAGAACTATATTTTTATTTAGACATCAGGATTCATCTGTAGCTTTTGACAACCTATAGAAGGCAAAATGTCACCATGCTTTATGTAGCATGTGATATGTCTAACTAGAGGGTTTCCACAAAGTTGAAGCATTCGTTTTGCACTAAAAACAGGCATGGCCACTTGCCCAGACATGCTGACATGTCAACACATCCTGTCACATTTGTGATTATGTCCAGTTCATAGATCTCCACTGGTCTGAGATCTGGAGGCATTTCCAGACGCAGATATTCATCTCCATGGTCAGGTCTGGTTCTAGACTCCTCCCTCAGGTCTAAATGTGGTTTCATTTCAATCAGGTCCTGAATTAATTCAAGGAGAAAAATCCGCCCAGGCCGTGAGCAGGAAGTTAGCCAAACGGATCCGTTCCCGCAATCTTTTTACAAGTTATACTAAACGTAACTAAATAGTTCTAACCGCGACCAGCGCCGCTTCGGTTACAAGCTGTTGAATGAAGCTCGTTTTGATTAAAAATAATAAAAATAAAAGCGCAATCCGGGAAAATAATCAGGGTAAAAAGGGTTTCATTTAGCACTTTAGCGCACAGAGGAAAATCTTTTCATGACATTCATTTCCTGTCAATGGATATCAGCAGAGAGCTGAGCTGATGTTGGTGGTGAAAGCAGCGGAAAACAAGCAAACAAAACAAAATGTTGCAAAGATCGTCCATTAGCGCTCAGTGAGTGAAGTCTTGGCAATGTGCGTCCGTCCGTCTGTCTGCAACACGTTCCAGCTCTCTGGCCGTGGTGTTTTTTTCCTCAGATCGCTGGAGAAACTCGGATCAGACAACACTTCTACTGCTCAGGATTAGTGACTGAGCAGTCACTGCTGTCCTGCAATGAGTGCTCAGTCCCGGCCCTTTCATGACATCACCTGTGGTCCAGAAATGGATTTCATGTTCATTTTCCTCTTTCCTCTTTTTGTAAATAATTACATATTGTATGATAATATTGTGTTGGTTGAGGACACGGATGTCACAGGGAAACCAACATTTCAGGGTAATGGTTCACCCTGAAGAAGGCAGTTTATCTATCCGAAACGTTGGTTTCCAGGCGACATCTGTGTCCTCATTAAACTTGCATTGGCAGCTACACTGCGGCTATACTTTTTTTTGTTATGATTTGTCACAAGCCCAGTTGTCTTTGTCTGTGGCATAAATCGTTCAGGAAAAGTCTATGAGGAAAATGAATGGGGAATTAATTTCTGGGCCGCAAGCGATGTCATGAAAGGTGCGGGACTGCTCAGCTCTACAACATAAAGGTGTGGTCATGCCCCCTAATGATGAGTTCAGTAATCCATTAGTTCTTTCTAGGAGTAGAGGATAAGCTCTGTGATCCATTAGTTTTGTCTAGGAGTGGAGGATGAACTCGGGGATCATTCTGTGTTCCATTAGTTGTGTCTGAGGACCAGACACAAGTAGTAAACGATCAGGCGTAGAAGATGAGCTCTGGGATCTGTCCTCCCTGGACTCCAGTTCCATTAGTACTGTCTGACGAGCACTGGAACTGGAAGGTGACCTTACCACACTGCACCTGTAGGGGCAGCAGAGAGACTGTTATTACCATTTGTAGGGGCAACAGTGAGACTGTTATTATCTCCGATAGTAGCCCTGAAACATGATTGTCATTATCATGACAGCCATGCAGTGTCTTAATCCAGTTCCAGGGTTTAGGGTCTAGGGTCTCACCTGGGTCATTAGGGTTTGGGGTCTAGGGTTAAGGGTTTAGGGTCTCACCTCGGTCATCCCCTCCTGTCCAAAGTAGCTCAGCTCGTTGCCGTCCAGCACCACGCTGGCGGTGTAGAAGGCGTCGGCTTCGATCTGCACCGGGTGTTCGAACCAGACGGGGAACGTGCTGCTGGAGCCGTCCGAGAAGAACTTGACCTGCCGGTGACCTATGACCCCTACGCCCTGCCGCTTCAGCTCCATGCGGGCGCTGTACTCCGCCGAGCCACACGAGGAGCCGTAGAGGCCGAAGCCTGCCATGAACACCCGCTTGTCCACCGCAAACTGGAAGAGAATGATGATCATCATCATATTATTATATGAACTGGCCCACATAAGTTCAGAAACATAACTTTGGGAATTATTTTCTTCACCTTAATAACAAGAGACTTTTACAACAAGGTATGGTTTGTAGAGGCCATTCCAGGAATGAGAAACACTGCAAAACATGTGGGTTGCACCCCCAAAAAATGTGCCATAATGAACACACTACACTCTCTACACACCATAGCTTGTTGTAAAGATGACGATCGATGATTAAAACAATATAAGATACAATACCATTTGGTGTTCAGCACGAGAAAACAATTCCCACAGTATGTTGGCAAGTTTATGATTATTATTAATGACCTGTATGCTGTCACAGCGCCCCCTGTATCTCCACTGGTTGGAGCGGTAAGCACAGGACTGGAATCGGTGACATCGCTGTGGCGTCAGGCCGGCGCGCGGCGCCGTGTGGAACAGGAGGCGGGGCTTGTTGGCCGCCGTGAACCACAGGAACAGCTCATTGGTCTCACTGAGCGTCAGAACGCCAGACTGAGCTGCACCGTTGGCAAACTCCTCCAGACCCATGGAGGGGATACGGATCAGGTAGATGGATTTACCTTCGAGACACAGAAGACGTTTATAATACACAACTCTGTAATACACTTTAACAGTCTGGGTTGAGGACAACACCTTGCAGTGGGTCTGGTCCACAAGATTCACTACATTGTCGACTATTTGAAATGAAAAGGTTATAAAAGTCACTTAAATTGTGAGTGGAAGTCTGAAAGTGGACCACCTTCTTACATTCTCTGTCAGCATGTCATGCTATGTGGCATGCTGATTCCATAATTGTAAATCACTCAGGATTAAGTGTGTGAATCTCCAAATAAAAACTGGACTTCATATAATTAAGACAAAACATAATTGTCAATCCTACATACAAATAAACACTTTATCGTTGCTCTGGCAAGTCATGCACAGAAAATAATAGCAGAGACAAGCGTCCGCTGTTTGTAAGGTTGTAGAGTGGCTATTTTTGAGTTGTACAGTAAATGTTCATGGAGGATATATTGTTAGGGAACAGCGTTCACGTGCCGTCGCACGTGCATGGTGGAATGCATGCAGTCAATGGTGAGCTCTTTAGAAGTTCCATCGATGCATGTGCTCTGTGTGCATCGACTGGACAGTGGACCCAATGACCCACTTAGTAGCTCTCTCTCTCTCTATCAGGGGGCCTGGCCTGATCAGTTAACTCTAGTAATTAGGGTAGTTAAGGAAGGTAAAGGCAGGGTAGTTGGCAGGTAGTTTCTTACCCAGCACCAGCCGTCTGTTCTCCATGCTGGCCTCCAGGTCTCTGCGGTGACATTCAGCCTCTGCCCAGCAGAGGGCAGCGTCAAACACCACCATCTCCTTGGCGTTCAGCGTCTCTCTGCGCAGGATGCTCTCCAGGGTCTGAGCGTCGATGTCGCAGAACCCCTCTGAGCGCAGCGCCAGCTCCGCCTGGAGAGGAGACCAGATTTCATTTCATCCATTCTGTACAGAAATGCCTTACGGTGTTCTAAGCATTATGTTGTACCTTAGCCATTGGAAAAATAGCTGATCTAACAAGCTCTAGATCTGAAATCATGACACTGACACTGTTGCACAAATCTTTGAATATATTCTGTTGGAACAAACATTTTAAACTCAAATCTTTGCTTCTATCGAATCGCTTCGATTAAGCGCTTCTATCGAATCGCTTCGATAAAGCGCTTCTATCGAATCGCTAGGCTTCTATCGAATTGGTAATTTGTTTGTGTCAGAAAGACTGACTGACGTTATCTGGCTGCAATATAATGTACGACTGAACTTTTCATCTATATTGATTCAAATTGCTCTAGCTTACTGAACATGTCATAGTCCATATACTTCAGAATTGTTCTAGTATTATAAAAGCGGAGTCATTTGTGTGGAAAAAAAGCAATATATCGACATCAATATCCTATCGTGAGGTAAGTGAATCATCTCACCCCTAGTTAATACACCTGGTATCTATATTTGGAGATTTATTGGTTGTGTTTCCATGTCACAGTAATTCTGAGTGACTGTCACTTCGATTCTTCACCCAGAGTGCAGGCCATTTTGAACCGTAAACATGTTTTTTCACTCTAGCTCCTGAAGGTTCTCAGGGAGGTTTATCTTGTTTTCATTTCTGGCCTTGTTAGCAGGACATGTTTTCTCTCAGCTCCATCTAACCTGGGCGTCGATAACGTCCCAGCAGCGCTGCGTGAGGTCGGGTTCCTCGAACAGACAGCTCTGGGACAGCAGCACGCAGGCGTTCTTAGCACTCAGGCTGGTCTCCAGGAAGGTGACGCAGGCTCTGGCCAGGTGGGGAACGATGTACTTCTTGGCAGCGTAGAGGGTGGCCAGAACACTGTCAGCACACAGCTCGATCTCATCACAGTAGATGTACCTGGAAAGGGAAAAATAGAATAAAAAAAATAGAATAACAAAGTAATACATTAAAGTATTTTTCTTAATTTGACCCATTTTGCGCCAGGAATCTCTGTTGGTGTTCTAGCATTAATGTTGTACTTTAGCTTTTGCCGAAATACACGTGCCACCAAGTGGCGGACCTGGAATCGGACAAAAGTCACACATCACTTTGTTTAACTATATCAGAACCATTTTAAAATAAAGGACCTCTATTTTAAACCCACATGGTGTTTTAAAAGGGAACATTACAATGTAATTTCTTGCAGCACTATAATAATAATAATTAGAAGCAGCAGCACCAGCATACATACTTGAGCATGGCCAGAAAGGATGTCGGTTCAACATCTGGGATGCGAATCTCCTCTGTGTCTTCAGCCAGCTCTCCATAAAACATGGCATGGAATACGGAGCTGCCCACCGCCAGAACATACTGTACAGAAACACACGAAACACGAATGGGTAATATTAACAGTTAATCATGAACCCATTTTATGCAGGAATCCCTTTTGGTGTTTTAAACATCAATTAGCATTAGTTTTAGCTATTGAAAGCATTAGTATTAACTATTGGAAAAATATCTGACCTACAAGCTCACAGTGCATACCTTGTGCCCTGGAACCCGCTGGGTACTTCCTGTGGGTCCGACCACAAAGTGGACGTCTGCCATCACCTCGTTGTTGAACATGACTGAGTTCCTGTTACACAAACACATCACTTCATGTAATAAATTGCCGCTGCACAACAATTTAATGTGCAATCATTTGCCGGCGAAATGCGACAAGAATATGTGATTATTATTCTCTTCCTGTAATATTATTATTATTCACACTGTGGAGTCTCACTGGGGGACCGCCAGCCAGGTGAGAGCCACAGCTGCCGAGAGGGACAGACAGAGGGAGGCAGAGCGACCACCACCGTTATTGTTGTATACCTAATCCTCCATCGGCCTGACTGGGTACAGCTGCGTCACCCTGACAGGTCCAACTAAAGCAAGCAGCCTCAGCCTCACCATCGCTCTGTCCTCTAATCAGGCTGCATGGGCTATTACTACTTGTAAGCGAAAACTTAACATTACTCCTCACGTATGTAACTTCACAAAGCACAGATCACTAAATCTCTCTGGAGAGGGGGATGAGCACGTTATTGCCCCACCTATTGTTATGTGCTGAAGGCCATACTTACCTGAGTTAACCCCCCTACAGTGACAGACTTTAAGTTGCCTTATTGGAAGCCTGAGTATTTGAACCATTTCTGCCAAGAAAGGAACTTTTATGTTAACTGTGATGCCCACAAGATGGCCCAGGACCAGGATAACTGGATAGCTTCTTCGTGGCCTATGCCCAAAATTGGGCGATAGGCGTAAGTACTGTAAGTGATGCCCTCATCCCTCCTTGATTTAATTTAAAGAGACATGTGAAGAATGAAAACTGTGGCAGTCTTGCCCTATTGTCTCCGGTGTGTCAAGTGCTACGACACAAAAACAAATGGTGTGCCTAATCACCAGTCAAAGTTACCTAGTACACCTTTAATGTGTTTTATGTTTTTTTATTTGTATGTTGCTTATTTTAGTTACAGAGGTCAAGTACAATGTTTTAAGACATATTTGTGTTATTAGCCTGGGATATTATTCCATGGCTAATCATCATCTTCCCTAAGTAGGATTTTTCTTTTTCTTTATTACTACCTCTCTCTGATAGTGTGTGTGTAGGGTACATTTTGGGGTACATCAGGTGGTACTACCTCTCTCTGATAGTGTGTGTGTAGGGTATATTTTGGGGTACATCAGGTGGTACTACCTCTCTCTGATAGTCGGGTACACTCCCTGCCAGGTGCTGCTGTGCTGGTGCCCGGGGGCGTGGTTGTTGTTGTTGTTGATTGACAGCTCTCTGTGGGTGGGGCTCTGCTGGAGGGCGGAGCTAGTGGAGTCTGAGGACACAAAGGGTTCAGTTAGGGTCGCCTTCACCAACACAAACATTTACTGACATTAAGACGAGTATTTGTTAACAAAGACAAGCCAGGTAACAGTTGCCATAGACGTTAAGACGAGATTTGAAATCGCACGGGATTTAACGTCCTGTGAGATTTGAAGTCGCGCGGGATTTCACCCCCCATGCCCCGCAATTGAACATCGAATAAGGGTCAGCTCTACTAGATACCTTCAGATGAAGGAAGTGTGTTCTTGGTAGGGAACAGCTCGCCTGCCATGGTGACCCAACAACCCTCTACAACCACCACATGGCAGGGTGGGCCTGGAAGGTCCTGGAAGCTTAGTGGAGGTCACTGGAGTGTTATGGAAGGTCCTGAAAGCTTTGTGGTGGTCAGGAAGAGAACAGGATGGCTCCTGGAAGGTCCTGGAATTAATCAAAAATAATACTGAAAATGTAAAAGTTTCGGGTTTAAGGTAAGGCATGCAATGATGATGAAACCATTCATTCATTATACTCGATATGTTTGAAAAACAGCATTAACTTTCAGGAATCCAATTCAATAATAACAAAATAAAAATATGCAACAGCGATCCTCTGGATTGAATGTGGGACAATAGCGCTCTTCTGGAGTGGGTGTGGAACTATAGTGGTCCTCTGGAGTGAGTGTGGAACTATAGCGGTCCTCTGGAGTGATTGTGGAACTATAGTGGTCCTCTAGAGTGAGTGACTATAGAACTATACTGCAAATATACTATTTGCAGTATAGATAGTGTACTGTATGTGGGACCTACTGTATAATAGGTAAGTGACCAAGGGCCCTATTTTGATTGTCTTATGTATCAGGTCTTAAGTCAAAACTTGGAGGTGTGGCAAAGCTGTTTGGCTGTTTTGAGTGGCCAAACAGCTTTGCCACACCTCCAAGTTTCGACTTAAGACCTGATACTTAAGACAATCAAATAATTCACCAAATGTCTAATCATGATGACCTATAGAGCTGCGCTGTCCCGCCCCTCTCATGACGTCGACCGTGTTCCAGAAACGGAATAGTCATGCATTTTCCTCCTAGACCTTTCGAAAATGGTTAATAAAAACACGATTGCACCGCGGACAAAGCCAACACAGGTCGTAACACAGGTCATGACAAACACAATATTGTCATGCAATATCTAATTAGCAAGAAGAAAACAACAGGATACAACACTTTTTATTTTGTTTTTTCATCTTAGAAATTATTTGATTGTCCCAAAAGATTGTGTGTCATGATTTATCACAACCCGAGTTGGCTTTGTCCACAGCGTAATCATCTTTATATGAATCATTTTGGAAAAGTCTATGAGAAAAACGAATGGGGAATCTGTTAATGGAACAGGGGCGATGTCACTCACAATGGGGCGGAACTGCGCAGCTCTATTGACAGCAAGTCACAGCATTGTATACTAATATGATTAGGTAAATATGCTGGAGAGGAAATTTCACTGGTGTTCACTTACGTCCTCTCTGCCTACTGGAAGGTCCTGGGAGCTCCTCGGAGTCTCTGGAAGGTCCTGGAAGCTCCCCAGAGTCTCTGGAAGGTCCTAGAAGCTCCCTGGAGTCTCTGGAAGGCCCTAGAAGCTCCCTCGAAGGTCCTAGAAGCTCCCTGGAGTCTCTGGAAGGTCCTAGAAGCTCCCTGGAGTCTCTGGAAGGTCCTAGAAGCTCCCTGGAAGGTCCTAGAAGCTCCCTGGAGTCTCTGGAAGGTCCTGGAAGCTCCTCAGGATCTCTGGAAGGTCTTCAGAGTCTCTGGAAGGTCCTGGAAGCTCCCCAGAGACTCTGGAAGGTCTTGGAAGTGTTCTGGCTTCGAGTAACGGACGGTGGCTTTAAAGATGAATGGCATCCATCTGCTGCTATAAGCATTTAAACACAGTCTGATATCTGATCTACAAAACTAGTGATGGCCTGAGTATTCGGCTGCAGGGAGGGGGTATTTAGTTTCACAGAATAGTGAATGCCTGAATAAGTTCTGAATAAAAGTTATATGGGCCTATAGTAGTGATTATTTGGTATGTTAAGCTTTAATATGCATCTATGACAGCAATGGTAAATAATAACTGATCTACAAGCTTAAAGCTGTGTATTGATAATGACGGATCTACAAGACGAGAAGAAAAGACACAGACTTGAATCTCTAGCAGAACAACAGATCTGCAAGCTGTCTGGATCGCCGATCTACAAGCCCTGAAGCAGCTGATCTCTGAGTGAGGGACTTCCACTGGTCTTGTAGATCTGTGCTTTCTGTCTCCAAATAAGGCGTTAGCATCACAGCGTTAGCGTAGCGGCTAACTAGACTAAAACTATTTATTAATAGGGAAAAGAAGTAACAAACCTGCTGAGGTCACCTGACGCATCAGCCTGGCAGCTGGTTGGACAGAGCAGTGCTCATGCAGCGTCCATTTGGTGTTCATTTAGTTGTAATGTTTATTAACCCTTAATACAGCAGTTGGCATAAGCTAACTCTGCTGTTTACTGTTTACACCACCCTGCTGCTGCGCCATTATGAATCACACCGCAGTTCTGGGAAAGACCTGCTGTGATTTGATTGGCTAGAGCGGTACAGCGCAGAGTTCTGACTTCTCCGTTCGCTCCATTGAGTTAGAAAATACTCCCATGTAAAGGTCTAATCAATGGACTGCTCTGCCTCTCCATAGAGTTTATGGTATCCACTATTCACTGTCTGCACCCTCAATGGCGCAACTCTTTCTAGAGGGCTCTGGCTAGTAGCTGATGTGATTTGTGCTGCAGCTTGGGAGACAAACAGATTCAGGGTGATGGGGAAACCGTAAGCCGTAAGGGGCTCTAGCTGTCCTAGAAGTGCGGTTGGATTCATAACGCGAATAATAATATGAATCACGCCCGTTTTTTACTACACACACTGGGTTGCCACGTTCTGACGGTCTGACCGAAACAAGCACTTACACCACTGGTTCCCTACTAGACGTCCCTGAGAGTTCCAGCCAGGAGGTCCCCCGGATAAATGATGGTTTGGAAACAAATGGACCCTCATGGCTCTGCTGACAGAGAACGAAATGGGAACTGTTGACCCAGACATATTTCTACTTGCAAAAAATGTTTTCTTCCTATATATATATATATATATATATGTGACGGCCAACATGATGTGTTTTTGTAATTATTTTGTTTGACCATTTTTCTTTATTTACTATTTGCTTTATTTTGGTAAAATGTGGTGTTCAGGAAGTTCACTTGCAGCATTTCCTGTGTCCTGCCTATTTATGGTACCTTGACAAGGCCCACAGCAAGCATGATGTAGCAGCTAGGCTTCTGTCTGTTGGGCAGGCAGAAATGTTTGGAACGTGTTACAAGTAAAAGGTTTGTTTTCTGTGTTTTGTATCAATGGTTTAATTTGATCAATATCTGAATTGTACTTATATTTGTTTGAGGTTTATTGAACTTTTGTTTTCTTTTCAGTCTTGTTTGTTCATATGGGTCCCAACTTAAGTCCCCAGCCACTTCATTCCCTCTGAAATGACATGCAGCCAGTGAGGTGAATAGCCTACTTATGTGCTTTATTTCATGGTCTTTATGCAGGTTTTATGGTTTATTGTATGTCTGATCACTCTTTATTGTATGTATTTGACAGTTTTGACGTTGTGGATGGCTTATTGAAACGACACAAGAAATAAAAGTCCACATCAGTACAACAGAACTACCTTGCTTCGTTCATAAGGCTTCATTGGGAGTGACAGTCAAAACTCAGCGCTAAACTCAATGCAACAAGACGGCAGTCCAGGGTCGTCCAGTCAACCACCAGTCCAGACGACGGCCTACAGAACCAGCAGAGTGAACCCACAGCGGGCCTGGCCAGACCGCTACAACTCTCACTGCGTTCAGGTTCTACACTCCAGCTGCCTTTCTGGTGAACTACACAGGGACCCATTGAACTAACAAACTCCTTGCTTGCTGATAAGGACACATGTTTGTCAACTAAGACAGGTAACACACACAACACTTAGATATTCCATATGGAACTGTGCTGCTAAACTCATCAAGAGACTTAAAGAGACTTTGAAACAAAGGAAAGAAGAAGAAACCACATTATAAAACAAACAGGTTTAGGTTGACTGGTTTTATTTTGCTGGTTCAAGTTCATGGTTTCATTGCATATACTGTTGAATTAAATTTGTAATTGAATGGCACTGTTTATGGGTTTCTAAAGGTTTTAAATGTATGGTTATTAAGTGTGGACTGAGCTAAGGGGAAAGATGTCAAAGGGTAAAAGTAAAGGCCACAAGGACATCTACAGGGCCAGTAACACAACTTAAGTAATCGGCACAAACCAAAGCCACCTCAGAGCCAATTTGAGTTGAACGATAATCTGAAACCAAGACAAAGATGTTTCGGTCTTCCTTTCAGATAAGTAATTTAGATTATGTCAGTGCACTACTAAAGTTCAAAGGGCAAAGGAACTGACAGTAGGCCTAGTGCATTGTTAAAGGAAAAGTTCAAAATGGAAATCCCACTTACGTAAATGACAATGGTTATGGTGTTTCATTTTGGTCTAAGGTGTTTGAATTGAAGGCAAACTACATTTGACAGACTCAGGGGACTGTTGAAATGGTTTAAGGTGTACGGTTTAAAAGGTGTGTAGGTTAAAAGGGAAAGGTGTCAAGGAAACAAGGGCATCTAAAAAGGACCTTCACAAATAAACCTGCACAAAGCAGACCCAACCAAACAATGGAATCAATTAAAGGGCATGACGAGAGGTTCTTATACAACTTTGACTGTGTTTATGCACATTGGAAAAGTAAAGTGAGAAGATTAAGACATGAAATTGTAAACAAGGCTTCTGTATGTAACCTCCAAGACTATGTTGAGGCTGTAGAAACTGATCTGGAGAATTTAAAGGACCTTTATGATTCCATCGAAATGCAGCCCAGTGAATTGTGTCAGAAATTGAAAAAATGTTTGGAGATCACAAAACGGGTTGTTCACGAGGCAAATGTTCAGATGAATGAAGCAGCGTGCAAAGCCTCTCAGGAACTTGTAATTATTATTGCAGAGCAAGAGCAACATAAAGAGAGGTTACAGCAACTGGAAGCAGAGCGTGTCATAAGCCAACAGTCTATGGAGAGAATAAGGCAAGAACTTGAGCGTTTGGAGGTGCTCAAAGGTTTGGCAGCTACAGAGGCTCTGCTCGATTCACCATCTCAGCAGCTTGTTGAACAAACCGACCTTGCCTTTGTGAGCTTGGATACTGAAGGCACCACCCTGGTGCAGCTCAAGACCAATGGTGCTGACTCTTTTAAGGTTAACAAGGAGGCTGAAGTGCAGGAGAAGCCTATTCTGAAAGTGCTCAAGACAGAGGAACCTGTCGCTAAGAAACCCCAGAAGGTGGCAGCAAAGAAGACTGCAAACATCAAGAAGTCACACAAAGCCAAGAAACTTTTTGCCAAGAAGGCAGCTAAAGGCCAGGAGAAGACCAAGAGACCAAGGAAAGTAAGCAACAAGAATCACAAGCCAGGCTCTATAAATGCAAGGAAGCATCAAGGAAATAAAACAAGGCATTGGAGAAGAAATAGAGAGCCATCACAAAGGAATGAGGACCTCAGAAAAAGAAGGATGCTTTTAAAGGATGTTAAGGTGGGAGGAAAAAATGGTAGGCCACCAGATTGAGAACTTTAGTAGCCCTTGCGTATCACCCTTGTTTTGACATTCAAAGGTTGTTTAATTCTACATTCAAATTCTGCTTTCAAAAGTGATCTGAACAAGGAGAGCGCAATGTATTTAAAACCTAAATCAGAACACATCCTTACATACAAAATGAGTTAAAATGCTGTATGCTGAAATGATGAAAATATTGTTTCACTAATGAATTATCAGACCGTACAATGGATTTTAAAATTTATACAAAGTAAATACGTAAACATTAAAAGCATTATGCCACGTCGGCTAACAAATTAATTGTTTTAATGTATTAATTTAAAGAACTTTATGTCTGACTAAAATCAATTTGTACATGCTACAGTTATGCCATTCTTGAAAGATTAAAGGTTTCCAGCTTTAAATGATTGGGGTTTGTCAAAGTTGAAGATGATTTGTTCTAAAGGGTCTGAAAAAATAATTGTTACTGCTTAAGGCAGAATTTCATGAATTTGTGTTTTAATGTTACACTGCTTAGCAGAAGGTCTAATGATTTAGAGGCGAAAATCAAGGTTGATTTTGGTGGGAGTGTGACGGCCAACATGATGTGTTTTTGTAATTATTTTGTTTGACCATTTTTCTTTATTTACTATTTGCTTTATTTTGGTAAAATGTGGTGTTCAGGAAGTTCACTTGCAGCATTTCCTGTGTCCTGCCTATTTATGGTACCTTGACAAGGCCCACAGCAAGCATGATGTAGCAGCTAGGCTTCTGTCTGTTGGGCAGGCAGAAATGTTTGGAACGTGTTACAAGTAAAAGGTTTGTTTTCTGTGTTTTGTATCAATGGTTTAATTTGATCAATATCTGAATTGTACTTATATTTGTTTGAGGTTTATTGAACTTTTGTTTTCTTTTCAGTCTTGTTTGTTCATATGGGTCCCAACTTAAGTCCCCAGCCACTTCATTCCCTCTGAAATGACATGCAGCCAGTGAGGTGAATAGCCTACTTATGTGCTTTATTTCATGGTCTTTATGCAGGTTTTATGGTTTATTGTATGTCTGATCACTCTTTATTGTATGTATTTGACAGTTTTGACGTTGTGGATGGCTTATTGAAACGACACAAGAAATAAAAGTCCACATCAGTACAACAGAACTACCTTGCTTCGTTCATAAGGCTTCATTGGGAGTGACTATATATATATATATATATATATATATATACCCTATTGGCCTGAATATAAGACTATGTTTTTTTTCCAATGGAAATATCCCAAAAATGGAGTCGTCTTATATTCAGGGGCTATACTATTTGACATTCAATGTTCTTTTTTCTGTAAATGGGTCTTGAAAAATGAGGGTCGTCTTATAAACGAGTCGTCTTATATTCGGGACAATACGGTATATATATATATATATACAATTAAACAGTTTGAAATGGGTATTAAGTATTTTAATAGAGTTAAAATAGTAACCTACATCATTCAAAGTATTTACACGTGGCGCTGGCGGTTAAAACAGAGTTGTGTCACACAACACCAGCGGGAGTTCAACAGAGCACGTGCAACCCAGATTTGGCACAAACAAGGGACTTAATTATTTACAGCAGGTGGCAGCACTGTGCCAGAAACTGGCCAGCGTTGCCAAGACGGCTCATTACAAGCAAACCTGAACATGTCTTAGTGTAGTTGTTGTTTACTTGGTCATGTTTCTCAAGTGTAGTTGTAGCCTATAAAACAAATACAAAGCCAATATTCACCTTAAAGGGGAATTACACCCCTTTACATGCTGAGAGGATACAAATGTGAACGGACCCTAGCGGTTCCATTTGGTTCCATTTGTACCCTCTCAGGGGTCTGAAAGAAAAATCATTAACATGGTGAAATACATCTTGATGATGTCATCAGATGTATTTCAGATGTATTTAATGATTTTTTTTTCCAGACCTCGATTTTTAGGAAATACAGAATTGGGGGAACTTTTTTATCATGTTCACACAACATCTCTAAGGTATATTAATGACATATTAAAATGTCGAAAACGGGTGTAATTCCCCTTTAGACAAATTAGAGGAACATTATTTATAATATAAATAATGTTATTAATAGCCTATTACAGTATTATTTTTAGATCTGTTGAGGCTTATTTCTTTCACGCGGCCTGGCAACCCGCTGGTTCTGCGCCTGTGCACACCGTGTTCACTTTCTGTCCGTCCAGCAGCAACAACAACAACAACATTCTGTGGTTTATAATAAAACTGCACGTCTGTAGTTTGCATTACTCCATTAATATAAAAACAGCGAACACAATCTAAAGGTAGGAACCTGACGAATCACCTGTCAACACGATATAACGTCATATATGCTGTGCGGTTTATGGTGTGCAACTGTGCATGTGTTGAACTGTGTGTGTGTGTGTGTGTGTGTGTGTGTGTGTGTGTGTGTGTGTGTGTGTGTGTGTGTGTGTGTGTGTGTGTGTGTGTGTGTGTGTGTGTGTGTGTGTGTGTGTGTGTGTGTGTGTGTGTGTGTGTGTGTGTGTGTGTGTGTGTGTGTGTGTGTGTGTGCGTGTGTGTGTGCGCGTGTGCGTGCGCCTGTGCATGTGTCCTAAATGTGATAAATGCTCTAATCCGTGCAATAATTCTAAACTCGTGCTGTGAGGTCTGGAGTCCTCTCCATGTTTCATGGTCTGCTTTCTATTGAGCCATTGAACAATTCCAAATATAATCATCTAGTTTCATATCCATGTGAAAGTTGTGGCACAAAACGTCTTGTTTTAGTCAAATGTCTCCATGTTTTCACGAGCTGCACACAGACGTGTCCCCAGGGACGGATCTAGGCATGGGGGGTGGGGGGGTGGCAATGCCCCCTAAATGCCCAGACTGCCCCACCAAACAGGATGGCATGCAAAACAACCCAAGATATTTCAAATTAAAGTGCTATATATTTAAAATAATTTGAAAGACTACTACTGCTACTAACTAACTACAGCTGTGTCACCACTAAACCAACACCATTCAGACCGTTAGCTTTATGCATAACAACTGATGTTATTATTGATGGTGTTGGGCAGTAACAAATTACATATTACTGTAATATTACAAACGTAGTGTAACGACATTACTCTAACAAATTGGGTAATATGTTACTCTGCCAGAACATGCCTCATTACTTCTTACAAACGAGCTTGTTGCATTATGTGAAAATAGAACAGATTTACAAGCTATCAACAGATATGTGCAGTAGTTTGTAGATCCTAATCCACCGCATTCTGCTGCACACATGACCTACACTACAAATTGTCTCTAAACAGATTGAATCATACATCTCTATTCTTTTGCAGTTGGGAGGGGGAACTGGGAAAGTAATAGTTAAAAAAAAAAGTAAGTGTTATGAGAGACTATGCTCGAGGGAAAAGCATCTGTGTGCAGCTCGTGACAAAGTGGAAATATTTGACTAAATAGACGCTTTGTGCCACAACTTTAACATGGATATGAAACTAGAGGACTATCTCACTCCACATTTTTGTAATTACAGAGAGTATTACATACCAGTGGGTTTTTGAGTGGTGCAAACCACTCCTTTAGCTATGTGAGAAATGTGCCTGGCTGGGTCTTCAGCCAGACACATTTTCTCACGATATCACGAGTTGTGATATTGTTCATGCAGCCTGGTTCGGTCGGAAACCCAAACCATGAGTGTGTTGACTTGGATGGGGGCATGTGGGTGGTGCCATCACCGAGTGCATTTAGTGTACCTTATTTCCAAACGAGCAGTTAAAACCAACACCTTCCTCAAAAATGGTGAGAGTCTCTGTTAGGGCCATATAAATCCTCTCTTATATGGGGGTTCCCCTGGAATGAGGCCCCAGCCTGAACACCCTCATTTTCCGTTGGCAACATTCAAATTATGAATGTTACCATCACGAGTTGTGATTACTGTTTCTGGACAATAAGGGTGGGTGGGTGTGGGCTGGGGACTTGGGCCATGGGGGAAAAAAAGATAATTTAACTGTTGACATTCGATTGATCTGTGAAGATGTACAAACCGACTAATAAACAGATTTAAACACAAGTTATGAATGTTACTGGCAACTGCAGAGTCAATGTTGAATTTCAGTGTTATTTTGTTGGGGGACCACAGTACAGTGCTCGGTCAATCTTGAAGACAACTGGCAGCCAATGCAGTGAAGTTAAAACTGGAGTAATATGTTCTCTCATCTTAGTCTTATGTCAGCTGTTTTCTTTACTCCAAAAGCAGCATAACGTCTTCGTCTACCTCCTTCCAGCATAGTGTCACTTCCTGTTGCGTGTAAGCGGTCAAAAGGTCAGCATGGCTCTCATTTCCCTGGAAGACCTTGATGGATTAGATGACGACGATGACATCACTGACGAGGTCCCGGACCCTCAGCCAATGAACGAGCAGTACAACGACAGACTGCTGCACCACTGGCAGGCGGTGGGGAGCACGCACCAAGTGACTGTACCATCTGGTAGGTTACCCTAAACCTAGCCTGGCCTAACCTGAAATGATTTCGGCCTAGGGGGTCAGGGTGCCGTCACTTTTTCAACAGCAGCACTTATCGAATCTGTTAGTTAGATCAATGTTGTTCTTATAAAATAGTTGGTTGATGCCCAAGTATTAATATTATGAAGACCTTACCCGTTTAATATGTGAAGTCCAAATCATGCGAAGCGTGGGTAATGTGTGTGCAATATCAGTCACCAGAAAAAAGATGGGTTGTTTTGGAATAATCTGTCATGGTTAAAATGGAGTTTTAAGTTCTAATGGGTTTGGGTCCGACAGACTAATGAACATCAAATATCTAAATACTGAAAGGAGTAACTTATAAACTGTCTGGTGTGTTCACATGAGGCTGAGTAGACCATAAAATGACCAAAAGTTTTTTTTGAAGGTGGAGTACCCCTTTAACTTCTTTGTGGCATGATGTGCGATGTGAGTTACAGTACATCTGGTTAACCAACTTTCCATCATTTAGCCTGGGGACCTTTTGGAATGCTCTCAGGGACCACTGGTGGTCCCTAGATCACTGGTTGAAAACCACGGTGTTAGTGTAGAGTCGACGCGCGCGCGCGCGCGCACACACACACACACACACACACACACACACACACACACACACACACACACACACACACACACACACACACACACACACGCGCATAGAAAAAAAGAAACGATGATGGCCATGATGGCGAACTGCCTGTACATGTCTATGGAGTTGTCGCAACTCTGTCTACTGTCTGTAACACTCTGGCCGTTCAAGGGCATGCAGAGTCAACGTTGCGACATCAATGGCATGTAGAGTAATACGTGCGACATTGCGGGGTCAGAAACTGAGCGCTCGAGCGCTGTTCGTGCAGCCTGAATAGCCTAGGACAGACGCGTAGTCGAACATACAGTTTATTATTAGACAACACAACACGTGTGTGATAGGCATTGTTCGAAAAAGAGTGAAATACGATCGTGTTTGCACTTTGCAGTGGGTAGTGTAGTGTTGGAATATGGACATTGGGCAGCAGCGGCAGAGGCTGGATGTTTCTAAGTGGATGATGGTAGCTTTGACTGCTAGCAGGGTGTAACATGGACATTGGGCAGCAGCAGCAGAGGCTGGATGTGGCTAAGTGGATGATGGTAGCTTTGGCTGCTAGCAGCGTCCTGCTGCTCCCATAGAAAACACCGTGTCGAGTAGGCTAAAGCAGCCGACACGCCGCGAGTCGAGGTTATGTTTTATTTTCTTCATTGACGGAGCAGCAGAGCAGGCAATGCAAGGCGTTGAGGGAGGGTCGGCCGTTGTGCTCGCGTCTCACTCGTCTCCATGCGCAATGATAATTCCATGTTGGGTCGGTGTGACGTGTGTGATAGGGGGCGGGTCGCTTCCCGCATATAAAGCTAATGGGACGCACAAATAAATTCATTATAAATCAACGGTGTGTTAATTTGGCAAAAGGGCTCCGTCAGTCTCTTCATGACATTATGGTGAACGGCTGTGTGAAAACTTACAGCGATGGCTGGAGCCGTCGCGGAGATATTTGTGTTTCAGACATTCGGACAGACAACTCCTTAATTCCCAAGTATTAATATTATGAATATAGCCTTTGTCATTTTGACTGCCTGGGACTTCTCATTCACTGACAATGGGCTTCGGTAGAACTCCGAATTCAAAAAAGTTTTTTTTTAATAGGAATGAAAATTGAAATTAATATAAACTCAAATACTTGGTTTGTTAACCTACAAGTAGTCGAAAGTCATTTTCTGCTATGGATATGTCTCTCCCTCTAACCCGTCTTCAAGTCACCTCCCTGGGCGGAGAAGTTGATTGACTGCTGGTGGTGGTGGTGCATGGAGCTATGTGCCCTAGTCTACAGTGTAAAATGCATTGATGGTTGTCAATGCATTTTTCTGGTTGTCCAGAACACTGAAAATGATCAATTTTCCCCTTTATGCATAGCATGGTTAGGTGTAATAACATGCATTCTGTATTTAGATATTTTAAAAGGTCGATTTAAATAAATAATATTGTCAAGTAACATCAAAATAGTGCAATTACACTACCAGGGGAGTTTTCACCCAAGGCAAGGCAGTAGTCTTGGGCAATATACCGGTATTACCGTTTATCGCGATATTGGAAATCAATACCGTTGAGTAATATCGTTGGGTCTGTGAAAAATATCGAATACCGAATATCGTCAAATACCGGCATTATACTGTATTCTATTAAAATATGAGCAATGAGACTTAATTGTAACTATACAAACAATTTTCATGTTACACACATGCCTAAACTAGCCCTTATTTGGGCTAGGCTTTTTGGAAACAATGTATTTCCAACTCCAGTTTTTCCCTAGCGCTCAGTTTCTGACCCCTCAAAGTCGCAAATTCTGAGAACTAGGTGACTGGTGGAGCGTTCCAACTCTGATTGCCGTCAATACCGGTAATATCGAATATCGAGCTAATTAAGACATTATCAATACCGATATTAAAAAATCAATACCGCCCAAGACTACAAGGCAGTGGTTCCCAAACACTTTTATGTTAAGGATACCCAAATTGACATTGATGAGCCTACGGATCCCATTTGAAAAAAGAAAAAAAAATGAGGCAGTCCAGGGATCCCCAAATATGGATTTTGATGGCTCTAGCAGCAATTCTTGCAGCGTAAAAAATGAAACCAAATGGATCCCCTAGGGTTTCATGTTTACACTCTCAAGAGTTAAAATATTCATGATCTGAATTAGCCTGAGTCTACAACTATAGAGAATGTAGAAGATTAATGGTCATTTTGATCTGTATGTCTGACTGTTTTGTTTCTAAAATCCAGCCTGCTATTGTGGACAAAAACAAAAGAAATCTTTAGTTTTGGGGCCAAGTGGTGGTCCGTGGCTCAAATGCTGAATAAATAGTGGGCGCTGTTATGAAAAAGGTTGAAACCCTCTGATTTAAAACATGATGATGATGATTCTAGAGGCCCACTTGCAATGCATCAACGCTGCTTCTTCAATGCGGAAGTTTGCCTCCTGCGCTTTGTGAGCAATTTAATGCATGTGGGTTGAGGGGGAAATCAGATAACGCCTGTATCCAACTCTATGCTACCCACGCATGGAGTAGTCTCTGTCCCCAGAATTACCATCTGCCAAGAGAAAAGCCTTACGGTCACATAAAAATGTGACCATAACCCTTGTTTTGGCATCCATGTTTTTGTATCCCCATATAATGACCACAGATGTGGCCTGAAAGTGTGAAAATGTGTTTTTGATTTCACTGGGATTAATCTTTATTGAAAAAAAAAGTCAACGCTGAGTAAAAAGGTCTGTTTTTAATCCATTCATGACGGTTAGAAGTTGGAAACCCATTTGGTGTTTTATACATTATTTCAAACCAGCTCATAGCATGGCACTATGAGCTTGTAGATCTGATATTTTTTTAATCATGAAAATGTGGCAAAAAAAAACTTTGAATATAATACCATACTATATATTAATTCACAGATTTAGGAGACTTTACTTTTTTATTATTTTTCTTTATAGAATCAGTCCGGTCTTAAATGGATTGAGTGGTGCCAGCCCCTCCTTTGAACAGCTTATTTCATCACACGTCTCATTAGACATTAAAGCTTTATCCAGACATCATGTCATGTCAAAACTGGACTAGTATAACTCCCTCCTTACTGGTCTACCAGCATAAAATTGGACTAGTGTAATTTCCTCCTCAAGGTATGACTCTAATGCTGGTCCATAGCTGTAATACTGGTCCATATAGCTCTAATGCCGGTCAATATAGTTCTAATGCTGGTCCATATAGCTATAATTCTGGTCCATAGCTCTAATGCTCTGGCGCATAGCTCTAATACTGGTTCATAGTTCAAATACTCGCCCATAGTTCTAATGCTGGTCCAGACCTCTAATGATAGTCCATAGCTCTGCTCTGGGCACTAGTTCAAAAGCTGGTCTATAGCTCTAATGCCTCTCCATATAGTTCTAATACCTTGCATATTGTAGCAATAGATTGCATATTGTATTTATAGCAGTAGATGAGCAGTAGTAATAGATTACATATTAGTAATAGATTACATATTATATTTATATTACAGAGATGAGCGGTCCCATTCAGGAGATGAGCAGGAGGAACCAGCAGAGAGAGCTCATTCCCTTCTGCCCTATCTCTACACACGAGAAGGTAATCTATTACTGTAATTTATTGCATTATTATTACAATATTAACACAGAGTATTAATATTATCATTAACATTAAAGGGGCTCCTCTGTGAATTTGAAAACAAACTCATTTTATATTTTACCAATATCAAAGGCATCCACACCTCACCCACTTATCTTTGAACCACAGTGGGAGGAGGTGGGGACTGGGATGAGCCAGTCCCCAGGGTGGAGGCAAAGTTAAAGTGGAAAGGACTATGTTTTTTATTTTTATTTTATTTTACTCACATCACTCAATCCTTTCAGTCCTTTCAGACACACACAGAGAAAACAGATTTCTCAATGAAGGTGAGGAAAAAACATGTGGGGGTGTAAAATAGACTGGGGAATTGAAAACGTGCACCACCAGAAAGAAAAATGACATTTTTGGTCTAAAAATGTATTTTCTTTTTTCGACGTGTGTGTGTGTGTGTGTGTGTGTGTGTGTGTGTGTGTGTGTGTGTGTGTGTGTGTGTGTGTGTGTGTGTGTGTGTGTGTGTGTGTGTGTGTGTGTGTGTGTGTGTGTGTGTGTGTGTGTGCAGTTAGGCGAGGTGTTGTATGAAGAGCGTGTGTATCCGGCAGGTCATTGGGCGCAGCTCAGCCAATCAGAGAAGCTGTACGAGCAGAGCATCTCATTGGCTTTCATGAAGTTAATGAGATTCATCTGTAAAGAGAACTCTAAAGGTTAGCTCCTCCCCTCTATGCAAATGAGATTCATCTGTAAAGATATCTATAAAGGTTAGCTCCTCCCCTTTATACAAATGAAATTCATGTGTAAAGATAACGCTGAAGGTTAGCTCCTCCCACTAACACTTAGCCCCTCCTTCAGTAAACGGTCATGATTATTGGATGTTAATTTATGTTAATGTGTGCAGGTCGTTACCTGGGTATGACCATCCCCATCATTAACAGCCTCCAGGTGCATGATGGGAAGTCGTTCCATAAGGAAGTGATGACATCATACTTCCTGCCTGCAGAGTTCCAGATGGCCCCGCCCACACCCAACGACCCAGACATCCACATTGTTTATCGACCGCCGTTACACGTTGTTACCAGGTAATTAACATATGATTAATATAATGACCAGGTAATTAACATAAAATTTGAGGTCATACCTCTGTGTTGATATGAACAACTAAAATGTTTATTGTTTACAGTGGTGGACATTAATGTACATAAGTACAGATTCTGAGGATGTGTACTTGGCTTGAGTATTATATTTATATTTACTCTTACTTGAGTACATTTCCAGGACAAGGATTTTTACTTTTATCAGCTACATATCTAGGAAGGCTGTATAAGTGACAGTACATTTAGGGCGCCTGTTCCCTATTCTAGAATAGGTTACAGCATTAAAATTTGACACCTAGCTTGCTATTGGTCCTAATCAATTTCCTTTCATGTTGTTCTTACAAATTTAAATTTACTTCAAAGTAGTAGTTTGGGGATGACCGTTCCACAGGTTTGGCCTGGGCCCTCTTCACTTTTTTGAAATGCAGGGCCCAGCGTTCATATGTAAAAATGTACATCTCAGAAATTAATTCAAAAGGAGAAACTATATAAGGACCAACTGAGAAAAGTTTGGTAAAGCCTTTTCTGAATTTATTATAATTCTTTTCCCTGTTATCTGCTCCTATGTGTGAAATAGTTCCACATGGGTGAAAATAACAGGTAAAACGCTATAACTTTTAGATAAAACACTTTTTACCAAACTTTTCTCAGTTGATTCTCATGTAGAATTAATTTGTGCACATGTACATTTTTGTATTGTGCATAATTGATGAGATAATTAGCATATTTTACACATGGGCAGAAATAACAGGGAAAACGCTATAACAAATTTGAAGGCTTTACCAAAGTTTTCTCAAAGTTTATGAGGAAAATGAATGGTGAATTCACTTCTGGAAGGTGAGGGGCCGGGGCTGCGGAGCTCTATTAGAAATATGAAGTGGAAAACCCTAATGGTACTGTATGTGTGTGTAGAGCATTCACAGGGACCACCACGGAGCAGACTGTAGGACAGCAGATTTTCCAGCTATGGGATATCCTCCTGGGTGGTTCCCATGGCAACCAGCGTGGCGATGACATTATTATGGCGGCATCAGGGGAAGGGGGCGGAGCCTACGGCGACCTGCAGCGGGACGTCTACATGGTGGCGGTGTACGAGAACCCGTCGGTACCCAACCGACGCAACGAGATCTGGTTCCTACGGCAACACCAGGGGTCATAAACCCCTGGCAGTGGTCCCCAAACGTGTACACAGTAAGGACCCCCGAATGGACCTGATTAGCCTCATGGAACTCCCATTTTATATATATATATATGTGTGTGTAGGGGTGTCAACTGTAGTAATTGAATTGATGTCCTTAGTCATGTGGTGGGAGTTCTGCTCTGGTTTTGGTAAATATGAAGAAGTTTTATCATTTTTTGGGGGGTCTCTGGGGTCACACAGTAAAAGTTAATTAGAAAAAACTAACGTCATTTGCATCCTGCAATTATTTCCAAAATACACAAGCCAGAGAATTTTACCAAACCATCACAATGTGATTAAGACGTGCACATTCTATGAGTTGCAGTTCTGTACCGAAATGTATAATACTGTAGTCCGGCGGTGGTGTTGTCTAAAAAGAGTAGATCTACAGGCTGAGGTTTGATACATACATTAGCTTGAAGATCTGTTCTCCTTGCTCCCCCGCCCGCCCCCTTCTCTTGCAGCAAGCCTTGCTGTGCCTGTGAGCATTGAGAGCAGCCATCTTGCCCCACAACATGACCAGAACTACTTAATATTTCACCAAAACCAGAGCAGAACTCCCACCATGGGACATCAATTATTACAGTAGACACCACTATATTAATGGACAGGATTTACTACAGCATAACTCCGAACTATCCTTTTAAAGGAGAATTACACCCCATTTGGATTTCTTACCTTTATTTGTAGCTGATTTCTTCCCAAAAAGTTGTCCCATTGTTATGTGAAACACTCCTTGTTGTCAGTTTCCCCTACCTCACCATAAGCTTAGAATTGGGCTATGGAATGTTGTTCAAGGTCACCTATATACATTACTACAAAATGCAATATTGTGCTATGTATCGTCTAGCCACCATGTCAGTATTGTGTTGTCACTCACACTTCCACTTTTGTTTCAGCCGTGAACCAAACACTCAAATCACTGAACGCTCCTTTAAGCCAGATACGGTGAACGTTACTTAGAGTCTGATACTACACCACAGAATGCTTAGTCTGAAACTACAGATCCCAGAATGCTTAGTTTGGAACTATAGATCCCAGAATGTTTAGAGTCTGGAACTAGAGCTCCCATAATGCTGGAACTACACAAAGCTGACATTTATTATGCTTAAACATTAAAACATTTCTTGTCTTTTCATTTTATATTTTACTTAACAAAGCAGCGAGCTATACATAGTATGTTTAGAAGAACCACTGCTCCTGAAACACCCAAGTATTAATTATCCTATGTTTGTCATTTCATATTCTATATTATGTAATAATTTCTGTTCACAAAAATAGATTTTAAAATATCTTTAGAGCTGATGTTTTTATTTCCAATTTGATGTGAAGCAAAAGCCATAAAACGCTTGCATGATTTCTGTTAATATATAAGGATACATTTGCACTGTGAAGATGAAATGGATGAAGATAAAGTGTGGAGGAGGCTTTATATTTTACTGTGTGATCAGAGCTTCCACTGTAGCAGACTGTAAGGGTCCATTTGGTTCCATGTGTTACACTCTCAGAGTTACAGACCTATAAAGCCCTTTTCACACTAAACGGCCAAGATGGTTTTGACGCATGTACCTGCAGTGTGATATGTGCTGTTGCACATTGGCCAAGCGTTTCAATGCATGTAAGTCAATGGAGCATATCATACCAAGGGGACAAGCCCATTTTAGCATCAACCATTTCGACCCAAAGACTTGCAAGGTGACATTTTGGTGTGAAAAGGGCTTAAGGGTCCATTTGGTTAAACATTGCTAATTTAGTAATCATTCATTCCCCGTCCAAAACTCTGCCATTGATTGATTGGTTGTGTCCGGAGACAGAGCGGCACGTTCTGGGTGGTTGAACTGTCTGTCTGTCTAACTGTTACTGTATATTAAACATACTATATGCATAATCACGTGGACAGTAAAAATAATTAATTTTGTGCTTCATTATGCTTTATGGTCACTGAGGCACTGCCAGCCTGCTCCAGCAGAGGGAGGTGTTTATTTGCATGGGCTTTGTGAAACCTTCATTATGATGACTGTTTAATATTAGTTATGATAACAATGTATTATTATAGTAATTTATATTGTATTATAGTTATTTTTTGTTGCAAAAGTTATCTGCATGGACTTTGTGAGACAATTTAGTAAAATAACTATTATTCATCATTATATTGTTCATAACTATAACTATTATTATAGTTATGAACAGTTATTATTAGTTTATTATTAATTATCTTGGACATTCAATGTTTATCAATGACGGTAGTTATATTATAACTATTGTCATAGTTATCTGTTGTTGTTGTTGTTGTTATTATTGGACATTGGAACTGTTTCATGTCATAAAAACACATTTTAAGAATAATTTAATGGAAAATGACTGCTCTGTTTAGCTGTCTTGGTTTTGTTATTTTATAATCTTACTATTTCCAGGTGAGTACAGTAATTAGTTTGTTTATTTTTTTTATCTGTAGTGCTAGGTGGGTAGAATGTAATTTTTTATCCCATGATTTTGTAACTCATTTGTAACCAATTTCACCCAGTGCCAATTCCTAATGTGAATCTGTGCTCTACACACCCTCCACCAACCTGTGGAGGCAGCAGACTGACCTCATGCTTCCCATCAGTGCATGAGGGGTCCGAGCTGCCTTCTTTTCACCTGACGGGGGACTTTCCCTGGTTGGACCAACCAGTTCCTGTCCACTCCATCAGGCACCCTGCATTACTGCATGTTTTTGTGAGGGTATCTACCCTAGGGGACATGGAGAGAACATGCAAACTCCACACAGAAAGGCCCTTTCGCCAACCCCGCCTCAGGTATGAGCACTGATGACGGCAGAGGAGACACGCCACCAGCACCCACAGCAGTGCCCCTAGCGGGAATCGAACCCAGGACCCAGGAACCCAGGTGAGTAGAATAATTACTTTATTTATTTTATCTTTAGTAGCGGTAGTAGTAGAATATAGAATAGGAGTAGCATTGGAATATTTAAACTTATTACACATTGCAGTGTCCTGGTCACATTATCGCTTCATTTGCAAATGATCAGAATATGATCAGGAAAAAAATGCAATCGAGACAACCACCTAAACATGACCATAAAACTGTTTTCTTGTGATGATTTGCATATTGTGTGACTTGTCCTCAATTTTTTTCTTTGGTTGGTTGATTGATTGATGTACTGTTTGTATTACCATTTTGCAGATTTACAATTCCATAACAACTCAATCCAAAGATTGAGTGGACCAACACCATAAACCAGGGGTGCACAACCTTTTTTGACCCAAGATCTACTTTTCAGCAGCCAACCCCTCCGGGATCTACCAGTCCAATATCAACATTTCAAACCACACGCATCATTGCCAGCCTGCAGTAAGTTCACAACAACACAACACTACTTTGTTTTATCACTTTACTTTATGTCCACATAAGTACAACAGACTTGGGCAAACACTGCCTTTACAAATGCAATCATAATAAGAACAGTCCATCACAAATTGCAGAACAATACTGTTGACATAATTCACAGACAGCAGGCAACAATCTTCCAAATGAGCCGCTTCGTAGACGCACGCACACACACACACACACACACACACACACACACACACACACACACACACACACACACAAATTGCTCTTTTTTCTTTTCCACCCCATTTTTTTTCTTTCCCCCCCACATCTCCCGAGATCTACTTGTGATCTACTGGTTGAGCTCGCCTGCCATAAAGCATTTCTACTGGTTTACACTACCATGTTCATTTCATCAAGACATTTCGAGACGTACAAATATTCACTTCTGTCAAGTCAGAAGCAGCAAATCTAAAGGTAAAAGGGGAAAGGAATATAGACAGTGTTTTGTTGCAAAGAATTGCATTCATCCACATATGCATTAATTAATTAATTCATTTAGACCATGGTAGGTATGTTCTGATTAATAAATTGGTTGCTATTATGAAGTAAAATGTTAATATTTAGAAAGTTAGAAATGTAAATGTCACTCTGTCTACAGTAATGTCAACACAGTGGTGTGTGTGTGTGAGCGTGCACGTGCATGCATGTGTGTGCGTCCCCTAACATTCCATCCCCATGGGATGAGGTGTGTCCGTCTGTTATCTTCTGTTATCTGTGTGTGTGTGTGTGTGTGTGTGTGTGTGTGTGTGTGTGTGTGTGTGTGTGTGTGTGTGTGTGTGTGTGTGTGTGTGTGTGTGTGTGTGTGTGTGTGTGTGTGAGAGAGGGAGAAAAAGAAAGGTGTGTGTATACGCGTGCACGCATGTGTACAGTGTTAACTGCCATATAAGGACCTGATGTCGGTGGAAGACAAGACACACACACACATACAGAGAGAGAGAGAGACGATAAACAGACACAGTTATGAACAGCATGTTGAGTTGAGTGTTCTGCCGCACGGCTTTATTTAGTCCTTTATCTGTGGTGGTGGTGGTGGTGTGTGTGTGTGTGTGTGTGTGTGTGTGTGTGTGTGTGTGTGTGTGTGTTTCGTGTGTTTCGTGTGTGTTTCTGTCTCTGTCTGTCTGTCTGTCTGTGCATCACACTCCATATTTGGCCATCCCAAATACCGGGCTAACTTTTGTCTATGGGAAGTGAACAGTATCTTCATGTTGAGTATGTATTCTATTTGTTTCAAGAAGTCGCTCACATCATTTTGGTGACACATGTAGGTCAGAGGACAGCTTTGGTTAAAACAAGCAAACAATGTGAACATCGCCCTCGATCATATGTGTCAAACTCAAGGCCTGGGGGCCAAATCAGGCCTATGAAATTTGACCTGCTGGTTTTGTGATTGAATCTACTACAAATTACAAACCAGTTATGAATAACCTTGTTTACAATGTCAGGTGTTGGTGTTGTGGGAGTTGACGTCGTTGACATTAAAGATATATTTGGTATGTGGGTATTTTGGTAGTGTAGTGAATATTGTGGACCAGACCCAAGATGTTGTACTCTTCTTCACACTAAGTCAACCCACCCAGACTGTCAAAGTGGGCAGGGGTGAGGTGGGTTCGGGGAGTGAGGCAAAGTAAACAGCCTGCCCTTGTTTCTAGCCTTGTTTTCAGAGCCTTTTTGGCCCTGTAGCACCAAGAGATGCAGGTATAGTCAAAGAAACCTTGCATTAGGGCAATTGTTACGGTTACGTTCAAAGTGTTTTTGTTGACCCAGTGAGAAGATCATGTATAGGAATCTAGTTCTTTAGCCAAACTTTGTTTTATTACGTTGGTGGCCATTTTATCACCAGAAAGATTTGGCTCCAGGATGGAACCTCAGTATAGTTTACTTTTTAGTTTATTCAACTTTTCAGCTTGATCAGAGGTTTAAAAAGGTGTCATTAAAAACCCTGAATTATTTTGCTGATCACATGTAGCCTAAAAAAATATCAAATCTAAAATACACATAGTCCTTCTAAAAACCATTGGCAGTAGGTAATTCAGTCATTCCCGTGTGAGAGTTCCGTTCACCTCCACCATCTGTTCTCTCCCCTTCAGGTAGGATTGCATCCAGCTCACTGATGCGCTATCAATGATCAATCAACTGGTCCTCTGGTATGATATTCGAGAACTTATCCTATGGTACAGTATATTGATGATATTTAACTCTAGAATACTGAACATGGGTGATTTTCACCTGGACAATTTTATTTTTTGCAATTTCCATAATGTTGCTGATGTCCGAGGTGCATGGTTCTTTCAATACCTTCATGATGCTCCGTGACATCATAATGCTGCTGATGTCTGAGGTGGAGCGGTCTCTCGGTAGCTTCATGATGCTCAGTGACATCATAGAATGTGGGTTGTTTTCCTGCACACACCCCTATTTTTTTCTCCAGGAAGGTTTCGGGTGAATCAATGGATTGGGTTATAACTGACCAAAGTGGAAATGCATTGCTTATTAAATATAATAAATGAATAACTGATCATCTGTCGGTAGAGCAGCCAGATGGGAAAGGGGGGTGTGTGTGTGTGTGTGTGTGTGTGTGTGTGTGTGTGTGTGTGTGTGTGTGTGTGTGTGTGTGTGTGTGTGTGTGTGTGTGTGTGTGTGTGTGTGTGTGTGTGTGTGTGTGTGTGTGTGTGTGTGTGTGTGTGTGTGTGTGTGTGTGTGTGTGTGCGTGCGTGCGTGCGTGCGTGCGTGCGTGCGTGCGTGCGTGCGTGCGTGCGTGCGTGCGTGCGTGCGTGCGTGCGTGCGTGCGTGCGTGCGTGCGTGCGTGCGTGCGTGCGTGCGTGCGTGCGTGCGTGCGTGCGTGCGTGCGTGCGTGCGTGCGTGCGTGCGTGCGTGCGTGCGTGCGTGCGTGCGTGCGTGCGTGCGTGCGTGCGTGCGTGCGTGCGTGCGTGCGTGCGTGCGTGCGTGCGTGCGCGCGCAATTGTGTGAGTGTTGGTGGGAGTTCCTCAGTAGCAACTATGATGTGATGAAAGGGGGAGGACTTAGAATACTCTGTGTGTGTGTGTGTGTGTGTGTGTGTGTGTGTGTGTGTGTGTGTGTCTCTCCCTCTTTCTCTCTTTCTCTCTCTCTCTCTCTCAGATGTTCTCCTCAGAGCTTCAGAGCAGAGGTGAGTAAAAAGTTTTTCTGTCGTCCTGAAAACGCCTTTATTGTGTGCGTGTGTTTCAGTTGTAGATGGTTATATTGTGTTTTACAGAGCCTGCAATTATTATTAATGTATTATTCCGTTGTCTTGTGGTGACATTCGTTAAGTCTTCCCGTCTCTGTGTCGACCCATAAACTATGCCGTGACAACACCAGATCTACAAGATCACTTTCTCCTCTTTACATTTTATTAGGAAATATTTGACCGCTTGTTAAGTTGCTGTTTTGGGTGTTTTCACTTAGACCAGGTATTAAAATAGATTTGTTAATGTTGTTACATTTGTATTGCATTCAGTCCATAGCTGTGTGTACTGTATGTGGAGTCATACAAAATCGACATATCTCGATATCTCGCCAGCTAAGAGGTTTCACTGGCTGAATGTCTGGTCGCCTACCAGTATAACGGACAGCCAAACACGTTGACCATCGATTACTCTGACATCTGTGACCTTTTTGTGACCGTTGCAGCCGCCATGGGCCGCCCGGTGACATCATCAGTGCTTCTGGCTCTCCTATTGGCTATCCTCTGCTCTGAGGCTCCACCTACAGCGGCAGGTCACCCCTCCCCTCAGTCGCTCGGCCTCAACGGTACGTCTGGCAGAATACTTTTACTGAAGTATGTGCTGAAGCCAGTGTCTTGGGCATGGTTCAGGGTTTCAGGCATTTACGGGCATATACAAAGGACCAACTTATGTACATTTTGATATAATTTATATATATATAAGTCTAAGCCTGCAAAGAATGGTCTAAACATGCACTAGAGTAGTCTAAACACTCTTGTAGGTCACTGTTCTTCATCAACTGTGAATTTGCAGTGACTACACCCCCATGTGCTTTATAAATACTTGTGCCACTGTGTCACTCTGCATTAAGTCTGAGTAATGATTCCAATTTAAACTGCAGTCAATCAATCGATCGATCGATCAACCAACCAAGCAACGGACCAATCATCCGTCCTCTACAGGTACATCACTGTCCAACAGCAATCAATCAAAATGCGGCGGCAGCACCGACTGCTACCCGGGCGTCATCCTGCCTGTCTGGAAGCCGGAGAACCCGGGTGTGGGCGACCGCTGGGCGCGAGCGCTCATCTACTTCCTGGCTCTGTTCTACATGTTCCTGGGTGTGTCCATCATCGCTGACCGCTTCATGGCCTCCATCGAGGTTATCACGTCCCAGGAGAGAGAAATCACCATTAAAAAACCCAACGGGGAGAAGGTACTGTGCTGTACCCTAAACCTGTAACACTAAACCTTTACCCATTTAGATTTCAGAACTGCATTCGACACTTTTAAATCATTTTGTGTTGTAGTGTATAAAGCTCTATTATAATGTGTTCTATTCCAGGTAACTCATACGGTTCGTATCTGGAACGAGACGGTGTCCAACCTCACCCTCATGGCTCTGGGTTCCAGCGCTCCAGAGATCCTGCTCAGTGTGGTGGAGGTGTGCGGTCACGGGTTCGATGCCGGAGAGCTCGGTCCCAACACCATCGTGGGCAGCGCCGCCTTCAATATGTTTGTCATCATTGGCCTGTGTGTGTCTGTCATCCCCGATGGAGAAACCCGGAAGATTAAACACCTCAGGTAGGATAATACACTGACCGCTAATGGTCTGGAGGGATACTACATACCGATGCATAGAATTGATCCTTTATATTGGGGGTGCACAGTGCGCACTACTAGTTGCTACGGTGTTTTTTATGTTGTGTTTTTTATGTTTATGAAGCAAAGTGATGCCGATGGTGCTGCAGAGTTGGACTGGTATGTGTCTGTGTCAGTATTCACTCTACTCCATTTGTGCCTTGACAGCTTCAAGGAACAAGTTAAAAAATATAAAGAAATGACTTGAATAAAGACATTGGTTTAAGAATGCAGTTTGCCAGTACTACTGTTAATGTGACTGTACCACTCCATAATCATAACACAATTCATAAAGAAAGGTCTATTATTATCAGTGGTTGTATACCTCTAGCATTTATACACCTCTATCAGTTATCATATAGTTCCCAAAATTCCATATCGGCCGGGATCTAATTTTCTTCGTGACTGTGTCCTAGAGCATCCTGGCTCTGTAGTGTTATTTATCATATTGTATATCGTGTCCTGTGTTGGGCAGTAACAAATTATTACTGCAATATTATTACCTTTTCCAGCAAAAGCAGTGTAGCAATATTACTCTTCCAAAATTTTGTAATATGTAATCTGCCAAAACATGCCTCAGCACCACAGCATTCTGCACGCATGACGTACACTACAAGTTGTCTCTAAACAGATTGTGTTGTACATCTCTATTCTTTTGCAGATGGGAAACTGGGGAAAGTATTATTTAAGATATTACTCTTCATTCAATAATGCATGATTTTATATTATTACTTTTACTAAGGGGTCATAAGTAAATTTATTACTCTCCTAAGCAATATTGCCCAACACTGATCGTATTGCATATTTCAGTGCTTTCTTACTCATCACTGGGTTAGGTTTTTGTATTGTGTCTATATATAGTATATTGTGTTGTATATTTCAGGGTATTCTTCGTGACTGCGACGTGGAGCATCCTGGCCTACACCTGGCTGTACCTCATCCTAGCAGTGATCTCTCCGTCCGTGGTGGAGGTGTGGGAGGGTCTCCTGACGCTGGCGTTCTTCCCACTGTGCGTGGGCTTCGCCTATGTGGCCGACCGCCGCCTGCTCTTCTACAAGTACGTCTACAAGCGCTACCGCGCCGGGAACAGGAAGGGTGTGGTGATCGTGGAGACGGAGGGGGAGGACCCTGGCAGGAGGGGCGTGGACGGCATGGAGGCCAACACGGAGGTAAAACTTACCTTTATTATTTAAGTTTAAAGAGGAGGGGGTATTAAAATTGGTATTTTTAGTGAGATCGCCAAACAGGAGAATCTGAGTGTCCATGCATGTGCCTCCATTAAGACTCATGAAAATCACACATATCTCAATATACTGTAGGTCTGACTGTTTAAAAAACAACTTTTTGGGGTGTAAAAATACACTGGGGATGGTAAGAAGAACAACAACAATCTTGGAAAAATGTAAAATTTACAGTAGAGCTCCTTTAACATTTACTATTTCCTTCTAGGCTGCTCCACAGACAATAGAATAAAGCACAGTAACTGTCGAACTTTAAACACTCAGGAATAAACTGGCTTTCTCAAATGGGTAATCCAAATTCTGGTTGGCTGGTCAATGTCACGTGACACGTGTAAAATCCACTGATAACTCCCTGCTTCAAGGGGAGCGCTTGATTGTCTTACAATCAAACGCCCCCCCAACTGGCCAAAGAATAACCGTGTTCTTCCACAGCTGTCGGAGATGAAGAGGAGAGCAGAGCTGGATGGAGGGATGAGGATGGAGGAGAGAGGAGAGGAGGAGGATGAAGAGGAGGCTGAGGAGATGAATGAGGAGGAGGTGAGGAAGCAGACGGCTCTCCTCCTGAAGGAGCTGAAGGTGAAACATCCTGAGAAAGACACCGAGCAACTCATGGAGATGATCAACTACCAGTTACTGAACCAGCAGCACAAGAGCAGAGCCTTCTACCGATGTCAGGTAGTATTACTGCTTGTATTACTGTTACTACTACTACTACTTATACTACTACTACCACTTTTAATAAACTACCAGTTACTGAAACAGCAGCACAAGAAGCCACAGTTTTGGTGGTAGACACTTGAGGCATATGTCAAATCAATATCAGTTTAATTGATATTAATTTATCTGTGCATTACATGTGAAAATGTGTTAACTCATAATACTAAGCCACATGGTGGCGCTATAACAGCACGCTTTATGTTATGCCTCATAACTCTTGGGTAATGACACATTTTTGGCCTGCATTCCTACATATTTTTGCTACACGTGGTCTCACTCTGAACATAAACGATTAAAACCCATGGGCAGAATTTTGTAGAGATTAAAAATGCCACAAATCACGAACGGAATGTCCAATCCAATGTTTGTTGAAGAAAGCATATGTTTGCGTGCGTGCATGTGCGCCTTGTGCGGCTGCCGTAAATTGTGTTTAAACTGTAAATTGTAATTTTCGGCTGATCTGTATGTATATGATGTATTGCAATGTTTTTACTTAATGTAAATCCCTCTGGATTCAGAGCGTCTGCTAAATTACCAAATAAAAAAATAAAAATAAAAGTATAAATTGCATTTGTGTGTGTGTGTGTGTGTGTGTGTGTGTGTGTGTGTGTGTGTGTGTGTGTGTGTGTGTGCGTGTGTGCGTGCGTGCGTGCGTGCGTGCGTGCGTGCGTGCGTGCGTGCGTGCGTGCGTGCGTGCAGGCCACCAGGATGATGACTGGAGCAGGGAACATACTGAAGCGTCACGCTGCAGACCAGGCTAAACGATCACAGAGCAACAACCTGTCTATCTGCTCAGAGGTCACCAGCGATCACCTGTCCTCCAAGGTGCCTGTCTGTCTGTCTGTCTGTAGATAGACAACTATTTCACAATCCCTGAATGTTACTGTATATAGATTCTGGAAATGAGGCGGCGTTAGCAGAGCACAGTTAGTTGAGTCAGATATTGTCCAGCGTGTTCATGCCATGCTCAAGGACATAATGTAATCAAGGGCTTTACATTATCACCATCCCAGCACCACTGGTGGGCTCTGTTATTTCTGTTCCCCATCTAGGGTAGTTTTATATATTTCTATATTTCACTTGTCTTAATGTTTAATGGTGGTGTTTAATTGTGCCAAGTGGGGAGAAAATTGCAGCAGAGCCGAACGCCAATGTAAACTATATTATGCACACTTGTATTCTAATTCTATAATGATTGATTAACATATTAATCAATCATGAGTTATCTGACTGAACTACACATTAGTACTAGTTGTAGCAGTAGCAAATACATATTTCTGTTCATGGAAATATATTTTAAATTTTCTTTATATTTTATTTTGACATGTTGGCATTGACATGTTACTCTCCAGGTGTTTTTGAATTCTGGGTTCTATCAGTGTTTGGTGTTATAATGTATTCCTTCCCCTCCAAGTATTTTTGGATCCTGTTTTCTACCACTGTTTGGTGTTACATTCTATCTGGAGTCTGGTTCCTAGTCCTACATAGAGTGATAAAAGGTTACGGTGCAGACTGGAGCGATAGCCCCGCAACCCTCACTATTCATTTCAATAGCCTAGCCTAGCCTAGACCTCAATTTGAGTAGTAGTAGTACTGTATGTGCTTCAGTTGCGTCCATTGACTTCCATTACAGTGCTGCACTACCGCATTTCACCATTATGGCCCCGCAGCTTCAAGCCTGAAGCAAGTACTGGGTATGTGGGTTTTGTTACATTGTAATCCTTCCCCTCCAGGTGTTTTTGGATCCTGGTTCCTACCAGTGTTTGGAGAACTGCGGTTGGGTGCGTTTGAACGTGGTGCGCCGCGGTGGCGACCTCAACGCCACCGTGTCCGTGGACTACCGCACAGAGGACGGGACTGCCAACGCCGGATCAGACTACCGATTCACTGAGGGAACGGTCGTGTTTCTGCCTGGGGAGACGGACAAGGAGATCAGGTTAATATTATCATTATTATTAGAGTGTGGCGCGCGCGCACGCACACACACACACACACACACACACACACACACACACACACACACACACACACACACATTAATAAAGTTTGTTGGTCTTGAACAGGATTGACATCATCGATGATGACATCTTTGAGGAAGACGAACACTTCCTGGTTCACCTTAGCAACGTCCAGGTCATCTCTGATGCCAAGGTCATCTCCGATGGGGGCGTGGCTAACGGTATGTATTTATGGAGGGGGCGTGGCTAACAGCATGCATTTATAAACATGATCCAATTAATCCTATTATTATTGTCTACCTTCTTTCTGTGACATTGACATCATCAGCGCTGTCCAACGGTCACCATGCTTACACAGGGGCGGGGCTTGGCCTTCCTTGCACCGCTACGGTGACCATCTTTGATGACGACCACGCTGGAATCTTCACCTTCCAGGTAACCAATGAACTTCCACCTTGTTAACCAATCACCGTCCATCTTGTGAACCAATCACCTTCCAGGCAGGTGTTATCTACACCAGGCGTCTGCAACCTAGGGCACGCGTGCCAACGTTGGTACGCCGGGTGGTATCGGCTGGCACGCGGCCAGATTATGGGAGAAGTTTTTTTCTCGGTAATAAAATAGCTGTATTCCTCTTGAATGTGCACATGTGTTTTACATATTATTAAAGGGGAATTCCATTAAAGGGGAATTCCACCCATTTTCAACATTTTTTCCAAGAGCGTACAAATGCAACCAAATGAATTAACCCTAATGGGTTCATTTGGTTCCATTTGTACGCTCTCAGAAAAAAGAAGCCTCTAAAGAAATCCATTTACATGGTGAAAATACATCTTGATGATGTCATCAAGATGTTTCACCATGTTAATGCTATTGAAAATGGGTAGACTTCCCCTTTAACTCTTTAAGTGCTGTGTGTTTTAGATATGAACTCTTTAAGTTATGATAGTTTTACATATTAACTCTTGAAGTGCTGTATGTGTTTTAGGAGCCGGTGGTCACCGTATCAGAGAGCGTGGGGGTGATGGAGGTGAACGTTGTGCGGACGTCGGGAGCGCGGGGTGTGGTTCTGGTCCCCTATAGCACCATGGAGGGAACGGCCCGGGGCGGAGGAGAGGACTACGAGGACACGCATGGCGTTCTGGAGTTCCAAAACGACGAGATTCAGTAATATTATTATTAATTATGATGAGTAATTAGATAAAACATTTATAGTTACGAAATGCTGATATACAGTAAGTTATAATTGTTAGTTTATGAAAATATTATTATTATAATAATATGTATTTGATTAGTTATTGGTTTGTTTTCAGTAAAACCATTGTGATCAATATAATTGATGACGAGGAATATGAAAAGAACAAGAACTTCTTTGTGGACATTGGAGAGCCACGATTGGTGGAGATGAGTGAGAGAAAAGGTGTGGTTTCCGCCGGCCCCACCCACCATGAAGCCCCGCCCCCTCCCCTAGCCCCACCCCTAACCCAAAGGCCCCTGACCTATTAACACTGCTAAAAAGAATGACTTATTATTCGATCTAAATGTAATACAATGAATGAGTTCATTTCACAACAAGACTAACATTTAGTTGAAATGTTTATCTTGTTTCCTACTGATCCCGGTAACCACAGCAACCACCGCTCTAACCTCACGTGTTTCCTGTCACATGACCACCAGGGAGCCAATCAGAGTCAGACGAGGTGATCTGGTAGTTCCTGTCAGATGTTTACAGGCAGCCAATCAGAAAGCATGTTGTTCAGCACAACAGAGTGTGTGTTGTCCGCAGGCTGCCAATCAGAGTGCGTGTGGTGGACCAGGGCTCGTACGACAGAAACAACTCTTTCTACATCCTGTTGGAAGAACCGCGTTGGAAGATACACAAAGGTCCTTGACCTCTGACCTCTGTGACCTCTCTAATTCGCATCCTCGTTTTCTGCTCCCCGTGTGGGAGGGGCTGCTGCTTGTGATTGGTCCAGACAGGCAGTCGGTCATAGAGCACTGTAAAGGAGAGTTCTGACATGCTTTGATCTCGCGTTTCGCACTTCGCGCCCTGCACTGGAGCTTTGCCGGTTCCAAACATAGGACTGTCAGTGTCAGTACTCTCCATTATAGAACTCTACTCAGTCAGTCAGTGGGGTGCGGGGCGTTGTGATTGGTCCAGATGGGTCATTGTAATTAGAGTACTATAAATAGGGAGAGTAGCAATATGCTTTGATCTCGCGACTGAAGTCCTGCTGTAAATGCAAGTGGACCGGCGAGAGTGGTTTGTTTGGAACTATGTTACTTATACTTATGTTAGTTCTATGTTAGTTATGTGCTTTTCAGCCAATAGCCGTCTCTCTTCAGTCGTGGCATTGGGAGTTGACGGGAGTGTCGCTACTCTCCCTATTTATAATACAATCAAATCCTCCAACCGTCGGTCGTCTGATTCTAAAAGTACAGACAAATCTCCTCCCATACCAGGGCAGAAAACAGTCACTACGTCTTCTTCTTCTTCTTCTTCTTCTTCTTCTTCTTTGCTACACTGTAAAGCACGTGGCAAATGATGCTATTGGCTGGAAGGGCAGCGAGGGGGTGGAGCTTCACCCTTTTGAACTACAGTGATAAAAATAATCTGTTATTGATCTAGATCTCCACCATCACCCAATACCTGAGAGAGCAGGAGGCCCCAGAGGATCTTAGTGGAACCTTGTGTCAGAGTTCTATATTTCTGTCACAATAATAATAATAATAATTATGCCTGGCATGAATATTCATTAACCAGTAACACTAATCGTCACAGACAGACAGTTTTGACACAGACAGTTTTGAAAAACATGATGTAATTACAAACACATGCGAATGCTTACAATTACATTAGTATTACATATTACAGTAGCAGATTAGGATTACAATAATACAACATTCACTAGACGTATTAAAGCAATAACAAGTGATTATTATCAGATGAACTCACTCAGACAGGCAGGTCACAGCATTCAACACCAAACACTGGAATCCTGAAACAAGTTATAGTGAAACCTGTTGCATTGAAACATGTTACAGTGAGACCTGTTGCATTGAAACATGTTACAGTGAAACCTGTTGCATTGAAACATGTTACAGTGAAACCTGTTGCATTGAAACATGTTACAGTGAAACCTGTTGCATTGAAATATGCTACAGTGAAACCTGAAACCTGTTACAGTTAAAACCACCTCATAGCATGCATTAACCACAATGCTCTCTATCTGCTGCTCACAGTCTGGTGTGTGTTCATGTCTTGTCTCTTCTCTTCTCTTCTCTTCTCTTCTCTTCTCTTCTCTTCTCTTCTCTTCTCTTCTCTTCTCTTCTCTTCTCTTCTCTTCTCTTCTCTTCTCTTCTCTTCTCTTCTCTTCTCTTCTCTTCTCTTCTCTTCCATCAGCTGTGTTGCTTCAGGAAGCTGGTAAGAATTCACTCATCAATCATTCTGAAAACTGTCAATCACTCTACATCAAAAATATGATAAGAATGCATTCAAGACAACTTATAAAGTGATCAAACATTTAATGTCTAATGCATTATTGACCTATTACAGAGCTTCTGTTAAGTTTTGATTTGTTTTAATTTAATTGTTTTAATTATTTAATTTGTTTTTATTTCTCTCTCTTTTAGGGGGATTTGTGAAAACGGGTATGACTGAATTTACATATTTTGTGTGCAATGAATATGAACATCTGTTAAAAACTGTTTTCTAATCAACTGCTGGTCTTTGATTCCTAATAGAAAAAAGACAGTATGGTAAGAAAATGATCAATGAATGACCAATGGGTGTTAATTCACTCATTCATTAATTTGATATTAATGAATAATGTGTGATTTAAAACTACTATTGTTTTATATGTCCAACCAATAACAACCCTGTAATCATACACATACTATCACACATACACATGCACGCAGATGTGTGCACCCACACACCACACAAAAGCTGCCTGCGACACACTGAGCCTGTAGATCTGCTATCTTCACTGTAACATAGTGTACGCCTAAATCTTTTCCTGAATTACTGACATCCTAATTTAATGTTATCCTAATTTGTAATTTGTTATTGTAATCTGTGAATCTGTTATTGTAATCTATACTGCTAATATAACCTAAACTCATGGTCTGTCTGTCTGTAGGTAAAGACATCTACAGAAAGATCCAGGGCAGGGAAAACCCTCCACCATCCACTGTCATCAAGATCACAGGTTGATAACTCCTTATATGAATATTCCAGATCACATCACACAGATCTGGAAGTTATTGGCCATATTGATGATGGCCAATAACTGCAAATATCAGATGCAATATAAAAATTGGATCATATAACTGCAGTATATAGGTAGATAGATAGATGTTGTCATTGTCAGGGGGTGAGTATTGTTTGTGTTGTTGTCATCAGGAGGTGAGGATTGTTTATGTATTGTTGTTGCCAGGAGGAGAGGAGCAGCAGGAGGAGGAGGTTCTCTCCCACAAGGAGCAAGAGGAGAGAAGGATTGCAGAGTTAGGACGTCCCACACTGGGAGAGTTCAGCAAGATGGAGGTGGTGATAGAGGAGTCCTATGAGTTCAAGGTACCTGTCTGTCTGTCTGTCTGTCTGTCTGTCTGTCTGTCTGTCTGTCTGTCTGTCTGTCTGTCTGTCTGTCTGTCTGTCTGTCTGTCTGTCTGTCTGTCTGTCTGTGTTTATTTGTATTTATTTATTATAATGTTTATATTTCACACTAATCAATACAATAGGTTTATATCTCACAGTATTCATTACAATACGTATACATTTCAGAGTACTGTGGATAAGCTCATCAAGAAGACTAATCTGGCCCTGCTGGTTGGAACCAACAGCTGGAGAGAACAGTTTGTAGAAGCTATAACTGTCAGCTCTGGTGATTATTATGAGATTATTAATTAACTAATAATGTATTGTTTCCGTACTTTTTTTCTGCCACTTTGCAGTTCGGGCTTAACTGTGCAGTCAGTATTCATGAAACGGTGAGGATGCAAAGTCCCCAACTGTTGGCCAAAGGGTAGCGCTATCGCACTCATTTTAATAGTGCTATTTCCCAAGCGTTGTATCACTGGAAGCTTCCAGAGCTGTCCAAGCTGTACCAACACCCAACCTATTCTCGAAGATTTATTGTGCCCTTCTCTCGCAAGGATGCCAAAATCCAACTGTTTGTATTGACAGGCTAAGCGTAGCAACTACTGCTAATAGTAGCAGCTAATGCTAACAGTGTGACTGCAGTAATAAACCCTCAGTGATGATTTGAAAACCAAATGGATGCCTCATATAATGACATCTAATGCTGGCAGTGCAGCATAGTGGCCACCAGGGGGAACCATAGAAAGCAAATAAGCTAAAAATCTCCAGTTAAAATCCATTTACTTTTGGGATTTAAACAAAGATCAAAAAACACTGTCTAGCCAATGAAAATGTGAGTTTTATGTACAGTAAACCCCTCTCCGGTGGCTGACGCTACAGGTGATGATGGTGACGATGACGATGAGGCCGGCGGTAGCTCCGCCCCCTCGGGCTTCGACTACGTCATGCACTTCCTGACGGTATTCTGGAAGCTGCTGTTCGCCTTGGTCCCGCCCACCGACATATGGAGCGGCTGGGCCTGCTTCTGCGTCTCCATCAGCGTCATCGGCATTCTCACTGCCATCATCGGAGACCTGGCGTCGCACTTCGGCTGCACAGTGGGCCTGAAGGACAGTGTGACGGCCGTGGTGTTCGTAGCACTGGGGACGTCCGTACCAGGTCACTATAACCATATACACATCCACTATAACCATATACTGTACATACACACTATAACCATAGCCATACACACCCACTATAGAGCTGCGCAGTCTCGCCCCCTCGTGACGTCGCCCCTGTTCCAGAAACGGATACCCCTATCTCTAGTAGAGATGTACCGATACCGATACTAACATCGGGTACTCGTCCGATTTGATCCAAAAGTACTCGTACTCGGTATCGGATATCATCTCCGATGTTTGAAACAAGTACTTTAGCACCAAATTAGCATTTTTTCACTAATAAAGTCCAAATCACGGGAGTGCACATGCAATGCATACGTACATGCCCGTGCTATTTAGATCCATATGCGAGTAGGGCTGGGTTCAAAAAATCGATCCAGCGATCCGATATCGATTCACGCTCAAAAACATAATATCGATTCAAAAATGTGTGGATCGATCTTCTCCAGGCGACTGGCACTATTTTCTTTTACGTGCGTGCGTTACAGCACAAACACTTTGTGTTCGCTGCTCGACGAGATCACTTGTAACGCAGCTAGCGCCCTGTGCATGTGTTCTGAGAAAATCGATGTTAAATTAGGCTGTTACTGACAGTGTACCTTTTGCAGTATTTTATCAATTATATCCATCACGTGCAGCGATGGTCGAGGGAGAGGAAAGAGAGTGCGTGATCGCCTTCTTTCTTGCTTTCTTTTCTTTTTTTGGAGGCTCGTGTTTGCAGAGCCGGCTATAACGCACAGGGGCCAGGGGGGGAATGCCCCCCCAAACGCCCTTAATATAATGACGCTATAATGACGCTGCCTCACAAAGCCCCCCCAGTTGTGAAATGTTAGATCCGGGCAAAAAAAAAGTTTGAACGCACGCTCCGCTCCAAAGACTTTTACTTTCCCATTACTTTCACATTAGAACGGTCAGTCCCAGTGCAAGATTTACGCACACGCAGCCGTGCGCGCACACAATTCAATTCATTCAGTCGCAGTCTCTCACCGAATGAGTTTCCATCCGACACACGACATTCTCCAAACATATAACACAGACGCGGGGCCGTCTTGCTGCTGCAGAACAAATCCATTGTCATCTCCCATCTGGACAGGAATATTTGTGCCTTTTTAGCCAAGTTTATAATGTTCTCTCACACGGAGCAACAACGTGTGTAGTCCCACACTCGGCATTCTGCGTATAGGCTACTGTATGATGCAATGTTAACAGCTGTGCGCTGCGCGATAAATATACAATCTACAAGCTCACAGAACATTAGCCTATAAGTGAGCTGCAGCACCTAGTTCTAAAACTAGGTGAATTATGCCGCGCGAATACTGCAGTATAGTGTTTATTTTACAACGTAGACATCTAAATCAGGGGTTTTCAACAGGTGGTCCGGGGACCACCAGTGGTCCTTGAGAGGGTTCCAGGTGGTCCCCAGGCTAAATGATGGAAATTTGTTAACCAGATGTAACTCTAAAAAAATAATCATCATCTGAATTAGCACTATTTAATTAAGAAGTTTACACTGTTTAGTTTGCAAAATCCAGCCTGGAATTGTGAACAAAACCAAAAGAATTCTTTAGTTTTAGGTCTTTGGGGCTGAAATGTAATCAAATGGTGGTCCGTGGCTCAAATGCTGAATAAATGGTGGTCGCTGGTGTCAAAAAGGTTGAAAACCACTGCACTAATATACTGTATGTTGCAGTATTAATTCTTGTGTTTGACCCAGGTAAAATGTTACAGCATCATTCCTCTCCCTCTATTACTAATTCTGTCTCACTGTGTATTCATTAATCAGGGGTTTTCAACAGGTGGTCCGGGGACCACCAGTGGTCCCTGAGAGGGTTCCAGGTGGTCCCCAGCTAAGATGTTTAACCAAATTGAGAACGTAAAAATGAAACCAAATGGACCCTTGCGGGTCCATTTGGTTTCATTTTTACACTCTCAAGAGTTAAAATATCCATCATGTGAATTAGTCCAAATCTACACAACTAGAAGATTAATGGTCGTGGTCACAGAAGCAAAGGAAATCTTTAGTTTCAACACATGGGGCCGTCTTGTCTATTGGACAGTATTTATTTCCATTATGTCTGTAAATAGATCGATATCGAATCGGATCGGATCGAATCGTGGATCGAATCGGATCGTGACCTTGTGAATCGAAATCGAATCGATCTAGGGAATTGGGATCGATTCCCAGCCCTATATGTGAGCATAATGTGACAATCAATAGACAATTACAATTACAATTTAGGCATTTAGCAGACGCTCTTGATCCAGAGCGACTTACAATGGTGAAAAGTTTACAATTTAATCAGGATTTACAATACATTTTACAACATACAATGAAGTGCTAAAACATTGTAATACATTAGGCAACCTATATAAGTCATTGCAGCAGGTACTGTGGGTTGGTATGTAATACAAGTGCTGTGGGCTGAGATGGAGTCTGAAGAGGTGTGTCTTCAGATTGCGGCGGAAGATAGGTAGTGAGTTCTGTGGTTCTGACTGCAGTGGGAAGTTCATTCCATAGTTTTGGGGCCAGGAGGGAGAAGAGCTTGGGGCGCATGGAGCGTTGTCCAGGCGTTTTTAGCAGGGCACAGGAGGGCTTTTAGGGTTTTATGAGGCCACTGAGGTAAGGTGCAGTCAAACCTTTGGTTGCCAGATTGATGTTCATTCTGTTGCATTTGGAAATACGAGCGAAGTAACTCCAAGACGCAATGCATGCCTGGGTAGTTCCTGGTGTTTTGGCCAGGAACTACCCAGGCATGCAACTGCCAAAATCCAAAATGCACTAGTGGCACTTCCAAAATGCACTAGAATGCGCTAGATGCTTGCCTGGAAGGTGTGTAGACTTGGGATAATCCACATGATGAATATTTTTTAACTCTTGAGAGAGTAAAAATGAAACCAAATGGACCCGCAAGGGTCCATTTGGTTTCATTTTTGCGCAACACTGGTTTTGGCTGAACAACTGTCAGTGGGGGGTGGGGCGATTTAGACAACTCTTTTAACTCTGAGAAAACTTAACCCCTTGTGACCACAGTGAGACCACATGTGGTCAAGCACTGTTGTACAGCTATGGACCAGAGCTACATTTTTCATCTACAGTCCAGACTAATTATAATCATATTAGGGGGCTTTGGGCATCAGATCTACAAGTTGTGTCATGTCATGCTGTAATGCACATGTGGGCTTGTGGATAAACTATTTTGATAAATATTGAAAAAAAAAATAATAATAATAATAATAAAATACAATAATATTTTATAATATACAAATAAAATATGTATATGTATATATAATATACATACATATTTTATAATATACAAAAAATGTAATAATAAAAACAATAATATTTTTTTTAAAGGTTAGAATCCTGTGCCATGAACAAAGCTTTAAAGATGCCTTTTTGGAGGTTTACAGCCTGCACTTTACACAGTAGGCCTACCTACCATGTAGCATAGAGATGCCCGATATTGACTTTTTTACCAATATCCGATATCCCGATATTATCCAACTTCTAATTCCCGATACCGATATCAATCGATATCAACCGATACCGATATATGCGGCCTCCAGTGGTGGAAAAATAACAGAAACTATTACTATACAAATATTTAATATAAATAAACATTTAGTATAAATACGAATTCATGTTATAGGCTAGAAATACTCCATACAACTATAAATTCAACATGTAGCCTACTTGAGTAAAGTACAAAAGTAATGGTATAAACATGACCGTAGCGCTGAGTCTACATCTCTGTAAATAGTCATAATTTCCAGTTTGTAAATACCGATACCGATATTTTCCGATATGAATTTTGAAAGCTTTTATCGGCCGATAATATCGGAGGGCCGATAATATCTGCCTACCTACACAGTAGGCCCAATGTAGCATGCTACTCCAGTACACGTTTGAACTTCAATAGACAAAATCTGCATTTGATTGAGTTTGATTTAATCAAATGCAGCTTTTTTTTCTGAAATGATGTTGATGCTTCTTTCTTCTTGGTTTTCCAATGTATCTCAAGGAATTCTTGTGTTGGAAGTTATACTGTAAAATACATATTGCATGGCTTAAATTCATATCCCCCGCATAATATTGTTATTACTTTTAATATCTTTCTCACTATGACGACTCTTAAGTGTTTTATTATTAAGCATTTTAATAATAAACATTTTGCAATTGGAATTTTTAGGCTATTATTATTATTGTAGTAATTCAAGATTGCAATTTCATTAATCTAAGGTGTGACAATGAAAATAAATAGGGTGAAAATTAAGTGGTTACTCAACAAAAGAGAGTACCGTATTTATATCGGTACTCGCTATCGGACGAGTACTAAAAGAAAATATCGGTACTCGTACTCTGTATGAAAAAAGTGGTATCGGGACATCTCTGATCTCTAGAGTATTAATAAGTGTCTCTCGCCCACAGATACCTTTGCCTCTAAGGTTTCTGCCATTCAGGATCAATATGCCGACGCCTCCATTGGAAACGTAACAGGAAGTAACGCTGTAAACGTCTTCCTAGGGATAGGCGTAGCCTGGAGCATCGCCGCTATCTACCACCAATCAAAGGTCAGTAGGCCTACACTGGAGCCAATCATAAGTCGCTGGGCATGGTCTATCTACAGTTTTATAATGGAAAGTACTGACACTCCCGGCTGCACATCTTACCACACTAAAATTAAATTGATAGATATTTTTTCTGGAGACTGATATTGTCCTCCTAATACAGGACTTTTTCATTCATTTTAAAAACATTGTTTCATCCGTTTGGTACCACCAGCAATATTTATAGATTAGACTGTATATTATAATACATATATTTTATTATCCATTATTGCAAACGCAGTGAGCGAGCGGGATTAACATGTAAGCCAGGCAGAAATGTCTAATATATTGCAATATACAGTATATGTTATCTATATTCCAGGGCCGTGAGTTCCGTGTGGATCCAGGAACGCTAGCGTTTAGTGTCACTGCGTTCAGCATCTTTGCGCTGGTGGCGGTGGCCGTGCTTATGTACCGCCGCCGGCCGTCCATCGGAGGAGAGCTGGGGGGTCCCCGAGTCCCCAAGATCCTCACCACCTCTCTGTTCTTCAGCCTCTGGCTGCTCTACATCGTCCTGTCATCCCTGGAGGCCTACTGCCACATCAAAGGCTTTTAGACCCCGCCCACTGCCACATCAAAGGCTTTTAGACCCCGCCCACTGCCACATCAAAGGCTTTTAGACCCCGCCCACTGCCACATCAAAGGCTTTTAGACTCCGCCCACTGCCACATCAAAGGCTTTTAGACCCCGCCCACTGCCACATCAAAGGCTTTCAGACCCCGCCCACTGCCACATCAAAGGCTTTTAGACTCCGCCCACTGCCACATCAAAGGCTTTTAGACCCCGCCCACTGCCACATCAAAGGCTTTAGACCCCGCCCACTGCCACATCAAAGGCTTTTAGACCCCGCCCACTGCCACATCAAAGGCTTTAAGGCCTCGGCCACACGAGGAAAATATCCGTTCTTTTCCTCCCCCGTTGAAAAAAAAAATCCTGTCCACACGACAAAGATATCCTTGTCCACACGTAAACTCAAAACGGACATTTGGGGCTCCAACACGTATGCCAAGCCAGTAGGTGGCGATAAGAAATATTTGGCACAACACAGAAATGGCTGGTGTTAGCTGGTTTCCATGGTTACCCAAATACAAATTTCACGTAACCTGGTAGTAGTAAGGGACTATGTTATTGGAGTTATTGAATTGAAGTGAATTGAATATTGGAGGAAATGTGAACTGTATACAGTTCACATTAATTAATGCACAGGAGGGGTATACCCTTCCTGTGAATTAAAAAAAACAACAAAGGTCCGCAGCCGCTCCACAATTCCTACCATGATGCGCTATGGGGACTGATAAAAGTCTGGGATTCCGGGAGGTGGGAATGTCGTAACTCTTCTACTGGATGTTACATTATAGTAGTCTACTAGACTACTTTAATATAACATCCAGTAGAAGAGTTACGACATAGAGGTGTCAGAAACTGAGCGCTCGCGCTGTTCAATGCAGCATGAATAGGGACACCTCGGAAGTTGTTTGGTCACGTCATGAGCTGATAAGTATGAGACGTCATCGTTTTCGTTTCACACGTCTACACGGCTCCGCTGCTCCGGATATTTTCGAATATCTTCACTTATTTATCCGTTTGCAGAAAACTCAGTTTGAGTGACGTAAAACGCCGTTTGCGTGTAGTAGAACGGCCCAAACGCAGGAATATTTCTGCGTTTGGCAAAAGATCCGGAGTCGTGTGGCCGGGGCCTAAGACCCCCCCCACTGCCACATCAAAGGCTTTTAGACTCCGCCCACTGCCACATCAAAGGCTTTAGACCCCGCCCACTGCCACATCAAAGGCTTTTAGACCCCGCCCACTGCCACATCAAAGGCTTTTAGACCCCGCCCACTGCCACATCAAAGGCTTTTAGACTCCGCCCACTGCCACATCAAAGGCTTTAGACCCCGCCCACTGCCACATCAAAGGCTTTTAGACCCCGCCCACTGCCACATCAAAGGCTTTAGACCCCGCCCACTGCCACATCAAAGGCTTTTAGACCCCGCCCACTGCCACATCAAAGGCTTTTAGACCCCGCCAACTGCCACATCAAAGGCTTTCAGACCCCGCCCACTGCCACATCAAAGGCTTTTAGACCCCGCCCACTGCCACATCAAAGGTCTTTAGACCCCGCCCACTGCCACATCAAAGGCTTTTAGACCCCGCCCACTGCCACATCAAAGGCTTTTAGACCCCGCCCACTGCCACATCAAAGGCTTTTAGACCCCGCCCACTGCCACATCAAAGGTCTTTAGACCCCGCCCACTGCCACATCAAAGGTTTTTAAAAAGTAAAGTAACTGGTTATTTTCAGTTACTTTTGGATTTGTTTGAAGCAAAATTTAATTAAATAAAACACATTTTACCATGGATAACCAGTCAAGACTGTTGAGCCTACGAATTTTAAGCCCTATCTTGGCGCATGTCCCTGTGGTGTGATATGTTTTTTTGCACATTTTTAACTTGCATTGTCGTGCGTTGATGCATGCTGGCCCAAGCGTTTCAATGCATGTAAGTCAATGGGACCATACCACACCAAAGGGTGTGAGCGAATGTGTGAGCGAAAGGGGTGTGAGCTAATGTAATCAAGCATGTAACCCCTATTACAATCTTGCCGTCACTGTTTGGGTTTAACACTGATACTGCAATCTGTTACTCCACAACCCTTCCCAAGCCTGTAAATATCTATTGATTATAGCATCTCTAGGTAAGCGCTGTTCGGACATAATATTGTAAAATATAACCTGAAAAAGAAGTAAAATAACAGCCGACCTACAAGCTGTATAATATATGCATCCATCTACATGTATACAAATCATCTCTGTAGTTTGTATATTGGCTATTTTCACTGCCAACACGTGCATGCCTTGAGATTGTGACTACTAAAAATATGTTTAAAAATTAAGACATAGTATTGTGTGTGTATGTGTGGGGGTGTTTGTGTGGTTGTGTGTGTGTGTGTGTGTGTGTGTGTGTGTGTGTGTGTGTGTGTGTGTGTGTGTGTGTGTGTGTGTGCGTGTGCGTGTGCGTGTGTGTGCGTGTGCGTGTGCGTGTGTGTGTGTGTGTGTGTGTGCGTGTGCGTGTGCGTGTGTGTGTGTTGGGTTTAATTTATTTCCCGTCATTGTGTCACAAGTTTGGTTTTATTCAAATGGTTTTATTAATATGAGTGACATTTCACTTGATTGAACAATTTAACGATAAATAGGATAGTAATATAAATATGTTTGTGTTCCTTAGATGTTGCTGTGTTTGATAGAAATGACTTGATTATGTTTTAGACAAAGTGACATGTCTGTCTGTGTTAGATTGATTGATCCACGTATGTAAATGAATGAAGTCAAAACACTTTTTCACTGGGTTTCTCTGTACATTTGGTCAGAGGAAAATAAAAGCTCCAGTGATATCTCAAAAGGTCTGATATTTCAAGAGGCCTGTGCCGTTTATTGATTTATAGTAGAATGTTTTCTGTTCTGGGAGTCTCTTGCACAGATTGCTTGTTTGAGTGATGCAACCACTCCAAGGAACAACAACATCCGTCCCTCATCCATCTCTATCCATCCTTAAGTCCATTCCTATGCCCACCCCTAGGTACATCCCGATGTTTAGGGTATAAACAGCTATTGCGCCAGTCACTTCAGACAGGTCTGTTTTTTTTTGTGGCGAAACCACTATTATTTCAGCACCCAAAGAATACCTATAATGCTATTATCATAAATAACTTCATACACCAAAGGCTACAGGCTAAGATGGAGTGTTCAGATTACAGTAGACGAAAAGAGAGTTGAGCCAGAAGGCAAATCTCTGTGCCTACCAAGCAATCTGTTTTCCTACTCTGCAGTTCCAACAGGGTCCTAGGATCAAGAAGAGTGTCTTATTTTTTTTATTTTTTTAATGTCACAATTCTTCCCCAGTGTCAATCATAACATATAATGTTCTATGATTGACACTAACCCGGAGCGTTCTACACTCCCTCTGCCAACCTGGGGAGAGTGGAGTTGATTTATAATCAATGCAGTGCAACTGTACATACGTTATCTGCCCACTAAGTGGCAGCACAAGCACAGATACCTGTGCCATGTATGTTGGCATGTCTGTTTGAATCTACAAACCCTACCGTAGGCTCAGTTCAACCGTCAGTACCCTCGCTAAAACGCCTGGACAACACTCTACATGCCCCAAACTTCTCCCTTCTGGCCACAAAACGATGGAATGAACTTTCCATAGCAGCCAGAACTGCAGATTCGCTTCCAATCTAAACTATGGAATGAACTTCCCATTACTGTCAGAACTGCAGACTCACTCCCAATCTAAACTGTGGAATGAACCCAATCTTCCACCGTGTCTAAAAACCCGCTTCTTCAGACTTATTCTCAATGACCTCAGATAGCATTTAGTGTAGTGTACTTATAGTTTGTTCCATCATATAGACTAGATCTGTACGTGTCAGCCACCGGTCCCCTTGAGAATGATGCAAGTTGTTAACCTCATAATAGCCGCTGTCAACTTGTCATAGCTCCTGTTTTAACTGTCTGTCTATTTTGTGTCCATACCGTATATGGAGATGTCTGTATCTGTCTGTCTGCCTGTGTCTGCAGAGTGCTGCAAACTGAGTGTGAAAAGTGGACTGATGGACTCAGTAATCAATTGGCAGGTGTTGGGGTTGACATGGAAATAAGTTGGCTGAAGCAGAGGGTGTAATTCTACTCGACTTTAGTCTCTTCAGGTTTGGATTGACCAGAGCCTTTTGTGGTGTTTCTGGACTCCAATGTTATTTTAGCTCATGTGTGATTTACAAAGACCTTTCTATGTATTTGATGCATTAGCATGTTTTTCATTCACGCCTACTGTAAATTACTTGATACCTGACAAATCACTGTCAACATTGTCAATTGAGATGCATAATAATGTAATCAATGCCGTCTCCACATTTATTTTTAATGGCTTTCATGAACAGCTGGCACTTAAAGAGACAGAGACGGGCAGTATGATGCCATTAAGGCTGCTATTTAATAATAATACTAATAATAATAATGGAAACAGACATGTTGTCCCTTAAGGCTGGCATTTAATAAAAGAAAAAAAAGCAGGTTAAATTAATTAATCATTAATGTCACTTGGAGGAAGGGTTGGAAGGGTTGAATGAAATGGGGGGGTGATCATCAAGTTCAACTGGAGGTCATCAGAGGTCACAGTGAGGTCAGGGGTCAAGAAGGTCATACTGGTTCACAACATGCGGTCCTGGTCTCCCGTGGGGATGGTGGAGAGGTCCTGTCTGTTCTCATAATGATACGGCTAATGCTAAGCTAAATGCTAATGTTATCCTAATGATACAACTAATGCTAAGCTAAATGATAATGTTATCCTAATGATACAACTAATGCTAAGTTAAATGATAATGTTATCCTAATGCTGCATCTAATGCTAAGCTAGATGCTAATGTTATCCTAATGCTGCAACTAATGCTAAGCTAAATGCTGTTATCTTGTTACAGCTAAATGATAATAGCTAATTCTAATCTAAATGCTAATTTTGCCATAATGCTGCAGTTGATGCTAAGCTAAGTGCTATTGTTATTTTAATGCTATGACTAATGCTAAGCTAAACGCTAATGTTATCGTAATGCTACTACTAATGCTAAGCTAAAGGCTAATGCTACAGCTAATGCATTTGTTATCATAATGCTGCAGCTCCTTGTGAAAATATTATTGTTTTCAATTATATTTCTAATAATTCAGAAATGGTTTCACTGTAATGATATTTCATGACATTTATGAAAAGCTGAGCAGAACTTCAGATGATTGGCTGTTTCCACGATCACTACGAGAACAACATTCAGGACTCAGGGGTTTATTACTAGCATGTCTGTCTGCGTGTCGTGTCTGCGGTGGGGGGAGGTCTAGTCGGGGGGTCGCGACCTCTGTGGACCTCCGCGGTGGTTTTTTTCTTGGGGTGTTTTTTCAAGGGTGTCGTCGTGCGTCCGCTGGCGAGCGTCCTGATCCTGATCCTGATCCATCACAGCGTAGGTATGGTACAACCGCATGGTCTCTCCATCCATACAATACAATACGTCATCAGGTGAAGTGTGGCATCCTGCTGCACGTCCTGAAACACAAGACGGTATACTGAACAACAACATGGTTTCTCCAACACATGTAATATGCTGATGCACAGTTTCTCCACCCATACAATGCATGTTATACTTAGGGGTTGGCTATATACAGTATACAGTATGTATATATCAATTCCTAATGCCACAATATCAATATCGAATCACCAGATTCAAAATAGTTTTTTTTTTAGATACAGTATATTTATATCATCTTTCATGTTCAATATGGTTTAGAACTGCTGCAAAATGTCTTAGTTGAATGAACTTTTTATGGTCCATATTGTTTAGAATTGTTTGTGGGAATATATCAATATATTGAATCAAATCCCAACATAATTAAGGATTGCAATATAAATCAATGTGGCACCCTAAATGTTGTTACCGTATCACATTGTGATGTAAGTGAATTGTCCCATCTCTACATATTCTGTATGCTGCTGCTATCTGTCTGTCTGTCTGTCTGTCTGTCTGTCTGTCTGTCTGTCTGTCTGTCTGTCTGTCTGTCTGTCTATCTGCTATTCTCTCACACCAACTAACATCTACCATCCTTCTAGGTGGCCCCCAGCTAAATGGTGGAGAGTATATAGATAACCCAATGGACCCTTATATACATATTTAACTCTTGAGAGTGTAAAATTAAACTTTTTTACACTGTGTAACAATAATTAATCTCCTGAGAGTGTGAAATTGTATACTCTCAAGAACTGAATTATTGTTACACAGTCTACACAAGGGTCAATGTTTGCCCAAAATTATATTTTGGAGAAAGGCACAATTCTTTCAGGTTTCTTTAGCCCGAGAGGCTCACAGTGGATGGCATCCAACCACATCAAGCTGAACCCAGCACAAGACAGAACTGCTATTCCTCCCAGCTAAGTCCTCCTCCATATCAGGGGCAGATGTAACATTTCCCAATTGGAAGGGGGGGGGGCAGGAGAAAATGGTATGGGGGCGGCTTCATCGCACGTGGCACGGAGCGACACGGGTAATGAAGTCACACCCAAACCATTTTTGGTTACAGGACAAGTAAAGCATCAATAATAGCATCAGCTGTTGTTGAAGTTGCAACAGACATGCAGCATGCAAAAAGCTAAAGGTCTGACTCAGAGAGTTTTCTTTTTTAAAGAGAGAGTGCCATGATTTTTGTATTTTTTTTCCAATTTTGTACATGTTTAAGAGGTGATGGTACTTCATTAGAACCCTTGGTCTGTTTTTTTATGAGTAATGATGTCTTCCCTTTGTATTTAGGGTTTCTTCCTGGAGGCTAAAACCTTTCCAGTTAAATGTGCCAATGGCAAAGGCTGTAATGTAGTGACATCACATGCTTAGCCCCTCCCCTAACTCCTCCCCCTCTGTCATGCAACTAAAGCTGTGGGTGTGGCTGTAGTTCAGCTGGATCTCCACCCATCACCACCCACCAGGCAAACCAGGCATACTTAATGAGCTGGTGGGGGAGTCCACATAAAAACAACATTTTAACAAATACTGTACACCTTTTTGAGAAAATTCTTTCTCCTCATATATCAATAATACCTCAGTATCATGGAAGTTAGTTGGAAAAAAATCATGGCACTCTATCTTTAAATGATGAAATGGTTTTGAATTAGTGGTGCCACAACTGTAGTTAGTTAGCAGTAGTACGGTTTCAAATCATTTTAAACATAACTTAGAATTTTAATTTGAAATACCTTATGTTGTTTTGCATGCCATCATGTTTGGTGGGGCATTGCCCCCCATGCCCATGCCTAGATCCGCCCCTGCTTCACATGAAAACTAACTAACTAATATACAGTTTTTACATTCCTTGATTCCGTATTTACATATTTGATATTCATATTAGCTGCCTGCTCCCTTCCTATATTAACACATTATGACAAGACTCCATTTTAACCTTCATCAACACCAAGTCTTCTTTTTCTGGTGAATGATATTGTCCTCCTAATATATGGGGCGGGGGGAAATATTGTTTTATTTTTTTAGTCCCCACCAGTGTGGTATAATGATGCTGTATTTCAAAAATAAATAAATTCCACTGCCCCCTCACATTTTAGGAGGACAATATCAGTCATCAGAAAGATTGAGTGTTTTCTTCCTGTGTGCTCAGATCAGCCGACGCACGTGAATATCTGACCAACACTCCACATGCCCCAAACTCTTCCTTTCTGGCCCGTAAACTATGGAATGATCTTCCACCGCAGTCTGAAACACACTTTTTCAGACTGCATCTCAACCCATAGCACTTGTAAGCAATGCCAACCTAGGTGTCCTTAACAGCAGCTAACTCCACCACCTCTCAAACTGTCTGCTATAAAGCAGCTAACTCCACCACCTGTCAAACTGCCTGCTATAAAGCAACTAACTCCACCACCTCTCAAACTGCCTGCTATAAAGCAGCTAACTCCACCACGTCTCAAACTGCATGCTATCAAACCTCTCTCCTTCTCATGGAAGTCATTGACAATATTTAGTCACACCACCAAGAATTGCATTGTTAAATATATCCTTTCATTTAAAAAAAAATGTTTCTCCAGACTGCAGTGTGACTGTCGGCATTTAGCAAATGTGACCCTTCCAATAAGGCAAATGTGACAAACATGTAAACATTTGAACCATGTCAAACTAGGATGTCTTCATCCTTCAGAATTCATTGCATTGCTCCTCGGGTTAAAAATGACAAGAGATGTCATGACAAATGTTCACATTCTGGATACATCTGATGCCCAAATGGTTATGGACGTTGTCTGTTTGTTTATTTAGCCCAAGATATGTTTTTTTGCGCTAATGTTTGTAATGGATTCAAAAACAGGTTTAGACGTCCCATGTTTTTGCCTTATATGGGTTGTTGTTGGTCACATATAAAGTATAAACACCTACAAAAGATTTTAAAAAGAAGGCAAAAAAAAGCCCAATACCGACAGCTGGTCGGCGAGGGAATTCATGAATGTATGTACAGTATATACAGACAATATTTTAATATTGAAGCCTGTTAACGACCAATATTTACCACTTTACCACACTTCCTGGAACTGCACTATGATATAGAGAAGAGGATAGTGCACAGGAGTGTGTCTTGGTCTCCTGCGGGAGGTTTGCACATGCTCAGTGTAAACAGGAACTGCAATGTGGACCGTGACACGCCCGTGGGCACTATCCTCTTCTGAACTGCGCTGGGACTAGTTCTCTCTAAAGCTCTCTCTGACTTGTAGTTCTCTCTACAGCTCCCTGGGACCTGTAGTTCCTGCATGGGTTCAACATAATTCATATTTACCGCTTACGTGGCCTTTGCTACTTTGGTTCTCTTCATCCTTTTCCTTCTCATCAGAGTGACCTGAGGTCTCTTCAATCCTGCGATGAGCAGCAGCAGTCTGGGCCGCGACTTGGTGAGCCAGCTTCTCAGTAGCGTCCCCTTGGGAAACCTAAAGGTATTACAACAACAGCTTATTGGATTTTATTTATATAGCTCTAGTCTACAGTATATTGTGACAGTGTTTCATTACTATAGTGTGTTATCAGCAACAGTGTTAAGCTCTATATTATGACAGCAATCATTCAGTGTGTGTTCAGTAACAGTGTTAAATGGTAACTGGAAAACTCAGGCCGGCGCAAACTCGGCCCCTGAGTATAGACAGAGTTACGCTGTCGCAAACCCTGATCACTAAATGGGATCATTCCAATGGCGGCTCTTCTACATAGACTTCATTATCTTTATTTTAGATTGTTTTACACACTAACAACCCAGCTTTGATGATTATACGTACATTTTATTTTAGAACGTTTTGTACTACTACTAGTAGGCCTACAGCCTAGACATTACATTGTCACTGTGCAATGCTTTAAAACAAATGTTTACAAAGCTCTTATTTGCACCGCCATCATTGAAAGCAATGTAGTATTACGCGGAAGCGGGGATTGAACCCGGGACTCCCACTCGCCAGTCCAACGCACAACAAGTCGCGCCAATAAGGCTGAGCCCGATTGGCGGGGTTGTTGTCGCTGGCTCATGGCTGGGTGCTACATTCACCCCCTTGATCTTTTGGAGCGCGTCCTCGCGCTTCACACTTCACACCACGGACCCCCGTACGTGATGTCCCTCATGTGGACCCGCAAGGACGTATACGGGTATATTGGGAATAACACCCGCACTCCAAATCCTGCCGACTACGCCAGATTGTAGTATTACGCGGAAGCGGGGATCGAACCCGGGACTCCCACTCGCCAGTCCAACGCACAACAAGTCGCGCCAATAAGGCTGAGCCCGATTGGCGGGGTTGTTGTCGCTGGCTCATGGCTGGGTGCTACATTGAAAGCAATGTATTTTCTAGTTTGTCCTTCTTTTGGGCTGAAACAGCCCTCCCGAGCGCTCAGTTTTCTGACTCCTCAATATCGCAACATTTCGGCTGGTCCGGGTTTTATTTGGGCCGAGTTTTCCAGTATTCTGTTAAATTGCTCTATATCGTGACAGTAATCATTGAGTGTGTGTTCAGTAACTGTTAAATAGCTCTATATTGTGACAGTAATAACTGATGCAACTTTGGAACCATAATGCCAATTTTAAAGTTGTAGTAAGTGATTTCACTCAATTCAACATTCTATATATATATATATATATATATATATATATATATATATATATATATATATATTTTTTTTTTTTTTTTTTTTTTTTTTTTTTTTTTTTGGCTATCTATCTATAGTGGTGGTGATGGTGGTGACCATGTGTCCCGGTGAGCCCCTGGGGTCATAAAACCCTAGTTTCAGTCTGGGTTTTGGGAGAAAAGCCTTTCATCCACTCAGGACGACCTCCTCCAATCAGGATTGAGTGGGGGTGGACCTTGGTGTACGTGCTGTTGGTCTGTTGCACTTCCACCCACTGTCACTGTCAATCACCCAATTCATTGATTTTTTCTCCTGTCTGTGTCCCTTTTGTGCCCATACTGTATCTGCCTGTGCCTGAAGAGCGGAAACTGTCTGACTGGAATGTGAACTGTAAGTAATCAGTTGGCAGGTGTGGGGTCACCATGGCAATCAAATGACTGAAGCAGAAGGTGGGAATTGCACACATGACGGGACTTAGGCTCACTAGCTTCACTTTTGGTCAAAAACCTCCAAACTTCGCTTGAGCTGAATTTGGTTAGCACTATGGTGGTGGTAATATAAGAACACAAACCAACTTAAATTTAGAACACCAGCTTCAGGCCAACCTCTACTGAGAACAACACCAACCTCAAAACAATTTCTAATGAGAACGCCAGCTTCAAATCAATCTCTACTGAGAAGACCAGCTTCAAATCAATTTCTACTGAGAACACCAACTTCAAAACAAGAACAATGCCAGCTTAAAATCAATCTCTACTGAGAGCACCAGCTTTCAAATCAATTTCTACTGAGAACAACACCAGCTTCAAATCAATTTCTACTGAGAACAACTCCAGCTTCAAGCCAACTTCTACTTTATAACAATAATAGCTTCAAGCCAACTTCTACAACAATGTATTGTTGTAGTCATTGCGTTGGTGTAGTCCTTGATGAATCCAAAAATAATCCATCGGGTCCTTGATCTGCCCCGGGGTCTCCTCCCAGTAGAGCTATAATCCATCTGGTCCTAGGTCTGTCCCGGGATCTCCTCCCATTGAAGATATAATCCATCAGGTCCTTGGTTTGCCCTGGGGTCTCCTCCCAATGGAAATATAATCAATCTGGTCCTTGGTCTGTCCCGGGCTCTCCTCCTAGTGGAGATACAGTATAATCCACCTGGTCCTTGATCTGTCCCGGGGGCTCGTCTCAGTGGGGATATAATCCACCTGGTCCTTGATCTGTCCCGGGGTCTCCTCCCAGTGGGGATATAATCCATTTTGGTCCTTGGTCTGTCCCAGGGTCCCCTCCCAGTGGCGATATAATCCATTTTGGTCCTTGGTCTGTCCTAGGGTCTCCTTCCAGTGGAGATATCCAGGGCACCCATGCCCCCAATCCCAACCATCCATACCATCCACCCATAGCCCTCCTTAGCACTCATCCCAGTGTCCAGCATCTCAACATTAACTTAGCAACAGGGAAATCGCATCCATGACATCTGATCCGCGATCCATCTCATCTCAGGGAAAACCATCCATAACAAACTGATGAAAGTGTTTTCAGTTTATCTTAAGTTAATGCTAATAAAAAGAATGTGTTAATGTGTTAATAAAACAATCTACAGATTGTGATAATCATGCTAATAACTAAAGTTAAAATCCCCTACAGATTGTGATAGACATGCTAATTTGCTTTTCACGACAGCAGAGCAACATTTTAAGTTAGAACAACAAAAGCAACAATAGAGAGGCTTCTAAACACGCAGAGTGAATAACGGTGGAGTCGAACTACAGACCTCACAACGGGTAATAATCGCAAGGTATTAGTAATCCTCCTTTGGACAGAATCATACTTACAAACAACTTGCCTGAAATTCATTGAGAGTCCGAGATCTTAAAAATAAACAAATACATAAATAAATAAAAGCCCCGATATAAATCGTTCACAAACACAACATGAAGTTCAAGTCCATCGGCTCTGTGTGTGTGTGTGTGTGTGTGTGTGTGTGTGTGTGTGTGTGTGTGTGTGTGTGTGTGTGTGTGTGTGTGTGTGTGTGTGTGTGTGTGTGTGTGTGTGTGTGTGTGTGTGTGTGCGCGCGCACCTGTGTGTGTGTGTGTGTGTGTCGGTGTGATTTTTCTGTGTGGGTGCGTGCTGGCATGACTGTGTGCATACATGCGTGTGTGGGTGCGTGTGTGCGTGCGTGCGTGCGCGGCCCCAGGCCCTTACCAATTGACCCCACACATTTGTTAGGTTGTGAACCTCCGGTTCGCGCTGAGCCACATATATGAAGCTCTGGCTGGAAGCTTCAGCACTGACTGAGCGCGCTCACAAAGCCCAGGGGGAGGGGCCAGAGGAACAAAGCAACGCCCACTCAGCACTTCTCGCTCTCCAGGCTTACAACGGATGATCGAGAGCCGCCGGCCAATGGCGGCACTCGGCGGCCCCGTTGCCGCGGCGACCAGCAGTTGGCCGCTATAAAAGGTTGGCAGGCGGGGTCGGCTTTTTCTCTCTCTCTCTCTCTTTTTGTGTTTGTTTTTTTTGGGACAATGACAGGCACGAGAGGTCAGCCAAACTGTCATGGCTGACCTCACAGGGGAGGACGGTCCCGGGACCATCCAGGGACCCCCGCCAGTGACCCCCAATGGGCCAGGGACCACTCAGGACTCCCATGGGTCCAGGGGCCGCCTGGGACCACCCAGGGATCCAGGGGCCACTCTGGACCCCCCAAGGTGTCCACTATGGACCATCCAGCAATCCCCCAGGGACCCCCAGGTGTCCACCCAGGGCTCCAGGGACCACTCAGGACCCCTAGGTGTCCAAGGACCACTAGCGGGAGTAGCGACCATCCAGGGATCCCCCAGGGACCCTCTGGGCTCCAGCAACCACAAGAGACTATCCAGTGGGGCAGGATTTCCTTCCTTTCGCTACGTGGAAGTGTATATTTGTCATGTGTATTTATATTAGAGCATGGTGTCCAATGATCCATGAGTCGGCGGTTCGAATCCCGTCTACATGTCAAAGTGTGCTTGAGCAAGACACTGAACCCCTAATTGCTCCTGAGGTGCCTCCGCCATATGTGCATGAATTCAGATAGGCCTGTCGGAAAAACAGCTGATCTAGAAGCTCAAAGCGTGTCTGTGATGCGTTTTGAGCTCGTAGATCAGCTGTTTTTGATACAACTGAACTCAGTGTCAGTAACAATGTGGGAAAGAGAGACAGACAGACAGACAGACAGACAGACAGACAGACAGGGGCTCAATTTGTGAGACATCTGAAAAGTCATGGAAATGAGAGACTGTCCCACGCAAAGAGGGACATCCGGTCACCCTATTTACTAGGGTGACCAGATATTCTTTTTATTTTACTCCGTTTACTGAGTAACATTCACTCGTCATAGGCTGCTCTTCAGGGGTAAAATAAAGTTACTTTTTTTCTTTTTTTTTAACTTTTACTTTTACGACAAAAGTTGCGAAATTCATCCACAAAGTGATCAATCACCACAGTGATCAATGGCCCAAATACCGTATATACTGCTGGTAGTGATAGAACGAAATGTGACATTCACAGCCAAAAGCATCTACAGTATCGACCATCAATCTACTTGCCGTCCTTTGACTGCAACAGTCATGCAATTCTTGAAAAGTTCTGCATCAAAAATGCCGTGTCCACACTGTCTGCAGGTGTCCACCCTGTCTGTAGACAGCAGTGTCTACCAAATATGCCAAAGCAATTAAAAAAATGGCCAGGCCCGTATGGGCCGCATATGGTGGGACCCGTATGGGCCGCACATGACCAGGTCCGTATGGAACGCATATGGCCAGGTGCGTATGGGCCGCATATGGCCAGACCCGTATGGGCCGCATATGGCCAGACCCGTATGGGCCGCATATGGCCAGACCCGTATGGGCCGCATATGGCCAGGCCCGTATGGGCCGCACATGACCAGGCCCGTATGGACCGCATATGGCCAGGTGCGTATGGGCCGCATATGGCCAGGTGCGTATGGGACGCATATGGCCAGGTGCGTATGGGACGCATATGGCCGGACCCGTATGGGCCGCATATGGCCGGACCCTTATGTGCCGCATATGGCCAGGCCCGTATGTGCCCGTTGATGCCGAGTGCAGCTGCATTAATAACTTTGGGACAGGCCTGTCTAGAGCTTAAATGGGCAGGTACTGTACAGGTCAAAAGGGAGACAGATGAAGGATGGATGGGGAAGTATCAACATGTGGGTAGTCAGAATAGGTTCTGACGTGGGCTATATCCCAATGTTTGAGGTTAGTTCCATACATAGTTTGGAAAAAGTATAGGCCTCAATGAAGGCCTACATAAAAATAAAAGTATAGGCCTCAATGGAGGTCTATACTTTTATTTTCCTTTTACTTCCACTACTGCTTTTATTTTTACAGTGAAGATTTGTGGGCCTATAAATGTTTTGATGAAATTAACAATCAAATTTGTTTAGTTTTATGGTGTAGTCCCACTCACAGTTGATTTTGAATATCTAAACTGTTAATATTGGAATCAATCAATCATCAATCAATCGTGCTTGTTTTGTTTTGTTAATTAGGCACATCTGGTGAAGGAGTTTAAGTATCTCGGGGTCTTGTTCACGAGTGAGGGGAGGATGGAGAGGGAGATCAGCCGGAGAATCGGAGCAGCAGGGGCGGTATTACAGTCGTTATACCGCACTGTTGTGACGAAAAGAGAGCTGAGCCAGAAGGCAAAGCTCTCTGTCTACCGAGCTATCTTCATCCCTACCCTCACCTATGGTCATGAAGTGTGGGTCATGACCGAAAGAACGAGGTCGCGGATACAAGCGGCCGAAATGAGTTTTCTCCGGCGGGTGGCTGGCATCTCCCTTAGAGATAGGGTGAGAAGTTCAGTCACTCGGGAGAGACTCGGAGTAGAGCCGCTGCTCCTTCACCTGGAAAGGAGCCAGCTGAGGTGGTTCGGGCATCTGGTTAGGATGCCACTCGAGCGCCTCCCTAGGGAGGTCCTCTGGGCACGTCCCACTGGGAGAAGACCCCGGGGCAGACCAAGGACCAGATGGAGGGATTACATCGACTCTCTGGCTTTGGATCGCCTCGGGATCCCCCAGGAGGAGGTTGCCAATGTTGCTCGGGACCGGGAAGTCTGGAGCTCCCTGGTGGAGCTGTTGCCCCCGCGACCCGACCTCGGATAAGCGGAAGAAGATGGATGGATGGATTTGTTAATTAGGCACATCTTAGTAAAGAAAACCAAAGGGCTTATTGTGAACACAATACATATCATTTACAAACAACATGATTACAATATAAACAGAACAGATTAGAATACTTGGCAGGTCATCGTTACTGTGTTACATAGAACAAGCACATTGATCTTAAGTCAAAGTCAGAGTAGCAGTTTTGCTTCAAGAGGTGGGCCTGGCCTAGCCTAGCTGCAATGCAACCCTAGATATTTTATAATTGGGCTGAATCTAGAGTTGCAATTCGGTCCATCGACTTCCCCATAACAAGAATTTTCATCTGCGATTTCTTTAACAACTTTAAACTCACCAACATTGCAGCTGTATGGAAAGGTTGAATTATCCTCTTTTTATCTACAAAGTATTTGTTTGATAAAAATCCACAATAGACATGTTATATGTTACTTTCTGTCAATAAATTCTCTGTACTGGAGTTTGGAAGCACTCATCATCGTCACTGAACAGCCCTACCTGTGCACCACCTGATTTTTGCACATAAAAAACAGGTGGTGCACATTTGTTTAATTTGTACTCTTTCAAAGAGAAAGGTGAGTGTTTGTAGCCTACTGTTCACAAACCGTTTTCATGTCCAAAATGACCCCCAAAGTTGGCACTCATTAGCCTACCCCTGTGGACCCCCACAATAACCACCCCCTCAATGAAGGCCTATAAGCAACTTTTTTTTTTTTTTTTTTACCTCCGCAGGCCTTTTTTTAAAACTCCGTAGGCCTTTTTTTAAAACTCCGTAGGCCTTTTTTAAAAACTCCGTAGGCCTTTTTTTTTTTTTTTTTTTTTTTTTTTTTACGTAAGTGTGTATTTGTAGGCTTGCAAATGTTTGCTTGCAAAACAGACTAAAACCAAAGTGTGTATGTGTGTGTGTGTGTGTGTGTGTGTGTGTGTGTGTGCGTGTGCGTGTGCATGTGCGTGTGTGTGTGCGTGTGTGAGCTTTATTAGAGAGAGAATGAGCTTTATTATTTCAACTGATAAAGACTTCCTGAAAAAGACAAATAGGCTGTGATATGGACCTGAACATCACTGGAGGACATTATTGCTTGCGTGTGCTGGTGCGTGTTTCTGCGTGTGTACAGCGTGTGATCCAATAGTACAAGGTTAAAAGGTTAAATTAATGATCATGATGGTGTCTGACCACTAGAGGACACTGTGGCTCCAGTAGCATGGAGAGAGAGAGAAGGCTGTTCACTCAGTACAGTGCAGAGAGGGGAGGCACTGCATTGCAGGTCATTAGAGAGAGAGAGAGAGAGAGAGAGAGAGAGAGAGAGAGAGAGAGAGAGAGAGAGAGAGAGAGAGAGCTTTGTGCTACCCACTTGTCCCCTTCATAACCCCCTTATTTCAAAGAGGACATGTCCTCTACCATATAAGAAGAAATAAATCAGGCTCATGGTCACATTATAATCTATGGGGACCTTCATGCCAGGACTGGACAAGAGCCTGACACAGGGAGACAAACACCTCCCTGAAGGTGTAAACATCCCTTCAACCAGACACACAAATGGATCTGAACTCCTGCAGCCCTGCCGCTCACTGGGACTATACATAGTCAACGGTAGGCTTCAAGGAGACACTTATGGTAGATAGGCATGCAGCTCTTTGCTGGTCTGCAGTACAGTAGCCTACATTATTTTATCACTGACCACAGCCTGGATTCTGTCATAGCATTCACAGTAAACCAACTAACACCCTATACCCCAGACCATAGCAAAATCACCACACCAAATCAACAGACTAAAACCAAAGTGTGTGTGTGTGTGTGTGTGTGTGTGTGTGTGTGTGTGTGTGTGTGTGTGTGTGTGTGTGTGTGTGTGCGTGCGTGCGTGCGTGCGTGATGACTGGAGAAAGAAAGAAAAAAAAAAACTCAGGAAAAAGCTAAGGAATCTGTCAAACAAAAAAGCACAGGGACAGACACATGTCCAGCATGGAGGAACTGAAATGCTCCACAAAAGGCCCTTACACACAGTGAATCCCACAGCCAGCTAGTTCTAAGATAACATAAGCACAACCACCAAACAGAAAACAAACCGGACTACACCAAATCATAAGGAAACAAAAAGAAAGCTACACATGCGAAAAGACTGACTCAAAACCAGAGCTAAATGGAATTATATTTCGCTCTAAACAGAGAATACAAAGTACGTTGTAGCAGAATACTTGAGCACTGTGGCATCCATTTTCATCACACGCTGAACCCCTTATTATCCCTAACTTATTTGCCTTTTTTTACTATTTTGAAAAACTTTGGGAAATTGCAATAGTTCAACGTGCCAATCTATTGACACATTGTGTAGGCCAGCTATTTTGACTATTGAAAAATGTTTTTTAATAGTTTAAAAAGGCAAAGAAGTTAAGGGGTTTTAGCAGTGACAAGAATCTAGGCCTATGTACACTTCCTCCACTGTACCAAGACATCAGAGACATAGATATAAAGACAGAGATATAAAAAAAGTATATCTGTAGATAGTGTTAATTATTTTTTTTATTTAGTTTCAGTGAAAAAATGAAAATGTGACCAACATGTTTGCATCATTGTTTTAGTTGACAAACAGAAATTATTATAAAATGTAATGTTTAAAATGATCTCAGTGAAAATAAAGGTCACACTTTAAATGCTTAAAGGTAGTTTAGACAACATTTAACCTTAATTCAAAATATATAGCATGTCTATTTATATATTTTGCATTGTTTTCATCGGCCACTATATCATTCTTCTAGGATGTTTTCCTGCAGGAAAATACGTCCCTCTGGCTGTATTTTGGTTTCGTTCCAATGTTTATGTTGACATTTCAATGTTTACGTTGACGTTCATCCCTTGGCATTGACGCATAAACATTGGAATATTGGTCCGTCTGTCTGTCTGTCTACATTTATGTTTAATTTTGGGCTTTGTCTATACTACCTTTAAGATGATTCTAATGTAAACAGTGCTGCACAGATGGAGAAGTGTATAAATAATTAGAACAATAACCATGTGTCCATTAAAACAGTTCAGTCAATGTAACATTAGGACATTAGTAACATAATTTAAGATAATGTTACACAAATGTGTATATTATACTAAAAATGTTTATTAGCTGCTGGTGGAGTAATATAAAAATATACAAACTATTCCTACATGTGAATAAAATATAGCAGTAAAATTGTATATGAGCAAAATATAATCTTATACATAAAGAGTACAATATAAAAGTAATTTCATGTATGAGTACAACAATAAAAGTGCTATGAGTAAAAATATAAAAGTCATTGCATATATGTTGAAAATATAAAAGTAATCTTATGTTTAAAATATAAAAGTAATCTTACACATGTTGAAAATATAAAAGTAATCTTATGTTTAAAATATAAAAGTAATCTTACACATGAGTTAATATTAAAGTGGAAAACTACTTCTAACATGGTTAGTATGTCTACAGTGGATTTTTATAAAAACAAAACTTTATGATATATATTAGATATAAAGCTTCCTGTACAGTCGCAGTGATGGTTGTTTAACATTGTTTAATGGTATTGCTGTACTGATGCTTTCCAACTAACTGCTGTTTTTATTATTTTATTGCGGCTAACAGTTAGTGTCTATAAAGTTTCCAGTGCCAACTGTACATGTTCACCCCCCCTGCACACACACACACACACACACACACACACACACACACGCCCTGCTTCTCGTCAGAAGTGTTTTCTTCGGGGGAAAAGGAACGTGGTACAAAGTCACAGATTAGATCCGCATTTTGGATGGCAGAAGATCCACCATTCATGGAGGTCTGAAAATTCTCCATTTAACAGCTTTAAACAGAAGGTTCAAAGCTGTGCTGGTGGATAACCATGATATACAGAGTTTACACTGAGGTCCGTAATGAAGCGATCCTCATGGTGACCCCCCTGATGTCCAGAGAGACTGTTTTTGTTTGTTTAAACAGCTGTTATCAAATGTAACTCAATAAACTTTATTTTTCCGAACACATTTTTTTTATTTGACGTGACGATTTCTCAAATTTATGACTTCAGAGACGCAGCCCTATCTGAAGACTAGTTTTTTAAGACAAATCATCCTCTCTGTCAGAAACGTTTTTAGGACAATTCATCCTCTCTGTCGTAAACGTTTTTTTTTTTTTTTAAGATAAATCGTCCTCTGTGGATTCTTTTTAAAGAAGAATTGTCCTATCTGCCGGAATCATTTTATTTTTTTGACAAATTGTCCTCTCTTTCGGAGTCGTTTTCGTTTTTTTACATATCGCCCACTCTATCGGAATCAGTTTTTAGGAAAAAAAAACTCTCTTTTGATATCTTTTTGTAAGACAAATTGTCCTCTGTCGGAATCGTTTTTTTTTTTTTTTTTTTTAAGACAAATCGTCCTCTCGGTCAGAATCGGGTGACGGCGGATTAGAGATTGGGAATTGTCTCGCGTCGTCAGAGCTGCTGGACCTCAGCAGCGTTAGCATCTTAGCTAGCTGTCGCTCCAGCGCCGCCATGCGTCGGTTCAGCGCCCGTATGTCTCCTCTCAGCTCGCGTCTCATCTCCAGGACACAGGGGGCGCTGGTGCCCGGTTCCCGCACCGCCACATCTGTGCGATTCACATCCGTGACGTGTGTGGGGCAGGGGGGCGGACTCCTGGCGCTGTCTCCTCCCCCCGCGAGGACCTCACTGTCCGGATGCGGAGTGATGATGTCACCGTCCGGTCGTGGAGTGATGGTGTCACTGTCTGGTCGTGGAGTGATGTTGTCATTGTCCAGTTGCGGGGTGATGATGTCACTGTCTGGTCGCGGGGTGATGATGTCACTGTCCAGTCGCAGGTCGCTCTTGGTGATGATGCCGCTGTCGCACGAGTCAGTCTTCCTGAGCGATGAGTCGTCAGAAACGCTGCTCCAGGACTCCGCCTTACCAAAAGAGTCCTTGAAAAGACAGAGATGTTTTCACTTTTAAAGACGTGTTTTTACATTTAAAGACACAGACGTGTTTTCAGATTTAAAGAAACAGAGACTTGTTTTCACATTCTGGATATTGATGAAATGTTGAATAGAACACAATGGAAACTTGTGGTGTCATCCATGTGCTGTGTTTTTAAAAGGATCCCTGGCTAATACAACAAATAGGTCTTAAAACATTACACTTGCCCTCTATAAATAAAATAAATGAATAAAGGAATAAATAAATAAATAAATACATAATAAAAGCACTACAAATATTTTATTTATTTCATAAATCCTTAAGGAATTATGGAATCCACATTCTAATAGAATACATGAAAATATTTCTTTGAAGCTATTATTAACTTACAGTTGTTTGTCATTAGCATATCCATTCCATAATTTAGTCCTAGATTGCACATGGACATATGACATCATCAACATGCACCAGGAGCATTGAGTGAACGATTCACCATTTATGGAAGAAATATATTTTTAACATGTCAAGTATCAATCGATGGGTTTCTTCAATAAAACGCATGCATGTTTCTCTCACCTTGAATCGGCCCCGGCATTTAGCCCTGGTGGGAGGAGCCTCCGCCGCAATTCCGCTCTGATTGGATGAGGCGGAGGAGGAAGGGGGCGGGGCTCCATGGAGCATCACCTTACTGGAGGAAGGGGCGTGGCTCTCACCGGTCGCCGTGACGATATCAGTCTGGAAACACTGTTATAGCATCACCATGAGGCATATTTGAAGAGTGACTGAATGTTTTTATAATAATTATAAAATTATTATAATAATTATAAAAACATTTGCATATTATGCAAATCAATTAATGATGAGAGTGTACAAATGTGAACCAATTGGACCCTAGCGGGTCCATTTGCATATTATGCAAATCAATTAATGATGAGAGTGTACAAATGTGAACCAAATGGACCCTAGCGGGTCCATTTGGTTCACATTTGTACACTCTGAGAAAGCATTCTGTTTAAAACGCATGCAAACGGCAACGCAATCAATACCATGCAAAAGTCAAAATGAATCATCGCATTTATTGAAGCTCATTTAGCGAAGCTCATGTTGTTATGCTAATAGCCAGTATTGACGTCATTATTAAGACTTCAGACAGATTTTGTATTCCCGTTTTTTAGTGGTGGTGATGATGAAGATGATAATGGGGCGGCAGTGGTTCAGGGATAGAGTGGTTGAATGGTAACCAGAAGGTTGCTGGTTCGAAACCCTGTGGGCCCCCCAGAGTTGGTGTCTTGTGTCCCTGAGCAAGACACTGAACCCCTAATTGCTCCTGACGTGGTCGGTACTGGTCGGCACCTTGCATGGTTTCCTCCTCCACTGGTGTGTGAATGTGTGAATGGGATCCACAATATATGTAAAGCTGCTCGGATAAAGGCTGTATAAATGTATAAATGTATAATTTCACCATTTACACATAAAATGTAATAATAATAACCTTGAACTGGTGCACAGGTCCTGCATCCTCTGAGTCAGGCCGGGATCCCTGCATCAGCATGGCACCAGTGGGGGGTCCATGCATTGTCCCGAGACCAGCAGGGGGTCCCTGCGTTGATGCGGCAGCAGCAGCGGCCGCCGCCAGGCGGGCCTCCCTGCGCTGGCGGAAGCGTCTGAACAGCCGTCGGACCGGGTGGTCCTCGGGCAGGTTCAGAGGAGCTTCGTTCTTCATCCTCAACATCTCCTCTTCCTCACGCTTGACGTCGGCAATCTTCCTGAAGACGATCTGGAGGTTAAAAACACTTTATTAAACACAACACGAACCACTACATAGTCAGTCAGAACACCACACAGACAGACAGACAGATAGACAGACAGACAGACCCTCTTTCTCAGGTTGTAAGTGAGCAGGAGGTTTTTGGAGAAGTGGATGCTGAAGGCCGTGTAGAACTCCAGGACCTTCTGCAGTGCATCTCTCTTGATGCTGTGAAGGTCACAGTAGGTCAACGCGCGCACGTTAGCGCATGACTGAGTCAGCGTCGGCTCCTTCCAGAACAAGTCGCCGAACACGTCCCCTTTACCTGGACAAACACAACGAAAAACATGATAAAACATCTAGAAAACATTATGAAAAAAACACTCCAACACGTCTACTTTACCTGAAAGACACTCAAAAAACACCTCTCTTTTACATCGAAAAACAGAACATCTGACAAAAATGTTCTGAGAACATCCAACACGTTACTGTCACCTGGAACACATTCTGATAACATCTGAACATATACAGTATGACCTTTACCTGAAAAACACACCCAACACTTCTCCTTTTCCTGGAAAAAGACACCGAAAAACGTGCTAGAATATTTGTAAAACATTCAGAAAACACAGCCAACGTACAGTACATCCTCCTTCACCTGGAAACAAAATGCAGAAAAACATCTGGAAAACATTCTGAAATCATCCATCACATGTCCACATTAAAACCTGTAGTGGTGTGTTGGGGCGAGTGTTGGGCTGCCAGTTAGAATCCCAGTTTGTCAAATTAGGTAATAATAATAATAATGTCTACTTAGTGTTTAAATGGACTACAGGTCATGTGATCATGTGACAGGTCAGAGGTCAGCTCACCCAAGATGGCCACCACCTCATCGTCCTGGATGACCTCTAAGGACCCCGACACCACAAAGCAGAGGCTGTCCACGCTCTCGCCTGTTTAAAAACACACACATGTGCACACTTTGGTCAATGGACAATTTACTTGATGAAAGCCGTGTCCTGTCTGACTGCACCCTGTACGGGTTACATTTATGTCTGACTGTACCCTGTACTGATTACTTTTCTGACAATGAACTATTCAACCAATAAATCCTTACAGCAGCGGAGCTGTGCACTTCTCAACGGTGAAGAAAACTTGCTCTCCAACTACCAACTTGACAACTGCAAATTCCTTGTCGCATAGCAGTGACATCACGCTTGAGTCCTTGCCCTTCCATATCTATCAGCATTTGAACATGTTTTTTGTCTTCAGCAACATCCTATAGTCTGTAGTGATTATGTGTTCTATGGTCTGTGATATGTTCAGTATCTGTGTGGTACATGTATTTGGAATGATTTGTAACTATGTTGATGTTATGTCTTATGTTAAACTCTGCTTGGGGGGTTGTTGATATCACAGCTGTGTCTCGGTACAGAGATCATCTGATATCACATGGCCATACTAACATGCAAAAGCGTTGCAATAATGGTCTATGGTAATTCTGGGCTGAAGTGTGTCAATTAACTGCTGATTTATGGGTTGAGTGGGCGCGGGTTTCAGAAACCTAACCTGTGCAGGACTGCCTGCATGTTAGATGAGGTCTGCCTTAGGATTGGTTCATGCTAGATGAGGTCTGTAATGCCAATGGTTGGTTCCTACCTGCGTGGTAGATGAAGTCCCCAGGCGCGCTGTGATTAGACGTGAACTGCACAGCCAGTGCTCGCAGACATCCGTCGCTGGCCAATCGGAATGCAGGATGCTCTTTGAACACTTGTCTGTTCATGTGGACGCAGATGTCTGCGCGCATGTCTTTAGGACAGATCTGTAACACCTAATATGGGCATATAGCAGTAGATCTGTAACAGCTTATATGGACATTAAGAACACAGAGCTGTAACACCTTATATGGTCATAGTCTTATCACAGACCAGGTATAAACTACCAGTATACAATTTATTAGATAAAGGTTCTAATAGTATTTATTATAAATACCTTGTCTGTGTCGATTCCTCTGGTCACAGACCAGGTAGAAACAATGTAATCCATTACTCTCTCACTCAGACCTTGAGGAACCTGGTGAAGTTTACACATGTTAATACATTTAATATAAAAAATAATATGATGATGGATAATGGTTATTAATACAGGTAATATTAAAAACTAATAAATGGTGGATAATGGTTAGTGGTATTGATACAGGTAATATAAAAGACTAATAATATGTTGAATAATGGTTAGCGGTATTAATGCATTTATATAAAAACTAAAGGATGGATAATGGCTAGCGGTATTAATGCATTTAATGTAAAAACAAATTTAATAGTGAATAATGGTTAGTGGTGTTAATCCATTTAATATAAAAACTTGTATTAACCTGGTACAGTGTCAGGAAGTCTCGTACGGTGTTCAGCATCTCGTGGTATCGCGCTGTGTTTGCATACATCTGCTGGAAGATGGTTGTGACGTTACCAAATATGGTGGCGTAGAGCAGGGCTGTGAGACAGGTTGAGACACAGACAGCATGACAGACAGGTTGAGAGACAGACAGCGTGAGAGACAGGCTGAGAGACAGACAAGGTGAGAGACAGACAGGTTGAAATAGTTTTATTTAGAATCAGAATAGTATTTTAGGGTTAGTTTGACATTGAGTCACTCAATACGGTGGCTTTGTTAATCTATCACCATCTGAACTGGAATAACCATGAAACCGACACGAAATGCACTTTTTCTTCAAGGCATTGTGGCTGAAGAGAAAGCCAAACCAACACAGAGATTCCGATCGATTGAGAAATTAAAGGTGCAGTGACTCAACTGTATTATTAAAACGCGTTAAAATGTATTTGGTGAGGAGTCAAATAGCTATTTAGCCAGGTATAAATTAAACAATCAAGGTTATTTTGAGACTGTTTCGCATACCGACATGGAATGTTTCATGATCGATTCTGATAACGATTATTACATCGTCACAGCTTACATCCAATCATCATCATGGCAACGGCAAAGATCTTCTCTCCGTCGGTGGTCGGGGCGATGTTTCCGAATCCGATGGAGGTCAGCGAGGTCATGGTGAAGTAGAGAGACGTGATGTAAACGCTGTCCTTACTGGGACCGCCCTCCCACAGGCCATGCCCACTGGTGTTGAAACGGTACGGAGAGCCCTGAGCGTCGGCCAGGAGGTAGAGCCAAGAGTCTGTACGCACGCTGTTACTAGATTCATCTATTACCTGTATAAATGAAAATATTTATTTATATCATTATTAACGGCACGGAGAGCCCTGAGCCAAGAGTCAAGTATTAACTATAATACTATTAATAAAGCTCCCCTGTATATACGCTACGTTGTTGCTATTATGAAGAACCGGAACCACAATCCAGAGAAAACCAGCTCTATAGTCCAAAAACTATTCATACAGATGTGATATTCGGAGGTGGTGTGCAAGCGTGATTGCACGTCTTACTGGCACATGTAAATGGAATGTGTGAAACACGCACAGACACACACACAGACATTTCTGCCTGGCTGCGTTTGCAGTCAAACATATCACACTTTTGCATGTATTAACCTTATACACTTAATGCACATATCCTATTACACTATGCCACTATTGCACCTATTTTCCTATTACACTATGACACAATTACACATATTATATATTACCATATTACACATACTATGACACTATTACACATATTACACTATTACACTCATTAGCCTACTACACTATTACTCACATTACTGCTGGTTCAAAACCAGGCTCCCCCAGAGTTAGTGTCGATGTTTCCCTAAGCAAGACACTTAACCCCTAATTTCTGCCTATGTGCTGGTCATTATCTTGGATGGTTTCAAGGAGCTGTATAAATGGACCATTTACTAACAACAGCAACATTAAACATACCTCATAGTCTCCTATGCTGTACCAGATGCAGGCCAGCCAATGAGCAGCCAGGCCAAACACACAGACCAGCAGCATCAGAACGGCGGCTCCGTATTCAATGTAATGATCCAACTTCCTGGCGACCCGACCTAACCTCAGTAACCTCACCACCTTCAGAGAGCTGAACAGACTGCTGATGCCCTGGGGAGAGGAGAGGAGAGGAGAGGAGAGGAGAGGAGAGGAGAGGAGAGGAGAGGAGAGGAGAGGAGAGGAGAGGAGAGGAGAAGAGAAGAGAAGAGAAGAGAGGAGAGGAGAGGAGAGGAGAGGAGAGGAGAGGAGAGGAGAGGAGAGGAGAGGAGAGGAGAGGAGAGGAGAGGAGAGGAGAGGAGAGGAGAGGAGAGGAGAGGAGAGGAGACAATAATACAACCTGAGAGAGGAGAAGAGACCTGAACAGACTGCTGATGCCCTGGGGAGAGTAGAGGAAAGGCTGCATAGACATCAATACAACCTGAAGGAGGAGAGGAGAGCTAACCTCAATAACCTGACCACCTCCAACAAGCTGAACAAACTACTGGGAGAGGAGAGGAGACATCGCATAGAGCTTAATGACCGTAGGGAGAGGGGAGGAGGTTAATTACCTCATCAACGTTGTCGAACGCGTTGATGACATCATAGGGCAGACAGGACAGAAGGTCTATGATGAACCAGGTCTTAACATAATTCATCCTGATCAGCTGAGCATCCGAGATCACCTGAAAACATATACTGTATAAATATTTACATATAGAACTATAAATACTGTAGATAGGCCAACACTTTTTGTGACATGGTGGTGTATCATTGAGAGTTGTTAGCTGGTTAACAGGATGGTGTATCGTAGTAAGTTGTTAGGTGTTTAACAGGGTGGTTTATTATAGTGAGTTGTTTGTGTTGAATGTCTCTACATAGGCCTTTTCTTACTCATTATCTCGTACAGACAGACAGACAGACAGACAGGCTGATACAGGAGAATGATTGACAGATAGAGGTCAAGGGACTGACCTCCCCCGCCGGGCCAACAAAGGTGGTGTGGAAGTTCATCACAATGTCGACCAGAAAGATCACGTCTACGACTGAGTCTACCACCAGCCAGGTGACGTTGTTCTGCTTGTTCTGTTGATGTATAAATACACACAATGAACATTATGCTGTGATACGCTACGACTAGGCAGTTGGCGTTGTTCTTGTTCTGTTAACAACACACAATACTTTGTGGGTGTATGTGGCGGGGAAACAAAGCCACATTCTATGAGGTCACTGAGCATGATGAAGGCACTGAAAGACCCACCCACTTCAGAAATCACAAAAACATAATTGTCCGGGTGAAAATTACCCATGTTCAGTGTTCTAAAGGTTAAAGGGGCAGTACGTACCTTAAAGGAGACATTATAAGGGACCATAATGGCTGTATAAAAGGTCAGTATTAGGATGATCCAGTCCCAGGTGGTCTTAAAGAGACAGTAGTGCAGAATGATGTGAGGCGGAGTCTTCGGTGCTTCCTGTTTATACTGAGGAAGAATGTCTGAACCCAGCTGGAGGACCTGGCCAATGAGAGAGCACACAACAAGACCATGTGACCTCACCTGGTCAATGAGAGAGCACAGAACACGACCATGTGATCGGAGCTGTAGGTCAAATACCTCTGCTAGTCTGGAGGTCTTATGGACATTTTCTCCTTTCTGGAGAGTCGGCGTGAGTTGTTGCAGAACTCCTTTACTGCTGGTCAGAGCTCTGGTCAGTCTGGCCAGTTTACCCCACCCTGAAAATACACATCAATATCACTCAAAAATATATACTGGGTATGTACACACATAAATATAACCCTAAAATATATGTGTACAAACATAAAAATAACCCTAACATACAGTATGTGTAGAAACATAAATATAACTCACTCACACATACACTAGGGCCATTAGAGCTCCACCCACCTTTTGAAGAGTCATCTTCTATTGGCTGCTTGAAGGCGGTGATGTCACTGAAGGTGCACAGGAACAAGACCACTTTCTCCTGTTCATTTTTAATGGGAGCGATGCTGACGAAGAACCACACAGGAGTACCTGGAGAGAGACAACATGAATGAATGTTACTATTTCTAAACAATCTAACCCTCTACTACTACTAATAATGATAATAACTCACGGTTCTTCTTGTACATCAGCATCTCAAAAGAGTTATTTTCATAATTATCGAATGTCTGTCGAACTTTATTGATGTTGTCTTTATCCGTCAGCTCGCCGTACATGAAGCTGTGAGGGACAAAACAAATCTACCATGAGGTCAACATTCATCTTATAATGTTATAATATTAATAAAATCCATGGTTATGCCAACTTTCATCACGTTTTTAGTGGCCATAATATTATCTTCTGGCAGCAGCTATTGTGTAAATGGAAATTTGGTATATATTTTCCTTTTTGCATTGGTCTAAAATATGATCTTCATACATTCATGATTACCTGCAGGTGCTGCTCTTGTGCATGACCTCCGCGCGGTGGAATCCAGACAGCTTGCAGAATCCATCATTACTGTAAACGATCGGCCAGTCTACGATCTGAGCATTACCCAGGACGAAGTTAGTATCTGTAAAATATACACATTATAATAGTAATATGGTCTGAGCATTACCCAGCATGAAGTTAGTATCTGTAAAATATACACATTATTACAGTAATATGGTCTGAGCATTACCCAGGACGAAGTTAGTATCTAAAATTTACACATTATAATAGTAATGGTCTCTCACTGGTGTCTCTCACTGTCAGCACCCCTGTCTCCTATATTAACTTGGTGTCTCTCGCCCTCAGTTCCTCTCGCCCTTAGTCCCTCTCTCTGCATTAACCTGGTGTCTCTCACTCTCAGCCCCCCTCTCTCTCCTATATTAACTCGGTGTTTCTCGCCCTCAGTCCCTCTCGCCCTCAGTCCCTCTCTCTTCTATATTAATCTGGTGTCTCTCACCCTCAGCCTCTATTTCTCCTACACTAACTTGGTATGTGTCTCTCACTGTCAGCGCCTCTCTCTCCTATATCAATTTGCTGTCTCTCGCCCTCAGCCCCTCTCTCATATATTAACTTGGTGTCTCTCACTGTCAGCGCCCCTCTCTACTATATCAACTTGACATCTCTCGCCCTCGGCGCCTCTCTCCTATATTAACCCAACATCTCTTACCCTCAGCGCCTTTCTCTCCTATATTAATCTAAGTGTCTCTCGCCCTCACCCCCTCTCTTGCCCTCAGCATACCATCACTAGTGTTACCATAGACAGATCTAGAAATGATGGGCCCCTGGGCCACCACCAGCCAAAGGGTCCCCAGACACCAGAGGATTTTTCTTCCTGACGCAGCGTATAGTGTCTGCCCACACGCCTATCAATTATGTGCCACTATTATTCACTATTACTCCTTTTTTGGGGGATGCCCTGAGGTTGAGCCTCTTAGCGATCACACAGACACTCAACCTCAGAGCTCAGGGGCCCCTGGCTGGGCCTGGGCCCAATTCTCCCCTGAGTGTTATTACTAAAATAATAATACCAAAATAATAATAATATTAATGGCCGACCTGCGGTCACTTCTCACGTATAAGGCATTTTACTTGTTACATAAATACTTCCATTGGAGGCTACTTACTGTGCACATCATTAGAAGATTATAAACGTGGTGTTGATTCTAACCAATCAAGTTGAATCTCTCTCTCTCTCTCTCTCTCTCTCTCTCTCTCTCTCTCTCTCTCTCTCTCTCTCTCTCTCTCTCTCTCTCTATCCCCCAAATCATGAATGGGACATTCATTCATTTATGTTTATAAATTATATTTTTTACTCACCGTTGGATCGTCTGACGATATTCTCCAGGAAAGTATTCTGAGGAGCAACGAGTCCTCTGCGCCCCCCCGCCATCCTCTACGGCGCTACGCACACACATGCACACACGCAGGCAGGCAGTGTGCGTGCGCTCGGCACACACACAGACACAGTGCTGCGTGCCTCTACATGCCTGTCCTATTTGCCTTTGAAGGACTCTCTCTCTCTCTCTCTCTCTCTGTTTCTCTAGGTCTCTCTTCCGGAAGCAGCAGGACCGCTCAGCATCCTGCGTGCTGCACCATCTGCAGCCGCTGTTACACCCACACTGGTGACCTGAACAGTCCTGTCAGCCGGTGTTACACCACACTAGTGATCTGAACAATCTTGTGATGCCGTGATTTTTATTTCTTCTTCAAAACTGCACGCGGAACAGGAGCGGATCTAGGCATGGGCATGAGGGGGCAATGCCCCCTTAATTGCCCAGTCTGCCCCACCAAACACGATGGCATGCAAAACAACCCAAGATATTTCAAATTAAAGTGCCTATATTAAAGGTATGGTAAGGGATTTGAAATTCAACATCACCAACAACTGATTATTGATGCTTTACTTGCAGGCCTAATAAACGTCCTGTAACCGGCGACTTCATCTCTAGTGGATATATAAAGAACGTTTTACCTACTCACCAAAATAAACACGTCTTGTGTCATTAGAAAGCCTACTTACCTTAGTGGAAACACTCTGAGCCCTCCACCACACAGATAACATGGACTTTTTGGCCAGAACGCGATCGTTTTTCACTGAAGGAAAAATATTTCCTATGGAACTTTTCTATTGGCAATACCGGTAGAGGGCGCAAATCCTGGTTGTTTTTCCGGTGAAAAACGATCGCGTTCTGGCCAAAAAGTCCAATTTATCTGCGTGGTGGGGGGCGCAGAGTGTTTCCACCAAGGTAAGTAGGCTTTCTAATGACACAAGACGTGTTTATTTTGGTGAGTAGGTAAAACGTTCTTTATATATCCACTAGAGAAGAGAGGCTGCAGGTCGGGTGTAGTAATGGCCGAATGCACGGAGACTAACAGAGCTCCAATGCAGGTCAGATTCAGAAGCAGTGGAGCTCTGGACCAGAGCTAGTAGCAGCTCATAATAATAGTCTCCTAATGATCAGCCAGCGTCTTGCACCTGCTGCCTGGCGGGCCAGAGACTAGAAAACCCCCCAGTATAGAAGGAAAACAACCAAAACAATAGCAACACACACACACACACACACACACACACACACACACACACACACACACACACACACACACACACACACACACACACACACACACACAGGGTTATCAACATGGTGGTGATCGCTCATCGCCGCTGTGAAACGGCACGGTCGTTATATGTTTCAAATCCGCCAAGTGATGCGAAACAAAGAAGCACTCCAGTCGTACACGGTGGTGGTGTTGTGCGGATGTTGGGCTTGTTTGCAACATTGTGGCGCTTCTCGTGTTACTTTATAACTGTGTGTCGCCTCTTCCTCCTCCTCCGGCAGGGATGGGGACAATGTAGCCATGTCATGTACTGTGTGTGTGTGTGTGTGTGTGTGTGTGTGTGTGTGTGTGTGTGTGTGTGTGTGTGTGTGTGTGTGTGTGTGTGTGTGTGTGTGTGTGTGTGTGTGTGTGTGTGTGTGTGTGTGTGTGTGTGTGTGTGTGTGTTTGGGGCAGTGTTGCCAACTGACAAGATCCTAAATGCACTAGTGGCACTTCCAAAATGCACTAGAATGCGGCTAGATGCTCTGCCTAGGAGGGAATATATAAACATACAGATCAAAATGACCATTAAAATTGTATATTCTCTAGTTGCGACTTGGGCTAACACACATGATGATTATTTTAACACTTGAGAGTGTAAAAATGAAACCAAATGGACCCGCAAGGGTCCATTTGGTTTCATTTTTACGCTCTCAAAGTGTTACATCATTTAGTCTGGGGACCACTGGTTGAAATCACTATCATAGGAGGAAAAATGGTGAAAAATGAGGGTTTTATCTCTGGCGCCTGTCAATCAATTTCGCCCCAACTCACCAGCCAAAAAGCACTAGATTTTCCGCCAGGAGTTTTTCACTAATTTTGGCGCTAGGGGAGTCTGAAAAAGCGCTAAATATAGCGACAAGCGCGCCAAGTTGGCAACACTGGTCTCACGATGGGCCACGACCTGTAGGGGGGCGGTGGTATCACTGTATGATTAAAAGTCACAGTTAACAGTCTTCGGACTGAGTTGTGATTGATGAACTATACTGGGAATCTACAAGCTGGTTAGGGTTAAATCATAATGCTATGGTGCCCTCTGGTGGCCGTGGGGGCTCGGTGCAGCAGCATGGCTGAATGAATGAATGAAATTTTTATTGACAGAGATGAGAGTTACAGTACAAGTCAAGTACACACTGCAACAAAACTGATAACAGCTTGGAGAATTACAGTACAATTCAAGTACGACTACATCAAATCTGACAGAGCTGATCACACTAGTTAAGCATACACTTGTTTACAATAGTGGCCAACTTGTTCATTTCATTAAGGCATTCATATACAACAACTACTTCAGTGAAGTCAGAAGCAGCAGATCATGGAGGTAAACTCATAGTAAAAAGGGAAAAGAGAAATGTACAAAGAGGAGAGGGGGGGGGGGGGTTATATACAATGTTTTTTTTTTTACAGAGGCCAGTTTCGAATTGCAGCCCTCTGGGGTATGGGGACAGGAGATCTCGGGCCGCCGCGAACTCGGACCGAGCAAAACTGCGGAGATCTCGGCTAGGTGGTGTGGAGAAGTCGGCTAGGTGGTGTGGAGAAGTCGGCTAGGTGGTGTGGAGAAGTCGGCTAGGTGGTGTGGAGAAGTCGGCTAGGTGGTGTGGAGAAGTCGGCTAGGTGGTGTGGAGAAGTCGGCCAGGGGGTGTGGAGAAGTCGCTCCATTAGACATGCATAGGCACCTTTATCACTGCATATCATAGACATGCATAGGCACCATTATCACTGCATATCAACCATTACCAGGCCATATACCAACCATCATCAAGTCTTTTATGCTTGATATGTCTTGCTGTTGTGACAATAGACATGTATATAGGCACCATTATCACTGCATATCAACCATTATCAAGTCATGACAATAGACATGTATAGGCACCATTATCACTGCATATCAACTATTATCAAGACATATGCATGTTCAATAATACTGGTTTACTCTCAACTAGAGTTGAATAATTAAATGTTTTATCTTTACCAGAGTTGAATAAATACATATTTCACTCTTTACCAGAGTACTTTAAAGTTATTGAAGTAATTCATGTAAATATATGCTTCAGATTGCAGTAATGTGGCTAAAAGGATACATTCTATGCTTTAGGATACAAAATGTTTGTTTTGACTATAGCAATGGCTAACAGGTTGACACATGCCTGAACTCCCAGAGTTGAATAAATACATATTTCACTCTTTACCAGAGTTAAAGTAATTAGACAATAACACATATTTAAAACAGTTTGAAACATTGTGGATGTGTTCTTCCAAACTGCAGCAGGACTAGGGTTGAGGAAAGGAAACGGAACTTTAGACAAGAATAATGTAATAATCACTTTTATACACTTTGAGCTCCCAAGTATAATGTTACATTATACTTAAACATCTGAATTACGTAATTTTCATTTCCCAATTGTGGGAAACAGTACACAGCAAAAATTGGAGAGTTAAAATTTCAGGGTTACATATTTCAGAGTTGATTTCAACTCCCAAAGTGTATTTCAACACCTTTAGAGTTAAATTGGCTTCAGTGTTGGAGTTATTTCATAGAGTTGATCATGTCAGAGTTGTCTGGAGTTAATTTTACTTTAAAGTTATTGAAGCCATTAGCAAGCAATTTCACCTCGGGTCCAAGTGTGAAGCAATTATCAGTCAATCACATCACTTTTGCTGGACCAGGGAAACAAAGCCGTCAATTCACTAGATCAACATGACAATTAATCTTCTACATTCTGTTGTAGCCTTAAAAAGTGCACAATAATAAGGATAATGATATACAAGGGCCTAAAACAGCTGACACTAGCTCACTAAGTAACTAACTATTCCACAGACATGGGCCGACCTCTCCACTCCCCCGGCCCGACCTCTCCACAGCCGCGGCCCGACCTCTCCACTCCCCCGGCCCGACCTCTCCACAGCCGCGGCCCGACCTCTCCACAGCCGCGGCCCGACCTCTCCACACGATTCGGGCCGACTTCGCGGCGGGCCGACTTCTCGTGCGACCTGCAGCCATCTGTAGGTGCCCCTTGAGAGCGGTTTTGAAGGAGTCAAGGGATTCACAAGTCTTAATGACTGTTGGTAGGGCGTTCCACATTTTGGTTGCATATGAGCGGAAGGAATTAAGTCCCTTGTTTGTGCCAAATCTGGGTTGAACATGGTTAGTGGCACTCCCTCTGGTGTTGTGGGAGTGAACCTCATTGACATTTAGGAAGTATTTGGAGAGGTACAAGGGTATTTTGGTAGAGGCTCCTTGACATTTGTTCTTTAAAAATAATAAAATGGATTTATAACCTTAGTTTCAGCATTAAAACACGTTGAGAATCTTGAGTCTCTTTTACAACGGGGAATTCATACTGGCCAAGAGGCAGAAATAAAATTACACTTCAATCAGTAGGCTACATCTACTTAAATGTCACAATATGGAACGTCAAAAAAGACCATAATACAACATTGATAATAAATATAACAATATAGCTGCAAGCAGCAATAAAACGTGACCAAGCAAGCAGCAATAAGGAGTCAGAACAATATGCAGAAGAAGGAACATATTTTTGAGAAATTATCTGAGGGGGGTGCTTTTGCCCCGGGTCCATACAATAGTGAATGAATAAATGAAATGTAAAATTCCTACAGTAGCCTACATGTCAACATGGCCTCCTACAACAAAACTGATAAAAGCTTGGAGAATTACAGTACAATTCAAGTACAACTAGAAGAAATTGTGAAATAAATGTGATTGGACACTAGTTAACAACAGTTGTTTAATGGCCACTTTGTTCAAGAAGTTAATCTAACATAATCTGGCACAATGTTTTAACCACTACACTGTTACATGAAATGATCAAGGCTTGTACAATGCAACACTTTCGTTGGGTAGGTTACTACTGGAAATCTAGAATGTCGAGGTATGACCTGGCCGGGAATCGAACCCCAGTCTCCCAGTCTCAGGGCAGACACTAACCACAAGGCCACTGAGTTGGTGCCATTACCATAACATTGAGTTTTATCATCTCAATCACAAAGTGACATTTCCGTGAATGTCACTTTCATGATATGCGAGTGTAACTCAGTGCTATTGAGAAGTAGGCAGAAATGCATTGGACTCAAAGTAAAAGCCCAGCTTGAATCCTTTTATGTTAGGTCTTTTTAAGTAATAGCAAATCATACACATTGCAGAGACTTTAATTGTTACTGTAAAATAATTCAAACCGGCTGTCATTTTACATCTCATCTTACTCACTTCAAACAATGTGTTTCAGACACTAGACTATGATTTGTCACCGTTAGGCTCACTGTGACCACTGATCACGTGACTAACCCAATGTAACTGTGTACCCCATCATTGGCGCAACTCCGTCTCTAAATGGCTCTGGTGCGTTGCATTAAAATTGGATTTTAGATCATGCAACAGCATGCAGCAGTGGATAAACAAAACACAAGACAAATCAGTTTATAAAGAAAACTGAAGCAATAGGACATGTGGGTGTGACAATCTGCCACATTCTGATGTGAAACTCTACTTACAATATAAAAGTATACTGGTTTACGGCAGTATGTTTTTATGAAGTGTATCCTTTAAACAAACAACTACCCTTAATCAATGATTATCTATGATAAAAATGCTTCAAAACAAGAGCCTCCACATCAATGTTAACAATTAATGTGATTCATAAGAAGACTCCTCACAAAGCAGCAATTTTCATTGGCTTATAAAAACGTCATTTTTTGATGAAAACAAATTTGCTTCGGAACTTTTGTCCGGATGGGGCCAAAGTTCTCATGTAGCAGGTGTCATGCAAATTGATCAAAAATCCAGGCAGAGAATCAGGCATGAGCATTTTTCAAACTGCTTAAAATGGCAGACACTCTGGGGGTGGAGCTTACCGGTCAAAGTTACAGATGTGTTCCACATGAATCAAGGAACATGTAGAAACAAGTCCCATGATTTTTGGCCAAACGAGGCCCGAGTTATGGTTGTTCAAATGTTTCAGTTTCAAAGAATTGTTATAGCGCCCCCATTTGAGCAATTGGAGTAAGACTGGTTTTGCTGCTATTTGGCATCCCCCTCTACAAAACTGTAAAATATCAGAAGCAGATTACGCTGCATGTGTAGATTAGGGGCATTAGAATCATTTTCACAAACAAGCAATTTTCATTGGCTCGTAAAAACATATTTTTTTCACTTAAAACAAAATTCACACCTATTTTCATATTTGTATGGCTTCAAAGTTCATGTGTAGGTCGTTGTTATGCATTTTGATCAAAGATTGTAGGAGAAGAGACATTTTAACTGTTTTACATATAATTCAAGATGGCGGTTCATCTAAAGGTCAAGAGGTCAAAAGTCAGAATACAAAAGTTGTTCGGCATAAGCAGACGCATAAGGGAATATAAGTTACATTTCTGAGAGTCAAGCAGTTCATGAGTTATAAGTGTTTAAAGTTTGCAATTTCAGTTGAGTGCTGTAGCGCCACCATTTGACCAGTGGTCACAGGCTTCGCATCATCACCGTTTGGCATCACCCTCTACCAGATTACCAATTTTCGCGAAAACCGACTGCACGGTTCAGCCAGAACAGCTATTTTTGGCGGAAGAAGAAGAAGGAGAAAAGCAGCAATATCAATTAAGTGACCAAGTCACTGCTTGGTCACTTAATATAACATTAATACACCTCAGAGTACCTGAACATAAATAATAAATAAAACATGAACACACCTCGGAGTACCTAAATATAAATAATAAATAAATTGGACTGGATGTACAGATATGCATAAATAGACATAGGCCTATGTAGGCCGGAACATAGTCGATAATAAATGTAAGAATAAGAATATGAATATATTTAAGAATTATATATGAAAAATAAACACTAATCTTTAGAACCAACTATAAAACGTAAACTTTATTTTCAAAAAGTAAGTTAATATAGCACATAGACCTATTGATAATTTCTATTAATTATTTCTGTTGCAGAGTAAACAAACTGCATTTTCCTTCCAATATACCAATATAAATACATTGGCTGACACACAGCTTGCCTTGGCAATCGCTAGTTATGATCTCCGCCCACTCGGAGCCATGGCAACCAAGCTGCATTGTCCAATCACAGTGCTGCCATGTGTTGCCATGCATGGGCATAAATTTGAGCTCTTTTGAACTTTGATCTCGATGTTTCTGTGCAGTTTCTAAAGTGTAGTCGTTTCTTTGTCCTTGTTTTTCTAGGGTTAGGAAATTTCATTTCATTTCTATAGAGCTGAACAGTCCTACTTCTCTCATAACGTTGCCCTTGTCCCACAAATGAATCCCCAGTGTAATCTTCCTCATAGACTTTTCGAAAATAATTTATAGGCCTATGCATAAATATGACATATATCATGACAACAAGCACAATGTTTTGGACCAATCAAATCATTTCTAAGAAGAAAAACTAAGCTCGTAAGAACATAACAGTAAGAATCTATACAGGCTAATTAAACTATGGCTACAAATTCTACCAAGTGTTTACATGAAATGCTATAAACCTACATGAACTTCTATACAAGATACATAAAAATACAGTCTAAGTTTAATTTTAGATATTCCGTTAGGGAACGAAAGGTGTTTAGAGGAAAAATATAAATCTTATACATAGCTACCCTTATCTATCATTAACACTAATTGTTGCTGCTATTAATTTACTTCACACCCAATAAAATGAGAGAAAGAAAGGATTCTGGACTAGGTGCAATGCTTTACGGTGTCTTAATTCTGCAAATCAATCAATCAATCAATCAATCAATCAATCAATCAATCAATCAATCAATCAATCAATCAATCAAATCTATCATGCCCTTTGCTTGTTTCTCCTGCGAAATCTGGCAACCCTGCCGCCGTTTCCCTCCGACCATGGGAGGATTGTGAGCAGCTGTCCCTCCGGCCTATGGGAGACAGTGTCCGCAGCAGACAGACATAAATAAACAGATCTATAGACCTACTATTAAACGCCAGTATAGATACATAGACCCTACAGACTGTGCTTATTGATCATTAACTAATGATGCCTGGAATGATGGATAAATCCTCCTCTGAGTATCTGCACAACAAAAGATCTAACAATAACAATAATAACAATAATAACGGATCTAAAAGTCCATCTAATGGACATTATTCTGAGGACAGCAGTGATGAAGAACATGGTATGGATTTATATTACTTTATAACATCATAAAACGGTATGGATTAGATTGTAATAGACATTCGTTAAATGAGCTGTAATATATTGTGATGTATTAGCCATAAAACACCAGTACGTTCACCAGTATAATACACACCATGGGTAGCCTCGAACAACACGAAGGCTGTTCCATTGATTTAACATAACTCTATATATTAATAATATTGTGCATAATGTATAATATATACTATAATATAGTATTTAAATACTGTGTTTTATTAGATAATAATGCTATAAAACGCCATCATGTTGACCAATACATCAGTGTAGCCTCGAACAACGAGGTCTGTTCTACAATGATTGATTTAATATAATGGTTTTTTTTTATGAATTAATTCATTCATAGCAACAGAATTATTAAATCCTCGTTGTTTTTTAATTATATTAAATTAAATCACGCCAAAGTGTAATTGTATAACACTAATGTATATTGTTATTTATGACGTAGGGAGGATTGTAGCCTCGAACAACAACCAGTCTATAGTGTTATTATCGTCATTAACTATTTATCCATGTTGTTGATGAATTGTGAAGTTATTCATTCATTAATGGCGTTTAGTTATATGTGTGTTTATAAACATGACGGCGTTGTTTTTATGGCGCCGTGGGGACATTCATTCATGTTGTTGTTAACTGATGTTATAGCAGAGTAGCCTCGAACACCCTGAAGACTATTAAACCTAAAACTAAATGACATTAACTCCTAATAATAACACCTACAGACCTAATTATTCCAAACCTCTATAATATATAACACCCTGGGACCACCATTTAATAAGAATAACATCTCAGACCCCAAACTAATGGTTATTCTGTTGTCTTTGTATCAGATTTTGTCCACAATTCTGTTAGAGTTCTGTGCTGTATTGATGCCGGTACCATTAGAGATAATGGTTCTGTTCTGTATCAATGTTGGTGCCGTTAAAGATGAAAGTTCCATGGTGTATCAATGTTGTTCCCGCTAGATAACTGTTCCACACTGTATTGATGTCACTAACAGTTCTGTGCTGTGTTAATACTAACATTAGACATAACAATTCTGTATTGTATTGGTGTCACTACCATTAGAGATAACAGTTCTGCACTGTATTTATGTCGGTACCATTCCAGATAACAGTTCTGCGCTGTATTTATGTTGGTTCCATTACAGATAACAGTTCTATGCTGTATTGATGTCAGTACCATCAGAGATAACAGTTCTGCACTGTATTGATATCATTGCCATTATTGATAACAGTTTCACACTGTGTGTGGTCGGTACCATTAGAGATAACAGCTCTGTTCATGGTTCACTATAACACAGTGAGTGACAGTAGTATGTAAAACAGCCAGAAATGTCTGTGTTTGCATCTGTCTGTGCTTCACACTCCATATTTGGAGTGTATAAGGGAAGCGAACAGCAGTCGCTCCTGCAAGCCAGTAAGACCTGCAGCGTCTTATGTATTGATGCACCGGTATTTCCAGATGTTGGGATGTGGGTTCAGTATTTAATGTATATTTATTGATATATTTCCAGATGTTGGGATGTGTGTGGGTTCAGTATTTAATGTATATTTATTGGTATATTTCCAGATGTTGGCATGCGTGTGGGTTCAGACTACCAGGCCAGCATTCCTGACTTCGACCCTGGTGAGTTAACAGATTACAGGGATGTTACACATTACAACGTCTAATCGGTCCATATGTACCGGTGTGTGTGTGTGTGTGTGTGTGTGTGTGTGTGTGTGTGTGTGTGTGTGTGTGTGTGTGTGTGTGTGTGTGTGTGTGTGTGTGTGTGAGTGTGTGTTTTAAGTGTTGTCCGTCACTATATTTATTTAATTATGATATTCACTTGATCAGGACCAGGGCCAGGGACATGCACACATAGATGTCAAATGGGCTTCAGCCCTTACCCTTTTAGGGTTAGGGTTACGGTTCATCTGTATCAACTGTCCTTTCCCATGACCATGGATGCAGAATTTACTATATGTTGAATGAATTGTATTTTATATACTGTATATTATAATAATATTGTAACATCATAATGTATTTTTTAAGGTGCTACCAGATACACTGACAGAGACACTGGGGGGATGTTGGTTTGGTCTCCCTACCACCACCTGCTGGACTCTAAATGTAAGTACATGTTACTGAACATCACAACACTGTTACTGAACACAGTCTATTTAATGATTACAGTCACAATATTTTACACACTGTTACTGAACACTCACTCTATGATTATGGTCACAATATAGAGCTATTTAACATACAGTTACTGAACACACACTATGATTATTGTCACAATATAGAGCTATTTAACACAATGTTACTGAACACACTATAGCAGCATTCATTATAGAGCAATCAACACACTCTTAATGCACAGACACTCTATAGCAATGATTACTAAAGTATAAATACTTCATGTTCCTATATCTGCAGTGGATGAGTACATCGCCATCGCCAAGGAGAAGCACGGATACAACGTGGAACAAGTAATATATTATATTTCTTTTTATTCTTTTAGTAATACTAGACCTGGACGTGCATGTCGGCCTCTGGCCTCCTTGAGAACGATGCGAAGTTGTGTCCCTCTCTGTCCCCTTTGTGTCCCTACCGTATATGGAGATGTCTCTATTTGTCTGTCTGCTTATGTCTGAAGGTTGCTGCAAACTGACTGAAAAGTGGACTGGTTCAGTAGTCAATTGGCAGGTGTGGGGCTGTCATGACAATGAATTGTCTGAGGCAGAGGGTAAATGTCACAGGCAGAGCCTGAGCAGAACCTTTTGTGGTGCTTCTGGACACCGGTGTGTCCCACAGACCGGAGGCTATGCACTGCACTCTCTGTGGGGGTGTGGAACCACCCCACGCCTTGCCTCCCCGTGGGGGGAGGCACGGGGGATACACAATGTTTTGGGCCAATCAAAACAAACTACACAAGCAAACAAAACAAAGCGTTTACCCTGGCCTCTACCCTGCCCTCTTACCATCTATCTAATAATGTGTTGTCATGATTTGTCATGATTAAAGTTGTCTTTGTCCGTGGTCTAAACGTCTTTATATACTGTTAAATACCTTTTGGAAAATGCTATGAAGACAATCAACAGATAAGTATTTCCTGGACCGCTGGTTGGTCTGAAAGGGGGCGGGGCTGAAACGCTCTGTAGGAATAAAGGCAGACAGAGAGGCATTTACAGAAATATCCATATACTGTATGTACATAAAAGGGACAGATGGGTGTAAAGGATACTCTAAGGCGCGTACAACAGGCGGGCCATGGATCTCCAAATTCCATCATTACTGACTGCTAAACAGTCGTTCAGATATTATAATAATGATTTAATGAATTTAATTTCAAACATTTCACACAAATAGAAACAGATCCACAGGCTTACAATGTTTAATAGACCAGTTTGTTGATTATAACGACTAAGTATATCATGTCAACATTGTTGCGTGTGTGTGTGTGTGTGTGTGTGTGTGTGTGTGTGTGTGTGTGTGTGTGTGTGTGTGGCTTACTACCTTTTAAGAACCTTTATACATGCATTCAAGAGTGTGTGTGTGTCAGATCCACAGGCTTACAAGTTTAATAGATGTTTGACAGTTTGTTGGTTAAAAGGAAGTTCAAACATTCTGAAAGTGAGTTATCACATCAACGTTGTTGTTCCATTGCCTGTGTGTGTGCGTGTGTGCGTGTGCGCAGGCGTTAGGCATGCTGTTTTGGCACAAACACAACATAGAGAAGTCGTTGGCAGATCTTCCAAACTTCACCCCGTTCCCTGATGAGTGGAGTGTCGAAGACAAAGTTCTGTTTGAGCAGGCTTTCAGTTTCCACGGGAAAAGCTTTCATAGGATCCAACAGATGGTAAGCAACACCTTAGCAACACCCTAGAAACACTTTACACACCCAGGCAACATCTTAACACCCTTTACACCCTTGTAACCACAATGCAAAAACCTACCAAAACTCAATAGCAACCACAATGCAACACTGTAGCAACACCCATCATCACCCAGCAACACCCGGCAACACCCTAGCAAAACATATAGCAACACAGCATTATAATGGATCATGCAGATGGTAAAACAACACTCTAGGAAGAACCTAGAAGCTCCTGTAAGCAGTGTTTTACTGACGCGCGGGAATCAAGCGACGTTCGCTTCTCCATATTTGGTCAAATATGGAGTGTGTTACACACAGACAGGCAGGCAGGCAGGCAGGCAGGCAGGCAGGCAGGCAGGCAGGCAGGCAGGCAGGCAGGCAGGCAGGCAGGCAGGCAGGCAGACCTTACTGGCTGGCTTACATAGTTAGGCATGCCCAAAGGTTTGCATAGTAATCTCATTCACTGCATTTGCAATTACAGTATAGGATTCAATACATGGTAAAACAATACGCTAGCATCCACCAAGCACAACACAACAACCTCAATTTTTGGTTCAGAAATTTCCAAATATGGAGTGTGTGACGCACACACAGATGCACAGACATTCCTGCCTGGTTTATACAGTAATCTCGCTCACCGTGTTTGTAATATATGACTCAATATATGATGCAACCACAGTTCAACCATCATTACTACACACCTCTCCTCTCCTCTCCTCTCCTCTCCTCTCCTCTCCTCTCCTCTCCTCTCCTCTCCTCTCCTCTCCTCTCCTCTCCTCTCCTCTCCTCTCCTCTCCTCTCCTCTCCTCTCCTCATGGTTGCCATAGTTACCAGATAAGCCCATCTCCAGTCTGGTGAAGTATTATTACTCTTGGAAGAAAACTCGCTCCAGAACCAGTTTGATGGACCGCCAGGCCCGCAAGCTGATGAGCAGGACCCAGGAAGAGAGGTAGAACCCTAGCCCCTAATCCCTAAATCCTAAACCGTATCCGCTAATCCCTAAAGCTGACAATAAACCCTAAAAACCCTCCCGCCTAATTGCTAATCCCTACTCCCTAACCCTATAATTATACCCCCTAAACCCTAACCATACCCCTAGCCCATATCTAGATTAGACCTAGTCTGGCCTAACCTGAAATGATTTGGGCCTAGGGCAGGGGTCGGCAACCCAAGATGTTGAAAGAGCCATTTTCAACCCAAAATTAAATTCAAAATCTGTCTGGAGCCGCATTTTATTATTTTTTTTCCTGAGAGTGTGCAAATGTGAACCAAATGGACCCTGGCGGGTCCATTTGGTTCCATTTGCACACTCTCAGAAAAAAGGTCCTCAAAGAAAAATCATTAACGTGGAGTACAAAACTACATTTCTAGTCCACACAACATCTCTAAGGTATATTAATGACATAGTAAACTGAGTAAACCTTTGAAAATTGGTGGTTCAGATTGAAAGCTCCACCTCTGATAACTGCTGGGCTTTTTTGACATGGCCAAGTGCTACTTTAACTGGCAACTGTCAGACAGCGCAACACGTTTTGGGTGACTGAAATGTTTATATTATTTTGGTGCGGAAGACCCCAGTGTGTGTATGTAGTAATGCTACAGCCACTGAGCCACTAGGGCTGTGTTCTGGAGCCGCATGTGGCTCCTGAGCCGCAGGTTGCTGACCCCTGGCCTAGGGGGGTGGGGTGCCATCTGTTTTTAGACGGCAGACAAGCTGATCTGATTTGATCTCACCAATGTGTCGTCATCCCCGCCCTCCACTGCTGTGCTACGTCACATCATTTGGAGCGACGCCAAGCGAAAGCTTGATTCCCACTTCTAGGCCATCGCAGCGAACAAACTAGTCCAGGCTTTCCATTTCGCTCACCGCGGACGGAAATGAAAGCCTCGGTGTCGAGGCTAGATTAGACTACTAGACCATTAGAACCATTAATATAATCCTAAGAACCAACAGAACCCTGTAGGAGGAGACGCTAGGCTAGCACTTTATCCTAACTATAGGACCATTATATTAGGCTAACCCTAGATTAGACACAATAGTTAAAGGTGAGAGAAAACCTAAACATATACCAAATAACCCTTGTTGATTGTTGTTGTCATAGTGATGAGGAGATGGAAGAAGCCAATCCGGTTGAAGCAAACGACAGCGACTATGACCCAAACAAGGAAGCCAAGAAAGAGGTGAAAATATTCTGTTAGCATAGCATATTAGTAAGCAGTGTTTACAGTAGTATGTTTTTTTCTCCAGAATAGTTACACAGGTGTCTATTCATATGATCTAAGTAATTGAAACTCATGTCACATTGTTTTCACTGGTAACTCTGATTACACTGGTAACAGTGTTTACACTGGTAACATTGTTTACAGTACACTGTTGTAGCACTGTTAGTATAGCACTGTTATAGCAGTGCTGCCACGTCTGACCTTTGTTAACGAGCTGACCTCTGACCTCTGCCCCCTACAGGTGGCGGTGGAACCTGCAGCTCAGACGTTGGGTTGTAAGATTGGTTTGGGAAGACGAGAACACCAGACTTTACAACACAGACACCACCAACGCTCCAAATGTAGACCTCCTAAAGGTGGGTTAGGGTTAGACTAAAATGTTAGCTAAAGGCGAAAAATGAAAATGGAACCCAATGCCTCCCTGCTGCTCTCAGCATGAAGGGTTGAATGGACTAATGCTTCCAGAGTAGTGCTTCAGCTCGGTGGAGTACAAATTTCACCTGTCAATTTAAACTCCCAAAAATTCCAGCTCTCACCCAGCTGTCTGCTGGATGCGTCTACCCCCTCCATGCACTTCTTGTCCTAAAGGGCGTAACCATAAAACAACCATATAACTGGCATATTCACCATAGTGTCAACCCCTTACCCCTGTGTCTGATCGCTGGTTAGACCGGCATATTCACCATAGTGTCTGTCAACCCCTCACCCCTATTGCTGGATCTGTGGTTAGACTAATATATCTGTCCATACTTATATGACCCGATAATGACAAATAAGGGCTGATCCGATACCAACACAGAGTCAGGACATACCTAGTTGTAATAATAATAATAATAATAATAATGATGTTACAGGGATGTATCTCAGTCAGGAGGATGTGGTTTCCGTCTCCTGCAGTGTCTCTGCTGCCAACACTGTCCTGAAAACACTGGATATGGAACTGATCTCTCTGAAGAGACAGGTCAGTTATACCTCCTTATACCTCCTATACCTCCTCCCCTTGCCTCCCCTCCTTAGTCGCTCAAAGTTAATTTAAGTATATAAAAATATAACAGATTACCATATCACCATATCATTGTAATTATCATAACTTATGAATGTATATTTTCAAACAGATTAGCAAATGATAGTTTATTCGTGTATCCAGGTCCAAAATGCCAAACAGATGAACAGTGCTCTGAAACACATCATGGAGGCAGGGCTTGATGACTACAGACTGCCTGAGGTAAGACCACAAGACCACGCCCCCCCCCCGGAAGTAGGCCCCATGCCCATGCCCCTACAAGTACGCCCCCCCCCATCTCCACCCAGGAGCTGGACTTCAAAGTGTGACATTCTAATGATCTTTTGACCGTTGACTTCTTGCAGGTCAATCAGAAGGTTAATGCCCGCTGGACGACTGACGAGCAACTCCTGGCTGTCCAAGGTAACCTTCCTAATCCCTAACCTCTTCCTCCTAAACTCTCTCCTGGCTGTCCAAGGACTACATCGCAACACAGCATATCATAGCATAGGATAGTGTGTACACTTTCATAGGTGTTGGAGCCAAAATGCTTTTTGTTATTTATCTTTATCTATTTATTTAAATATATGAAATTAAATGAATGTCCTGTCAAACCTGGCAAACCGCTAGACCTGGCAACGTCTCAGACCTGTCAATCATTCTATCTGGCTGGGTGGGCGGTTGTCATGGAAACCCTTTTTACCTTCTGTGTGTGCGATTGCACTCAGGTGCGACAGGGGAAGGCCAACAGTTCTCAACCGTGCTGTGTGGGTCGTGACAGTGGCGTTCTCGTTCATGTAGCCTATGTTGTAAGTTTATTTTACGTTCTGCTGCAAGCTTGAATAAATGGATTGACATATCCAACTTGGAATCTACGCCTGAACATTGACTTCTTAAATGCACGCGTTTTACTAAATCCTACCCGGTTGCCCTGCTGTATAGCCTATAAGGCCAGGCTGTACATTGTTGAGAACTTCGTCTTCGTTTGAAACGGACTACTATCAGTTGAAAGTTTAGTTGTTCTTGGAAGAGGATCTTCGTGGGCAACGTGCAACAGAACGGTCACTAGCCTGTACAGGCCGTCTGTTGCGGAAAGACATTGTTTCGCTCTGCTGTTTGTTGCGAAACTTGGACGGACCACCACGGGACGGACTACGGGGGACGGATCGCCGCGGGATACAGCAGCCGCCGCTGAGGCGCGGCATTCGGACGCCCACAGCGCAACGCACCGCCTCCGCCGCCCGCGGCACCGCGAGAGGACCACGCCGGGGACCACGCGCCGTGCAGAGGAGTGGGAGGACCACCGCATCGGCCCGGCCGCCGGCAGCACCGCGAGGGGAGCAGGCTACACGCCGTTCGGAGGAGAGGGAGGACCACCGCCTCGACCCGGCGGCACCGCGAGCGTTTGGGCCAGCAGCCAACACCACCACGGTCAGCGGCCCTTCGCGCGGCCCGACCACCTCGCAGCGTGTAGACCAGGACAACATCCTGGTGCTTGATCGTGACACTGAGCTTCTTCTACAAGTTCAACATCAAGTGGACCGGTCCGAAGTGCACAGAAAGGTATGTAGCGCGCTACCAGCTGGTTACATGGCCATATAAAACACAAAAAGGTACTTTGAGAAAGAAAGTGAAAGAAAGAAAAGGGTCAAAAACGAGCGCTCTGGTTAAAATCCAATGCATTGGTGGTTTCATGGTTTTATGGTTTTCTGGTTTTCAACTCCTATACGGTTTTAAAAGGTCTTGGTTTTAATGTGATGGTTTTAACTGTGATGAACAACTGTGGGTTTTATTGAAATAACGAAGGTACTGTTTTACATTTTACACTGTTGGTTGGTTTTGTATTGCAAAATGGATCCAGATAATGGTGTTCTGAGTCCAACTGAACCAAACGAGTCAGATAATGGTGTTCTGGTTCAAACTGAGCCAAACGTGGTTGAAGAGCCCTCCGTGGCCGAAGCGCACGTTACGCGCTCAAATGGTGACGCAATGCAAACAATGGTTGAACCTTCAGAGGGTGAAATGCAGTCCACAGAGGCTGAAAAACGGTCCGATGTGACCACCACAGGTCGCAGTGCCCACAGTGACAATACATCACAGGTCCAATCACATACTGGCACAAAACGCAGGGTGAAATTAACCCCAAAGGCCTTAATGGAAAAAATCGAGTCACTTCAAAAGGAGAGAAAATCAAGCTTCAACAAGGCATCCAACCTGCAGAAAACAATTGCAGAGTTGATGCAAAAAGGAGGATGCAAAAAGGAGGTTGAAAACGAAATCATGAAATATCATAACCTGTGCAAGGATGCCAGAAAAGCACACAATGATCTCTTGCCACTAATCCCTCCACAGGAACAAGACAAACACAACATATGGTTCCAAGCCAAAATGATCAATGTAAATGAATTTATTGAAGAGGTTGATGATTGGATAAAACAGTCTGAAACTGTGCAGCAACGTGAGGAGGAGGAGGAGGAGGACGAAGTTGAAATCCAACCAAATGACAGCATCTCAAATGTTGAAAGCACAAAAACCAGTCATCAAAGTTACACCAGGTCTGCAACGAGCAGAACCAGCAGGTCCAGCACCTCATCAGCCCGCAGGCAGGCAGAGGCAGAGAAAGCTGCCCTAGCCGTACAAGCTGCAGCACTGCAGGAAAGGCATGCAATTGAGGAAGAGGAGGAAAGGCTGCAAATGGAGATGTCACAAAGAAAGGAAATGTTGCGAAAGAAAAAGGAGAAAATGGAAATGGAAGCACAACTAGCAGCTGCAAATGCTAAAATAGCAGTTCTACAAGCTCCCAGTCCATCCCCATCACAGGCACACAGTGATGGAATGGAATCGTACTACAGAAAAGGAACAAAACCAAAAGAACCCTCAGTCTCATTCAATCCCCTGGCAAGAGAGTATGTGCCATCCACACAACAACCCGTCCAGATACTTACCCAAACTCATATGCACCAAACAACCACACCACAGCAGCAACCTCTCATTTCAGAAACCTGGCAACAAACCCACATTCAAACAGAACCAAGGAAGCAGCAAGCCTGCATGCAAACCCAAATGGCACCTCAACAAGAACAACCACCACCATCCAATACATCTGAACAACAATACTTACCTCTGAATGCAGCACATGGCAACCCCACTACTCACCTGAATCATCCTGTTACAAAGCATACCATTTTTCCTCAACCCAATGACAATTCAACCGTATATGACCTGTTGCAAAAGCAAAATGATATTACTGCCATGCTAATGGAACAGCATACATCTCATTTACTACCACCCAGGGAAATTCCATGTTTTGATGGGGATCCATTACAGTTCAAAACCTTTGTCAGGGCGTTTGTGCACTGTGTGGAACAAAATACAAGCAATAAAGGTGATTGTCTATACTATTTGGAGAGGTACACCAAGGGCCAGCCCAATGAGCTTGTACGCAGCTGCCAACTAATGCCACCCGACAGAGGCTACGACATGGCCAAAATGCTCCTTGAGCAACACTTTGGAGATGCATATAAAATCACAGCAGCATACCTAGAGAAGGTTCTCCAGTGGCCCATGTTAAAATCTGAAGATCCAAAATCCCTTCAGGCTTACTCACTTTTCCTTCGCCAGTGTTGTAATGCCATGGAAACGGTACAGTATATGAGAGAGCTTGACATGCCAGCCAATATGAAAACCGTGATTTCAAAGCTACCATACAAGCTCAGAGAAATTTGGAGAGTCTCAGCGTGTGGCATCATGGAAAGATTCCAGCGCCGACCTCAGTTCACAGACATTGTCAGTTTCATTGAACGCCAAGTCAAAATTCAGTCAGATCCAGTCTTTGGTGACATTAAAGATCCTCAAAACACAGGAAAGCCAGGAAAAGGGATGAAGTCACAAGGCAAACCCAAGTTCAAAGGAGATAGTTTTGCCACGACTGTTGAAACCCCCAAGTCTGAAATAAAAGACTCAAAAGGACCCCCACCAAGTCCAAAGAAAAGTGGCACATCTGCGCCAAACACCAACACTTGTGTGTGCTGCTCTAAAAATCACACTCTTGACCAATGCCCACAGATGGAGAAGAAGTCCCATAGGGACAAGGTTTCTTTTATAAAGGAAAAAGGGATCTGTTTTGGCTGTCTTCGTTGTGGGCACATAAGCAAATTTTGTGACAAACGTTTGACCTGCAAGGTGTGCAACAAAAAACATCCCTCTCTTCTTCACATTGACTTTAAAGAGGGAGAAAGCAACACCAACCAGCAAAAGAAACAAACAGTGGGCAATACACAAGTTTCGTGTGGACAAACGGGGGCCGGTGACAGCAATGGCATTTTATCCATTCTACCTGTACAGGTGAAATCCAGCAAGGGGGACAAAATAATCAAAACTTATGCATTCCTTGACCCCGGCAGCACCGACACGTTTTGTTCTGAAGCCTTGATGAAAGAATTGAATCTTAATGGAAGGAAAGCAAAAATAAGTCTTTTAACCATGGGCCCAAAGGCATCAGTCTCCAGCTACATGCTGACGGACTTGGAAATTTCAAGCCTCACTGGAGATCAGTTCTATGACCTGCCCAAGGTTTACACACAGAAGAAAATGCCTGTAACGACCAGTAACATTATTAAAGAAGAGGAGCTGGCTAAGTGGCCATATTTGAATGGAGTTGTTCTCCCACGTATTCAAGCAGATGTCGAGCTATTGATTGGTACCAATGCCTCTAAACTACTTGAACCATGGGAAGTTGTGAACAGTCGTGGCAATGGGCCATACGCCATTAAGACCCTATTGGGGTGGGTCATTAACGGTCCCCTTTCCAGCTACCATGAACAGACTGAGAGTGTTACTGTAAACAGGACCTCCATAACACATCTGGAGGAGTTGATCCAAAATCAGTACAACCACGACTTTAATGAGAGGACATCAGATGACAAAGAAGAAATGTCAAGAGATGATTTAAAGTTCATGGAAATTATGACTGATTCTTGCAAGCTTGAAAATGGGCATTACACCTTGGAGCTGCCCTTTAAGAAGAAAGATGTCTCTCTGCCAAACAATCAGTGTGTTGCTAGGCAACGTATACTTGGGCTGAAGAGGAGGTTTGGGAGAGATGAGAAGTTTCACAGAGAATATACAACCTTTCTGAACGATGTAATCGGCAAAGGCTATGCTGAACCTGTACCTGAAAATGAAGTGGAACGTTCAGATGGAAAAGTGTGGTACATTCCGCACCATGGGGTGTACCACCCCAAAAAGAAAACGCTGCGTGTGGTATTTGATTGTGGGTCAGAATACAGAGGAAAATCTCTAAATAAGGAACTTCTGCAAGGCCCATACCTCACCAGCACCCTGTTGGGAGTCCTCACAAGATTCCGTCAAGAACCTGTAGCCCTAATGACTGACGTCAAAGCAATGTTCCATCAAGTCAATGTGGCACAGAAAGACAGAGACTTTCTGCGTTTTTTGTGGTGGCCTGACGGTGACATGTCCCAAGAACCTGCAGAATATAGGATGACTGTTCATCTGTTCGGGGCAGTGTCATCTCCTAGCTGTGCTTGTTACGCACTCAGAAAAATAGCAGAAGATAACCGCCACATTTTCCCTGCAGATGTAATTGACACGGTCAATAAACATTTCTACATGGACGACTGTCTTAAGAGCTTGCCGACAGAGAAACAAGCAGTTAAAATGGTCAAGGATTTGACAGATGTGTGTCAAAAGGGAGGCTTCCATTTGACCAAATGGGTCAGCAACAATCGTGGAGTGCTGCTGTCCATTCCTGAGGAAGACCGGTCCACACATCTAAATGAATTGGACCTTGACAGAGACCAACTGCCCATTGAGAGAGCCCTTGGACTTCAATGGTGTGTTGAAACTGACACTTTCAAGTTCAAATTGGCACTCAAAGAACAGCCGCCTACTAGGCGTGGAATTCTATCTATGGTCAGCTCTATCTACGACCCGCTGGGTTTTCTTGCCCCACTCACACTACCAGCCAAACTTATACTGCAAGAATTGTGTAGGAGGAACTATGGTTGGGATGATGAAATTCATCCACTTCTCCAGCAGCAGTGGACAAGGTGGTTGGGAGAACTGGAGAAAGTGAGGGCATTTGAAGTTGAAAGGTGCCTCAAACCGGCAGACTTTGGAGAAACCACCCGTGGCCAGTTACATCACTTCGCTGATGCCAGTGAAAGCGGATATGGAACTGTAACCTACCTGAAAGTATGGAACAACAGCAACAGGTCCCATGTCTCTTTCATCCTCGGCAAAGCCAGAGTGGCCCCCCTAAAGCAAGTCACCATCCCACGCTTAGAGCTCACTGCAGCTGTCCTTGCTTCTCGTGTCGACACCATGTTGAGAGCAGAAATGCAGGTGAATCTTGCGAAATCTTGTTTCTGGACTGACAGTACTTCTGTTTTAAAATACATCAGAAATGAGGACAAGAGATTTCACACCTTTGTAGCAAACAGGATTTCTGCCATCCGGAGAACATCTGATGTCACACAGTGGAGGTACGTTCATACCACCCTGAATCCTGCAGACAAAGCCTCAAGAGGAATTAAGGTGGATGACTTGCTGTCTGATGGAACATGGATTGAAGGCCCTGAGTTTCTATGGAAACCAGAGGAGGAGTGGCCTGATGTAGATGGCATCTTGGAGTACAGCATTGCTGCTGATGACCCTGAGGTCAAAAAGGAGCTCACCAGCCATGCAATCGTGATTGATGCCCAAAGTGCCACACAACAACTGATAACTTACTTTTCTGACTGGAGAAGGTTAAAAAGATCAGTTGCTTGGATCCTGAAAATCAGGAAGACTTTATTGAAAATGAGTCAAAAAAGAAACCAATTGAAACAGGAAAATGCAGAAAATGTTGAACAGGAAATGAAACGCTTTAAAGCTACAATAGGAAACCAGCGCGTAACACCAGACAATCTTTGTACAGCTGAAGTTGCCATCATTCGTTTCACTCAGGAGCAAAGGTTTCCTGAAGAACTTGCTGCATTGACGTCTGGTGTGGCTGAAGTGAAGAAGGACAGTCCCATATACAAACTGGACCCCATCCTGGACTCGGAGGATGGCTTACTTAGAGTTGGAGGGAGGTTAAATAGGGCAGCAATGCCGGAGGAGTCCAAACACCCTGTTGTCCTCACTAAAGATCTCCACATATCCACTCTTATTTTAAAGCACATCCACGAACAGGTGGGCCATGGTGGGAGGAACCATGTTCTCTCCAGACTACGGAGAAGATATTGGATCACTAATGCAAATGCAGCTACTAGAAAGATCCTGTCCAACTGTGTTTTCTGCAGACGCCATAGAGGGAAGTTGTGTGAGCAAAAATGTCCGACTTACCCGCAGAGCGCATTGTTGCCGATTCTCCTCCATTTACCAACGTTGGAGTCGACTATTTCGGCCCAATTGAGATCAAGAGGGGCCGGTCGATGGAAAAGCGCTATGGTGTCATTTTCACCTGTATGTCATGTAGAGCAGTCCATTTAGAGGTTGCTTATTCTTTGGATACAGACTCCTGTATAAATGCTATACGCAGATTTGTTTGCAGGAGAGGACCAATCTCTCATTTGAGATCTGATAATGGAACCAATTTTGTTGGTGCAAACAGAGAGTTAAAAGAAGCCTTGGCTGCTTTAAAGCACAGCAAAATTCAGTCCGCATTCCTGGAGGAAGGAATCCAGTGGAGCTTTAATCCACCAACAGCGTCACATCATGGAGGCGCATGGGAGCGCATCATCAGAATGATACGTCAGACACTAACATCAGTCCTACACCAGCAAACCTTAACTGACGAGGTGTTTCAAACTGTGCTGTGTGAAGTTGAAGCCATTCTTAATGATCGCCCCATAACAAAGCTCTCTGGAGATCCAAACGACCTGGAAGCTCTCACTCCCAACCACATTCTCACCATGAAAAGGACACCAATCCTACCACCTGGACTATTTGAAAAGTCTGACCTCTACCTCAAAAGGAGATGGAGACAGGTCCAGTACATCTCTGACCTTTTCTGGAAACGCTGGTTGAGGGAGTACTTACCTTTGCTACAGGAGCGGCAGAGGTGGAACAAGGAGAGGAGAAGTCTCGTCCACGGAGACATTGTTTTAGTCGCTGACGCGACAGCCCCACGTGGTTCATGGCTGCTCGGAAGAGTCCTGGAAACCTATCCGGACAAGAAAGGACTAGTGCGTTCTGCACGTGTGAAAACCAGGACGAGCACACTGGACAGACCAGTAACCAAGCTTTGCTTGATTCAAGAAGCGGACACTTGAACCTCTTTAAGAGGATTGTTTTTGTTTTCAATTTTTCTAGAATGTTTGGCTCCATTGTGTAAATATTTAATTGAATTGTTCACAGCTCTCTGCAGTTCTCAATTAGGGGCCGGTGTGTTGGAGCCAAAATGCTTTTTGTTATTTATCTTTATCTATTTATTTAAATATATGAAATTAAATGAATGTCCTGTCAAACCTGGCAAACCGCTAGACCTGGCAACGTCTCAGACCTGTCAATCATTCTATCTGGCTGGGTGGGCGGTTGTCATGGAAACCCTTTTTACCTTCTGTGTGTGCGATTGCACTCAGGTGCGACAGGGGAAGGCCAACAGTTCTCAACCGTGCTGTGTGGGTCGTGACAGTGGCGTTCTCGTTCATGTAGCCTATGTTGTAAGTTTATTTTACGTTCTGCTGCAAGCTTGAATAAATGGATTGACATATCCAACTTGGAATCTACGCCTGAACATTGACTTCTTAAATGCACGCGTTTTACTAAATCCTACCCGGTTGCCCTGCTGTATAGCCTATAAGGCCAGTCTGTACACTTTCATAGGGTAGCTACGCTACCCTATGATACACTATAGGGTATCGTAGCATAGCATTATCGTATCATAGCATATCGTTATAATAATGTTACATAATGTTTGACAGGAGTTCGTAAGTACGGTAAGGACTTCCAGGCCATCGCAGACGTCATCGGTAACAAGACGGTCGGACAGGTGAAGAACTTCTTTGTGAATTACCGCCGGAGGTTCAACCTGGAAGAGGTGCTGCAGGAGTGGGAGGCGGAGCAGGACAGCGCCCCCTCTGGAGAGGAGGCCAAACGCAGCTCCAGCACACCGTCTGGGAAGAGCACCGACGAAGAAGATGACGAGGTAATCCCTTTCTATGAAGCCCACATCTATAATGCATCATAGTGCATTATAATGCATCCATAAGCCTTTATAACTACACTCATAAATTATTCATCATCCTATGCATTATAAGGCACACAGACAAAATATTAAAAACATACAGATGTGTATATAACCATGATTTACAATGCTTGTGTGTCCAGCAGGGGGCAGCAGTCTCCTCGTCAGGGCCGTCACCTGCCTCGTCCTCCTCCTCCTCGTTGACCTCTGTGACCCCTGTGGCTCCTCCCCCTCCACTGCTCCGCCCCTCGCTGCCATTGGCCACGCCCCTCCTGCACCGCCAGCCGCCGCCGCTGCAGCAGCAGCCTCGCCCGTCCCTGCTACAGGTAGCAACTTACTGTAAACCCTAAACCCTACACCCTACACCTGACACTCCATACACACTGCACCATGCACCCTACACCTTACTCTCTAATCCCTAAAGGACATGTGTCAAAGTCAAGGCCCGCGGGCCAGATCCGGCCCGCGAGATGATTTAATCCGGCCCCAGGCTTGTAGAGCAAAAATGTCTGAGTCTATTAAAAAAAAAGTAAGTCTCTAGCACGTTCCTATCAAAAGTTATGATCGTTTAAAGAAATGCTTTTGAGCTCTCTTCTGAACAGCATGTAATGCATGTTGTCCAGCAGGGGGAGTCGTTTTACCAGGCTAGGCTGCTGGCACTGCAAAGTGAGAACTATACTTCAGCAGTACAAGGGTGTGTAACCGAGATAACTATACTTCAGCAGTACAAGGGTAAATTTAGTAATTTGAAATTTAAATGCTATTTTCGTATGGTTTATTGATGCTCTGTAAATAAAAATAGCATCTTTCATAGCAAATGTCTTAATCTCGGCTACAAGTATAAAACCAATAATGAAAAGTCATTAATATATATTAATAGCTATTCTTAATAATAAATATGACTTGTGTGATATACTGTATAGAAGTAACGGCTGTGTACATAAACATGCGTGTGCCGTGCGTGCTTGCGGTCTGCGACTGGTTGCACCGTGGCGCTCCGGCCCCCATGAAGTCACATTAAGTCCAATGCGGCCCCCACCCCAAATGACTTTGACACCACTGTCTAATCCCTAAAGGGAATTAGTGAATTAATCAATCAATCAATAGGGCAATCAATCAATTAATTTTTATATGTAAAATGGTAAATGGTGCATTTATATAGCGCCTTTGTCCAAGGCGCTTTACATAGATTGTGCATCACATTCACCCATTCACAAACACATTCATACACTGATGGCAGTGGAAACCATGCAAGGTACCTACTAGCACATCAGGAGCAATTAGGGGTTAAGTGTCTTGCCCAGGGACACATCGACACTTACTCTGCGGGAGCCCGGGATCGAACCGGCAACCTTGTGGTTACCATCCGGTAACTCTACCTCTGAGCCACTGCCGCCCACTTGAAAGATGACTGCCCCAGCCGTTGTGCATTGTCGGGTCCAAGGGCAAACGGCTGCAGAAGTTCCAGGCTCAGAGAGGGTTAATTATTTTTTACATCCAGACTCAATTTATTCATCTCCAGGATTTTCAAAGCTCTGCAGCTTCCATCCATCGCACACATCCTATGATCACTTTTCATTAGTTTCTCCAGGCGTGTGAGCGTTTCTGACCAGAGCTAAGGCTAATGATCTCTGCCTGGCACCCCTCACTTTACCTTTGGTGTAACAGCACACTCTGAGGCAGGTGGTGTCAGCGCTGCGTGACACACAGACAGACACACACACAGACATGTTCTGCATGGTTTTCATACGTTGTAGTACGTTGTAAGAGCTCAGTGAATTTGTGAGAAGTCTTACCACATTTAGCACCATTGCCATAGCACTACGTTAGTTGGTCTATTATTTTCTTTTAACGAGTTGTGATGCTGCGCGCATTAGCATTGGGTTGACCGGTAATGATGAGCCCGATCTTGAAGTGCGCACACACCAGACTACCTTTACCTCCAAGTCCTTGTCGCAGATGTTTCCTATTTCTGACGGTCGCAATCATTATGTTCTCTCTCTCTCTCTGTCTCCCTCTCTCTCTGTCTCTGTCTCCCTCTCCCTCTCTCTCTCTCTCTCCAGCAGCCTCGCCCATCCATCCTTCAAGCCCCGCCCCTCCAGCAGCAGCCACGCCCATCGTTGGGTCAAGCCCCGCCCCCTCTGATCCGCCCGTCATCCTCCAGCTCCGCCTCCTCCCTGCCCCCTCGCCTCAACCCCAGGCCTGCCCCCAGTGTGCCGTCGGCCAATCACAATGCCCGGTCTGCCCCCGGCTCCTCCGCCCAGCAGCAGCAGCAGTCAGCCAATCAGCCGTCAGAAACAACGGGCTCCACCTCCTAGAAGAGTGACGGTGTCACTCAGTGGGCCAAGGGTTGTGATTGGCTCTTCGATGTGTCAGCCATGTGTTTGTGTTGTGAGGTCACTGTGAGGTCACAGAAATATTATCATTAATCATTTTAGATTAAATATATTTTAAATTGTGTTTTTAAACCACTAAAACTTAAATAATTGCATTTTTAATTTGTATTGTGTTTTTCCACTTTAAATTAATCCTGAAATTAAACCATGTGGTAACATGAAAACCTTCAACTAAAAATGAAAACAGATTGTGGTAGAAAAATATTTTTAAGTTATTTTCAAAAAACCTAATACATGTGTCAGAAATCCAAGCCCAAATTAACCAAACTATACCTTTGTGTCTGACGTCTCCCTAGAAGTTGATAATCCAAACCAGAGGCTTGTTGTGATGAGAATAGAGATCTGTAGATCCGGAGATTACAGGCAAGAAGTGAATGACATCACCTGTACCAAACCTCACCAATGATAAAACAAAAATAGTCTGTCAATTTATCAATGAAATATAGCTGATGAGCTGACAGTCATGAGTACTGAAACAGTTAAAGACCTAACTAAATGGAAAATACGTTTTTCACTCTTTGACCATATCCCGGGTCATCATATGGACCCTAAAAAAGATGGGATGCCAAAAAAGAAATGAGAACTATCCATATTCGTGTATCTTCACAAAGTCAATAAACGCGTTTTAATGACTTCCTTGACGTGACGAGGCTCACATCTGACAACATTATGGTGTAGAAATAAACCACATGCTGTAACTGCTACAGAATGTCTGACATACCGTCCCATCGCCTGAAGGGATTCCACGCTCTGATTGGTTCAGAAACATCGCAGCCAGCATTTCTTCCCAAATGATCCTTTAATTAATGATGGTTCTGATTGATGTGTTTGTCTGTTTTATTGTCTACATGATAATTAATCGTTTGATTATAAAACACAAATGACAATGGATTGGCAGATGATTGATCATCAAATTGTAATCATCATCATCACCAGCCACACCCGTTACTGTTAAGTATAGTGTATTGTGTGGTTATAAAAAAAATAATGAAATAATGAATTAATGGATCAATGTTAATGATGTAACAGTGAGTTGTGTTGTATGTTAATTATGTTAATTATCTGTCTACACGTTCATATTTATTTTAATGGTGTTTTAAATAAATGCATCCGTTTCACACTGATGTGAAGAAATGTCAGCACTTTGTCCGCCCTTTGTTGCATTTTAGATGTGCTGTCTTTTGGGAATGTTTAATTAGATTTTTTTATGGACACACGATTTGATGTTATTAGATAGATCTGGTATGGGAGCGCGGTGGCACAGTTAGTAGGTCTCGGGTTAGATTCCCCCCGGCGTTGCTGTGGGTGCTCTTTTGTCTTCGTCACCAGCCTCCATACCCAAGGCAGAGTTGGCGAATTGTCCTTTCTGCATGGAGTTTGAATGTTCAGCTCACTGATGTGCTATCAAAACCGATTTGCTTTAAGTGTGCTAACCAGTCTGGAGTGGTGAACGGTGGCAAAAGCCTTTTGGAGGTCCAGCATAACCCTGTCGCAGTATTTGCCAGCATCCGCTGTCTGATGTGGTCACTCAAATAGAGGAGGCTTGAATCAGTGGAGTGGGATGTTCTGAAGCCAGACTGGAATTCGTATATTAACGCTTTTGTGGATAAATATACAGTATGTTTTCATCACCTTTGAGCTTAGAATAGATATAGTTGAGTGCTGTTGCCTCACAGCTAGAAGTTCCTGGTAGGTACTGCCACAGGGCAGCCTGTGCGGTGCTAATATGATTTATGGTCTGGTCTTATGGTCTTATTATTCATGATTATTCATTTACTTAAATCTTTTACTATGAGTCCTTTGATCATTTGTGGTTCATGATGGTTGTTTACGTGAAAATATACAAACAGTCTGCCATCATAAAGGGATATTCCACTTTGTAAAAAACTTTTGGTCATTTTATGCTCTACTCATGTGAACACACCAGACAGTTTATATGTTACTCCATTCAGTATTTATTTATATTTGATGTTCATTTTAGAGCATCTGCCTCCTTCCTATACAAACCCATTATAACTTAAAACTCAATTTTAACCATTACAGATTATTCGAAAGCAACCCATCTTTTTTCTGGTGACTGATATTGTCCTCCTAATACGTGAGAGGGCCGTGGAATTTCATCTACACTTTTCATTTATTTTTAAAATATTGTTTCATTCATTTGGGTGGGCATGCCGAAATATGGAGCCAAATTTTCCAATTTTCCAAAACAATATTTTAAAAATATATGAAAACTGTAAATGAAATTCCACAGCCCTCTCACGTATTAGGAGGACAATATCAGTCACCATAAAAAAGATGGGTTGTTTCGACTAATGGTTAAAATGGAGTTTTAAGTTATAATGGGTTTGTATAGGAAGAAGGCGGATACGCTAAGATGAACATCAAATATCTAAATACTGAATGGAGAGGAACATATAAATTGTCTGGTATGTTCACATGAGACTGCACCATAAAATGACCAAAAGTTTTTTGAAAGTGGAATATCCCTTTAAGTAGAGGGTGGAAGGTGCCAAGTGCTGTGGAGAAAGGAAGGGGTGCTTCACAAACTAAATGATAGATACCTGTTTAATATACAATTAAAGGAAATGTAAATCAGAGGGATGTTTGGTCCATGGAAGAACATCTATTGCTGGTGACTTATGTGCATTTTATTGGGTCAAGTAAGCTTGTAGATCAGCTGCTATTGGCTAATTGGGAACCCCCTCAGTAGTAGGATCCGCTCCTGTAAAGGGAGACTACAGAATGCTTCCACAGTTAGTTCCAGCAGCTCTTTGTGTGAGCTGCTAGGTCCCATACTTTGGCCGTATGCTAGTGCTGTTTTGTTTGTTTTTTCCCCTTTGTCCTAAGTTTCGCCTTACGTTTTCCTCAGTTCTTTCTTTTTGATTTTGGTTAGTATTATTTCAAGCGCTTTTTTCCTGTTCACTGTCATTATGGTACCTGCATGTGGTTCGAGAATTAGGAGAAAAAATAAAAATCCTTGAAAACATCTTCACTCTTCTGTGGAGCCTCCAGCTGATCGAGGAAACCTCCCAGGTACCATCACATGTTCTCCCCATGTCCCCTAGCTTAAAACATGCAGTAATCATGGTGTCTAGACTGCCTCCTCCTGGCCAACCGGGGCACCTGATGGAGGGCACAGGAACTGGTTGGAATAACGTGTTCCTTCCACACGCTACGTCAAAACAGTAATAAACTTACTATTGTTGTTATTACTTAATTTGTATTACTGTTTATTATCTATGCTGTGTGAAATAGTGATTTTCACACCCACCTGAAATGTTTAAACAGAAATACAGTATGAAGGAGTTTGGGAGGTTGTATCTGGCGTTGCCAATTGGAACATTAGAGCAAGGATGGAACCATTTGCACTCACTAGCATTGTTCCTGTGGAACCTTAGAGTATGTATGTGTGGAACCATTGCCCCTGGGTCCTAAACACAGCAGTATTATTTGTGTTAATGATCATTCATTCAACGCGTTCAAGTGTCCAGAAGAATTTATGTAAAAAAACAGAATAGGGTGACATCAATATTATTTATTGTAATTAATGAGAGCTGAATATGTAAATGAGTTCATCAAGAGAATGTTTATTCAAAACTAGCATGTGAGATAATTTACATAATATATAACATTGTGTAATGATACTGCTGGGATATAATTTACATATATGATAATTCATCAAGTGATTATTGTACAGTAAATAATAAATAAATAAATAATTACTCAAATAATAACAGAACACAGGCACATCCCAGTCCCTTCAAGCAGAGGTAAACCAGATTTAAACTCCAGGATTATTTATTTATGTATTTTCTGAGAAAAAAAAAGTGCATATCTTGTTACTGGGGTGGATCTTTTTTTTTTTTTTTTAATCACCCAAATCACTGAAAGCTTCTTTAAGGGGATACCTAACCCTTTAAGTCCACTGAGAGCAGAATGTTTAGAACTGTTAAATTAGTGATTCAGCGACCTGGCGGTCAGTTAATCAAAATCAATAATATTATGATTGTACTTAACAGATGAATATTTTTAGTGAATGCACGCCATTGTCAATACCATAATGCCATCAATAACAATGTCATCATCAATAACAATGATGTCAGATTAAATAACCTGATAAATGTATTACACAATCAATTAATTATTTACATTCATTTAGTTTTGACACTTTTCCAAAAACAAAAATACTGTATAGGTCTATAGACTGTAAAATACTGTGTGTGTGTGTGTGTGTGTGTGTGTGTGTGTGTGTGTGTGTGTGTGTGTGTGTGTGTGTGTGTGTGTGTGTGTGTGTGTGTGTGTGTGTGTGTGTGTGTGTGTGTGTGTGTGTGTGTGTGTGTGTGTGTTCTTTACATAATCAATGACACCACTGATATTACGTTGTACACTCCACCTCAAATACCACCAAAATTTGACGAGTATACACACTGTGTGTGTGTGTGTGTGTGTGTGTGTGTGTGTGTGTGTGTGTGTGTGTGTGTGTGTGTGTGTGTGTGTGTGTGTGTGTGTGTGTGTGTGTGTGTGTGTGTGTGTGTGTGTGTGTGTGTGTGAGATGTCCATTCTGAGATGACGAATATAGTTTTTGTTTGAAGAGCTCATCAGATCTTGTGACATCTTCAGAATTTCTTCATAGTGTTGTTTCTCTTAGCGTTGAGTTTATGATCCAGTCTGAAGCGATGATATGGTTACATCATTGTTTTGTAATAATCAGGATGATATTTTCCGTCTTGTTGTAGCCACTGTTTTGTAGTCTTCATCAAACAAGAAACCACAAAGTACCTGAAATAATTCCCTGCGATCAAATCATCATAAGTAATACTAAGTCCATCATCATATTAGTGTCTAGTAGACAGGTAGACACTGTCTACCCAATAAAAGCTGCGTCTAATCCCACACATTTCTTCCAGTTCTTCCTGGAATAGCTCATTTGTTTGGCATATCTGCGTTTCATTCCACATCGTAGCGTCTAAAAACAACCACTTTCCACCAGAACTGGTGGAAAGTGTTAAAGTCTGAGGGTGTGGCGTCATAACCACTGTATTCCAGAAGATTTTGTGTGTTTGTATTGTTTTCTTTTTACTTCATAGTCACGCAAAAGTAGAAGATTTGCAAAGTTCTAAATCTTAATTAATAATACTAGTATTAATGCTTAGGGTTAACCAGAAGTGGACCAGGCGACCAACTTTTTCCAGGTCAGAGGTCAGAGGGTCAGTAGTGTTAGGATTAGGTCAGTAGATCCATGATGATGGAACCGGTGAAAAGTCTGCAGTTCTCAGTAATGTCCAGGTAGGTGGCACTGTTTCCCTCTAACTGCCAAATCATCATTTATAATCCATTGGCGTTGACAGTTTAATTATCGTAACTTTAATATAACCTTTAACCTTAATATATGCTTTTCTTAAACTATGATTATTAAAACCTTTTCATGAATATTTAGTTTTCAGTCTTTCACAAAGGAGGATTATTATTATCATTATCGTTATTATGCTCTCATTAATGCTTAAAAGGATGATAAAGCATGGTGTTCTTTCAGCATGACCTTACTGAAGGGTTGGGGGTTAAGGTAATGAAGCGTTAAGCTGGAATAATGCTACATAAGATACAATAAAGCAAAATGAGATGTAATAAAGCAACATAAGTTGTAATGATGCAACACAATATATAAAGCAACATTAGATCTAATGTTGCATTTTGCAATTCCAAAGTGGGGTTGCCCCGATGATGTTGTAATGGTGATGCAACCCCACTAATAATGCAGCATAAGATGTAATAAAGCATAGGCATTATAAGTTGTAATGAAACAACATAAGGTGCAATAAAGCAAATGCTAAATAATGAATATTCAAACAGGAATCGCTTGCCTTCCACCTGATAACGTTCCTGCTTGACCTGGAAGTATATTTTAAAGAGAGAGCGGAGGATTTTAATTGGCTAAAGTAGTGACTTTCAAAATGGGTCCTGTAAACCAGAGGCAGACTTTATGGCGCCCCCTCTGGCCAAAGGGAGGCTGGACGGCGCTGGAGGTCTAATTTGGTTTGGAAGCTCCCCCGGAGACCACACAGAGCCCTAGGCTGCTCCGTCACACAGAGGACTGGCGCTGGGAGGTCTTGGAGGTCTTCTTGGAGGACATCATGAAGGTTCCGGCCGTGCACAGACATCCGGAGGCTACACACAGGGCCGTGCTGCTCCAGGCCATCCACATGGACCATCCGTAACCGTGGTGCACGTCCCCCGGCAGGCCGTAGATGAACGGAGGCGTGCGGCTCAGATCGTACGTCACGCTGGAAGCGTACGTACACAGAGAGATGGTGCAGAAGATTCCTGCCGAAGAGTAGAATAAGTAGTAATTAAGTGCAATCCGTACCTAACTGCAAGCATGGAGCAGTGCCAGTCAACCTGGTCCCTAAACAAGCACTACCGCCTGGTCCCTAACCGAACACTACTTTGGGGCAGCTGTGGCTCAGGAGGTAGAGCAGGTCGGCCAATGATCCAATGGTTGGTGGTTCGAACCCTGGCTCCTCCTGGCTACATGTCGAAGTGTCTTTGGGCAAGACACTAAACCCCACCTTGCCTCCAGTGGTTCCCACCACTGGTGTGTGAATGTGGGAAGTGTGGACGCTGGCTCTGTAACCAAACACTACCACCTCGTTCCTAACCAAACACTACCACCTACTCTAACAATTCACCTGGTCTCTAACCAAACATGACCAGAAGCTATTGATCGTGACCTAGTCGTTGATCGCTACTGGATTTCACCATTCCTTGACAGCATTTGTATCCACAGTTTAATTAGCCTTTATAGAATCTTTACTGTTATGTTCTTATCCTATGTATGATTCACATTAACAAATCTGTATGTATATGGTGTATTGTCATGCCTTTATTTTGTTCGTTCCTCAATGTAAGTCGCTGTGGATTAAGAGCATCTCATAAATGTCTAAATTGTTAATTGTAAATGGTAATAATTAGTACTCGTTACCTGCCATGAGGAACAGCAGTCCAGAGACGTGTTGAGTTAAACTTTCTTCCCAGAAGAATCCGACAGAAGCAACGATGCTTCCACACAACAACACTGCTGCCGCCATGCCCAGGAAACCTGCGGTGATTCTCCTGAGGTCTACAAGAAGATCACATACAGCAGGTATTACTATGGGCCATCTACATAAAGATGTGGACCGTCTTCATGAAGACATGAACCATGTGACACCCACATACACCAGTTTTACAACATGCCCAGGAGGCCTGCTGTCATCATGTCAACATGAAGATATGGACTATCACATACACCAGATAGTATTACAACATGATCTACATTTAGACCTAGATATGAATCATCAGATAGCATGTCCAGGATGCCTGCTGTGATTCTGCTCAGATCAGTGAACACAATGTAGATACCAGAGCCTTCTGGTGGGAGAGTTAGGATATTCGTGCACGCGGAAGCAGAGCCCGGAAGCAGAGCGGAGCAGCCAGGTCACGTGACTATACAGCTCTCTATACAACTCTTTGAGTCCTATCTGAGCATAACGCTCATGATAACGCTCACTACACCTATGGTCTTGCGAGACGTATCGCGTATCGCAAGACTTTGCTGGTCCCTATTAAATCCCATTCATTTCATCGACTTCCGGCTTCAGAGTGGACTCACAGGGCTCCTCCATGCGCCTCCAGCAGTGGAGCGGCCTGGCGCATAGGAGTGAACAGGAATATCCTAACTATCCCACTAGAAGGCTCTGGTCGATACAAGTTGTTAATTGCTGAGCACCTGTGGAGATATATGGCTCCATTTTCGCTCCCGGACTTATCCCTAACGTTACCCGAAACCCGCAACGAATTCCCTTATTGGTATTTTCGTCACCTTTCCTCTTCCCTTAGCCACTATTCTTTATGCCGACACCTTTATTTGTGACTGGAGGTGTGGTCATAGGCGTGTTTGTCGCCCAGTTCCTTAAGTTGTTAATTTCGTCAAATAGATTTGGGAACTAGATAACGGGATTTTAAAGCACCCGCTAACCTATACGAGAAGACAGAGCCACGTGCGTCTGTGCACATTGGAGATGTCCAATGCGCACCAGTTCAATTAATCTCCTTATTTATTGGTTGTCCTACAAACAGCTGTAGATTGCCTGCTGTCGGTCACTTCCTTGTGTTTAGGTAAGGTATATAATATAATTAAATAGGCTACATTAATTAACTTGTGACGCATTGCTGCTGCTTTCACGTTTCCACCGAATTTCCGACAGTTACACTTTGCTCGACCTACCCACATATTCTATACAGCATCAGAGAGAGTGATGTTTGCCCATCACGCTGCATTTTGAAATGTAAAAAATGGTCTGGAATTGACTGAGAATGATCAAAAAGACGTCTGTTTTTGCTGAGAATTCCCGACTTTTTTGCAATTTACTTTATAACGTTTCGCAGACTTGGGATAAATGCACGCCACATCCAGCAAAAAAACATGGAACATGTTTTTTCAACATAACACGTTGAATGGTAAGAAATGATTGAGAATTGACCGAGCTATAATTGTTTGAAAATAAGAGCTATAATCTTATTCTTACTGCGGGTTTAGGAGTAGGCATAGCAGTAGGGATAAAGGAAATACTGTAGATATGGGATGAATTATAGGTAATGGCAAGACCAACACGGAGGGGATGAAAGCTAAAAAAACGCCCAAACCACACCTATGCATAATGTAACGGGTATGGGAGGTGTTTAAGGGATATAGGATGGTAACGAAATTACCAACTTTAGTGTGGGAACGCCTCTTCTCCAATGCTAAATGCCTTAATTGCGTATAAGGGCTAATGTAACAAAAATGGAGCCCATAGTGTACTGACGCCGAGTACTGATACGATTTTTTTAATAACAACTTATTTTATATATTTTTTATCCTATTTATTTTCATTGTCAGAAAAAAAGTTAATAATAGTAAAAATAATATCTCGAATTGCATTGCTCTGAGCAGTCTACATAAAAATAATGGCCAGTTGTTCCAGTTATTGACTGGAATAAAGTTAATTAAAACAGTAGAATGAGACAGCTGGGGAAAGCAACGTTGAAAAGGTGGTTTGACCTGAAAGGTGGCGTCTCGGGGAGTTTTGGGATGTGCACAGGTTTCCACAGGTTTGGGGCAGAAGCACATTTCAGAACAGCTGGACAACCTGTCCCTTAAACACTGGCATACGCAGAGCCAGCAACATGACGATGCAAAGACAATGATGCACTTAGCTGCTCCAAATAATGGTCCAGTGACTAGACCCCTGGTCTAGTCACTGGACCATTATTTGGAGCAGCTAAACACACACACACACAGTCACTTGTGACTGTGTGTGTGTGTGTGTGTGTGTGTGTGTGTGTGTGTGTGTGTGTGTGTGTGTGTGTGTGTGTGTGTGTGTGTGTGTGTGTGTGTGTGTGTGTGTGTGTGTGTGTGTGTGTGGTGATATGTTTAGGGTTATGGGTTTGGGTACGGGTGTAGATACTTACGTAGCAGGTGCCATTCGTCCTGCTGGATGGTTCTGGTCAGGTTCAGTGGGATGTTTCGGAGCCGGATTGGCTGAGAGAAGTGATACTTCACACTAGTGCAGCGCTCTGCTATCCCTGGAACCACCACATGAGGACAGTGTTTTACAACATGATAGAGAAGTGAAACTTGGTCATGGGCTAAAATTATATTCTTTCAAATAGGCTATCAGTCAAAATCCTTGTTTTCGTTTTTTCGTCTGTAAGATTGATTGATGCGATTTTGTTCTTGGTTTACTGATGATCCTAGATGACTATTGCTATGTTTATATATTCTACTTGTAAAAGGGAGATCTTTCTCCAGACAATGATCTGTGGCCACGCCCCAATCACTCTCCCACCTGCAATGATTCACTTAAAATCAACATTTTACCTGATTTTTTTTTACCTCGGGTTGAATTCCAGTAGTCGAAGATATACTGTATATATTCGACCAAGGCTACATACTGTTAAAATAAATTCTAGGTTTTATGATGATCCTAGATGACTCTTTGACCAGCTCAGTGGCCTTGTGGTTAGAGTGTCCGCCCTGAGACTGGAAGGTCGGGGTTCGATTCCCGGCCGGGTCATACCAAAGACTCTAAAAATAGGACCCAATGCCTCCCTGCTTGGCACTCAGCATCAAGGGTTGGATTGGGGGTAAGTCCCTGCGATGTACTAGCGTCATGTCCAGGGGGTGTACTTGTACATCAAGCTGCCTCACGCTACAGAAACAGGAGATAGGCTCCTGACCTATATGGGCCTCAATGGCTCAGCCGGGCCTCCTGACATCATGGCCTGGCAAGGCTACTTACTTACTTAGATGACTCTTTGCATTTGATGCACACACATTGGCCTAGATTTTCATCACCGCTAAACCCCTTAGCCCTTAACTTTTTGCTTTTTTAAACTATTAAAAAAAAAAACATTTTCAATAGTTCGAAGGGCCAGTCTACATGCTCACATGTTAATAGATTTTGGGAACTATTCCCAAAAGAGAGAAGGGGGGATAAGGGGTTTAGCATGTAATGAAAATGGAGCCCATGGTGTTTAGCTACTCAAATCACTCTGGAATAAGAGCATCCGTTAAATGCTTTGATGTGATGTAATGTGATGAATATCAAACATGTTGCATCATTTAATATGATGTGGTCTATTATGAATATTAATCATTTGGTATGATGCTGTAGAATATGCAGTAGGTTGCGAGTGGCTTATTGCCGTTATCAGCCAGTGACAAACATCTGTCCATGCCTTCGGGCTAGTGCTAATGCTAATCTATAAACTAATAAAACATATTCTGTCTCCCAGTTCAAGGTAACAACACCTAACTTTCATGAGCTAGGACCATTCTGAGCGTAGTCCATAAGGCTATGAAGCATTATGGCACTGGCTATAACAAATCCATTAATGGTGGTATCAGAAAAAAGTCTCGTCCCTTTTTTCCAAATCTGATCAGAAAATACCGGTATCATAATGAGTATCGGTATCAGGCCTTATTTGTCATTAATGGGCCATATCGGTGTTGGCAAATATTCCAGGCTAGCCACAGATCCGACGGGGTAAGGGGTTGACACTATGGTGAATATGCCAGTCTATCAAGTGATCGGACACAGGGGTAAGAGGTTGACACTATGGTGAATATGCCAGTCTATGCCAGCCGATTTAGGTGATGACATGATGGTAATGAAAGTAAGAGACCTTTAATGTCAAATGTATCCGCTCGCTTCACTCATGACCATGGCCTACTTGTGTGCAATGCGCAAGTTTGCGCTCTACCGAGTGCTGATCTACAACGTATTTTCTTTTGTGTACTTTGAAAGCAGTTTTGTCCTGAGATGGCATTATTTAATATTTGAGTCATTATAATAGTGATGCTAGATAAAATCAGGCTTGTTTCTATTGTGTCGTCATAACATTGATGCCAGATAAAACCAGGTGTGTTTCCATAGTCATTATAATAGAACCAGTTGTGTTTCAATTCAATTAAAGTGTCAAATCAGCACATGTTGTCTCAAAATACTTACAGACCTACAAATATAGGATAGTACTGACAAATATCCACCCAGACCAAGCATACATTTCAACAGTACACTGTATAATGTAACTAAATCACACCTATCAGAAACCATTTTCAACATTTTACTATTATACCTTAGAGATGTTAGGGTTCTGTGGGAAGGAGAACTGGAGTTCTGAAGAAAATCATTTCTAGAAAACGATTTTTTTCCCCACACAACATCTCTAGTCTATAGGGCAGGCCTGACCTAAGGTTTCTGAAAAACTTCAAACATTTATATGGCAGCATAAAAAACGCTGAATGGGTTAATGATGTAAAATGTTGAAAATAGGTGGAATTCCCCTTCAACCACACCTATGGATAACGTAACTAAACCACACTATATTGGCAACTACACCACACTATATGGATAATGCAACTAAACCACACTATATGGATATGCAACTAAACCACACTATATGGATAATGAAACTAAAGCACACCTATGGATAATGTAACTAAACCGCAACTATGGATAATGCAACTAAACCACACTATATGGATAATGAAACTAAAGCACACCTATGGATAATGTAACTAAACCGCAACTATAGATAATGCAACTAAACCACACCTCAAAATCTATTTTCCCTGCACATCTCCATATAGGCCACTACATCACTAACTAAATATGACCATCTGGCCAAAACAACAATTCTTCTACGTTCTCAGTACTGCAGATGTTTAACATTCATTTCTTGAGGGTATAAAATTAGAGTCCGTTCAGGTATCAGTGTTCCATCATTTAGCTGCAGCTGAAACCAACGGACAGCCAGGGTCAGGATGGGGTTAATCTCAACAGACACTGAGGTGACGCGACCTTCATACGACTTTGGAAGGTCGCCCGACCTGGCAGCAGAATGATGATGCACACACGCACTCTCTCTCTCTCTCACACACACACACACACACACACGCACGCACACACACACACACACACACACACACACACACACACACACACACACACACACACACACACACTCTCTCACACGCACGCACGCACGCACGCATGCATACACACACACACGCTCTTGGCCCAGCTTTCCTCCCCGTCAACACTACGTGAGCAGACTGCAGCATTACATTATTTATTTATTTATTACACCTTCATTATTTATTTATTTATGCAGCTGAGCTGCTTTATATATTTATTTAACCTGCTTTTATTTTTATATTTAACCTGCATTTATTTCTATATTTAATCTACTTTTATTTGTCTTCTGTACAGTGCTGTACAGTAACTATAAAACCATTTTTTCAGGCATATTTCAGCCACCTCTTTTGTCCTATAGGGCCAACTCTACGTGACATCATCAAACACCTACACGGGAAAAAGAATGATATTTCGCACACAGTTTGATGGCTCTCAAACAGGCTACCAAACGGTGTGCATTAGTTTCTGTGTTACACCAGTTTTAACATCATGGTACAGGCCACTAGAGTTCCAGACAGACAGACAGACAGACAGACAGACAGACAGACAGACAGACAGACAGGCGTACCTTTAGAGATGAGTTTATCGATGTCTACATCCATGCCTTGGAAATAACATTTCCTCCACAGGCCGCTGTAGAGAGATGAGAAATGAGTGTATCAGTACAGGACTGATGGACTGATGGACAGAGGGACGAACGGACAAATGGCTGGACGGACGGACAGATTACCTGTACGTAGAGAAGAGCGGTCGACCGCACTCCGTCTCCAGGATCCCCATCCCCAGGATGGCTCTCCAGTTCTCTAGAAGTTCCTCCTCTCTGGAGCCAACGTGGATGGGCTTCATGAGCGCCATGTTCCGCTTACCCGCCCTGGAGAAGATATCACCAAGATTATACAGTATGTTCTAATGAGGGCCATGTTCTGCTTACTCGCCCTGGAGAAGATATTACCATGATTACACACTATGTTCTAATGAGGGCCATGTTACGTTTACCCGCCCTGGAGAAGAAGATATTAGCCTATTTAAAATTGGTCCAACGTGCGACCTAGGACGTCAGTGATGAATGGCTCTGTGTTCGATATATAAGCCTCGCGGCCGTCCGACCCCCTCCTCACGCGACAAAACCCAGCTTTTGCCATCTTGTTAACAACGTGGACGAGAGGTACGCTGTAGAGGAGCGTTACCATGGAAACCAGATATGCCAGTGGAAGGGGTGGACCCCGTCGGCATCGCCTGCTTTCTTAACTATGTTGAGATTCTGTGGCGACTGCAACAGAGCAAGTTCACGTCGTTGTCGCATCGACTGCTTTCTTAAAGTCCCTAATACCATGATCATGTTATCTTACCCTGTCTGAAGAAGACAAAAATAAATCCTGTCACTCCAATATCCATGCCTATAGGACTCCAGTTGTCTTTGTCCACGGTGTAAACGACTTTATATAATTACTTTTTGAAAAGTATACACTGCTAACCAATAATCCAAATTAAATAAGAAAAACTTTTACCTATAAACTCTAGTACTGTAGATGAAAGCATGCACATTTACATTATGTTACTATTGTTATTGTGCCTCTTTGTTTGCTGTGTGGCTGTTTCTATGCTGCTTCATTGTCTGTAACAGTACGTCTTAACAGCAGGTGACAGACAGACAATTTCAGGAAGTACTTTATTTGTCTATGGGACTGTCGACCGGCTATTGTGGCCATAGTAGTAGGCAAAAAGTGGGCGAAGCAATGTCACCTGAAAACATTAATATAATTGATGTTTTCTAGCGATACTACTGCCCTCTTTTAGTCACCCATTGTTAAAAAGTACTGTTAGAATGTACTGGTATATGTACACTTGGGCAGGGCCTGTATCGTATCACATTTACCCATGGGCGGGGCCTGCATCACATATTTACGCATGGGCGGGGCCTGTATCGCATATTTACCCATGGGCGTGGCCTGTATTGTATGATATTTATCATGGGCGGGGCCTGTATCGCATATTTACCCATGGGCAGGGCCTGTATCGTAATATATTTACCCAAGGGTGGGGCCTGTATTGTATCATATTTACCCATGGGCAGGGCCTGTATCGTAATATATTTACCCATGGGCAGGGCCTGTATCGTAATATATTTACCCATGGGCAGGGCCTGTATCGTAATATATTTACTCAAGGGTGGGGCCTGTATCGTATCATATTTACCCGTGGGCAGGGCCTGTATGGTAATATATTTACCAAAGGGTGGGGCCTGTATCGTATCATATTTACCCATGGGTGGGGCCTGTATCGTAATATATTTACCCAAGGGTGGGGCCTGTATCGTATCATATTTACCCATGGGTGGGGCCTGTATCGTGGACCAGGGGAAGGTGGTAAATGGGCATGTCTCTGTTCTTCTGGTCATTAGAATCGTTGCCATAGCGATCGCAGTTCTCCTTGTGGCCACGGGTGTCCGTCTCGTACCAGTGGTCGGAGAAGATGGCCGTGACCAATAGCAGCAAAGACAGAGACGAGCCAATCACGCTCACCGATGTCACGCTCACCACGGCCCGCCTCTCCATGACATCTGCCTGCTGACACACCAATCACCGTGTTGTAAACAAACAGATGGTCCAATCACAGTGTTGTAAACAAACAGACAGACCAATCACAGCATTGTAAACAAACATATGAACAAATCAACAATTGGTCTCTTTGTAAAAGAGACCAATTACAACCTCTAAATATTTGTAAACAAACAGACTTGGAGTGGAAGAGCTCTTTATAGTCATCAGCCATCAGAACACTGCTATAGGAGGGTACACACATAACCTGGCTTCCCCACCCTCATTATAAGCATTACAAGCTTGTATATGAGTCTGGAGTTGCGGGCAGGGTTCTGATTCACTAGTGATGGGATTTGACTTTCCAGGAATGGGATTTCAACTCCTATTGGCTAGAATCTAATCAATCAGAGCAGCGCTGATTGCCACGTACGCAGTGTCTGTAGTCCCCAGTACCAGTGCCCTGTTAGCTAACCTAGCTTCGATTTGCATCATTTGTTTTTATTCGGAAACGTGCTCTGATTGGCTCGCCAGGGTTCGTGCCGAGCCACATTCACCTCTGAGCCAGAGTCTTCCGCGCCTGCGCCATTACGCCAGTAGGGGGCGCGGGGCAGACTCTGGGCCCAGGGTACACACACGCACGCACGCACGCTCGCGTGCACACAGACACACACAGCTGATCACAGGAGAGGCTTGCACCGCTCAAACTACGTTAAAACCTTACCTTCTCAGGGCAGTCCTCCACAGTCGGAGACGACTTCATGCATCAATCTGCCCCTGGGGACCACCAGTGGTCCCTACGCAGTGTACAGGGACCCCCAGACCACCGGTCCCCTCTGGATCTACCGGTCCCCCAGTGTACAGCGACCCCCAGACCACTCTGGTTCGCAGCTGTATATCCTTTCTCCCGGTCCTCAGGACAAGAGCTCCTTCCTAGGGCAGCTACAGCCCCTTGTCCTGGAGGTATGGAGCTATGGACCGGCTGTCTTCTTGCTTCTCCCTCCCAGTACCAGAGCCTGTTCCTGGGGCTCGTACAGCCGTGGAGCCTCTGTTTTCCTGGGGCGGCTACAGCCCACTGTGTCCTCTCGCTCTCCTCATGGATGTTGATTAAATAATTATTCCTTTAATTAATCACATCATCAGCACTTTGATCCCTGATGATGATGATGATGTTGATGATGAAGGTTCGCTGTGCGCGCAGCCAACGCCAATACTGTATAAATAAACACACACGCGCGCACAGAGTAGGGCTATTATAAATACACAGTGTACACAGTCAGTGTTCCTGTAACACTCGCACGCACGCACGCACGCACTGTATATAATGCACGTCTAGGCTAATGTTTAGCTACACAACACAAAGCTAATAAACAACACACACACATACACGCGCGCACACGCGCGCGCACACACAGACACACACTGTAATAAAAACATACAGTGATGCTCACCGTCCATCAGGGTGTTGGCTAGTAAACCTCTCTCTCTCTGTCTATATGCTCTGTGTCTATCTCTCTCTACCTCTCTGTGTGCGCTGCCTCTCCCTGCCTCTCCCTCTCCCTCTCCCTCTTCCTCTTCTCTCTCTCTCTCTCTCTCTCTCTCTCTCTCTCTCTCTCTCTCTCTCTCTCTCTCTCTCTCTCTCTCTCTCTCTCTCTCTCTCTCTCTCTCTCTCTCTCTCTGTGTGTATCTATATCTCTCTATCATCATCAGCATCATCAGTAGGCCTATAGTAACTGGTTTCTCTTGGTTGTTACCACGCTGAGGTTGCTAAGGGGCTTTGTGTGTGTGTGTGTGTGTGTGTGTGTGTGTGTGTGTGTGTGTGTGTGTGTGTGTGTGTGTGTGTGTGTGTGTGTGTGTGTGTGTGTGTGTGTGTGTGTGTGTGTGTGTGTGTGTGTGTGTGTGTGTGATTGGTGGTTTCCATAGTAATAAGTCACTCTCCTGCAACTGCTGTTTCTGACTGTGATTGATTGATTGATTGATTGATTGATTGATTGATTGATTGATTGATTGATTGATTGATTGATTGATTGATTGATTGATTGATTGATTGATTCATTGATTGATTGATAGCCCTCCCTGTGCATAAGGGGGCGAAAGACCTTATATCACATATCAATATTTTGGAATGAACAAGTAATTACAAATAATTAACATCAACAAAAAAGTGTTGTAGACTGCAATTCACTCCTAGACCTGTACAACCCTCACTATGTTTAGGGTATCAACAGGAGGCGTTGTTTCACAATTAGGCCTACAGAGTATACAAACTCAGTGTCTTTTCTTCTTTCTGTTAGTTGGCCACCTGTCAACAATATTTGTAAACCCTAGATGGGTCTGCCTCAAAGTTATTCGCACAGTACATGCTTCTGGAGCATGTACTGTATACTGTAACCCAAAAGTTAAAAGTAACTTTGGGTTCATTCTAGTTCCTGCCTGTTATGTACTCTATAGTGTGTGCCAAACTTGATATACTGTATAACACTGCCCATTGAATGTTTGGTAAATAAAACCTGATAAATGTAGTCCTGAGACGTTTTACTAAAATTTAATCTCGTCTCTCTCTCTCTCTCTCTCTCTCTCTCTCTCTCTCTCTCTCTCTCTCTCTCTCTCTCTCTCTCTCTCTCTCTCTCTCTCTCTCTCTCTCTCTCTCTCTCTCTCTCTCTCTCTCTCTCTCTCTCTCTCTCTCTCTCTCTCTCTCTCTCTCTCTCTCTCTCTCTCTCTCTCTCTCTCTCTCTGACTCTCTGACTCTCTCAGGGTTCATTGTGTGTCTACCTCTCTCTCTCATGGTGTCAGGGTCCATTGTCATCTAATCTGCTTCCTGGTTGGTTGGCTTTGAAGCCAATCTGATGTCTCTGTGCTGCCATGAATAATTAATCTGATTGGCCCAGAGGGTTTCTGTCCCCTTCCTGTAACCTAGCTTCTGATTGGACAAGAACTTAGCACTATGTTACGGTTATTTATGTCTATATAGTTATCTATGGTCTATATAATAACACTATGTTATGTGTGGTCCACTCTAATAACACTGTTAGTAACAGTGGTATATAATGTAACACTGTTACATGTTATCTATGGTACAAAATAACACTATGTTACTGATATCTATATGGTAAATAACACTGTTATAGTATCTATGGTGGTTGGTTATCTATTACCTTCAAAAGTCACATACAGTAATATACTGAAATGAAGTCCACCTGTGTGCAATCATATAAGTGTCACATGATCTGTTACAAACACAGCTTTTCTGAAAGGCCCCAAAGGGATGCAATATTAGACCAAAGAGCTGTCCAAACAAGTGAGGGACAAATACATCTTTGGTGATACCCGGACTCCCGGAGCAGATCAAATCCATCATCGTCAAATGGAAACAACACGGGCAAAGAGGGCATTGATCAGACAGGCAAAAGAGAGACTATAGGTAAACCTGGAGAAGCTGCAGTGGAGTTTCAGAACCACAATAAGCTGTGTGTGTAGAGCTGGGCTTTATGAAGTGACTCGAAAAAATCCTTAATTTCTTTGCTATGGTCACTGGTCAGATGAGACAAAAATGTAACTTTTTGACAACAAAGTGTTTTGTTGCCAGACAAAAATCTCTGGCGGCAACTCAACACATCCCATCACCCCAAGAACACCATCCCCACAGTGAAACATGGTGCTGGCAGCATTATGCTGTGGGGATGTTTGCAGCAGCAGGGACTAGGAGTAGAGGGAAAGATGCATGGTGCTATGTTTCAGTCTGCCTGTGAATGACGACCAGGATGGAGGTTCGCCTTCCAGCAGGACATTGACCGGAAGCATACTGCCCAGACCTCAATCCAATTGAGAATCTCTGGTTTGACTTGAAGACATGACGTTCACAAGCGGAAACCATCCAACTTGGTGGAGTTGAAGTTGATTTGCCATGAGGAATGGGCAAAAAAAAATCCAGTAGCAAGATGTGGCAAACTCATATGAGACTCATCAGAAGAGAATACTTTTGCAAGTTGCGGCGTAATAGACACACAGGCACACACACACACCCAGGCACATGCACACGCACACACACTGCACAATTAAAATGAACCGTGTCCTGGCCTTCTTTCTCTCTTCCATGTTCATATGACTTGTTCTTACTGCTTATTACCTCCTGCTTGGTTGTGTCTTATCGCTGCTGGCAGATACTGTATATTTATTATTATTATTATTATTTTCAGATCATGTCTTGTATAGTCATCATTTTTCAGGATGTAACATATCATGTGTGCGTGTGTGTGCTCTTCAGAGTTCTGAAACTGAATCAATGATAGCTCCTCTTTCATGATGAGTATACAGTATATATATACAGTACAGTGTATGTATATATACTGCATATATATACAGTATATATATATATATATATATATATATATATATATATATATATATATATATGCAGGTGCGTTATTTTCATACATTTATTTATTTAAATATAATTTATATAATATATTTGAGCCTTCAGGCTTTTTTTCACTGTTGAATTATTGATCACAGAGAAACACACGTGTGTGAGTGTGTGTGGGGTGGCTGAGGGAGGGAGGGAGGGAGGGAGGGAGGAGAGAGAGGGAGAGAGAGAGAGAGAGAGAGAAAAGAGAGAGAGAGACAGAGAGAGAGAGAGTTATGATGTCATGAAGGTTGAAAGTACTGTAGATTTGTGTTCAGGTCACTTTGATACTGTGTGCGTGCGTGCGTGTGTTTGTGTGTGTGTGTGTATGATCATTAGCTGACCCTCACACACTTTGTGGTGGAGTTGTTCTTCTCAGGTGACATGGAGTCTAAGCCCCGCCCCCCAGCATGAAGGAGTCTAAGCCCCACCCTCCTCTCCCTCCATTAGCTCCTTTCCTGACATGTCATAATCATGACAGTCATGACACAACTGAAGGCGGTTTCACGCAATCGTTTACATCGTAAATGCGTACATAAGCACTCAGATCTCATCATGAGTGCTAGACAGGTGCTAGACATCTACTGGTACCGTCATTAGCACATTGTTTAATAAAAAGCATTTTCATCGGACCACTTTTCCTATGGGGTAAATACTGACTGCACACTGAGCACACCAGCCTGTTAGTTTGTATTGGTAGTGCTGTCAGTGTGACTACTGTAGGCCTATATCCAACACACAGTGCCACACTCCTACGAAAGCAGATATCTACCACCCCTGGCCCACGTGGCGCTGTTTATGTTTATGTAGTATTACGTAGAAGCGGGGGTCGAACCCGGGACTCCCACTCGCCAGTCCAACGGACAACAAGTCGCGCCAATAGGGCTGAGCCCGATTGGCGGGGCTGTTGTGGCTGGCTCATGGCTGGGTGCTACATTCACCCCCTTGATCTTTTGGAGCGCGTCCTCGCGCTTCACACTTCACACCGCGGACCGCCGTACACGATGTCCCTCATGTGGACCCGCAAGGACGTAGACGGGTATATTGGGGATAACACCCGCACTCCAAATCCTGCCGACCACGCCAGATTGTAGTATTACGCAGAAGCGGGGATCGAACCCGGGACTCCCACTCGCCAGTCCAACGCACAACAAGTCACGCCAATAGGGCTGAGCCCGATTGGCGGGGTTGTTGTGGCAGGCTCATGGCTGGGTGCTACATTTACACTGCAAATCGAGTGATCGCATAAAACAGGTGCCAATTGCCATGACACTCCTAAACAATGGATGGATCAAACCCTACGTAGCGACACCGGAAGACTTTAGGGCCGTTCACGAAAACACCCCACACGGCCCAAACTCTTCCCCCTTCTGGCTCCATAACTATGGAATGAACTTCCCATTGCAGTCAGAACTGCAGACTCACTCCCAATCTAAACTATGGTATAAACTTCCCATTGCAGTCAGAACTGCAGACTCACTCCCAATCTAAACTATGGTGTGAACTTCCCATTGTAGCCAGAACTGCAGACTCACTCCCAATCTAAACTACAGAATGAGCTTCCCACTGTAGACTCAGAACTGCAGACTCACTCCCAATCTAAACTATGGAATGAACTTCCCATTGTAGTCAGAACTGCAGACTCACTCCCAATCTAAACTACGGAATGAATTTCCCATTGTAGTCAGAACAATAGTCAAAACACAGCTCTTCAGACTTCATCTTAGCCGTGGCACTTGCCCTATCGTCAATGACCTTACACACGTATGAAAAGACTCAACTTATAG
>CM076973.1:38276864-38279364 GCA_039105355.1 Benthosema pterotum | reverse complement strand
GTTGAGTCATTGCACACAGCCGTAAAGTTGTTGGGGCTAGGACAAGTGCTACTGAGGGGAATGACAGTAAACCTACACCTGTGTTCTAGGTTTACTATAGACGTTATAGACGTTATAATGAAGGTGGGCGGCAGTGTGTCTTGACCATGCGGTCTAGGTTTACTATAGACATAATGAAGGTGGATGGCAGTAAGCATCCAATACAATGCGGCCATATACGGACTATAGACAAGGAGCCAAGCCCCCCTAAGAATAAAACAGCGATCCGGTTTGATATGGGAGTAAGGGAGGCAGTGTTTGTGTTAACTGATAATAGTGTCAATTTACAGGATAATTGATTTGTCAGTTCTTTGACAGGTCTGTGTTGTAACAAGTTCATCAAGGAAGGAACTCTAACCAGAGTTGGAGCCAAACATGAGCGTCACATTTTCCTGTTCGATCGTCTCATGGTGTGCTGCAAGTCTAACCACACCCATGGGGGAGGGGCCAAGTCTAACCACGGCCCCGGAGGTGGGGCCAAGAATAACCACACCCCCAGGCCACACCTACTAGGCGGTTCCAGCCCTGCAGAGTACCGCCTCAAAGAGAAGTTCATCCTACGCAAGGTTAGAGACATTGTATAATGTTGGGATCCATTAATTAGTTTGATGTGCTTTATTAGACTCATTGAAAACACACAGACTGATTTAATTAAAACACGTCTCTGCTTCTAGTGATTGATGCTATTTTAACTGTAATTCTCTGGTTGTCCACTAGGTGAGCATCAGCGACAAGGACGATAAGGAGGGCGAGTACCGACACGCGTTCCAGATGACGCTGAAAGATGGAAACAGTGTGGTTTTCTCTGCCAAGACAGCTGAGGAGAAGAACGGCTGGATGGCAGGTGTAGTATCTGACCTAACCTTAACCCTAACGGCTGGTTGGCAGATGTAGTATCTCTGGATGTCTGGTGTAGAATCTCTGGATAGCAGGTGTAGAATCTCTGGTGGCAGGTGTAGTATCTCTGGTGGCAGGTGTAGAATCTCTGGTGGCAGGTGTAGTATCTCTGGTGGCAGGTGTAGAATCTCTGGATGGCAGATGTAGAATCTCTGGATGGCAGGTCTAGAATCTCTAGATGGCATGTCTAGATTCTACACCTACAATCCAGAGATACTACACCTGCAGGTGTAGTATCTCTGGATGGCAGGTGTAGATTGTTCACACATTGGTTTGCAAATGACAGATACAGTATGTGTGTTCAAACCTGCAGGAAATTCAGCCTGAATCAGATCTGTATCACATCCTAATTTGTAGAAATGCACATACAGTACGTCAAACAAACAAGTAACATGGGATTTGGGAACATGGGAACATCAGATTTAAATGAGGCCGATGTATTCAGACTGAGACAGATCTCCACCTCTGAATGTGACTTAAGTCACACTGGGGGAAAAAGTGACTTGTATCTACGTTGTAGGTAACCTGTCTGCATTTAGACATTTTCTAAACTAATCAGTTGCCAACCTGGATGTGGCACAGATATGATTCAGGCTAGGCTTGTAACAAGTGCCCTTTCCAGAACATGAATGCAGCATTTACCAAATACAAATACTGTATTTAGTTCTGGCTCCAGTGTGGTGTGTGTTCTTGTCTTGTAGCTCTAGTATCTCTCCAGTATGGCAGAACATTGGAGAGCATGTTGGATTCCACCCAGAAGACTGAGGAGAAGGACACCATGCTTCTACCCAGGTTATTATTATTACCCTTATTATTACAGGATGTCTACAGATTATTATAGTTATTATAATAATACAGTATTATTGTTATTCAGACAGGAGGTCTACAGATTCTCTGAACCAGACTCGGAGCAGAATGTTCTGTTTGAGGAGAATGTACAGAAGTCTGGAATACCAATCATCAAAGCTGGAACAGTCTGTAAACTGATTGAAAGACTGACCTTCCACATGTATGCTGGTAGGAACAGTCTATAAACTGTTTTAACTTGATTCTGGTAGTACTTTTCCCTGCCAAAAAACATACTCAAAATATACCTTCAAGAAAGGCATCATTTTGATGCCCAGAAAGGCATCAAAATGGTATATTTTCTGAAGCTTGTAGTATTATTTTTGGAGGGTTAAACCGTATATTGATTCAACTATTCCATATGTATGCTGCTAAGACGCAAACTGACTGACAAAAATGTGTGTGTGTGTTTCAGATCCAAACTTTGTGCGAACATTCCTGACCACTTATCGCTCCTTCTGTAAACCACAGGAGCTGCTGGATCTGCTGATGGAGAGGTGTGTATGACCATGATATGTCTTGAGACAGTGAAAGAGCAGCACTGCCTCCCCACCCCCACAAGGCCCATATCTGTTGCTTCCAACCATGTGACTTCGAAATTAATTGAGGGGGCGGGTCAGTGATGACTTTGGAGACAGCAAGACAGCAAAGAGTCATGCTGTTTACGTGTGTATGAGGTCTCACTAACAGAGGAGACTTTACTCTGGTTTCAACACAA
>CM076973.1:38266864-38274364 GCA_039105355.1 Benthosema pterotum | reverse complement strand
TGGTAACACACACACACACACACACACACACACACACACACACACACACACACACACACACACACACACACACACACACACACACACACACCCACACCCCACACACACACACACACACACACACACACACAAGCCAAAGCCAAAAATAAGGTTTAAAGGTAAGATAGGCAATTGCTTTAGTGTGTACCAAATCTGTGTTTGTAAACAGATTTGAATCTAACCACCTCACCTCCACTCTATTGGCACATTATGAGATTCCTGGAGACTGCTGCACTGTAATTGGCTAAAACGGTGCCTCACCCCTCACAATTCCCTCCCCCTGATGAAAAGGATTTGTTGACAAGAAAGAAGAAAGTTCTGGACCACCTGCAGGGCCAAAGCAAGTACAATAGTACATCAAAGTAGAAGGATGAACCATGTGACATAGTCAGGGATGGACCATGTGACATCATCAGGAATGGACCATGTGACATATAGTCAGGGATGGACCATGTGACATAGTCAGGGATGTGTTTTTGTGTTTCAGGTAAAGAGCTCATTAACTTCAGTAAACGTCGTAAAGTTGCCGAAATTACTGGAGAAATCCAACAATACCAGAACCAGCCTTACTGTTTACGCCCTGAACCTTCGATACAGGTACGCAGACACATACACATACCCTCCCCAACACACATAAACATGTTGGATCCACCATTCAGAAATTAACTAATTCAATATGAATGGATGTGTGCATGAGCCTCTCTCTCTTTCTCACTTTCTCTCTCTACCAGAGGTTTTTTGAATGGTTGAATCCTATGGAGGAGAGAGAGGAAAAGGAATTCACAGATTATCTGTTCAACAAATCACTGCAGATTGAACCGAGACACTCCAAGTCCCTGCCGCGCTTTGTAAGTGCACTACATTACCCACAATGCATCACTACTATGCTACATTCAGTACTTAAATCATGGCGTCAGCCACTATCCTCGTAAACCGCCTCTCCCCCCACCAACATTTGAGGACATGCAGATACATGTTGTCCAGCAGGGGGAGTGGTTTTACCCAGGCTAGTCAGCGACTCCTCCAGAGATGCTTCTGGGTCCGTCTGAGCTTTAAGTGTTGAACGATCTGAGACTGAAACTCAATTAAACTGATCTGAGACTAGAACAACCACTAAAGTACAAGTACTGAACAACTAGGCCATCTGAATGAATACTATCACCATTTTATTTAAATCTGTCCGTGATAGGTTGTCTGCCCTACACTGAATACTATCATGATTTTATTTAAATCTGTCAGGCTACGAAGTACACGTGTCCAATAGGGACAGGCTGTAATACCTGCTGTGTTCCTATTGGCTGTTTCCTCAGGGTAAGAAGTACACATGTCCTCTGAAGTCTCCGGGACTCCGCCCCCAGGGGTCACTGCGGGGTCAGCGCCCTTCCGTCCCCCTGCGGAACAAACCCCGAAGGTTGAGTGAGGCCACCGACGGGGCCGCGACCTCTGAGCCCTGCACCCCGCTCACCTCCCCACTTCACTGCGAGCGTGGAGTGTACTTCACCTACGGTATGACACACACACACACACACACACACACACACACACACACACACACACACACACACACACACACACACACACACACACACACACACACACACTCACACACACACACACACACACACACACACACACACACACACACACACACACACACACACACACACACACACACACACACACAGGATTCAGCATGTGTGTTTGTCATGGTTTCAGGTTTGTCGGTCTGGTCTGATGATGTCACAGCACGGGCCCCACTCCCTGATGATGTCACAGATGTGGTCCCACCACACAGACAACCTGACCCCTCCCCCTCAAAGGTCGGTGTTCATGGTAACTGTTATCATAGCAACCATCACTTATCTCTAGATGTTATGTAGATGGTAACATTTCCATAAGGTTTAAGATCTGGTCAGGATGATGTTGTTATGTCAGGTTGTAGTCTTTAATACTTGCGTGAGCGGAAGTATGTAGCGGAAGTAAGTATTAAAGTGTTGTTTGGTGCTTAGTGGTCCCTCGGGGTACTAGCTTGCTCCACTCATGCCCGAGTAGGCCATGCATGTTCTACTTGTGTGCAACATGCAAGTTTGCACTCACCAAGTGATCTAGTTGTTATTCTTCCAGTTTGAGGGAAAAGGAACACAGTAAACGTGGTCAGGGACAAATTTGTTACGTTTTGATTGTTGTCAGATCAAGGCAATCCAAGGCCAGTCAAATCTGACCCAGAATATCACCTGATTTCGACCAACACAACACCGGGTGAAGACGTTCTAAAAATGATGTAAAGATCATCACAGCCCATATGGGGTTGGTCTTTACAGCATTTCCAGAACGTATTTACCAGTTGAAATATTTTAGCAATAGCTAAGCAAGCTATTGTGGGCCAGATCTGACTAGTTATGATTGATTTAAGTTAGTACTCTGGCCTTAATCTGACTCTCTCTGATTCATCCTGAGACGTCCGTCTTTAGAGGACACAATTTTAGTTGGTTGAAATCAAGTGATATTCTGGGCCAGATTTGACTAGTCTTGGTATTACCTTGATCTGGACACAATCAAGACGTCACTAGTTTGTTCTGGTCCTCACCAATGACTACAACATGTCTGTCTATCTGTCTGTGTGTCTGTGTGTCTGTCTGTCTGTCTGCCTGTCTGCAGATGAAGTCCCGACAGACAGGAAGCCCTCCGGTGGTTCCTCCTTGTCATCCAACTACTTCTCAAGGTTGTTTCTCTTCGTCTCCGTCAGAGGAACCAATGGGCTCGCCTCTCCGACTAGCCCCTCCCCCTAAGGGGCGTGGTCAGCTCAACCCTCCCCTTCCTCCTCCTCCTCCCCCTGGCCCCTCCCACCTTATGAGGGACACGCTGCCTGGTCGACGTGGCAACATTGCTCCCAAACCCCCGCCAAAGACAGGCCACGCCCCTCCCCACCTCTCCTAGAAGAGGAACAGGACCCAGCGCACCCCTCCTAGAAGGCCCTTTCTGATTGGACAGTTTGAACTGGACCCCGCCCACCTCTCCTAGAAGGCCCTTTCTGACGGACCACTTAAACTGCAAGGCTCGACAGGCAGGGGTTAACCCAAATACTGCAAGAGAAGGATTCTTTATTTCTCTTCGTCCGAAAATATGCCATCTTGCATTGGTGCCACTACAGATGAAATGGACTACAAAGCCTACAAATGGTCTCCTAAGTAGGCGTAGTTTTCTCCACTCAGAGCCCCCATTCTGTCGTATGTCAAATTGCAGATTACAAAGAGACTTCGTGACTCCTAACAAATCTCACGAGAGTTTGTTGCTGGGATAAAGGATCATTGATAACAGATTGAAATTTCTCCTGATTTGTCTGGCTAAAAGAAGCCATTTTAGTATGAATATGTTCTAAATAGTAGTATCAGTACCAATAGTAGTACCAATAGTTCTACCATTGGAAATGAATAGACTCCAACATTCTTTCAGTCTCCTAATATTCTACCCACTCACCTTCACCTAGAGTCAGGAAGCAAAGCAAGTTGGCCCATCTTGCCATTGGCCTCTTAGTCAGTGTGAGGCGGCGTGAACTTGTAGATCACACCGCCTCACGGTCCTGACAGTGAAATTGAGAAATTGAGGAATGACAGATCTCTAGATGGATGAAGGGGTTAAAAATGATTGCGATTCTGCTCTGACATGATTGGTTCACATCATTTCACCACTTCTGGTTGGTCACGGGCCATACCAGTCACATTTCTCTTATGGTTGTGATGATAATGTTAGGGTTGAGGCTAACTCTAAAATGAAATTAAATAATTAAATAAAATATTTAAATTATATCTGTCTATCTGTCTGTCTGCAAGACAGACAGACAGACAGACAGACAGACAGACAGACAGACAGACAGACAGACAGACAGACAGACAGGCAGGCAGGCAGGCAGGCAGGCAGGCAGGCAGACTATTTGACTATTTGACATTCACAATGACATATTTGACATTGTGAATGTGTCTCTCTCTTGGACTAATTGTTTTATTTAAAAAATCACTCCTGTGTGAAGTGAGGGGCGCTCTTACCATCTTACAAAAACAAGTGACGCATGATAATGTTTTTCTGCCTCAAAACAAATATTCATTGCTTCTTGCTTCCGTGGCATTAAACAAACATCATGAAAAAAAGTAATAATTGTGTGGAAGTTGCCATTTCATGTCACCAGAAGTCATGTCCTCATCTGAGCAGGAATACATGGAGAAGAGATGACACCTCAAGGTCCCTTTGACCTTTAACCTTTCACTTGTATACCACCTACACTAAAACACAGTACACGTTATAATATGACTTGTCTTCTTCCCAGCGAAGAGCTCCTCATTCAGCAGATACTGTAACTGTCTGTCTCCATGACAACACTAAAGACCTCCACATGCAGCTCTGTTTATGCCCTATATAAAATACATCAAGTCAAAGACCCTATTTACCGAACTCTATTCAGAATGAATTCATTCATCCCAATCATCAGAATAAAAATGGTCATGCAAACACCAAATTTGGAATAGAATATTCCATTCCAAATTAATTTTCCCCACATGGTAAGAAAATATATGCACATACTGTATATGCCAATATATGCATCATATAGGCCTACCGGTAGGCTACGTATTATGATATATGTATATATGTGCAACATATACAGTATACTACATGAATTTGGAATGAAGCCATTCATTCCAAATAGATTTTGTGCATGCAAACAGGGTCAATGAGAGATCAGTGAGGAGCTCTGTTTACAATATTTGTAGTGGGTTGGACTTATCAGGTATCCCCGAGAAATGCATGCCTTGCGTGGCCAGCATTGAGCTGGCATTGTTTGCCTGTTCATGGGGTTGCATACAGGAGCATCTTTTACAGAAGGGACTGTATATGAGCCTATTAAATGTTTGCCACTGTTTAGAGACCCTTTGAAACATACTGACTCTGCAGGTGCTCACTGCTACCCCACTGTTCTGCCATCGTCTGCCTTGCAAGCCAAGGCATGCAGACAGGCCTGTGTTGGGAGTATATGTTACTGTTTAAAGCTGCACGCAAACTACACTTTGCACTGCGTACAAAAGACGCATTGATGTCACGTGACGTGTTTTATACAGACATTGGACGCAGCTTCTTTTTTGCCCCAAGGCCGTGCATCCTCTGGAAGCAGGCCACTTTGCAGCAACGGCCATTTTTATTTCCCATCCACAGCCATTCTAAAACTCCAAATATGGCGACTGCATCTGCGTCTTTTGGAAGTTGTAATGTGCTCAATAAGCGCATGTGTACTGCCATCAGAGGTAAAGGTTTCATCGCTAAATTAGTTGGTTTTCACTTAATTAATTCCACATTCAGCTATTAAGTATATCTTTGTCTTATTAGGCGATGTCATGGGCTGCCTTGACTCTGCTGTTTTTGCCATTTCTCATTTGGTTTATTTAATTTTGTTTTGGTAATACATTCAGTTTGTTTGTTGTGCAAACCAACTCTCTGATAATTGTAGGCATTGGGTAAACATTGACAGTGTGGGGGAGGTTGCAGCTGTAGTCTGGACAGGTCACATGGTGCTGGGCTGTATCTACTCTGGTATTAACTTGAGCATGAAACCAGTGCTGTGGTTTAACCATCTTTCTCTTTGCAGTGTGTGTGGTGTTGAAGTGTCGCCCCCTGGTGGCAACACTTGCTTTAAACTGACAGACTGAAGCTATTTTACATTGGGGGCCGGGTTTGTTTTCTGGGGGCGGGGTTTCCTGAGGTCAGGGTTTTTTCCCGGTTTGCCCAGATCATGTGTTGCCAACTTGGCGCATTTGGCGCAAGCTATATTTAGCTTTTTTTTCTCCCCCACCCTACCCTAGCGCCCAAATTAGTGAAAAAACTCCTGGCGGAAAATCTGGTGCTTTTTGCTGGTGAGTTGGGGCAAAATTGGTTGACAGGCGCCAGAGATAAAACCCTTGTTTTTCACCATTTTTCCTCCTATTGGTAACCAAATGGACCCTTTTAGATCTGTAACTCTTGAAATGATCATGAAATAATCATTTTACGCTCTCAAGACTTAAATTATATTCAAACATCTGAATTACCTAATTTCCAAGAATCTAAATGTAGAAGAATTGCCATTGACCAACATTTTGTCAGTTATTTCTCCTAAATTAGACTAATCTCAACATCAAGTGATGGTCCTCCGTGGCTAAAATGCAGAATAAACAGTGGGCCCTGGTATGAACATGGCTGAAAACCAACTGCTCTAGCGCATTCTAGTGCATTTTGGATTTAGGCGGCTGGCAACACTGGCCCAGAGCTAGCTAGCTATAGCGTTGGATCCCAAATGGCTTCCGTCTCTCTCTTTCTCTCGCTCTTTCTGCAGCATCACATTACCTCCTGACTGCTAGAAGGCGCTAGAGAGGACAAGAGGAGATGAGATGAGAGGAGAGGAGAGCGAGGGGAGGTGGTGCTGATGCTGAATGGCCTCCATCATCATCATCATCATCATCATCATCTCTGCAGCATCATCCTCCTCTGAGCACACAATGCTAAGCTGCTAGCATCACCCTCTCTCTCTATCGCACTCTCACACATATACACACACACAGTGAGCTGCTGCTGGCCACTCTTAGCTAAACTGCAGCATCACTAAAACGTGTGTGTGTGTGTGTGTGTGTGTGTGTGTGTGTGTGTGTGTGTGTGTGTGTGTGTGTGTGTGTGTGTGTGTGTGTGTGTGTGTGTGTGTGTGTGTGTGTGTGTGTGTGTGTGTGTGTGTGTGTGTGTGCGGGCGCGCTAGCATGAGGCTAGCGGAGGGAGCAGCAGAGGAGAGATGGAGCTGAAAGAAGACAAGATGAGATTATCATCCTCATCCTGCTGTAGGATTATTAACCCTCAGAGCAATAAGAGGTAAAAAACCCTTTATCTATTCTGCACCGCTGTTATAACGATATGATGCATGATGACCACACAGCAACGCCCGACACACACACACACACACACACACACACACACACACACACACACACACACACACACACACACACACACACACACACACACACACACACACACACACACACACACGACATGCACTACTGCTGCTGTGCTCTTGCGTTGAAATCCCTGTGAGTGTGTGTGTGTGTGTGTGTGTGTGTGTGTGTGTGTGTGTGTGTGTGTGTGTGTGTGTGTGTGTGTGTGTGTGTGTGTGTGTGTGTGTGATAGAGCGAGCAAGAGGTTTTTTATGCTGCTTGTTATTAAATTATTATGAGAAGAAAGGCACACAATAACCACTAGAATGTTTCCTCTCTATGATCAGTAACATACAGTCATCTAACCCAGTGAAAATTATATAGAAATGTTTCATCCATAAACAGCTCTGTATTCAGTTAACGTCATACATAGACATTCTTGTATTGAACCATTCCTACATGATGGAGAGTGTCTGTCCATCTGTGATATCACTTTATTGTTACACGCATGCATTTACGC
>CM076973.1:38244364-38264364 GCA_039105355.1 Benthosema pterotum | reverse complement strand
AAAGTTCTCCTGCTGCACCCTACCCCCCCCCCCCCCCCCCTCCTCCTCCTGGAGCAGAAAGCTGATTGGCTGAATGCACTGAAACTTCCTCTTGGCTTCTGGCACCTCCCCACTTTTCACTTCCTTCCTGTTCGGTGCTGTTTGGCAGATTTATTAATGAGATGATAATTTAGTCATGTATTCACATTAACTCCAGTGGTTCTGTTTCATGCTTTTGGCAGCATACGATTTGATTGGTGGAAGCTGAGAGACAGGAAATAACTGCAGATGTCACCTGACACCCGGGCACCAATGGAAAAACAGCATTTCCCTGCAGAGTACTACACCTGTAGTGTATCGTAGTTTAGAGTACTTTCTGTATGTACTGTAATGTACTGTTCATCTCCATGCGTGGGATCATTTTAATGTTTTTGTGTTTTTATTTGCCTGTGTTGATGAGACACTGCACCCTGTGAACTGTCCATCCAATATAAATGATGTAGCCCCACCCCCCTGGCTAATCTGTCCAATAGAAATGAAGCGGGGAAATGCTGTAGCCCCGCCCCCTGGCTACTCTGAATGCTCAGCAATTGAAAACTTTGCTTGGTGTGATTTTACTTTTCACTAAGACGTCGTACACACTGTACCTTTAAGTATTTCACTATGACGTACATGTTGTACTTGTACCTGTAAGTATGAAGTACTTAAGCTGTACTGTTGTACTTGTACACTGAAGTACTTAAGCTGCACTGCTACTAAAACACAACAAACAACAAGCTGTCCACCCAAAGACATGGCGGCATTTCTATTTGTTAACAAGCCTGTGATTTTGAAATGTGAGGCCAAAGTTGTTTATTATTATCAGTGTTACTGCAATTTAGGCATTTAACAAACACCAAATCCAGAGTGACTTAAAGTAATCAAGAAAAACACTGGAACAACAAATACATTGCATATATAGAAATAGAATAACACATGGATATACTGTACATAAAATGAAATTGTCATCTAGGATCATCATCAAGCTTTGAACTGAATAGCCATAGAATACTTGTGCAGGGAACCTACTAGTATACATTATAAAGGCTGCATTATAACGTCTTTGCATTTACCTGTAAGCTATTTGCAATATAACTCTAGAAGGTCAATATTAATTAACAATTAATGTTTTCCATCCTGATAAAACCAGACATTTCAGGCTGTCTGAACCACAGAAATAAAGTCATGTTTTGGGTGAACTTCTACTTTAAGTTGCACTGCTACTAAAACTGAGACTGAAAACACTGTTGCATTCTGTTGGCTGCTGATTGGCTGTTACTGTCCTGATCTGACCTTCTGTTGGTTGTTGATTGGCTATTACTGTCCTGATCACACAAACCTGAATTAACGTTCTGCCTGTCTGACCGTGTCAAAGGTTATAGTTAAACCTAACAGGATCATTTAATCCTAACAGGATCATTTAATCCTAACAGGATCATGAATAGAATGGACTTTCAGTATGGTTATGCTCATCTGGGTCAAATGGTGGCTTCCATGTAGCATCCACGTAGCAGCATAGCATAGCATCCACGTAGCAACATAGTGCAGCATCCACATAGTAGTGTAGCATCTACGTAGCATGACATCGATGTAGCAGCATTGCATAACATCCACATAGAAGTGTAGCATAGCATCCATGTAGCATCGATTTTCAATTTATACTTTAGGTATTTAGCAGAAGCTCTTAATCCAGAGCGATTTACAAAACATTGCAATAAGATTACACTATACAATTATAAGCAGAGTTTACAATACACTTACAGTTTACAATGTAAGCACTAAAACATGGTAATACATTAGAAATCCTATATAAGTCACTGCTATCTAAGTCAATGAGATGCTATCTAAAGTGCCTAGAAGGGTACTGCGAGTACTATGGGTTGGTATGTACTGTAATACTAGTGCTATGGGCTGAGATGGAGTCTGAGCATAGCAGCATACTGTAGCATACTGTAGCATCCACATACAGCATAGCATCCATGTAGCACCATAGCGTAGCATCCACATAGGGTAGTGTAGCATCTAATTTAGTTGGATCTGAATCGCTATTACCAGTGAAACAATAGACCGTAGCACTGACAGGGATAGCGATCACTCTTTTAGGGTTACTGACGGCGTTGACAGGGTTAGCAATAACTTGAGACTATTCATTCTCTCTGGTTAAGGTTATAACTCTGACCCTGACCCGCGAGCCAAACATTGAGTGATTTATGCTCTAACGTCTCAAACGTGTTTGTGTGTCAGGACAGTCCAGGTAAGGACGTGCTGAACATATTACCCCTGAAATACTGTCTGTCTGCCTGTCTGTCTCTCTGCCTGACTGTCTCTCTGTCTGTCTGTCTGACTGACTGACTGACTGGCTGACCGACTGAGTGATGTGCAGACAGACAGGCAGACAGAAAGCATATGACATGACATTTGACCTCTGACCAGGCCAGCAAAACTCTGCATGCTGATTGGATGGCCTGCAGCATGGCATGAAGCAGCATGGTCACTGTTCAACCAATCACATGTCTTCTTCTCAAATACTGGACCAATCATGTGAATGAGACAGACAGACAGACAGACAGACAGACAGACAGACAGACAGACAGATTGCAGTTCAGTTTAATACCAAGTCTTTGCTGAGAAGTGTAAATGTTGTTTTTGTAACATGAAACATATTATATGAATGGAAATTTGAGCATTTTGTCCTTTTGGACGTGGAGTGTGAGACGTGTTACATTTCACAAAATTAATGAGATAAATACAGTTTGATATTTTACAATATAATTATACATTAATAGTACAGAAAGACATGCAGACAGACAGACAGACAGACAGACAGACAGACAGACAGACAGACAGACAGACAGACAGACAGACAGACAGACAGACAGACAGACAGACAGACAGACAGACAGACAGACAGACAGACAGAGAGAGACATTCACATAGAGCTTGGGATATGATGTCAATTGGTGTTAATTGGCGTTTGTTTTCTAACAGATAAATGGCTCGTTCAAGCTGGGTGCAGCGCGGGTTCTGTCCGGCTGGCAGATGCAGTGTCTAGTTCCTGGTCTCAATGACAACAACAACATGAACGGAACGGCAGAGCAGGTGGACATCCTGCCACCCAACTGCATGGTGAAGGACCGATGGAAAGTAGTAAGTATTTCCCTAGCCTGGCCTAACCTGAAATGATTTTGGCCAGTAGGGGGGTCTCCCACTTCTAGGCCACTGTGCCTAACAAATTAGTCCAGGCTTTCCGTTTTTTTTTGCGCAGCGCTGACGAAAGCGAAAGCCTGGGTGTCGAGGCTAGTAACCCCTTTACCCATACCCCCTACCAATAAGCTCACCCCCACCCTTACCTTACCCCTTAACGTAAACCTAAACCTAACAGAGCAGGTGGACATCCTGCCACCCAAAGGCATGCTGAAGGACCATTCCCACCAAAACCTTAGTTGAACCTTTACCCTAACCCTTTACCTAACCACACACAAAGGTTGTAGACTCTACCGAACTATGAACGCTTGTAGAGAATGTAAAGCCCAAAGCAAAGTGCATGCATGAGCACCCTACGCAGGCACAGACGCACGCCCCCGCACCTGTCATTCATTAGTAGTCTAATCGACTGTGAAGTGTTCTAACTCAGCAATAACGTCAAACAGAACACAAAAATGAGTACCGGTAGAATGTGTGCAAAGGGTTGTGTTTGGGTGACAGTATCATTTCAAACGCAGTGAGTCAGGTAACTATGGAAACCAGGCATAAATGTCCGTGTGTGGTACGGGATAAGGGAGAAGGTTGACATTCTGCCACCGATGGAAAAGTAGTAAGTATCACCATAACCCTTTACCTTAAACTCAACAGCAGTATCTTACGACACACCAGCATAGTGAAGGACACTGGGAAGCAGTAAGTTACCAAACCCGAGGAGCTAAAGAAGAGGTGGATGTTTGAGTGATGTTAATGTATTGTCTTCTAACAGCTAAAGAAGATCGGAGGTGGAGGTTTCGGGGAGATCTACGAAGCCTTGGATCTTCTCACCAGGGAGAATGTTGCTCTGAAGGTGGAGTCGGCTCAGCAACCCAAACAGGTTCTGAAGATGGAGGTGGCTGTTCTGAAGAAACTGCAGGGTAACAACAACATGTTAATGACATGTACTGTATATTCTAACACAATCTATGCTCAAATATGGATAGTGTTGTCGTCTAACCTCATATACAAAGGTGGACAAGGACTGACAGATACAGACATCGCCATATTTGATTTGGTGGTGGGTTGTAGGTGTGACGAAATGTGATGGCCACATGCCTTAATCCTGCCCCTTCTGTCTTTCTATTGGCAAGGCAGCCACAACATGTTAAATGCACCCGACTCTTAGGACAATAGGGATACACATTAGTTTCTTAATTTTATAACACAGACCATAGCTGACTCAGAAATGGTCAGTGTTGGGCATCGTTACTTTGTAAACTAGTCTCATTAAGTCATTGGACTATAACAATAATAGATTATTTTCCGTAATTTTTCGTTACCCAACAATTAAAATCATTTTCTTTTCTTTTTCTTTTTAATGTATGCACAAGTTGGTTATCTTATATTGCCAGTGCATGATGCACACTCCACGTGGCTCACTGCAGCACATGCAAACCACCAACAAGTCCTCCTCCTCATGAGTTCACAACGGTGATACCATGAACTACTATACTTATGAACTAGGTTACAAGAAATTATGTCAGACATTGTACAGATAACATTATGCTGTGTGCGGTGTGCTCCAACCAGTCAGAGAGCATGATGCTCTCTGCACACACACTGTGGACCACGTGCATGTGAGCAGCAGCAACAATAACAACAACAGCAGTGGACAACTGTGAATTAGATAGTAGCCTATATAAAACAAGGCACGGCGGCCATCCTCGCAGTTAGTGACAGAAACAGACTAGTAGTGTAGAATGAGAATAATTTAAATCTGTTCATGTTATTTTGGGCAGTAGGGCAGCTTGATGATGAACAGTGTGAACCTTGCAATGGATTAACCAGTACTCACCTAAAGACGCATCCACAGACGATCTACCATGTTTAAGTAATTCCAAAAGTTGTTTACAGTAATCCCAAGACGCATGCTTTTAGCATGACGGTAGAGCAGCTGCGTAACAGTAACCAGGCTAGCGTGGGACAATCAAAGCGGACTTCCTCTTTCTTTAAGGTTCAAGGTTCTTTATTTGTCACTCCAGCGTATGTCAGGACATATACAGGGATGAAATAACGTTTCCATTGTTCCCCAGTGCAATAAGACAATAGACAGTGCAATAAGAAAAACATATATATATTGTATGTATGTATATATATATATATATATATATATATATATATATATATATATATATATATATATATATATATATATGTGTGTGTGTGTGTGTGTGTGTGTGTGTGTGTGTGTGTGTGTGTGTGTGTGTGTGTGTGTGTGTGTGTGTGTGTATATATATGTATATGTATGTACTGTATATGTTACTAAACTATACGGCTAAGACTAAAACATACTACAACTAAGCAGCTAAACAGACACATATAAATATATACAACTATGGAATACTACAACTAAAACTATACATCTAACATACTATAACATACTACAACTAATGCACTACTATACTAACAGCTAAGCTATGACAATTATGACAGAGTAGGGGTATTACTGTAGGGGTATTACTGTACATGTGCAAGAGAGGATAGCAGCAGTTTGGTACAGTCTTTCTGGTTGTATGTATGTTGTGCATATGAGTGCATGCATGTGTGTGTGCGTGTGTGTGTAAACTGTGTATGTGTGTATCTTCCTCCTCAAAATAAAAGCTTCACTACTAGACACTAGCTCTTACTGTACTTTTATTTCTCAAGTGAACTTACACGATGTGCATATGGATCATGGGTAACTACTCTATATACATCACTCACAGAAGTAAAGAGGAATAGACAACACCACAGTTGGGGCTTTATTGTACATTCAGAGAAGGAGAAATAGACAATGGACAGTGCCGGGGCTTCATTCTTTTTAAATCTTGCAAGAAAATGAATAGGGAAAAACTATATTAGCAAGATTACTTTTTTTTGAAAATGCAAGTAAGTAAGTAAGTAAGTAAGTAACTACTAAATTGCAAAAATAACTTTTTAGGTTACTCTGTTACAAATAATTGTAATTGCGTTGTATAACACTGTTATTAATAATGCTGTTACACCCACGACATGGTTGATGTCTGAGGTGGGTGGGTCTTTCAGTACCTTCATGATGCTCAGTGACATCCTAATGTTGCTGATGTCTGAGGTGCGGCAGGTGTTTGGGTGAATGTCATCGATGTTTAATGATAATGTGAAAACATCACATTAACCCACTGTGGGTTCATTTTTTGTATCCACTAGGCCAATCCTGTGTTTTACTTTTAAGTGTTGAAACAGTGTTTAAGTGTTTATTTTTAAGCTTCACCACATCTGTGTTCCTATTGGGTTAACATTAATTTAGATATGCTTTCTACTGGGTTTCTACTTTCTACAAGTATAAATTGTAACAATCTATATATTCAACTAACCTTCATTGCTCGGCCAATTGGAAAGTAGCAAGGCAGCCACCTGTAGCCTACACTATTTCCACTAACGAGCTTGTGTTTTCCTTTCAGGTAAAAACCATGTTTGCAAATTCATTGGTTGTGGGAGAAATGACAAGTTCAACTATGTCGTTATGCAACTACAGGTACGACATAATAGTCATCTCACACAACATATGTATGTATGTATTTCTATAAAAACACACCCACTATATAAACATAACTTCTCATTCCAGGCCAGAGGGACACTCATTGTTATTAGTAGTTAGTAAGTAATAGTATTAGGGTGTATTTGCACTATTGTCAGCGTAATTGCATGTTAATAATTGTATATACATGTGTATTATAAGCAGGGTCGTAACTTGGCAGACCTGTATGAGTAATAACTGTGATAAGACATGTTAATAATTGTATATACATGTGTATTATAAGCAGGGTCGTAACTTGGCAGACCTGCGGCGTTCTCAGCCCAGAGGAACCTTCAGTATGAGCACGACACTCCGCCTGGGAAAACAGATCCTGGAATCTATAGAAGCAATTCACTCTGTAGGATTCCTGCACCGAGACATCAAGCCTGTAAGCTGTTGATGTTGTTATTATTATTATTAGCAGTTATTAGCAGTTGTTGTTATTATTACTGTTGTTATTATTATTATTATTAGTAGTAGTAGTAGACATTGATACATCAAGCCTGTAAATGCTGAATTATAAGACAATTTACAATCTTGGAATCTTGGAAATATCCTCCTGCGTTTTTACTAGTTTTAGGAGTCCTTAGAAGCCTGTGACAGTCTGCAGCTGTTGCTCATCATCAATACTTGTCACAGCTCCGCTTGTTGCCAGAGTGACAGGTGTAGCGATAAAGCCGACGGCAATAACACCATTGCCTGATATTTAGTTCAATATCATGACTCATATGCTGGGTAAATGCCGAAAGTTGAGATGTTCCGTGCGTGTGCAGAGCCAGCGCAAGTGGGGCTTGGGAGATTAGATAGACATAGAAACTAGGCATAATGCCTTTCTATACAGCACACACTGCAGCGAGGCCATAAATGCAGGTCCGGATGCAACATTTCCCATTTGGGAGGGGGGGGGGGGGGGGGTTATGTATGGTATGGTATGTCGCCCCCTGTTGCTTTGCACCAGGGGGCGACGAAGGCAAGTGAGCATCAATATTAACATCAGTTATGTTGAAGTTGCAACAGGCACACAGCATGCATAAAGACTGTGCGTGTCCAGTGTGCAGTAGGCTACAGTAGGTGTTCCGTGTTGGTTCATGTATGTTACAAATTGACTATCAGGCTTACCTATGCTCCACTTCAATTACTTTAACAACTACTTTGATTGGCTTGTTGGCCGCCCAAGTGGCATTATGTGGCCCACATAACAATGACACAGATGACGATGAATACAAGGCAGGCCTAATTTTGGTGTGATTATAAACAAGTTGAAAGCAGATAAAGTGACTGTTGGTGTGTTTAATGTTTTTTCTTTGGTTCAGTCAAACTTTGCGATGGGTCGACTCCCTTCAACATACAGGAAGTGTTACATGCTGGACTTTGGTTTGGCTCGGCAGTATACTAATACCACAGGAGAGGTCCGCCCGGTGAGTATGTCTGTCTGTATGTCTGTCTGGTTGTTCAAGATGTGATTCTTCTTCTTAATGGTAACAGTAATAATTATAGTAATAATAATGGTAAAGGTAAATATTCACTGTCGGCAGGTGTCTCTATCCCTATTATATCAGTCAGAGTGTGTGAGTGTGTGAGTGTGTGTGTGTGTGTGTGTGTGTGTGTGTGTGTGTGTGTGTGTGTGTGTGTGTGTGTGTGTGTGTGTGTGTGTGTGTGTGTGTGTGTGTGTGTGTGTGTGTGTGTGTGTGTGTGTGTGTGTGTGCGCGCGTGTGTGTGTGTGCGTGCATGTGCGCTTGCATGCATGTGTGCCTGTATACATAATGTGTTTCATAACATATTGTGTACATTTGAAAACATGTTTATTTTTCATTTGGAATCATTTTCACCTTTTCATTTGCTTATGTTTGTGTTTTGTTGACCTTTGTTTGACCTTGTTGTTTTGTGTTTCAGTTTGAGTTCCTTTGGACACTTATGATTTTATTCTGCATGAAGAGACGTGAGTGACAGCTGTCAATCAATCAATGCATCAGTCATGGCACAATAAGTAGGATACGGGGTTGGTTTCACTTAAAAAGAATTAGATATCAGGTTCACTATATGAACTTTTCTTCATTTTAATTATTGTGTGTGTTGTTCTGTGTAAGCTAAATAATGTTAACACATTGACTGCCCAAAGAACACACAAACAGTGGATAGTGAACTGTTAGCAGACTGTTAGTCGTTGGTTAGCAGACTTTTAGCAAGGTTCAAGGTTCAAGTTTCAAGTTTCTAGTTTCTTTAGAGTCCCCGGAGGGCAAATAATTTGCAGCATCAAGGCAGACAGTTAACCCTGACCCTGACCCTAACCCTTTAATGAATATTAATGAAGTCAATATTCAATATTGTTTTTAGCCGAGGACAGTGGCTGGATTCAGAGGGACAGTTCGTTATGCCTCGGTCAACGCCCACAAAAACAAAGTATGTAAACATATTTTACTATAAATACTTACAGTGATACAATGAATTAATATAAGAACACAAGTCCCTCTTACAGGGATGTATTTCATTAATGTAATAATGTATGATCATGTCATTAATTGAACTTAATGATTTTGTGTTTAATTGCATAATGAAATCATACATTCTCTTCAGGAAATGGGCCGTCATGATGACTTGTGGTCGTTGTTCTACATGCTGGTGGAGTTTGCTGTGGGCCAGTTACCATGGAGGAAGATCAAAGACAAGGTCATTATCATTCGTCTTCTTCTTATTATTACCCTGATTGTTTCATTTAAGCAGGATTTACAGCATGGGATTGCTTGAAAATAATAAACACCGAAAATAACTAAGCCAAATAATTGACAAATGTTTAAACACTTGCAGTGATGTACCATATTATGATGGTTTGGGGGACTTTCGGGGTTATTTAATTCACGCAAAGTGAATAAACCCAAGAGTGAAAAGGACCATGTTGAGCCTCTTAGCGATCACGTGGGCACTCAAGCTCAGGGGCCCCCCTAGCTCAGGGGCCCCCCTAGCTCAGGGGCCCCTAGGCCTGGGCCCAACTTGCCCATTGAATAATCCTTCCCAGGCAGTAGCAGCAATAGCGGTAGCAGTAGTAGTAGGAGCAGCAGTAGTAGTAGCACCCTTTGGTGCTGCTACTACTGCAACCTTGAATGGTTTTGTAGGAGTCAAGGGATTCACATGTTTTAATGACTGTTGGTAGAGCGTTCCACATTTTGGTGGCATAAGAGCGAAAGGAATTAAGTGCACTGTGACATTTCACCCTCAAAGGAATTGTGGACAGAGATTGGGTCTTGACTCTCTCTCTCTCTCTCTCTCTCTCTCTCTCTCTCTCTCTCTCTCTCTCTCTCTCTCTCTCTCTCTCTCTCTCTCTCTCTCTCTCTCTCTCTCTCTCTCTCTCTCTCTCTCTCTCTCTCTCTCTCTCTCTCTCTCTCTCTCTCTCTCTCTCTCAGGAACAAGTGGGACAGATTAAGGAACGTTATGATCACAGAATTCTACTGAAACACATGCCTCCAGAATTCAACGTCTTCCTTGATCATGTTCTGGCCTTGGATTACTACACCAAGCCAGATTACCAGGTATTAATACACCTTTTCTATATAAATACACTGCATTATTACACCAAACCAGATTACCAGGTATTAATGTGATAATACTGTATACATACGTTGTACAGTACAGTGGATTACTACACCAAGCCTATTGGCTGTGCAACAGCAAATAACAAATAACAAGCCTTGAATCTATAAATATTACTGGTACATATTAAATGAATGTAATGTTTCATATCAATATTATATAATTATTTTTCCAGCTGCTGATGTCGTCCTGTTTCATATTAGATGTCATAAAAAGGTTGTAAATATTGATGTCACTTATTAACATAATGGTATAATTAATATATTTTGCAGCTGCTGATGTCAGTGTTTGACAACAGCATGAAGGAGAGAGTCATCACAGAAAATGAGCCTTTTGATTGGGAGAAAGGAGGAGGAGACGTTACCCTGTCCACTAGTGCATCAACGCAACCTCAGCAGAACACCCGGCCCACTGCTGCTATGGGGTAAGAAATATATCTATAAATATACATTATTAACCCTCGTAAAACCTCAGCAGAACACCTGGCCCACTGCTGCTATGGGGTAAGAAATATATCTATAAATATACATTATTAACCCTGTTACGTTCCTTTAAAGTTGGCTCAAACCAAGGACCCATAACATAAAAACAGGACACCAAGTCAGGTCAAAATGTACAAAAATATTTACAATTTTATTTAAAAACAGCATTGGATGACTGAATGCACAAATGACTGAATTGGAACAGACTAAATTGAAAATACTACTACATAAATAGACTGAGTGAACTACAGAATAAATAGACTGCATCGAATGACTTGACTGGGATGACTAAATTGATGACTAAATTGACTGGACTGAATAAATGACAAACACGATAAGCAAAACAAGACCTAACAAAGTATCCTTAACAAAACAAAAGCTAAGCAAACAAAAATATGGACTGGCCGAACTAATAAGTGGGGGAGCCTGGGCAGCTATGCACTATGTACATGTCGGAGTGCCCAGACTCCCCATAAACTACCAGAACCAAAATAACAAACTAAACTAACCAAACAAAACGGCAAAACAGAATATACTTACGACCAGCCCATCTTAACTTAACTAAATCATAACAAAGGTAACAGAAAGCAAAACACAACTGCTCTGGTTGGGGTTGAGAAGAGAGTGAGCTGTTGGACACAGCTGCTCTTAAATACCCTGACACTGATCATGCACAAGACACAGGTGGGATAGGTGTGGTGACCAGCTGATAGGTGGGGCGGTTTACTGCAAGCATGTAACAAACCCTCGTAAAACCTCAGCAGAACACCCGGCCCACTGCTGCTATGGGGTAAGAAATATATCTATAAATATACATTATTAACCCTCGTAAAACCTCAGCAGAACACCTGGCCCACTGCTGCCATGGGGTAAGCAATACAGCACTCTGTTTAGGAAAAGCACACCAGTAGACCACACTATATGTTAGTACACTCTCTTCAGCAGAGTGGTAGGTGCTGACCATCAGAGTTTTCGGTTAGACCATCTCCTCAACCTCCTCTCTCCTTCCTTCCTTCCTTCCTTCCTTCCTTCCTTCCTTCCTTCCTTCCTTCCTTCCTTCCTTCCTTCCTTCCTTCCTTCCTTCCTTCCTTCCTTCCTTCCTTCCTTCCTTCCTTCCTATTCATCATTACCAGACAGATTGATGACACTAACCAACTATCTGAGTCGGCCCCTGAATCACACTAATTCATTTGTACAGTATCTATATGATTTATTACTATGTTGTTGTTGTTGTTGTTTCTCTTTTATTCATGCATAATGTACTGTAAATCGCTCTGGATTAAGAACATCTGATGTAAACTGTATTTCATGACCAGACTCTCAAGGCATAGCCTATATATTAATCTGCTTGTATGTTACATTGACATAAATGAATAAATGAAGGTACTTGTACACAGGGCTGTAGTAACTCCCGGGCCCGGGGACCCCCAGAGGGAAAACACAGACGACGTCCTACAAGACGAACACCTCAGCGACCAGGAGAACGCCCCGCCCCCACAGCCTGGTCGGCCAGCCGGAGAGCAGGGAAGCCAGGCCCCCGGCGAGCTGATTGGTGGAGGAGATGGGTGGGAGGAGACTGATTTCAACCGAAACAAACTCAGGATCACTCTGGGCAAGGTGAGTCCTAATAAACCCTAGCAAACGAACTCTAACAATCTCTAACACTATCAAACCCTAACAAAGCTGAACAAACTGTAACAAACCCTAACAAACGCGAACAAGCCCCAACAATCTGTAACAAATCCTAACAAACTCTAACTCTGTCAAACCCTAACACTATCAAAACATAACAAACTGTAACAAACATTATCCTGACAAATCCTATACACAACCTTAACTTAAGATCAGTCTGGGCATGGTGACTGTGTTTGAGTTATGGTGATGCTGTACATACACCAAATATACACCAAATAGGGAAATCAAAGGGGGGGGGCTCTATGGGGAATTGTAACACATCTGAAATGGTGTTGAATATAGCAGACCAAAAAGACTGCAAGGCATCACAGGTCTAAAACATATGAAGGACGTTATCTGGCGCCTGATGGCATCTGTCACATATTGGATCAACATTACCATAAATCCTGGCCAACTTAACCTTGGTCCAGTACACTCTGTGGAGGAATTTACCATGCTTGGCATATATTGATGAAGAATGAACACGATCCATATTAGTCTCCCAGGTTACATCAGAGATTTCTACCTCCAGGTCCTGGGCCCAAATTTTTTTATAGGCAGTGGTTGTGGGCGAATGAAGGTCAAATAGTGAGGTATAGAGTAATGATATTTTCCCTCGTCATGATGCGAATTTGGTGGAATAGTCAGGAAGCTAGAACATTTTTCACCGACAAAATCTCGGACCTGCAAGTAGTGGAAAAAGTGATTTCTGGGTAGATTGTATTTTTGAACAATCTGTTCAAAAGAAGCGAATGTACCACTGACAAACAGATCCCTGACTGACTTAGTACCACGATCATGACAAATCTTAAATGCCTGATCTTGTAAGTAAGGAGGAAATAATGGATTTGCACACAGAGGGCTATAAGAGGGAAAACTTGAATGTTACAATGGCGTTTGAATTGAGTCCAGATTTTAAGAGTCGACTTAACTAAGATATTGGAGAGTTATAAAACTGTTTCGGCGGCCGTCGTGGTCACAAATAGATTTCACCCCTCCTGGAGAGTCGCCATGATTGCTTGAGCTTTGCTAGTCTAAGCCTGGAAACCGAGTAGAGTCTCTACAGTCAGACTGACATACAATCAAACTGAGTGAATATTTTATTAACATTTGAACAGCAACTACAACAAAAAGTACAGACAGTACAACACATCACACACAGTAGGACTTTCTGGGCCTTCTGGGATACACTCTTGGATTTCACACATAATGATTGACAGCCCCAAGTTCAGAGGGAGATATGTACAGTACTACTACAACTACTACTACCGCACACACACAAACACACACACACACACACACACACACACACACACACACACACACACACACACACACACACACACACACACACACACACACACACACACACACACATAGTGCTTGTCAATGCACCCAAAGTCAATAATGATAAAACACAACTCTAACCCCGATGGGTCTCGGGTTCACTCGGGTAATTTCGGACATGGGGACCCTGGTGAAGAGCTCTACAGGGCAGTCCTGTGCGCTTCAGCTAGTATTAGTAGTAGTATAATGAATTAGTATAATTAGTATTTGTATACTTAGTATTAGTATTGGAAATCCTGGGTACACTGATTGAACGTGTGTTCCTGTTTCAGGGCGCTCAGGAGGAAGAGGCGGGCCGAGGGGCGTGTCCGGTGTCTCCGGGTCGAGGTGGAGTCCCAGAATCCCCTGGGGCACAGGTCCGATCTCTGAGATACCGACGAATAAACAGCCCCGAATCTGACCGTCTGTCTGCAGCCGAGGGCAGAGTGGACTACGGAACACGGTAATGTACAAAAAAAGGCCTTTATAATATGGTGAACCATTATCTATTCTACGATATGATGACCTCCATGCTATAGAATCTATAACTATACAGATATACACCATACTATCTCTAAGGTAAAATATTATAATAGTCTGTCTGCGGTAAGGTTGTAATGTATTCTATATGCTTGCTAGGTTAGCCAGAACATAGTAACCACTAGGCTCTAGTGTAGCATATACCGGTATGGTAGGTGTAAGGTAGGCTAGCTCTCATATGGAGATTCTACTAGGTTCTAATCTAATCTAATGTATTCTATGTGGTTGCTAGGTTTCACACGGAGAAGCTATAAAGCACAGAACCCAAGGCCCGTGAATGAATTATCTTCAGCCCACGGGATGATATTGAATTTGTATAGGAAGTGCCCCTCTGGTATATTTGACGCACAATAACAAGACATTACTGCAAAACATTTCATTTACTTTCTCATTTTACTATGAAAGCAGTGCTTGGTGATGGTCACAGAACAGTAAGCCAGGCTTTAATGATGCATTTTCACTGTTTTAATATATGTAGTTTTGTCTTTGCAAGGGAAGTTACTTTTTTTCTGTTTTCCTGCAACTTCCTCCTAACCTGTGTGTTGAAGCACATTCCAGCAGCTCCGGCCCTTGACTTGTACCATTTTTTTCTAGTTTGGCCCATTGCAGATTTGAGTTTGACTTCCCTGCTATAAAGTATAGGTGGTTGCTAGGTTTCACATGGAGATGCTGGTCCTAATGTATCTAACATGGTTTCTAGGTCCCGCATGGAGATGCTAGGGTCTCCGTCTCGTCACGTCTACTCGTCGCAGCCGGCTCAGATGCTGTCCATAGACGCCGGTTGCCGCGGCGACCGCCAGACCAGCCAGGGTCGCCAGGGAGACTCGGCGGCGTCTGCCGTGGACCAGGAAGCTCACAGCAACGCCTTCATCCGCTCCGTCCCATTGGCTGAGGAGGAAGACTTCGACAGCAAGGAGTGGGTGATCATCGACAAGGAGACTGAGCTCCGGGACTTCCAGCCAACCACGTCCGGGACCACCGATGACGAGCCTGAAGAACTCCGGCCTCTAGAGGAGCAAGAGGAGCGACGCAGGCTCAGAGCTTCAGGAGGTAAATAAACACTACTGGTACTACTAGTATTAATACTACAACGAAACAAAGGCTCAGAGCTTCAAGATGTTTCTCAATATAGATTCCATTCCCGCTAGAGGAGCAGGAGGAGAAACAAAGTAAACAAAAATATAACTAGTACTAATACTACTACTACCACTAGAGGAGCAGGAGGAACGATGCAGGCTACAGGAGGTATTTAGACTCTACTAGACTCTACTGCTACTTCTACTTCTTCTTCTACTCCTACAACTACTATTACTACTAATACTACTAGTGTAATACTGTTACTAATACGACTACTAGTACTACTATTAATAGTAATACTAATGCTATCATTACTTTCCCTACATCATCTTCAGCAGTCATCTCAGTTCTCCCTATATCTGGCCACTCTTTTTAACTATCAACACTAATGTGATACCTAACAAGAATTAACACTAATATGATACCTATCATGAATTAACACTAACACGATAGCTAATGTGAGTTCGCCATAGCTAACATGATATATTAATTATATGTTATTGATTTTTGCTAAAGTATCAGGGCTAGTGGTAATTATTTATTATATTATTTATATTACTGTATGTTGTTATTTGTGTTTATTACAGGGGCGGAGCTAGTGGTCCGGCCCAAACAACACACACGGGACAGCAGCCGTTGTGGGATGCTAACGATGCTAACGCTAACGGAGGAGGAAGCGTCGAGGCGGAGCAGTGGTGGAAGCCCCGCCCAGTCGCCCTGTCATTCATTGCCGTCGACCCGCCCCCGACGCAGAGAGTCCGAGCCTATTGGACCGCAAAGACAGGTAAGATCCAGAGCCGGACAATCAGAGGGGAGAGTTGTGTGGGTGGAGCCAATGCACCAAGCTATAAATAAATATGATAATACATTCAATTATACCTTCATTCAAATTAATGATTAAATACAAGTAAATACAATAATAAATCTATGGATTCTCAAACATTAATACATATTAACACATTTTATGCTAACACAACCTATCAGATCCAGCACTTTTATGTCATAGATGCATTCTGTCATTCTGTGGTCTTTATAGGTGTAGGTAAGGCTTAAATGTAGGTAGTCATAGTGATCTATGGTAGCCTGAAACCAAACTTCAACTTCCGTCTGCCAAGGAGCCTATCTCCATGAGATAGGTTGAAATACTGTCAAGGATTGGTTTCGGGAAAAAAAAGAAAACAGTGTGGCTCGTTGGAACAACATCCAATCAGAAACAACGTTGCTACGCAACAGATGATGCCAGGGAAATTTGAGTCAAGCAGGCACTGGACAGACTCAGTTGCCGGTAACATTCAGAAGTTGAATGTTGCAACGGCAAATAATGCTGGGTCGAGGCTAGATCTATGGTAGATCTTTTTAGGTGTAGCTCAGGGTTAAAGGTAGGTAGTCATCGTGGTCTATGGTATCTATTATCAAGTACTGATCTACAACTACTACATAGATCGGACTAGTGAGGCAACATGCAACATACATGAGCATTTGTTTGCTATAGCATGGTATATCTAGTGGTGTTGCCTGTCCCAGATAGCTGCTTGATAGACTATAACTGCATAACTTTTTTTTTCTCTTTCTGAATTGAGCGGAATTGTACAGTGATAGGAGCTCAACAACAATCTAACTTTGGGTTACTTTAACCTCAGATATACATGTGACTTGAAGGGAGTCATTCTGGGTCGAGGGTCTAGATAAATTCACATGAATTTTAATTCATTATTAGTTATATTAATAATTGTATTGTGAGTCCATAAAAATTCCACTTGGGATACCTTTACGGCTTCCGGATCACTGGGTCTTTAAAATAAAACATATGTCTGAATTCCTTGGCAGTTAGCCAAAACAGAACTGATCACAGCCTTGGCATAATATGTGTTAATGACTCCATTATCAAGTGAAAAGTAATTGAAGGTGTCCAGACCAACGTTGGTTGGTTAGTGACGAGAGATGCTGCAGTGCATTGTGGTCCATTTCACAGTATTAGAAGCACTGATGTGTATTAATGCATTAATTATTATAATTTATTATACATTATGCCATGTGTGAATTAGTCAATAGAACATGTAAACAATAACCATTGACACAATGATTGACAGATTTCCATTAAGCTGATGTTATGTGGATGTCTGCATGTATTTGTACATCACACACAGGTTAGGTGTACTTGTACATCACACACAGGTTAGATGTACTTGTACATCACACAGAGGTTAGATGTACTTGTACATCACACACAGGTTTGATGCCTCTCGCTTTCCATCTGGCTGTTTATTTATTTCTTTATTTATTGTTCATTTGTTAAAAATATTATTTGATGTTTGCATCACTTCCTGTTTAGTTCTCATGGATGAAGCAGCAATGTGTTTATGTTGATGTGGATACACACACACACACACACACACACACACACACACACACACACACACACACACACACACACACACACACACACACATGCGCACACACGCACACTCAAACACACACACGCGCACGCACGCACGCACACACACACACACACACACACACACACACACACACACACACACACATACACACACAGATTCTCTCACACTCTCTCTTTCTCTCTCTCTCGTGTTTGTGATCAGAACATGGAGGTTCACATTGATTGAATGATTGAATGATTTATTGATTGATTGGTTGGTTGATCGTTTGATTGATTGACATAATTATGCATAAACATACATATTTGCATAATCAAATATTTGCATATTAAATATTTGCATAAACCTATGTATGTATTTGTGTGTGTGTGTGTGTGTGTGTGTGTGTGTGTGTGTGTGTGTGTGTGTGTGTGTGTGTGTGTGTGTGTGTGTGCGCGTGCGTGTAGAAGTGGCTCTCTGGTGGTTCAGTAAATGGTAAAATACATAAAATACACCCATCGATCAAAGGCAGTAATACAATAATCCCAAAATGTCACATTGGTTTATAGAACATCCAATGGCTCAGTTTGCTGTTCAAATCAACATTACAGTGACAATGCTAGTTAGCATTGTTGTAGCAATGCTAATGGACACATATGGAACCGGTTAGCTTTGTTGTAGCAATGCTAATGGAAACGTATGGAATCAGTTAGCCTTGTTGTAGCAATGCTAATGGAAACATATGGAATCAGTTAGCCTTGTTGTATCAATGCTAATGGAAACATATGGAATCAGTTAGCCTTGTTGTAGCAATGCTAATGTAAACATATAGAATCGGTTAGCCTTGTTAGCTGGTGAAGAAAACGCTTTGTGTTTAAAGGTCGTGTGTGACGGAATTTGACATGCTGAGAAAATGTTGCATCCATAAATGATCAAATGTCTTCTATGGTCATTTAGCTGTTACCATAGTAACTTTAGTTAGCATTTAGCCGCTAGCAAACAAAGTCTCCACTTTCTTTCCTCTGCGCTTTTTTGTTGACTTTTACATAACAACTTTATCGCTTAAAAGAACAGTAACAGTCACGTGTCACTCACCTGAGAGGAGAGAGAGGTCTCCATGGAAACCAGACAACCAGAAGAAATAAAGTTTTATTTTGGGGTAAGCAAGTTTAGGACAGTCATGTTGTTTAACTCCTCTTGTTATTTCCTCCATTCTTCCTTTCTTCCTTTCTTCCTTTCTTTCTTTCTTTCTTTCTTTCTTTCTTTCTTTCTTTCTTTCTTTCTTTCTTTCTTTCTTTCTTTCTATAGAGAACTGAAGTCCCTGTCACAGAGTTTTAAACTAATAAAGCCAAATTATGGCTCTGACATAAACAAATCCAAATCATGGATATCCTGGGTCAACTGGGGTCAAAGTACAAATCATCCTCTCACTGGATATCATGAACAACACAAAGTCACATTCCTGACAGAATCACTGCAAGGTTACAGTTGGGTTATACAGTTGGGTTGTGTACAATAAAGTTTAGGTTTATGTCAACAAGTCATGATTTAACCCTAAACGTAGTATTTGGTTGTTATCATAAACACATTGGGCTGGTTTGTTAATTTTTGAAATAAAGTTCTTATAAGGTGATTCTAGCATTTCTTTATGAAATTTATGATGTAATGTAACATTTCTCCATGAAATTTTCAACAGAAAGCAGTAATGATTACATGGCCCAGATGTAGGGAAGTAGAGTGAATCAGGACTTCTGTACTCTAAATACTCTTCTTCTATTTCTTCTTCTTCTTCTTCTTCTTCTTCTTCTTCTTCTTCTTCTTCTTCTTCTTCTATTTCTTCTTCTTCTACTTCTTTGTTGGCGTGTTTGTTGTTGTGTGTGCCTGGTGAGTCCATGTCTTCCTCTATGGTTTTGTTTACTGCATCATCTCCATGGTAACGTGGTAACCATGGCAACCCGGCAGGTTGTCTATAGATCTGTTCTGGTGACCTTGTGACCTTTGTGGTTTTCCTTTTTGTTTTGTTTTTTTGCAGTGCATTGTGGGATTTGGGATGCACACTAATGTCCTTAATGATAATGGCCTTTAATTTGTATGTAAATCATGACACTATCCGTTCAACTCTCTCATCTATCTATCTATCTATCTATC
>CM076973.1:38226864-38239364 GCA_039105355.1 Benthosema pterotum | reverse complement strand
AGAAAGCTGTCATTTCTAATATGGAATCTCATTGATGATGTCACTGTCCACAATCCAACGATGCATCAGAAGACGAAAAAATATACTGCACTATAGTGAGAACGGATAAGAAATGTTTCCCCTTTTCCATTCTTTTCGGACAACAAAACGTAATTTCTATCTTACTGAGCCACCAGGCAGCGCCATTTATACACTTAATGTGCTGTATGTATGCTTTAAAATATGTTTTGTTGACATTTGTTTGGATTTGTTGTTGTTGCTGTTGTTACCTAGGCATCAGATAATTTGTCATTGTTTGTTACCTAGGCAACGGGATCTCCAACAGAGCAGAAGCCTCCGCCCCCTGTCTCTCCGGACTATAGGACCAAGTCCCCTGTCTCTCCGGACTATAGGACCAAGTCGCAGAATGATCAGAACAAAGAGACTTTCCACTTCCTGCCGCAGCTCCAGGCCAAGAGAGCCGACTTCCTGTCCGTCATGCTGACTGGCACATTGCCGCAGCGGCGACCCCAAGCACCGCCCCCTCCCGAGCCGCCCATCCCCATTGGTCCCGGTGACGATGATGTCACCAAGAGCGACGGTGATGTCACCAAGAGCGAGGAATCCAACAGCGAGGCCAATCAGAGCCAGGAGGGCGGAGCCAACTCCACTCTCATGGCTGACGACCAACGAGGAGCGGCAGGAGGCGTGGCCTCTGGCGGGGGGGCGGGTCTTCAGAAAGAGGAGGAAGATGGCTCCAAGACGCTGGTATATATACAGTATATACTGTATACGCACATAGTATGACATGTTATGTATTGCTGGTGTTGTGTATTTAAGTGTGTATTGTGTGTACTGCAGGTGCTGTTCTCTCCAGGAGACACCAGGAAGTCTCCGTCTGGTCCTGATGATGCAGAGTTAGCCACACCTTTAGCCACGCCCTCCGCTGCCATCCCTCTGTGTGACCAAACCCCCCAGCCATGTGACCAACCATGTGACCAAACCCTCCAACCATATGACCACGCCCCTCAACCATTTGACCACACCCCTCAACCATGTGACCAGCCATGTGACCACCCCCCACAACCATGTGACCAACCATGTGACCACCCCCCACAACCATGTGACCAACCATTTGACCACACCTCCCAACCATGTGACCACACCCCCCAACCACCATGTGACCAACCATGTGACCACACCCCCCTACCATGTGACCATACACCCCAACCATGTGACCAACCATGTGACCACACCCCCCTACCATGTGACCACACACCCGTACCATGTGACCACACACCCCAACCATGTGACTACACCCCCCAACCAGATGACCAACCATGTGACCACGCCCCCCAGAGGGAAACCGGACGCCTTTCACCGGCGCTGAGGTATCTGGAAACCCTTTAGTTGTCTCCACCCTAAGGTGGTGACTATGTTTCGCAGACGTAAGTTTCGCAGGGTGACGCAACAGCATGTTGGGTGACCACTGTAGGGTGATGACTATGTTTCGCTCCCAGTCTGTCTGTCCGTTCACATGTCTGTCTCTGCGTTTGTCTGTCCACGCTCCTGTTACGTCACCCACAGGGTGACGTAACAGGAGCTTGGAGCATGGTGGAGCTTGGAGCAGGGTGGAGACGGCACAGGTCTAGTTGTATCCTGAATTAGATAGAAACCCCTTTGTTGTATTGTAAATTAGATAGAGAAAACCTTTAGTTGCATTGTAAATTATATAGAGAAACCCTTTAGTTGTATTGTAATTTAGATAATAAACCCTTTGGTTGTACTGTAAAGTGGATATAGAAATGAAAAAACGTCATCATCAAATAGAAAAGCACGGCATGTGGGGGGAAGAGAGTATGAGTGAAAGAGAGAGGGGGAACTGAAACCATTTCATTGTTTGAGAGGAGCCTTAAACCACAAAATCTTGCTACAGCAGAAAACCGTCAAGACTCAACATGGTTAATAAATGAATAAGTGTCCATTTTACTCTAATCCTACTCTACTTTACCCCTTACTCTAACCCGAACCCTAATTTTCCCACCCTGATCTCCTTGCAGGTACGAGCTCCGCGCCCCTGCCTCCCCGCCCTTCACCAAAGTGGAACGCACGTTCGTGCACATCGCGGAGACGTCTCACCTCAACGTCATGATGAACACGGCAGAGACGTCTCAGACGTCCTCCAATGGCCTGGCCGAAGCTCCGCCCCCCTGTCTCTCTCTACAGGAAGAAGGAGAGTCGGCCGTCTTGCCAGTGGAGGCGGGGCCTGTCCCTGAAGCAGTGCACTGTGGGAGAAAAGAGCTGAGGATGAGAAGTCGCATCCCGGTACTGATCTGTGAGGAAGACTCTTCGTCTGAGCGTTCGTCATCGCTGTCCGGACGCGCTCGACTACAGAGGCGCTACAGACAGGTAACATAATAATATAACAACAACAATATCAAGAACATGGTGATTAAGAAGACTGAAAGACTTGCCCAGTCATTCTGCGCTCCACATGGGGTCACTAGATCTCCCTATGTGTGTGCACCGTATGTGCGCATGTATGTGTGCGTGTGTGCGCAATGTATCTGTAATTGTACATTTAAGGGGGTATGTTTATTTAAGGTGGACCTGGCTCGTCTGGTGGTGGAGCGGCAGCAACACAGGAGAACGTCCTCTTCCATGTCCTCGGCAGACGAGGAGCCACGGCTGTCAATCACCGGTTCCGACGAGGACACGCCCCCTCAGGCCCCAGAGGAGGTGTGGTCTAAGAGGAGCAGACTCCCCCGGCCGCTCACGCCCATCAAGAGGACCCCCGCAGGGGCACCGGCACCACCGCTGTCCCTGCCAGGAACCAATGGGTAGGAACCACATCCACTTCATCATACCGTAGCTTAACACACTTGTGGGAGCTATTTAGTATTTTCTGTAATTTTGTTTGTACTCAATTTAATGCATTTATTATTTGTCTTTGTTTTCCTTAATTAGTTTAGTTGCAGCTATATACTTTTATTTTGAAAAGTGACAGGCACTCTGTGGATTCAGCTGAGTTTACTTAGGTAATGAGCACACACAGTTAGATAAGCACCAGGCAGGGAATATGTTTTTTTATCAGCAAGTCAGGGAGCAAATATGAAATATTTTGCTGGGTTAAGATCCGTCCAATAAAAAACATCAAAATGACGCTGCTTGACTGGACATTGGACTTTTTCCCCTGATCTCTGCGCAAGATCTGCTTAAGTTTAAGTTTTATTGTAAATTAGCCACTACAACACTCAACAGTTAAAAAGTTTCCTTTCCTCTTCTCTCTCAGACTCCAGACGAGGAAATCCAAACCTTCTGCTAGGCTCCGCCTAGTGGCTGCAGACCCCGCCTCTTCCTCTTCTAGGCCCCGGCCCCTCCCAGCAGACTCCGCCCAGCCCAGTGGAGTTAATCCCCGCATGCCTCTACGTGTTCTGTTTGGAACCCGCCGTAGCCTTAGCTCCTCCCACTGCCGGACAGACAGCCCCTCCCCCCAGAGAGTCGGCCCAATCAGGCACCAGCCCCTGTCCGTGCGCGCCCCCACCGTTCCCAACCTGCGCCCCAGGACCGCAACTCCCATCAGGCGTAGCGCCTCGCAGGACGTTAGCATGCCCTCACAGGAAGTTAGCATGCCCTCACAGGAAGTTAGCAAGCAGCCGCGCACGCCCTCACAGGAAGTTAGCAAGCAGCCGCGCACGCCCTCACAGGAAGTTAGCAAGCAGCCGCGCACGCCCTCACAGGAAGTTAGCAAGCAGCCGCGCACGCCCTCACAGGAAGTTAGCAAGCAGCCGCGCACACCCTCACAGGAAGTTAGCAAACAGCCGCGCACACCCTCACAGGAAGTTAGCAAGCAGCCGCGTACGCCCTCACAGGAAGTTAGCAAGCAGCCGCGCACGTCTGCGATCTCAGCAGCAAGAACCAGAAGTAGAAGCAGAACGTCAGGCTCCGCTGTGACACCACCAGGGAGCGCTGGAGGGAAGACACGCTCCGCTAGATAATACAAAGACACTCTACAATCTCTACAATCACACAGAGGTCTGGACCACCCTGTAACCAAATGGACCCTTACAGGTCTGTGACTCTAAGACAGTAACACATGGAACCAAATTAAATGGACACTCAAGTACTTAAAATACTTCTCTATCTATGTTTCACTCCACTCGATCGCATATTTTGACTCTTGATGTTCATGATCAGATCCCTCCTAGGGCTAGGGTGAGGACTTTGTGTATATATATACTGTATATATATATATATATATATATATATATATATATATATATATATATATATATATATATATATATATACCCTATTGGCCTGAATATAAGACTATGTTTTTTTTCACAATGGAAATATCCCAACAAATGTAGTCGTCTTATATTCAGGGCTATACTATTTGACATTCAATGTTCTTTTTTCTGTAAATGGGTCTTGAAAAATGAGGGTCGTCTTATAAACGGGTCGTCTTATATTCGGGACAATACGGTATATATATATATATATATATATATATATATATATATATATATATATATATATATATATATATATATATATATATATTACTAACCATATCTGTAATTTGGATTTTGAGCACATGTTCAGACTAATGGGACTTCGGTCTATGGGCACTCCCTGCCAATCAGATGTCATTGCTTGGCCCTGTGGATGATGGGAAATTTTAGTTTGGAAAAACTCACTTACACACATTATATTGTGTGTAAGTTTTAATTGTTTTAATTGACCAAAACATTAAATTATTGAGATTAATCAACTACAAAGCCTCAAATTAATGGCATTATTATTTTTTAATCAAGTCCCAAGTCCTACCCCTAGTATATAAGGAGACAGAGAGAGAGAGAGAGAGTTACAGCTGCACAAACCATGCCCTTTTTATTTTATTTAGATCCATATATGGAGTTCCCCTCCTTCTCCACAAGCTTCCAGCATGGTGCTTTTCACCATATTAACCAATAATTATAAGCTGCATGATATGCATACTAGAACTATGGGTGGGCCATGTGGGTGGTCCTTTTCTCTTCCCTTTGGGATCTATGGTATGAATAGTATCACTATGGGTGGGCCATATGGGTGGTCCTTTTCTCTTTCCCTTCGGGGTGCATAAGCCAAAACGATCTAAATATTGTGGTTTAAAGAATGCTAACTCTAATCCTGTATTTATTGTTTAATGTGACGATGGGCATGCTTCTACCATTCTATGTATTTTATGCTCTGAAATATAGTGTATATAATATTAATCACTTGCCATGATGTCATCTTTGTTTTCTACGGTATGCAGTGAATCCTCTACATTTCAATCCTTGAAACTGGGTTTAGTGTAAAACACAAATAATAATAATAATAATTAAGGCTATCCCAATACTGTATTGGTATCATAAAAAGTATCGGAGAGGCCCTTTTTTGTCGCTATCGGCAAATACTGTATGGGTATCGGAGTATTGGCCTTTATTTGTCGTTAGCGGTTAATATTGGTATTGGTAAATATGCCAGTCTAACCAGTGACACGGGGCTAAGGGGTTGACTCTATGGCAGTTACATAAAATGTTGGGGCATGTGGTATTTGCTTTGTAGTTGCCAAAGTGCACAATTGAGTGAGGAGTCTGCTACTCCTGGTTGGTGGATTTCAAATTCATTTTTCTCTTTTACATTATTATATAGTATATTATTCTCTCGTATTGGTATTTGGTATCGGTATCGGCTAACACAGAAGGTGTGGTACAACCCAGTAGTCTACTTGTAGATCTCTGTACGAGACTCATTGTGAGTTTGTATATCTGTCCCTGATCTCCCTGATTCTACACAGTAATTTTGGCCCCATACAGATAAAAGTTCAGATGCAAATGTGCTTTCAAATATGTTTTTTTTTTTTTTTTTTTTTTTTTTTTTTACCCCAGGTTGGTAGAGCCCAGGAACACATTAGGAATTGGCACAGGGTGAGCATTGGCGCCACTATAGGCAGCATGGACTACAAAGCCTACAAAAGGTCTCCTAAATAAAATGTTGGGGCATGTGGTATTTGCTTTGTAGTTGCCAAAGTGCACAATTGAGTGAGGAGTCTGCTATTCCTGGTTGGTGGATTTCATATAAGAACATTTTTCTCTTTTACATTATTATATAGTATATTATTCTCTTGTATCGGTATTTGGTATTGGTATCAGATAACACAGAAGTTGTGGTATCAGGATCGGATCACAAGTGGCATTGGGACATCCCTAAGAAGAAGAAGAAGAATTGTAAAATAAAGGGTTATCTTTATTTTATATCTTTATAAAGGGAAAGGAATCACTTCCTCTCCCTTTAGCATGCTCCATTTGCCCATGTTTGTTTTGATGGTGGGTTCTAGAGTAGTACCAGATTGTTGTTCTCGCTTCCCTGTACAACTGTACAACCAGGTAGTCTACTTGTAGATCTGTCTCTGTGCGAGACTCCTATGAGACTCGTTGTGAGCTTGTAGTTCTGCTTTCAGTTGTACTCAAAATCACAATTTGTGGGATGCACGGTGACTGACCCTTGTCACCAGAAGATGGCAGCGTCTACATTTGCCATCGGCAATGAGACTTGTATAGACTATGGCCTAGATTTTCGTCACCTCTAAACCCCTTATCCCTTAACTTCTTTGCCTTTTTAAACTATTTAAAAAACATTTTTCAATAGTTCAAATGGCAAGTCTACATGCTCACAACGTGTCAATAGATTGGCACATTGAACTATTCCCAAAAGTTTTTAAAAATAGTAAAAACTGGATAAGGGGTTTGGGATAAGGGGTTTAGCATGTAACGAAAACGGAGCCCTACACAGACCTTGTTTACATGCACAGAATCTATTTGGAATAGAATCGATTCAGAATAGAAATGGTCATGTAAACACCTCATTCAGAATACAATATCTCATTCCCATTCACCTGGGGAATGAGTTCCGTGTTCCTAACGGTTGTGTATAAATCTCTATTCGGAATTTAAATATTCATTCCAAATGCAATTCTGTGCATGTAACTGCGGTCATAGTCCCCTCATGCCGTGTTTTGACTTTTGACCTATGACCGTTTAGATGACCTGCCATTTTGTACTGTATGGAAAACAGTTAAAATCCCACTCCTACAATATTTGATCAAAAAGCATGACAATTACCTACACATAAAATCCTCAGTACATCTTGTTTAAGCAAAAATAATGAAGTTTTAATGACTCCTAATACACACTTGCAGTATATGCATGACAGTTTACAGTTTGATAGAAGGGCATAGGCAAACCCATGCCTCGTCTGGCCAAAAGTTATGGAACTTGTTTCCACATTCTCCTTGGCTCATGGGGAACAGATCTGTCACTTTGAACTGATTTTCTGCCTTTTTGATACATTTGCGTGAAACATTATACACAGTAACTTTGGCCCCATACAGATAAAAGTTCAGATGTTCAGATGTGCTTTCAAATATGTTACCCCAGGTTGGTAGAGCCTTGGAACACATTAGGAATTGGCACAGGGTGAGCATTGGCGCCACTATTGGCAGCATGGACTACAAAGCCTACAAAAGGTCTCCTAAATAAAGTAGGCGTGGTTTACTTCTCTCCTGACCTTCCCACCACTATCCCTCTCCCAGGCTGACAACATTGACATATTGCGGTGTGACCCGGTCCCCACATTTGACAGTGGAAGTATCAAGAGGATTCCGCTACAGTAAGTGCTGTACTGCAATCAGCGTATTGTACAGAGTGTATGTTGGCATATTATATAATGTACTATAATGAATATTGATAGTGTCAGCTATGAACAGTAATTTTGTAGCCCACCTTTAAGGTAAGTACGTAAGTAGCCTTGCCAGGCCATGATGTCAGGAGGCCTAGCTGAGCCTGTTTCTGTAGCGTGAGGCAGCCTGATGTACAAGTACACCCCCTGGACATGACGCTAGTATGTCACAGGGACTTACCCCCAATCCAGTCCTTGATGCTGAGTGCCAAGCAGGGAGGCATTGGGTCCCATTTTTAGAGTCTTTGGTATGACTGGTCGGGAATCGAACACCGACCTCCCAGTTTCAGGGCGGACACTCACAAGGCCACTGAGCTCACCTTTAAGGTGGGCTACAAAAATACCAAGATTTTATGTTTGATACACATTTGTAAACTGTAGTGTAAACAAGGCTACTGTAAAGGTCTATTTTTAGGGGGATTTCCCTGAAGTGGCCATTTTCAAGTAGTCAGGGAGAATAGGTAAAAAATCTATGCATACCCATGTGATTGTCACATGCGGTGCCATGCCCCTCCCTGTTTGCCCATGTTTTCCTCTGCCACACCTGACTCTGATTGCTCTAAGTGCCACCACCTGTGGGGCTCAGCTGAACCAGATTGGCTGATGAGCTCCAGAGACTATTTAAACTCTGACTTGTGTTTGTTCAGTTGGTGTGTGTGTAGCAGGTGGCTACAGCCTCTGCCGTGATGGCCTCGAAAAACCAATATCTGCCCCCGGACCAAGGGATGTCCTCTTGGTCTAGTGGTTAAGATGTTGGACTTTCACATGGGAGACCTGGGTTCGAATCGCGGGCGTTACAGTTGGTGTGTGTACTTCTGTTATTTTCATGTCATCGTGACAGTAATAGCATGTCAACAAAACATGTTCTATTTAGTGGAGCAGCCTAGCTCTCTTATTAGGAGAGATTGTGCACTTTTTGAGAAAAGCATGACATTTGGTACACGCATAGCCAAAACATTCTAAAAATATTTGGATGTGGAGGTGTCTTGAATTCCAAGATGGCGGCTCCCAAAATCCAAGATGTCTGCCCAGAAATGTGTTTTTTCCTTCATAACATTGATTTTACGCCACCATAGATGTAATGAACGTCAATACAAAGTTGGCCGTGACGGACGATTTGGTACCAAGTACATGTCTGTATCTCCTATCGTTCTCGAGATACAGTATATAGGCATATTAGGCACAGATTGAGGAGAGCAAGACATTTGTAACATTGATTCTTAAGTCAATCAAATGGTGATACAGGCATGAAAACTGGTACACACACACTCTGCAAACCCCACTATTTCTAAAAGTACTGCATGCCCTGCAAAATTCCAAGATGGCAGCCCCCAAGATGTCCATCCAAAAATGTAGTTTTTCCTTCATAACTTGAAATACAAAGACTTTAAGCCCCATAAATGTATTGAACGTTAATATACTGTAAAGCCAGGCATTACAGACATTTTGATTACTAACAGACCGGATCTATGGGATTACGGATCAGTCCCCACAGGCAAAGAGGCATGTTCCTGACTCTCTGTGTGTTGATACCGTGCAGAGAAATGAATAAATTCTCAACACTTCGCCCTGAAAGACTTTGTCAGTCCTTCATCTTTGTTATATTAATTGGCACTCTAAAATATATCCATTACAGGGTGTGTGTGTGTGTGTGTGTGTGTGTGTGTGTGTGTGTGTGTGTGTGTGTGTGTGTGTGTGTGTGTGTGTGTGTGTGTGTGTGTGTGTGTGTGTGTGTGTTTGTCTATACTTCAGCTTGAACCCATGGATTTACGTGTAGTGGAAAGTGTGTGTGTAGGATAAACATTCTTGAGTGGGGCCACACACACAGAATACACTGCATCCTGCATGCTCTTAAAGGCACAGTGACCAAAACAAAGTGCCAGTGTGGACCAGTGCTTAATGTGACAGTGACAGTTCCACATTGCGCCGTGCTTGTAGTTATGGTTAATGCTACTAAGAGATCATTTGGCTCTATATAGACTCATGTGTCTTGGATGTGGAAGCTTTTTCTCTGCAATGTGTTGATGGTGGCCTGGCACGTACGTGTGTGTGTGTGTGTGTGTGTGTGTGTGTGTGTGTGTGTGTGTGTGTGTGTGTGTGTGTGTGTGTGTGTGTGTGTGTGTGTGTGTGTGTGTGTGTGTGTGTGTGTGTGTGTGTGTGTGTGTGTGTGTGTGTGTGTGTGTGTGTGTGCAGTACAGTACAGTACAGTACAGTACAGTACAGCAGCCTATACAGCATACAAAGGATTGAGGGTTATGTAAGGGACTAGTTGTAACTGGATCCACAGGTGGCCTGTAATAGCAATTGTGATGATGTTTCTACACATAGATGAGTATCTGCTCTGTGTGGGGGGTGGGGGGGGGGGGGGGGGGGGGGTCAGCACTGGGAAGTAGTCTGTGCATTTGTTGATTGGGTGGGACCAGCAAGGACCCCTGGGTGCATTTAACATTTAAACAGTATGACATCCTGTTTAAATTCACTTTCTGGAGCATGTGCCTATTAGTATTAACACAAACTCAACATTAGCCGAACAGATAAGGATCTCTCTTGTTGTTTCGATCATATTGTGGTAATCCCCTTGAATTTAAAGCCTTAATTTTCCCTGGTTGTCGCAGGCATGCCATGTTGAGTGGCCAATCGTGGGTCATACGTACCAGACCTGTTGCAGCAAAGTGCGTTCAGAGAGAAATTCAATTGCAATTCAACCAATAGCAAAATGTATCGATTGCCTCTAGAAAGAAAGAACAGAACAATTGCATAAGCACACACACACACACACACACACACACACACACACACACACACACACACACACACACACACACACACACACACACACACACACACACACACACACACACACACAGTTAGTCCCCTCACTCACCTGTTTGTCATTGAAAGCACTTGAGGGTGAATGCTGGAGATGGATGAGATGTTGGCATTTTAGCAGCAGTCAACCATCAAGCCTTCACCTGCCCGAAGAAAAGATGCCATAAAGTTATTGGAACAGTCTCAAAATAATACCTATTATTATTAATGGCTTGTTTTGCTCTAATTTTATCTAGCACTTTATTGCTTTCATTAGTTGCACCACTGTTACTTGTTGCTTTATTGTTTGTTTGAGTGGGAAGTGAAATTTCATCCCTCTGTCTCGATGCTTTGAACCTTGAATTAGCAGCCAAGCACCCTATAGGCTTGTTATCACTGTGGTATTCTGCATAATGATGGAATGGGGTCAGAATGGTATCAGCAGATATGACCCTGCTAATAATCGGGGATAGGATATCAGTCAGGATTTCATAATTGTGCACACTCGATAAATGCGAATTTCTTTCTCTGGTTAAAAAAATTATAGGTATACCGTAGCTGTAGTCTCCCCTCTTCAGTGTACCACTCCTGACATGCACTCGTTAACCTTAACCCACTGCCTCACTTTGTTGTTTCTAACCATCATCCACGTCTCTCTCTAGTTGTCTTTCAGCATTCTTAACTGTTCACTACAGAGTGCCCCACCCTGATGTTTGGACCAAACAAAACAATCATTTACCCATTTCCACTCCCCTTCAGGTTGAGAAGATCCAACTTAAGTCTCCTTTTGTGTGATGGGCGTGCCTATAGTCTCTCTATTTCACGTCTCTCTCCCTCTCTCTCTCTCCCTCAGAATCTGTGTGTGTGTGTGTGTGTGTGTGTGTGTGTGTGTGTGTGTGTGTGTGTGTGTGTGTGTGTGTGTGTGTGTGTGTGTGTGTGTGTGTGTGTGTGTGTGTGTGTGTGTGTGTGTGTGTGTGTGTGTGTGTGTGTGTGTGTGCGAGCGAGCGAGAGAAGGATTGAGTGCATGGGCAGGTCTAGTCAGGGTTACGTAACCGATCGGCAGGGGGTGAAACATAGTCACCACCTTACGGTGGAGACAATTAAAATCATTTCCTGACAGTATCAAACATAGTTGGCTTGAGGCAGAGCCTCTGACGTCGTTCACGGTGGCCATCTTACCAGAGTACTCAATACAGTATGCTCTATGGCAGCCCAAACAAAAACAGCTATAACTCGCACAAAACTTGACGGATTTACACGTATTGCTTTATTATGAACGTTATCAACGTGTCTATGATTTTTGCTAAATTGTATTTTTTCTTAAAACATCATAACGGCTCATATGTATATGCTCATATGTACATTTCTGGCGTTTACAACAAACCAATCCATTTTAAAATTGGTTGAAAAATAACGAGTTATCGTCATTTAAAAAGCATATCCTCATAGACACAATGTTATGCTGTACTCTGGCAAGATGGCCGTCACGTAACAACGCCACTCCCCATTGGCCAGCAGTGGCAGTGAGCCATCCAGCTTTCTTATATACAGTATATCTACCGTATGTTATCAAATCCTGCTATGGCTCATTTAAAGGTACAGTGACTATAGCAAAGTGCCAGTGTGAACCAGTGCTTAATGTGACAGTTCTGCATTGTGCCGTGCTTGCAGTTATGGTTAATGCTACTATGAGAATGTAAAATAAACAAGAGATCATTTGGCTGTGTATAGACTTGTCTTGGATGTCCTGAAATATGCACTCCATAACCCCATGCACTCCATAACCCCATGCACTCCATAACCCACTGACTCGCTTTGTTTTCTCCTTCCAACCATCATAATGTCTCTCTTAGTTGTCTTACAGCACTCTGTGCCCCATCCTGACTTTTGGACTAAACAAAACAATGGTTTACCCACTTCCACTCCCACTCTTTACTGGGGTTTCA
>CM076973.1:38209364-38221864 GCA_039105355.1 Benthosema pterotum | reverse complement strand
TCTCTCTCTCTCTCTCTCTCTCTCTCTAGGTGGCCCTATGTCTTCTAGGAGAGCAGGCATTATCAATATTACCTCTCAATATGCCTCCTTAACGGACTGCCCGGAGCTCTTCCGCCACCCGGCCGGCAATGTACCCATACCGATGTACCCATACAGGACGAGCAAGGTAAGATGTCTGATGAATTTGTCAAAATACTCCAGGAAAACGTGGGGCTTTCAGTAAAAACCCTTATTTTGAAGCGTGAGATCTCCGGGGAACCGGATGTATGATGACCCCATGGTGTCTCTGTTGTCCTGACCATTCCGCCCTCTAACTCTGTGCAATAATCTCTGGTTCACAAGTCCCCGGAAGCGACGTTCAAGCCCCATTCTTTTTACCCATGTAAGCAACATTCAGGGAGCAAATCTGAGATAATGCCATTTGAATGCATGGGATAGAATGGGTGTGGGTGCAGCAGTTTTTCAAAATGGCCGCACCCATTCTGTCCCAAATGAAAGGCAACAACACGACGATCGTCAGACGATACGCTAGGATCAAAAAATGGATTAAAGAATGGAATCAATTGATTGTCGGGATCTGCCTTACCTCTCGTGTTCGGCAGGTAGGCCTATACACGTAGGCAGGGAGTGGGTTAACAGCGCTCTGGTAGTAAATTGCACAACCACGTGCAATTTTGTTTAAAAGTGGTCGGGTTAGGAGAAGCTGCTGTCAGACGCGCAACAGAATGCTCTGTTCCGTATCTGTACTGGCACAGCCCACATTTGGATTAACAGGACATCCTCGGAGTTCTGGGTATTGTTCCCCTGTGTAAATATGGACTGAAATTAAACCCCGCTGTGGGAACCAGTGGTATCAGCACAACATGCTCATCATGTCGTTGTCGTTTTTTGCCACTACAGACGGCCCTGAACATGCTGACCCGCGTTGAAGCCGAGGAGCTCAGGGAGCACCACATACTGGCCACGACCATCTTCCCTGGTTGGGTCCGCACTGACATGGGAACAGAGGTGGTGAGTAAAAGCTCTCAGCTCTCGTAGAGTGTACTGTAGCTGTTGTTGGGGGAAAAAAAACCAGGAAGGAAGTGCCGCATGAGTCTTTCCTGGTCGCTGACCACAAAGCAACACTCCAACATGACGTAGCGATAGCCTATCACCAGCTCCCGAGCAGATGACAAAGCGCAAAAGCAGTGGTGGCCAGGCTGGAAGTTAGAATTGTTTTCTTGTTGCTAAATTCAGTTATTATTGTTATCCTCTCTGCTTCAGGCTCCTCTGACGCCCCAGGAGAGCGTAAAGGCCGTGCTCGGTGTGGTGTCATCACTCAGCGACAAAGACAGTGGGAGCTACCTGTCCTACGAGGGCAAACCTGTTCCCTGGTAACACGTTACCATGGTGACGATGTGGGGACTTTTTGGGGAAGTATATTTCCCCCGGTTGCTCCCGACAGAAAACACTTGAGAATCACACTTATGCTAATAGCCATACAAAATGAACAGGAAGAGGAATATAGGCCCAGTGGGTATTGTGTTCGTAGCAAAATGTATTTGCTGTAGACACAACCGGCGGTGTAAACTTTATACTTTAAATGCTTACACAGTAAGCAGTAAGCACAGTCAGGAGCGGGACTATTTAGGTCTTGATTGTGGCCAGTCAATCCAACACTAGTCAAATCTGGCCCATAATATCGCCTGATTTCAACCAACACAAATCCTGTCCACTCCAGATGGACGTCCCTGGATGAATCAGAGAGAGTCAGAGTGAGGCCAGATCAACTTCAAGCAATCATAGCTAGTCAGATCTGGCCACGAATGAGCTTTAGTCTTGAACATCACTGGCCTAGTCTTGAACATCACTGGAGTCACCGGAGGTCATCGCAATGGCCTCCGGTGCAAGATTTGACTAGTCTTGGATTGTCTTGATCTGGCCACAATCAAGACGTCATGTCACTAATTTGTCTCAGCCACCAAGATGTATTTTATTATGTCTTTATTATTTCTTTTTTGTTTTTTTTACATTCCTTTTCTCTCTAAAGTTGAATCTTGCCATCACAGTTGGAGCTGACACAAACTACACAGCTTTGTCCTGGTGTTTTGGCCATATTTTGGTTATTTTTTTTTTTTTTTTTAAAGCAGGTAAAAGAGTAATGCTTGAGCAGACAATAACATCATTCACTTTCCCATTCACTGTAGTAGAAGAGCTGAGTGTTTTCACTGCAGATATGCCGTCTCCAGAAATACAAAAACACTTTGCTGTGACCATGAGACCCGCTTCTCAATGGGTCCATACTTGAAACTGTTAAAAAAAATACACATTTGCCTTACTTACTTACTTACTTACTTACTTACTTACTTACTTACTTACTCTACTTACTAAAGTACACATTTTGAGGTACTCTACTTTCCATGTTTCAATACTCAATATACTTCTAGTCCACTATAGTACATCTGAGGGAATTATTGTACTTTTTATTACTTTACTACAATTATTTGAAAATATATACCCTTTTCTCTGTTTATGTCACTTATTAAAGGCTCAAATGTAAAAGAAAACCTGATGTGGTAACATTTGTATGTTGATTTTTTCTTTATTATTCTCCCGTGAAATGATCATACATTCCTGAATTGAAAAGACTGCTAAACATGTGTTGCACCCTAAAAAAATGTGCCAAAATGAAAAGCGTCTGTTCTTTTGAACTTCAAGTGCTCATAGGTGAGTAACAGTCACAGGAGTAGCACAGGTGTGTGCCACTCAGTCACAGGTGTGTGCCACTCAGTCAGCATAAGCATGGGTACTGTCACTTTCTTGTCTTCATTTATACTCTGAGCAGCAACAAGTATACGGTGGAAATCAAGATGCCATGTTTGTCCAGAGCCGTGCAATAGGGAAATTAGAAGCTGGTGTTCCAGCATACAGAGTGGCAGCATTGTTTGGTGCCATCAGCCTTGGTACTATTTCAAAATTTAGGACCAAGCTTTGTGAGACCTTAATGCCTTTCAAAGCAAGGGTTGAATGCAAGCCATTTCGCATTTTGGCAAGTTGTTTTGATGTGCAAAAAGTGATTAATCTGGTTGGTTAATCTGCAGGTTTTATAAATATTGAATCGATAAAAACTATTAATTTAGCTTTGTGACTAAATACTAACTGCATTGGAACCATTAGAAAACACGTTACAATGACTGAAAATTCAGATCTAGGACGAAACAGAATGTATATGTCATTGTGTACTTTACAGAATATTTCGTGAAGGTTCTTGTAAACCATATTTTTTCTGTTCTATGGACCCTAAATGACACAAAAAAGTGGTTTACATTTTTCCCCCCAACCTAACATTATTTTATCGCCATTGCAACATGGCGTTGTGTATCAATCCGTCTGTATTTCTGTCAACATCATTTCTCCAAATCTGCCGGCCCAATTTACACCAAATTTGGTCCAGGGGTGTATAATGTGCTCAAGAGGACCCCATAAAAATGTCACCATGATCGGCCCATAGGTGACGCTACAGTACCAAATTCAAAACCAAAAATCATGATTATTCACAAACTACTGTAATTGTCTAATTCCAATGAAAATTGCTGGGTTCTTGCACAATGGGCTGAGACACAAGCCCTGCAAAATTGAATATGATCCACTAATAGGTGGCGCTACAAAAACTTTAAATATTCACGCACAGACAGTGTTTTGTTTCAAATGGAAAGATTTTACTTGACTTTCTCTTTTGACAAAATGAAAGTGCATCCACGATAATTGGACATTAATAATAATGGAGGTGGTGCCGTGGAGGATACTGTTGCAATAATCAAGGCGGTATATGACGAAGGCGTGGATGAGAGTTTAAGCTGCAGAAAGGATCTGACAGAGTGGGAGGATGTTTAAGATGAAAAGGAGGGGACCAAAAACAGAACCGTGGGGGACACATGGGTAACAGGGGTAGAGGAGTTGCAGTTCTCGACAGAGATGAATTGTTGTCGATCAGAGAGGTAGGATTTGAACCAGGAAAGAATAGTTCCTGTTAAACCAATGGAAGATTGGAGACGGGTGATGAGAATGGAGTGACTGATGGTGTCAAAAGCGGCACTGAGGTTGAGGAGGACGAGGATGGAGAGGTGAACGGAATCAGCAGAGAGGAGGATATTGTTGGTGCCTTTTGTGAGAACGGTTTCTGTGCTAGGGAATGGAAACCAGATTGAATTGTTTCGTAGTCTTATTGGTTATTGGAGTCTACGTGTAACTTGAGCTGAGAGGCAGCAGTGTGTTCCAGTATTTTGGAGAGGAAAGGAAGGTTAGAGATGCAAGGTCGGTAGTTGCCACAATATTTTTTCAATATTGGGGTAAAAGCAGCAAGGTTGCGAGTAGGGGTAACTGGCCAGTGGAGAGGGAGGTGTTTATGATAGGCTATAAGTGGAGAGAGAACAGGAAGACTGGCACTGACCAAGGTGTTGGGTATCAGGTCAAGGATACAGGTGGAGGTTTTCATGCCAGAGGTTATTTAGGAGAGGTTGGATGCAGTTATTGCAGCAAAGGAAGTGAGTAGTTAATTGCTACCAGACTGAATAACAGATGAGTGGTCCGAGGTGCGTGCAGTGGTGAGAGCATTTTTGTATTGTTCCTGATGCGCTTTGTAAGCCTGGGAATGAACCCGTTTTCTTGACAAGCCGTTCCAGTTTACGACCCTGTTTTTTAGTTGATGTAGATGATCCGTGTACCAGGGGGCTGAGTAGGTGTAGGAGATGTGCTTGGTCATTGTATTGTGGGGGCAAGTTGATTGAGACAGGTTGAGAGTGCTTAATTGTAAATATTGACCAGTTCAGTGTTCGGAGTGGGTGGACTAGATATGTTGTTGGATAATAATGAGGACATGTAGGAGGGGTCAATAGATTTGAGGTTCCGGAAAGTTATTACTTTTTTTTCCTTGTTGAGGGGAGTGAAGGTGTCAATGTCCATGATGACGGCTAGGTGGTCCAAGATGGTGGAGCCAAGGTCCATGCTGGTGACATTATGAGTGGTTATTCCTGTGGTACAGATGAGATCCACAGTGTGTCCTTCTGTGGGTGGGAAAATGGACGTGCTGAGTAAGTTTGAAAACGTTTAAAATGTTGAGGAATTCAGTGGCGCTTTGAAGTCAGGTGAGTCCACGTGGATATTGATATCTCCAGAGAGAGATACGCATTACTTTCTCCAGGATGGAGGAATGGCAGTGAGCAGTGTGAGAAATACAGAAAATTGAGAGGGAAACCAGTGTATTGTACAGTCCAGGACAGGTGAGGAATGAAGCATTACCCCAGGTGAAGGAGTTTAAGTATCTCGGGGTCTTGTTCACGAGTGAGGGGAGGATGGAGAAGGAGATCAGCTGGAGAATCGGAGCAGCAGGGGCGGTATTGCAGTCGCTATACCACACTGTTGTGACGAAAAGAGAGCTGAGCCAGAAGCCAAAGCTCTCCGTCTACCGAGCTATCTTCATCCCTACCCTCACCTATGGTCATGAAGCGTGGGTCATGACCGGAAAAACAAGGTCGCGAATACAAGCGGCCGAAATGAGTTTTCTCTGGCGGGTGGCTGGCATCTCCCTTAGAGATAGAGTGAGAAGTTCAGTCACTCAGGAGAGCGTCAGAGTAGAGCTCCTTTGCCTGGAAAGGAGCCAGCTGAGGTGGTTCGGGCCTCTGGTTAGGATGCTTCTTGAGTGTCTCCCTAGGAAGGTCCTCGAGGCACATCCCACTGGAAGAGACCAAGCCCCAGATAGAGGGATTACATCGACTCTCTGGCCTTGGATCGCCTCAGGATCCCCCAGGAGGAGGTCGCCAATGTTGCTCGGGAGAGGGAAGTCTGGAGCTTTCTGGTAGAGTTGTTGCCCCCGCGACTCGACCTCGGATAAGCAGATGAAGATGAATGGGCAGGTTTGGGCAGTCGGTATATGACTGCTGCGACCAATGGTTTAGGGCCAGACAGTTTGAAGGTGAGACGTTCAAATGAGGAGGGAACAGGAATATTAACTGGACTGATTTTGATGTGTTGTTTGTGTATTATGGCTATGCCACCCCCACGACGCCCCTCGATGCGGGGTTTGGGGCGTGGTCTTATTTACTGTAAAATATTCCAAGGCTATTGCCTCTTTCTCCCCTAGAGCTTTAAAAATTACTTAAATGTGATGAGAATCACATTGCAATTACATGAAAATCACTGTTAATTTTTTGTTTCCTTTAGGGGCCATAGAACATAAAAAATATGGTTTACAAGAATCTTCACGAAATATTCTGTAAGCTGGATTTTGCTACACAACTACTTACACTAATGTGAATACTGCTTATTGCTCATTTTCTTACAAGAGAGGGACTTTGTTCAAATCATCAAACAGCACTGGAGATTTACACGCTTCTATATGGCCATAAAAGAAAAGGCGTAAAAATGAAACAGGTGGTCCCCAGCTAAATGATGGCAAGTGCATAAACATGTTACGCTCTCAAAGAGGTTAACCAACTTTCCATCATTTAGCTGTAACCCTCTCAAGGACCACTGTTGGTTCCCGGGCCACTGGTTGAAAACCACTGCTCTAATCACTTGGACACAAACATAATGTTAAAGGCATAGTTCAGCTGTATGAAACCCTGTCCTTAATATAGTGGTATCAGCTGTATTATTTGATTTCCATGGTCCTGTGGTGGGAGTTCTGCTCTGGTTTTGATTAAAATTTTTGACCCCTCCATCAAAGGTAACTATGTATTTTGTGTACATATCATCGCACATATCCATATCGCTCCATTTTAGAAATAATCCAACAATACAAATTAACTTAGTTTGGTAAATTCACTTTTACTGCGTTACAAAAAATATCACTATATCATTTAGGCCTGATCTAAGTTGGAGGGGGAAAAAACTAACAATTAATTATATATCAGCATAAACACAACACATTGCATGTTTGAATACTGATGTGGTCTCACTTCCTTCCTGGTGCTACACGCCTACACCCCCACTTCATCCCCTCCCCTCTCCACAAGGAGGGATGTGCACTGCACTAGAGCATTGGCCCTTAGTAATCCAACAAGTACATTCATAGATGAAAAACAGCTGGACTTTATGTTTACAGTAAGTGTGCATTCACTATTACTCCACCAGGTGGCAATGAAACTATTTGACAAGATGGGCTTTGAAGGTTCAAGGTTATGCTTCATTGTTACTTTTTGTGTACCGGGACAGAGTAGGCCTATGAAACATTTTTGTTTGGCTTCCTTCAGACAATGCAGCAGCAAACAAATAGCACACAATGATAGAATATGGAGTGCAGAAAAGTTGTTGTGGCTACATAGGCGACCAACATTGTACCGAGGTGCAGGGCCAAAGCAGGTTCAAGGCCAGCCGAGGGACCCAAGCGTAACCAGCCTGGGAAACCATTGATTGATTGATTGATATATTTTATTAGTCAATAGAATGTGAGAACAGTACAAGGTACAGTCAAAACATAGTATTGATCCAAAAGGAAAAACACCGAATAAAGACCTTGGGGTCTTATTTCCGTTCGGGTCCCATGTATACAATACCAGAAAAGAAAAAGTGAGGACAATGATGAAAGGACAAATGATGAAATAAACACGTAAAAACGACAGGTATAAAGACAAAATGTACAAAGATATATGTGTAGGCTACAGGTTAGAATATGCAGTATATACAATGATAAAACAGGTTGAAAGCAACTATGATAAGATTGTAAAAGAGGTGAAAAAAGGGGGGGTGGTAATAGTTTTGGATTGCAGCTAGCTGTAGGTGCTCTTTAAGAGCCGTTTTGAAGGAGTCAAGGAGTCAAGGGACTTGCATTACCCATTGTTGTACTCAGTCACTCCTGCCAGTCCAGTAAGCAGTGTGAACTGGCTGGTATTTGGCACAGAGTAAGGAAACTATAATCACCCAGAGATGTTGGGTTTATGGCTTCACTCTCCTGCCTGATTTCCAAGAGGAATAAACTACTCCCAAAAATGCATTTCCAGAAGTTCAAAGAATGGTTTCACATCGATTAAAAACATTAGCATATTTGTGCTCGACTTTCCTTTCAAGACACATGCAACAGGCATCACCGTTTGGTTCAAAACTGGTGTCGGGTGCTGAAAATTGTCTATACTATAGTATACTGACCAAGTATACTATATACTGTGTCATTTATCCTCAATTTTGACAGTTTTTGAAAATCCTCAAAGATTATGAAAAATGGCATACTGTAGTATGTCGAACATCATCGTTTTTGAGGATTTTCGAAGAAAAAAAAATGACGAATTCTGACAAAAACCTTACCGTCTTTTTTATCGTTTTGAGGATATTAGAAAAATTTCAAAATTTCCAAAAAGCGCAAGGCTATAGCCTTACGGTTTTTCATCATTTTAAGGATTTTCGATTGACAAAAATGACGAAACCTGGAAAAATCGCAAAGCTATAGCCTTATGGTCTTGCACAGCATACCGTTTTTCATCATTTTGAGGGTTTTTGAGGATTTTCGAAAAATGTTGAAATTTTGAAAAAACGCAAGGCCATAGCCTTACGATTTTTCATTGCTTTGAAGATTTTCGAAAAATTACAAAACCTGGGAAAAAACGCACGGCGATAGCCTTACGGTCTTGCACAGTATGCCGTTTTTCGTCGTTTTGAGGATTTTCAAAAAATGTCAAAAATTTGAAAAAACACAAGGCTATAGCCTTAAGGTTTTTCATTGTTTTGAGGATTTTTTGAAAAAGTACGAAAAAAAACACGATTTCTGGCGAAAGTGCAAGGCTATAGCCTTACGGTCTTGCACAGCATGACGTTTTGAATCATTTTGAGGATTTTTGAGGATTTTCGAAAAATGTCGAAAAAACGCAAATCTATAGCCCTGCCAGAATTCATCAAAAAATGATGAATTCTGGCAAAAACACAAGGCTATAGCCTTACGGTCTTGCACAGCATGCTGTTTCTCATCATTTTGAGGATTTTCGAAAAATGTCGAAATTTCGGGAAAAAAACGCAAGGCTATAGCCTTACGTTTTTTCATCGTTTTGAGGATTTTCGAAAAATACGAAAAATGACAAATTCTGGCTATAGCCTTACGGTCTTGCACAGCATGCCGTTTTTCATCATTTTGAGGATTTTTGAGGCTTTCCGAAAAATGTCGAAATTTCGAAAAAACGCAAGGCTATAGCCTTACGTTTTTTCATCGTTTTCAGGATTTTCGAAAAATGACAAAAATTGAAGAATTCTGGTAAGAATGCAAGGCTATAGCCTTACGTTTTTTCATCGTTTTGAGGATTTTCGAAAAATGACAAAAAATTACGAATTCTGGCAAAGACGCAAGGCTATAGCCTTACTGTCTTGCACAACATGCCGTTTTTCATCATTTTGAGGATTTTTGAGGCTTTTCGAAAAATGTCGAAATTTTGAAAAAAGGCAAGGCTATAGCCTTACGTTTTTTCATCGTTTTAAGGATTTTTGAAAAATTACAAAAATTGACGAATTCTGGCAAAAACGCAAGGCTATAGCCTTGCGGTCTTGCAAAGCATGCCGTTTTTCACCATTTTGAGGATTTTTGAGGCTTTTCGAAAAATGTCGAAATTTCAAAAAAACGCAAGGCTATAGACTTATGTTTTTTCATCGTTTTGAGGATTTTTGAGGCTTTTCGTAAAAATGTCAAAATTTCGAAGAAAAAAAAACGCAAGGCTATGGCCTTACGTTTTTTCATCGTTTTGAGGATTTTCGAAAAACGAGAAAAAATGACGAATTCTGGAAAAAACGCAAGGCTATAGCCTTGCGGTCTTGCACAGCATGCGGTTTTACATATTTTGAGCATTTTTAAGGCTTTTCAAAAAATGTTGAAATTTCGAAAAAACGCAATAGTCTAGGACCTGGCTAAGATTTGTATGCACTTCATTTAGCGGAGAATATCTCAACTGTTTTTTGCTAATATGGCCGCTGCGAACAACATGAGGAACAGTGGCTAAGCCTCTATCCGGGACGAAATACCCAAAATTGACACACCCTTTTAAAATGACCCTAATTCAAACATGGCCCTAACCTACAAACTGTTGTAGCTCCAGATTTTTGAGGTGCTCAAAATGTTCACAGAATACTCATATTTGGGGTATCTGTGCCTGAGTCAGCAACACTCTATAGTCTTTAGTGGCCCAAATCCAATATGGCCGCCAGTTCGCCACCTGAAAAAGCATTTTATCTAGAACGTCCTGAACCAGATGAGCTATGAAGGTCCTAGGTCCCAGGTCCTAGGAATCAAAAGGATGAAGCATATCTCAACTGTTTTTGGCCAATATGACCGCTTCGAACAAGACACACAACACACACACACACACCACACACACACACACACACACACACACACACACACACACACACACCACACACACACCACACACACACCACACACACACACACACACACTCCATTACTGTGTGAAAAGGAGCCTGAAAAAAAATACTCTGATATTAATATCAGAGTATTGATGTAATATTGATCAGAGCTTGACACTAACACTTGCCCGCTTGCCCGGGGCAAGTAAAAAAATGGTGGGGCAAGTGAAGAATGCTACCTGGTTGCCCGATCGGGCAAGTGTGCAACTTAGTGCACTATAACACAACGCAAGATAAATTTGTCTGAAGGCAGTCATTGCACTCTGCCTCTGTGTCTTTCCTGCTTTCTAGCTATCCACAATTCCAGGCTGGATTTGGGAAACAAAACAGGCAATTTAACTTTCACATCAAAATGACCTAATCTTCTACATTCTCTAGTTGTGTAGACCTGGGGTAATTAAGATGATGAATTGTAACTCTTGGGAGCCTAAAAATGAAACCAAATGGACCCGCAAGGGTCCATTTGGTTTCATTTTTACGTTCTCAAGAGTTACATCTGCAAAATTTACAATATATTTTAGGGGGCAAGTGACCATGAGCTGAGGGCAAGTAGAACCTGACTGCAGAGACTCTGTCCGTGGTGCTGAAATGAGCTTTCTGTTACTCTGTCCGTGGTGCTGAAATGAGCTTTCTGTTATGGTAGCTGTAGTGACTCTGTCCGTGGTACTGAAATGAGCTTTCTGTTACTCTGTCCGTGGTGCTGAAATGAGCTTTCTGTTATGGTAGCTGTAGTGACTCTGTCCGTGGTGCTGAAATGTATATTTACTGAAATGTATATTTACTTGCCCCCTATATATTTTAGGGGGCAAGTGACCATGAGCTGAGGGCAAGTAGAACTGACTCTGAGACCTTAGTGTCAACCCCTGTTGATGTATGGTCATCATTGCATACAGCAAGAGCTTAGAGATAGCAAAGTCATACAGTGACTTTTCCAGTGGTTGACAGTGACAGAGGCACTTGCCTGGCAGGCAAGTATACAGGTCAGGTCCTACTTGCCCAAAGGTCATGCTCACTTGACCATTGATTAGCCTGTACTATAAAAAATATAAGCAAAATTCAGTGTGTAGCAACAGTGAAATTCAGAGTGTAGCAACAGTGTGGAAACAGCACTTCAGAGTTAAAGCTTGCTCTTATTTTTATGTCATATACCAGAAAACAGACAAAAGTTCATTTTCAGTTTTCAGGGGCACGTGGGCAACCATTAATGTCAGAGATCAGATATCAGACATAATAATATTGTGCACCACTAATAATAAGACAAACACCACTTGGCCAAAGGATATCTGAGTTGATATTTTCAGGCTTCAAGGAGGAAAGTGACCAGCGTTTCTGTAGAGACTCCTTTTTCATTTGTCAGCATGAGGGACATTACCGCTCCCTGCAACGTTTTATCTTTAACTGATTATTGAAATGAATTAATTACAGGAAAAATGATGCAATTAAAAGAATTACCTCATTTAATCACGCATAGATTTTGCACAACAGAACCTTTTTCACTGGACGAATTTCCACCTGCCAATCCTATCTCTAACCCTGAATAACATGTCACAGTGTGGACACAGTGCTTAAAACAAGGTGGCAACCGTTATGCTGATGGTGGTATTCATGTGCGTGTTCAGAGTAATGGGACATACAGTATAGGATCTCTGGGACTTCAGATCTACGCACAGTCCCCACCAGTCAGACGATTAGTTATTGTATTTAAGAAAACTCACTCATTGATATGCTATATACCAGTCTGTTTTAATTGACCAAAAAATAATTCTCGGGTAAATAGTGGTAAGCGATTAGTTGAGATTATTTAATTACAAAGGCGAAGGCAAATGAATTGTTATCAATAGATTCTGAATTATCTGGTGATCAGTGTTCACAAACGAAGCTTGTTATCAAAGCCCAACTTGGCAGTTGTAAAAACACTCTGAGCCCTTGTTAAGATGTTTAGAATTAAAGATCTCCTTGAGCCCACAAGTGTTTTTATTGTATTTGTGCAACATGGTCATTATTTTTGAATGAACGTATAATCGATATATATCGATAAATCAATACATGTCGTATTGTGGTCTCTGTATTAAATCTATACGTATCTATCATGAGATTGCAAGCTTATAGCCACTAGCCACGACTTTT
>CM076973.1:38182678-38208864 GCA_039105355.1 Benthosema pterotum | reverse complement strand
TAGATGCTGTACACAAGTGGATTTCAGCCTTTTTGATACCAGGGCCCACTATTTATTCAGCATTTGAGCCAGGGACCACCATTAGATGACATTTTAGCCCCACAGACCCTTAAAACGAGAGACGGAAGATTTATTTTGCTTTTGTCCACAATTCCAGGCTGGATTTGGGAAACCAAACAGTCAAACATACGGATCAAAATGACCATTAATCTTCTAGTTGTGTAGACTTGGGTCTAATTCACATGATGAATATTTTAACTCCTGAGAGCGTAAACATGAAACCAAATGGACCCTTGCGGGTCCATTTGGTTTCATGTTTACGCTCTCAAAGAGTTACACCTGGTTAACCAACTCCATCGTTTAGCCTGGGGACCACTTGGAACCATCTCAAGGACCACTGGTGGTCCCCGGACCACTAGTTGAAACCCACTGCTGTACACAGACACACAGATATGCAGTAGTTTGTCACTCATATGCGTGTTTCGGTGCAAATGTATTGTCCGTGTTCGGAGGGTTTGTTGTATATTATTGTCCATAGTGAACATATAAAATGTTTTTTTTTTATTCAGACCACTTGAGCAAAACCTTGGAAGCCAGTCGTAGCCAATATTCCAGGATGAAATACGACAATTTGCGTGATGTTTGGTGTAATAGTAGCCTCAATCTCCAAGCTCCATGAAAGCCCTACCCAGGGTACCCCAGACAGACTAGCAGAAGGCGGGACTTCCGCTTTGTTACGTTCCCTTGGAAGGTGCCATTTTTCAGCCAATCACAGAGCGGTGCTCCTGAAAATGTATTCCCCGCGGAAACATTCCCCCCTTTGTGCTTTGTTCGATGAAATCATTATTTCTGAAAATAAGAGTGAACAGGGTTAATTGTTTCACTGGGGACTGTAAATACAGTAACTCCTGCAACTACTGTACCGTTAATGGTCTCAAAAGCGTAGCCTTTGCCCAGAGTGGTGTGATAGTAGAAAAAAGAAACTCCGCTCCATGGTGGGAGCAGTGTGTGTGTGTGTGTGGTGTGTGTGTGTGTGCGCGCTGTGCGCGTGCGCGCGTGTGTGTGTTTACTGTTTACGTGTTTGTGTGTGTGTTTACGTGTGTGTTTGCATGCACGCACAGTTTCAGTGATCGGGTGGACACACACACACACACACACACACACACACACACACACACACACACACACACACCACACCACACACACACACAACACCACACACACACACCACACACCACACACACACACACACAGCAACATTAACAGTCATTGTGTATGCATGCTGTATGTATTTATGATGTAATGAGCTGACAGTGTTGGATTAAGGTTTAAACTCACAGCAGGAGAAAGGTTAATTATCAGCTCCATCCGTTTATACCCCCCTCTACACACACACACACACGCACGCACACACGCACACACACACACACACCACACGCTTCATCGCCCGTGGCGCGAAGTCGCACCCATAACATTTTCAGTTCCAGGACTTTTATTAGTCAAGTAAAGCATCAATAATAACATCAGTTGTTGTTGAAGTTGCAACAGACACGCAGCATGCATAAAGCTAAAGGTCTGACTCAGAGAGTTTTCTGTTTTCAATGATGAAATGCTGTTGGTTTAGTGGTGACACAGCTGTAGTTAGTTAGTAGCAGTAGTAGTGTTTCACATCATTTTAAATAGAAGCACTTTAATTTGAAATATCTTGGGTTGTTTTGCATGCCATTGTGTTTGGTGGGGCAGACTGGGCATTTAGGGGGGCATTGCCCCTCCCATGTCCATGCTTAGATCTGCCCCTGACACACAACACACACACACACACACACACACACACACACACACACACACACACACCAACACACCACACACACACACACACACACACACCCAACAGGAGCAGCGGTGTCCCATTGATTGAGTGAGTGTGTGTGTGTGTGTGTGTGTGAGCACGCAGTGAAAACTGATAAAGTCTCGCCATTTTTTAACGTTAGTTAACACTAGTTTTTCCCCAGTTTTTTCAACGACAATTACAGTAAACCTCAAAATAATTGAGATGCATATCTGTTTATATCACGCTGCGTTGCTGTTGTTGTGTTGAAATAATGCTACTCTATTCTGATGAAATTAAGGGATTTACTTTTTTTTCACATGATTGAGATGTTTGACTATTTCCAATTTCCAATACTTCTACTCTACTCTTCTACCACTACTTTTAAATTCATAAACTTACTCCACTCAGTAATGCTTGGCTTGGTGCAGGGGCGTAGCTAGCAATTCTGGGCCACCTGCAAAGCTTCTCCACATGGGCCCCCCTTTACCGGTGCCGTTTAAAGGGGAATTTCACCCATTTTCAACATTATTTTCTGAGAGTGTACAAATGCAACCAAATGAACCCTAACGGGTTCATTTGGTAACATTTATACGCTCTCAGAAAAAAGAAGCATCTAAAGAAATCAATCAACATGGTGAAAATACATCTTGATGATGTTTCAGCATGTTAGTGGTTTTCTTCAGACCTCCATTTCTAGGAAACACAGAATGGGGGAACTTTTCCATCATGTCCACCGCCCAGCACCTCTAAGGTGTACTAATGACATATTAGAATGTTGAAAATGAGTGGAATTCCCCTTTAAAATTTGGTTGCCTTGAATTCATAAACTTACTTTCCTGTCTGTTTTGAATTAAGGTGATGTAGAAGTGCTGCTATTACCACTCTCTCTTACCTCTAGACAGTTTATTACTTGGGTTAGTGGAAAAGAGAACAACTTGGCTCTGGCACCTGTTTATTTTTTAATGCTACTGCTGGGAAGCTGCAGCCTGTACCACGTTGCTGTTATTTTAGACTTTAAAGGAAGCACTCATCATCAGACCCACTGAAGCGAACTGCCTGCTTTCTGCTCCGATGGGCCCAGAGCCTTGGAAACAGACAGAGTTACGCCAACTCCGTTCACTTCATGGGGCCAGTCCCTCTACATAGACTTCTGTTGGATAGTGACATGAATAGTGACAGCCGGAAGTTACTGAATGCATTGGAGCCTAGTGGCTCGCGCGAGTACATGAACCACGTGACCAGGCTGTTTTCTGACCCCTCAATGTCGCAACTCTTCTACTAGATGGCTCTGGATGGCCCTACCCCTACTTCCTGGAACACTCTACTACAGACCCAATTTTTTATGGACAACTTAATTACATGCTTTTAAATCTTCCTACCTCAATAAGTATTTTTTAAATTATTAACTGTCTTCATGTGACTGTTTCTGTGTTACATAGGCCTTACTTGTAGATTTGTTTTTGTGTTACTCTCTGTAACTGTTGTGCAAATTAACCGCAAAACCGATAACAATATTCTGATGTTTCTTAATGGTTGGATATCCGGTTGCCCAACCACCCATTGGCATCCAGAGTTGTGACCACACGGTGGTGGTGGTGTTGTTGTTGTTGTTGTTGTTGTTGTTGTTGTGAGTTCAAGGTTCAAGGTTTACTTTATTTGTCTCCCGACTCCCGAGGGAGAAATGTGTCTTGGAGGCAACGACCGAGCTGCACACACCGAGTTACACAGACATATATAAAACAGATCAACACAGACATACACCTTGCATTCCAAGTCCCGTCCCCTAGGCAAGCTGCATCTGGTTATCGTTAAGTAACTTAATCGAGAGAGGAACAAACGAGTGTTTGTATCTGTTGTTTACATGTATTTTATGACCTGGCGTGTAGATCTACACGCTTACATGCTTAGAACCCCTACATGTCTGAACATGCAGTGTGTGTGTGTGTGTGTGTGTGTGTGTGTGTGTGTGTGTGTGTGTGTGCACGATGCTGGCGTTGTGTTGTGAGTTTCCTCATCAGCTGCTGTTCTCTCCTCCCGGTGTGTGTCTGCCCTAGAAACATTGCTGTGAGGTTCATGTGGTTATTAATCTCCAGCATGCTTCATGCTCCTCCTCCACCTCCTCTACACCTCATTTCCTCGCTAGTCTAGCCCACATTGGCCGGGTACGCTAGCCTGGCTCAGCCCTCAATCAGCAACGTAAAAAATACTAGATTATTTATTTTCCTGTGATTCAAGTGATTCATGTGATGAATAATGAACCGAAATGACAATTCAGGCTGAGGTCAGGCTATGGGTACGCCTTTTGGTGTTCTAAGCGTTATTAGCACAATTAGAATTACTTAGCATAATTAGCATTACTTAGAATTATTGGCATTACTTAGCATTATTAGCATTGCGTAGCATGATTAACAATGGTTAACATTGGCATTACTTAGCACCATTCGCCCTACTTAATTAGCATTAGCAATACTTAGCATTAGCAGCATTGCTTACTTAGCATTATTAGCATCAATTAGCATTATTAGCATTATTAACAATACTTAGCATGACTTAGCATTGCTTAGCATTATTAGCATTGATTAGCATTAGCGTTACTTTACATTAGCATTATAGCGTGCCACGGAGTGAAAATTGTGAAAATGTTGCGCAAAATCTTTGAATAATTTTTCAGTTCAGAATGTGCTAGACAGCCTCATGCAGCTGATGCTGAGGTCGGGGGGGCAGCAGGGCCGTGGGGGGGGGGGGGGGTGGGGGGGTGAGGGGAGGGGTTAAGAACAGCGGACCAGAACAATGTAGGCTACTACATATTAACGTAATCTTTCGCCATGTGACACAAAATACATCTTGATCAGGGGCGGATTGGGCTTTGCCAGGCCATCTGGACTTTGCCTCTGCCAGGCCACTCCTAGCCCCCCCCCATTTGTGTGTGTGCGCCATTGATCCAATGCAAGAAAGAGAAACGTGAATAAAACGTGAATACAATACACAATGCAATTATATTCAATGTATTGTATTGCATATGTATTTATTTGTTTGTTTTGGGGCAATCTTTTATCCCCCATCCTCTCCAGACAGTGGAGAGGCTGCAGGAAATAGTGATGGGCCATTAGCCATCCTGTTGGGACCATCCACAACTCCAGTCTCCAGGACACCTTTTCTTTTTTGAAGGATAGAAACACTAGTTTGCCTGGCCTGGCCCTGGCAACCTGGCCTGCCCTGGACTTAAAAAAAAAAAAAAAAAAAAAAAAACATCCAGGCCACTAGGTGGCGCAGGCCACCGGGAAAAGTCCAGACTCTTCAGATGGCCAATCCGCCCCTGATCTTGATGATGTCATCAAGATGTTTTACCATGTTAGTGGTTTTCTTCAGACCTCCATTTCTAGGAAACACAGAATGGGGGAACTTTTTTAGCAAGTTCACACAACATATCTAAGGTATATTAATGACATATTAGAATGTTGAAAATGGATGGAATTCCCCTTTAAGTACAGTACTTTTCCACCCCTGAGGATGAGGAGGAGAGGAGGGGGAAAGGGAGTGAAAAGGAGGAACAGGTCAGGCTCCGGTCAGGTTATTAGTGCTGGAGGAGACCAGGTGTTCAAAGAGAGAGAGAAAATCTAAAAGAAACTACCATTAGGAAATAACGGAGAGGAGGGATGATGTCACAGGCACAGATCTGACACGCCAACGGTCCAACATGTGGACAGCATGCCTTACCCTACGTTTTAACGGCGGGGATGGCGGGGCGATGATAAAGGGACGTCGCCCGACATCCAGTATTTCAAATGTGGGCGGGCGACGTCGCCCGGAAAGATAAAAATTGGTGAGCTTTTTGCCCGAATCGGCCGACGTTTGGCCGGGGATAACCAATCAGAGCCAAGTGCTGCTTTTTTTGCCCTCGACCCCAAACCATTCGGCGCAGTTTGGTTCCTAGTTCCGTCCCACTTCCTCCTCCACCATGCTATTTTTTTTTCAGTGCACCACAGCACCGTCGTTTACGGTACTCATTTTGCATGCCATTCTAAGCGAGAATTTACGGTAATGACCGTTGCTAGATTAGGCTCTGACAGTCTGACCACTGACTAATCTGTCCAAACTAAGCCTGGGAAGTTTAGTCACGTGAGAGAGAGAGAGACTTGGAATAGAGCCTGTCGTTTCTCCGCCTGTGAAGAAGACATACTGTAGCTTAGGTTAGGGGTTTTTCAACCTTTTTCATACCAGGGCCTATACTATTTGTTCAGAATTTCAGCCACGGAGGACCACCATTTGATGACATTTTAGCCCCACAGACCCCAAAACTAAAGCTTTCTTTTGCTTCCATCCACAATACACATTAAATAGATTAGAATTGTACATTCTAATCTAATCTTCTACATTCTCGAGTTGTGACTTATGCTAATTTAAATGATGTAACTCTTGAGAGTGTAATCATGAAACATTTGGTTTAATTTTTACGCTCTCAAAGAGTTACATCTGGTTAACCAACTTTCCATCATTTAGGGACCACCTGGAATCCTATCAGGCACCGCTGGTGGTCCCCAGACCACCTGTTAAAAACCCCTAGCTTAGGTGGTTCATAGGTGGTTAGCATGCCTCTCGGGCGTCTCCTTAGGGGTGACCTCGAGGCATCGGGGTCACCCCTATAGGGAGACGCCATCTACGTTCTCTACAACCAGAGAATGTAGATTAATGGACATTTTGATCTGTATGTTGGACTGTATGTTTGGTTTCCCAAAATCCAGCCTGGAATTGTGGACAAAAGCAAAAAAGATCTTACGTTTTGAGGTCTGTGGGGCTCGTAAAATGCTGAATGAATAGTTGGCCCTGGTATGAAATGATGGATGGATGGATGGATGGATGGATGGATGGATGGATGGATGGATGATGCACATGTATGTGTATCAAAGAGGAAAAGGTTGTTTTTTTTTTAGGGGAGGACGATGGTAGCAGGTAATAAGGCCATAGCTCATCCCTGAACTGCATTATGGAGATGCACACGTGTGTGTATGCATATTAGGGAATGTTGGTTTACGTGTGTATGTGTGGGGGGAAGAGAGAGGTGTGTGTGTGTGTGTGTGTGTGTGTGTGTGTGTGTGTGTGTGTGTGTGTGTGTGTGTGTGTGTGTGTGTGTGTGTGTGTGTGTGTGTGTGTGTGTGTGTGTGTGTGTGTGTGTGTGTGTGTGTGTGTGTGTGTGTGTGCAGCCTCTATCCTATTAGTGACTACCTCTCTCTGGATGAGTTATGCTCCTCGTTTTTTACCAACCGGATGACAGCAGATGCTCAGGAAAGAAAAACACACACACACACACACACACACACACACACACACACACACACACACACACACACACACAACACACACACACACACACACACACACACCACCACCACCAGCCACAGGGATGGTGCGAGGATAAATCTACCTCTCCTCTCCTCTCCTCTCCTCTCTCTCCTCTCCTCCTCTCCTCTCCTCTCCTCTCCTCCTCCTCTCTCTCCTCTCCTCTCCTCTCCTCTCTCCTCTATTCTCCTCTCCTCTCCTCTCCTCTCCTCTCCTCTCCTCTCTCTCCTCTATTCTCCTCCTCTCCTCTCCTCTCCTCTCCTCTCCTCTCCTCTCCTCTCCTCTCCTCTCCTCTGCTCTCCTCTCCTCTCCTCTCCTCTCCTCTGCTTGATGTGAAAACAGAATGCAATAAAAGCGACAGCTTATAGAGCAGTAGCACATTCTGCACTTTGGCTTAAACCAACTACACCAGAGCACCCACTGAAAGGTTCAAGTGACGTGTGTGTGTGTGTGTGTGTGTGTGTGGTGTGTGTGTGTGTGTGTGTGTGTGTGTGTGTGTGTGTGTGTGTGTCTGTGTGTCTGTGTGTGTGTGTGTGTGTGTCTGTGTGTCTGTGTCTGTGTGTGTGCTCCTCCCACAACTACATGATATATTTCTATCATGTTTTCTATGGCTTTTTTGAGTTATTATGACCCTGCTCATGTGTAATCCAGATTACACATGAGCTACTACACATTACACAATGTATTCGTAAAATGTTACAGTTACTGTATTTTTGTAATCTGATTACGTAATCCTGTTACATATTATATCCGTTATACTTTCCAACCGTGCTGGCGCCCCCTGGAGGCAACATGTGGCCTGTGGAGCGCGGCGAGCGCCCCTTAGTGGACAGTGGAAAAATGTTTATACAGTAATAATAATAATAATAATAATAATAATCATTCAAGTTTTATCTATGTCCCTGTGTCAGTGATGCTAAACATAATGCCAAGGACCACCAGAATTATCTATATATGTGTGCGGACCACCCATCTGAAAACATGGTTCTATAGGGATCCACCAGAAGCAAAGATTTGAGTTAAAATGTTTGCCTCTGAAAGAATATATTCAATATGCACATTCTCATGATTTTTCAAAAATATTGGATCTTCAAGCTCATAGTGCGCCACTGAGTGGCGCGCTATGAGCTTGTAGGTCTGATATTTTTCAATAGCTGAAGTGTAGCATAATGCTTTAAACACCAACACAGTTTAAAGTACAATAAGGCTTAACCACCTTCCACAGCATGTCGTTATAGATGGAAATTGTAAAAAAAAAAATATATATATATATATATAAGAAAATAATTGGGTGGAACTACAGTCTCACGACTCCTCCACGTAGCAGGCAGCGTGTTGAGAGAGTGTGTGCTCTCGCTCGCTGGCTGGTAGAGTTGTTGTTTTGTACTAGTTCTGTCTTCCTGTCCTCCGCCGCTCCGTTTCTCACTTAATGTTTTATCTCCTGTCTATTTGTGTTTTCTTTTGTTGTGGAAGCACTTTGGTCAACGGCATTTAAATGTGCTTATGAATATAAATGACTTAATAATAAAACCACCACTAATAGGCCTTACACTTCATTGGAAAACTGTGTGCACATGCACGGACGCACATGCGCAAACACACGCACACACACACACACACACACACACACACACACACACACACACACACACACACACACACACACACAGATAGAAGCACATGCAGTCAAAACATCTTTTTGATGCTGTCCCTGTCCTTTAGCCCATACTGAACAGAAAAAAAATATTCAAAGATTAGCACATTTTTACCATTTTCAAAAATATCAGACCTACAAGCTCATGGCACGCCAATAAATGAAGTAATATTAATGAAACTGTAATGCTAATTATTGCTAATAAAGCTATGCAATAATAATAATGCTAAGTAATGCTGCTAATGCTAAGTATTGTAACTAATGCTAATAATGCTAAGTAAGGCTAATGATGCTAGGTAATGTTAATGCTAAGTAATGCTAATATTGCTAAGTAATGCTAACAATGCTAAGTAATGATAGTTCTAAATATTGTTAATAATGCCAATGATGCTAAGTAACTCATGCTGCTAATGCTAAGTATTGTTAAAGGGGTGTTACACTTTCAAAAAAACTTTTGGTCATTTTATGGTCTACTCAGTCTCATGTGAACACACCAGACAGTTTATAACTTACTCCTTTCAGTATTTAGATATTTGATGTTTATTTTAGCGCCTCCAGCTCCTTCCCATAGAAACCCATTATAACTTAAAACTCCATTTTAACCATGACAGATTATTCGAAAACAACCAATCTTTTTTCTGGTGACTCATATTGTCCTCGGAATACGTGAGAGGACCGTGGAATTTCATTTACAGTTTTTATTTATTTTTTAAATATTGTTTTGGAAAATGTAGCCGCCTCCATATTTGGGAAGGCCTACCCAAATGAATAAAACAATATTTTAAAAATAAATAAAAACTGTAAATGAAATTCCACGGCCCTCTCACGTATTCCGAGGACAATATCAGTCACCAGAAAAAAAATTGGTTGTTTTCGAATAATCTGTCATGGTTAAAATGGAGTTTTAAGTTATAATGGGTTTCTATGGGAAGGAGCTGGAGGCGCTAAAATAAACATCAAATATCTAAATACTGAAAGGAGTAACTTATAAACTGTCTGGTGTGTTCACATGAGGCTGAGTAGACCATAAAATGACCAAAGTTTTTTTGAAAGTGTAACACCCCTTTAATACTAAGTAATTCATGCTAATGATCCTAGGTAATGCTAAGTAATGCTAATAATGCTAAGTAATGCTAATAATACTAAGTAATGCTAATAATACTATGTAATGCTAAGTAATGCTAATGATGCTAAGTAATGCTAATAATGCTAAGTAATGCTAATAATGCTAATAATGCTAAGTAATGCTAATAATGCTAAGTAATGCTAATAATGCTACGTAATGCTAATCATGCTAATAACACCTAGAACACCAGAAGCCGCACACGCCCAGTGTGGGTTAGAGCCAGTTAATTTGTGTTATTGTTATTCACTGTCCCCACCGTGGCATTTTGTCTGGCAAATGAAGGTGTGACCTCCTGAGCACCGCCGAGCTCCGCCATGAAATGAAGTCTCTCTACAACCAAACCCAAGGACACAACCGGACCGGCACCAGAAATGATATTATTATCCTTCAATGCTTTTTAAAACTGTTTTAATGAAATTTATGCATATTCGTCTTTGCCATGTGAAGAAGAATTTGGGGCAGCGATATAACGAGAGAGAGAGAGAGAGAGAGAGAGAGAGAGAGAGAGAGAGAGGGAGAGAGAGAGAGAGAGAGAGAGAGAGAGAGGGGGGGGGGGGGGGCAGGGGCGGATGTAACATGTCCCATTTGGGGGGGCAAGAGAACATGTTGGAGGGGCAAGAGAAAATGGTATAGGGGCGGCTTCACCCATACCATTTTCGGTTACAGGACTTTTATTAGTCAAGTAAAGCATCAATAATAACATCAGTTGTTGCTGAAGTTGCAACAGACACGCAGCATGCATAAAGCTAAAGGTCTGACTCAGAGAGTTTTCTGTTTTCAATGATGAAATGCTGTTGGTTTAGTGGTGACACAGCTGTAGTTAGTTAGTAGCAGTAGTAGTGTTTCACATCATTTTAAATAGAAGCACTTTAATTTGAAATATATTGGGTTGTTTTGCATGGCATCGTGTTTGGGGGGGGGGGGGGGCAGACTGGGTATTTAGGGGGGCATTGCCCCCCCATGCCCATGCCTAGATCCGCCCTTGGGGAGGAGAGAGAGAGAGAGAGAGAGAGAGAGAGAGAGAGAGAGATAAATGGGTCACTTTTACACAGAGACTGCAAGGCTTCATTAAGCCAGATTTATTCTTGGTTGTGTGAAACAGTCGGTCGGCTGCCGGAAATAGTCAGTGGTACACGGCGCTGGTGAGCTTGTAGATCTACGACGTTGCCATACGACAAGGTGTAAATGGAATGTTAACACTCTGGTTGAATAAATTCCTGTGTTACTACTCGCCTTCCTTCCTGCTAGGTTTAAAGCAGTGTTGCCAACCTGCCAAAATCCAAAAGGCATTACTGGTACTTCCAAAATGTACTAGAATGCACTAGAGCCGTGGTTTTCGACCATTTTCATATCAGGGCCCACTATTCATTCTGCATTACATACTCTCGGACTTATTTAGGAGAAATGACTGGCAAAATGTTGGTCAAAATAAGAATTCAAATGTGTAGATTCTTGAAAAGTATAGGTAATTCGGATGTTTAAATACGTTGTACTGTATAATTTAACTCTTGAGAGCGTAAAATGAAACCAAATGGATCTGTAAGGGGTTTCATTTTATACCCCACGATGTGTTAACACCCCACGTTGTGGTCCGTGGTATAAATAGTGGGCCCTGGTGTCAAAAAGGTTGAAAACCACTGGTTTATGCAATCACAGCTACTGGCCAGTCACAGCGCACCCTCTAGTCTCATATTCATTTAGTCTAGTAAATCACCTGTATGTATTAAAACAAATTAAAAACGTGTATTTAACAATGAAAAATCCACATCTCGGGCATCTGGGAGGAAAGCAATTAAGCTACAATTAATGAAACTACTGGTGTAATTGTAATTGAGTGTTAAGCAGCCATCTTCTGTTTGCCACTCCAACTTGTCTCCAGCATGTCCCTGTAACTTGCAGACTGGTGGGCTTGGCGGTATGGCGGTACAACATTCTGCAGCGTGTCCCTGTAACTTGCAGACTGGTGGGGTTGCGCGGTATGGCGGTACAACCAGGGGTGTAGTGGAGGGGGGACGCGGGGGGCGGCATCTAAAATATTTTCGGGTCTGAAAAAACTCATTAGCATGGTGAAATACATCTTGATGACATCATCAAGATGTGTTTCACCATGCTAATGAGTTTCCTTTTTTCTGAGAGTGTACAAATGTGAACCAAATGGACCCGCTAGGGTCCATTTGGTTCACATTTGTACACTCTCAGGAAAAAAAAAAATAAAATGGGGGGAATTCCCCTTTCAGAGGCGTCCCCCCACTTCTAAAAGTACCACTACAACACTAGGTACAACATTCTGCAAACGCTGTCAAATGGCAGTAAATAGTCAGGTGTCAGGTCGCGTACGTCGGTCTCACCTCCACCTCTCTCTCACCACCGGCAGCTCTTTGACATTCCACTACCTTCCTCTTACACTCGCTATGACTAAATTAACACCCCGCGTTGTCTCTCACCGGAGCAGGGGGTAAAAAAACGGGGTCAGACACCTTTCCCCACCTTACCTTCGCAGGTTTTGCTCAGCGATAATGCAGTCGGCTGATTGTCTTCTCCGACACGGGAATTAGAATGCTTAACACCAGGGGCAGCGATGGAGAGATGCTGCTTTTTGAATGGTAATGGCATGGAGCAGACGGGTTGGAGTCTGTAACGCAGCGTGTGGATGTCATTGTCCTACAGTAGATATACATATACGCCACTCCAATCCCTTTGGAACAGTTATGCTCTTCCATCTGGTCCAAAGTGACGTTAGCTCAGGTCAATGTTTTCCCCAGGTTGTTTTTGTTGACTTATCTTATGGTGGCTGGGAACTTTAACGCAATAATTGAGATTAAAGGACAACTTTGTCTTGGTTTTGTTTTTTTTGTTTTTTCAACCAATCTTCACGTTAAATGTTCTTGCTCATTAAAAGATGGGTGTTAATTGTTTTACATTATTTGCTGTATCTTTATCAAGCGACACAGGCGATGAAGCCGTCCCTCCTATTGCTTGCCATAGCAAGCAATAGGAAGATTGTACTAGAGTCTGTTTCATTTGTCCTTTTGTCATCTTCTTTAAGCTTCCTTGTCTTTCTCAATCTGCCTCGTTTCTCAATAACTCATTCCTCCACTTTAACAAAAACTGCTATTTTCCCCCTTAGTTATTTCCCCTGTTATCTGCTATCGACATGAATATTCTTCTGTCCTCTTTTCTCCTTCTCAGTTTCTCACTCAGCCTGAAGCTCGTCTTCTTTTGATATTTCTTTAAAAGAGCTGTAGAGCTGTAATTCGTACAGACTGTTGCCATGAATCTCCAGTTACTGAGCCGCCCCGAGCGCAGTGCACTGCCGTGGCAGGAGTCGCTTCTCTTCCTAGTAGTTTTAAACAAAGCACATTTAGATGCAGGATTATTTTTTCCAGAATCGCTGCATGTGGTCGCAGCTCAGCAGGTTATGCGTCCTGTTATTGTTAGCTGATTCATGGCGTTGCGGTTGCCTTGAATTTACTGCTTTGCAGGGGGTTTGGAAGGAGCCTCTGGGGGTATATTTTATTTTGCACAGTATTTTGAACAGTAAACATAAATATGAACACTTTGTCCAGTCAGTGCCTCGATCTTCTTCTTTGTACGATTCACAGAATAGTAATCATTCAAATGTGTCATTCTCAATGCTATCATCATGGTTGATAGCATTGTGACAATGACACATTTGGAAGATAATTTGAATTGAATGTAGTAAACAGGAAGATATGACGAACAATGTGTAACACACTGTCCAGGACAACACGATCATTTTAACCCACTGGTTTTCAACCTGTGGTCCAGGGACCACCAGCGGTCTTTGAGAGGGTTCCAGGTGGTCCCCAGGCTAAATGATGAAAGGTTGGTTAACCAGATGTACAGTAACTCTTTGAGAAAGTAAAACATGTTTACACTCTCAAGAGTTAAAATATTCATCATGTGAATTATCCCAAGTCTACACAACTAGAGAATGTAGAAGATTAATGGTCATTTTGATCTGTATGTTGGACTGTTTTTTTTGTTTTTTTTTGTTTGTTTGTTTTTTTGTTTTTTTTTTGCGAAATTGTGGACAAAAGCTAAACAAATCTTTGGTGTGGGCATCTGTGGAGGCCAACATTGTCATCCAATGGGCAGCGTCTTAAAAAGAAAAGAAAAAAAAACATCTTGAAACTATTGGATCATTTACAATTAAATAACAGATGAATTTCTCTTCGGGGAGTCCCTGTTTTTGCCCAAAAAAAAAAAAAAAAAACATTTGCCAAAAATAGCAGATGCCATTTTTGGTGAAAACATTGTGGTTGGATGACACATTAATTTACAACATGAAATCTTCCCAGCAATTAAAAAAACATTCGTTCAAAAAAGAGTTCCTGTCAGGATACTAACGTTATAGTCATCTACAGTATTTGACTTGGACTGTATAGATCATTGGTTTTCAACCTTTTTCATCCCAGGGCCCACCATTTATTCAGCATTTGAGCAACGAAAGACAATCATTTGATGACATTTTAGCCCCACAGACCCCAAAACCAAAGACTTATTTTGCTTTTGTCCACCATTCCAGGCTGGATTTGGGGAAACAAAACAGTCCAACATACAGATCAAAATGATCATTAATCTTCTACATTCTCTAGTTGTGTAGACTTGGGATAATTCACATGATGAATATTTTAACTCTTATTTGGTTTCCTTTTTACACTCTCAAAGAGTTATACCTGGTTAATCAACTTTGCATCATTTAGCCTGCCTGGGGACCACCTGGAAACCAAATCAAATAAAGACGACCCTTCTTTGTAAGTAAGTAACCCCTGAGGACCCCATAGGGGTCCCCGGTCCCTGGTTAAAGACCCTGGCACTAATAGTTTATGTCAACTCGACTCGTCAAAGTTGTAATAGTGCACATAGTATACATTTTGATTAATGTTGTGGAGGTACAGTGGCTTGTGTAATAACTGCAGTCTGTTCATGTGTAGATCATTTCTATGCATTTTGAGCAAAGATTGTAGAAGAGGCACTTTAACTGTTTTACATATGATTCAAGATGGCGGCTCATCTAAAGGTCAGAGGTCAAAAGTCAGAATACAAAAGTTGTTTGGCATAAGCAGACGCATAAGTGAATATAAGTTACATTTCAAGCAGTTCATGAGCTATGAGTGTTCAAAGTTTGCATTTTAGTTAAGTGCTATTGCGCCACCATTTGACCAGTGGTCATAGGCTTCGCATCATCACCGTTTGGCATCACCTTCTACCAGATTACCAATTTTCGTGAAAACCGACTGCATGGTTCAGCCAGAACCGCTATTTTTGGCGGAAGGAGAAGTAGGAGAAGGAGAAGGGTCCCCGGCCCCTGGTTAAAGACCCCGGCACTAATAGTAATGCCGGGGTAATAGTTTACGTCAACTCGACTCGTCAAAGTTGTAATAGTGCTACTTTTATCCTTAAACCTCAAAAGAATCTTCTTCCTGCTTCCTCCTGTGAGTGGTTTGGTACCATCACAGAAAACGCTGTATACATTTTGATTAATGTTGTGGAGGTACAGTGGCTTGTGTAATAACTGCATTCTGTTCTGGGGACAGTGGTGTCCCAGGTGGCCTGGCTGGTAGCAGCAGCATTAGGTCACTCCATTTTTACTCACTCCTCAATAGTGCAGAGTCACTTGTGCGCCGTGCGCCGTGGCGTGCACGCTGCACACTCACTCCCAAGATGAGACGCACGGATTAGGAACATAGAGTAATTAAAGGAGAGAGACACTGTGACAGCCCCGCCCCCCTTGATGTTAATTATTCGCTCGAACAGAGCTGGAAGTCGCGGTCGACGGTCATTGGTCGTTGATTGGTTTAGGTGATGACATAATGATGACGAATGGTAAGGGTCAGTGGCGTTTCTAAGCAATTTGTCCCCATATTTGTTCCCATATTTTTGGCATGCATAGTTGGGTATGGGCATATGACATGGATGTGGTCCAAATGTTTTTCATTTTACTGGGGCTTTAAACTTCATCCACACAGTGTTTCCTAGTCATGAATCCACAGGTTGCCCTGCAGTTCACACTCCAACCACTAGGGAGCGCTTCAACATTGGAGAGCTGCACTGGGGGCTTGATTAGGAGTGGCACAATATGGTAGTCGACAATACCATATTTGTGGTGATATTAGGCCCTCGATAATGATAATATAAGTAACAATATTAAATACAGTATATATCAAGAGATGCTGCTACTTTTCTAACTTTTGAATTTGAATCTGGAAGAGTAGAACAGTTTTGGACATAAACAAACAGCAGCGGTATCCAAGCTGTACGCTTACAAAACACAATGTTAACTATGAGCCGTGAACGCCTGCTATGAGCCGTGAACGCCTGCTATTTTCTAATGAAAGTTAAAACACCAGCAAGTACAGTACAGAATGGTTTAATGTTTGCACATATTTAATTAGTCTTTCAATAAGCATTTTCAACTTTCCAGTATTCACTTTATATTCACTGTGAGCTTGTTGAAAGCTATTTCAATTCCCCACATTTTTTTTTTCTCGTATATCTTGAAAGTGTGTGGTTTGCACACTCTCCTCCTGACCTCCTTACCTCCTTCCCTTAATGACCTCCTTACCTCCTTCCCTTGATGATAGTCCAGTTGACAGACAACTAGCAGTGATTTTCAGCCTTTCATGCTGCTGAGGCCAAACCGTGCCAGGCCAAACCGAGCCAAACCAGCCCAGGCCCCTCAGAGATGTCCTGGTTAGGGTTAGCTCTATTAGCAAGGATCTGGGTCAGTGTGAGAAAATGGAGCAATGACAGAGGCCTATTAAACTTAATAAACTTACTTATCTTGACCACAAGCTAGTATAGACTCATTTACATCAGTGTTGCCAACTACCAAAATCCAAAATGCCCTAGAATGCACTACAGCAGTGGTTTTCAACCATTTTCATGCCAGGGCGCACTATTTATTCTACATTTTAGCCGCGGACCACCATCTGATGTTGAGTTTAGTTTCTCAAACTGATTTAGGAGAGATAAACTGGCAAAAATGTTGGTCAAAAAAAATATCAATTCTCCTACATTTTCTAAATGTGTCGATTCTTGAAAATCTGGTAATTCAGACATTTAAATATAGTGTAACTCTTGAGAGCGTAAAATGAAACCAAACGGACCCGTAAGGGTCCGTTTGGTTTCATTTTAACGCTCTCAAGAGTTACAGCTCTATAAGGCTCCATATCATAGGAGGAGAAATGGTGAAAAACAAGGGTTTCATCTCTGGCGCCTGTCAACCAATTTCGCCCCAACTCACCAGCAGAAAAGCACTAGGGGGGTCTGAAAAAGCGCTAAATATAGCGACAAATGCGCCAAGTTGGCAACACTGATTTACATAATTATTTGATTACACTATATAGGAGCGTCAGTGTGAGATATTGAAATAGCTTTCAAATGCAATAAATCTCCTATTTTGATGAATACATAAAGCATATGGGCCATTCTTTTTTTGGGGGGGGGGGCAGAGAATCATTAATTAATACCCCACTTTGTCGTATTTCAAAAACTGTGAAAGTATTAAAGTCTGGACCCTAACAGGTCCATTTGGTTCCATTTGTACACCCTCAGAAAAAAAAAGTCCTAAAAGAAATGCCATTAACAAACACATCTTGATGGTGTCATCAAGTTGTGTTTCACCATGTTAGTGATTTCTTCAGACCTCCATTTTAGGAAACACAGAAGGTGTGTGTGTGTGTGTGTGGGGGGGGGGGGGGGGGGGGGCTTTTTATCATGTCCACACAACATCTAAGTGGAATTCCCCTTTAAAACAATTCTAAACAATATGGACATGTTCAACCAACTAGAACATCTTAAAGCAATTTTGGACAATATAAATGACAAAATGTTCAGTTCAGTGTTGATCAGTACTGCTAGATCGTGTGTGTGTGTGTGTGTGTGTGTGGGGGGGGGGGGGGGGGTACAGTATTTGGCGTTCTGAGTTCAGTGGAGTATAGAGATGCGCAGTGACGTCACCGCCCCGGTTCCGGAAGTCTTTTCCCAATTCATTTTTCTCATAGACTTTTCGAAAATAATTTATATCAAGACGATTACGCCGTGGACCTAGCCAACTCGAGTCGTGACGAATCATGATGACACACAAACTTTTGGGACAATAAAATAATTTCTAAGATGAAAAACGAAACAAAAAGTCTTGTATCATGCCGTTTTCTACTTCTTCCTAATTATATATTATATGACGATATTGTGTTTTGTTGTCATGATTTGTCACGACCCGAGTTGGCTTTGGCCGCGGCGTAATCGTCTTGATATAAATTATTTTCGAAAAGTCTATGAGAAAAATGAATGGGGAAAAGACTTCCGGAACCGGGGCGGTGACGTCACTGCGCATCTCTATAGGCAGGGAGGGGGCTTGGAGATGCTTGGTGGTCATGGAGTGCTTTGAAGGTGAAAGTGAGGTCTTTGAACTGGATTCTGTACTGTAGCAGGAGTCAGTGTGGTGATGTTAGGATGGGAGTGATGTGACATCACCTTTATGACATAGTAGTGAGTATAGCCTTGCAGCAGTATTGTGGACCAGCTGTTTTATTTAGACCAGTGGTTTTCAACCTTTTTCATACCAGGGCCCACTATTTATTCAGAATTTGAGCCACGGACCAACATTTGAGGACATTTAAGCCCCACAGACCCCCAAAATAAAGATTTATTTTGCTTTTGTCCATAATAAGGATTTGGGAAAGAAAACAGGCAAACATACAGATGAAAATGACCATTAATCTTCTACATTCTCTAGTTGTGTAGACTTGGGATAATTTACATGATGAATATTTTAACTCTTGAGAGCGTAAAAAATGAAACCAAATACATCTGGTTAACCAACTTTCCACCGTTTAGCCTGGGGACCACTTAGAACTCTCTCAAGGACCACTAGTGGTCTCCCCGGTGCACTGGTTGAAAACCCCTGTTATAACCTTTCATTGGGTGGGCAGGATGCACGTTTGGGTGGACTCTGCCCACTCCTGCCCCCCTCTAGATCCGACCCTGGTCCAGATATTGTTCCTAGATCTCTGTGCCTTCAGGCTTGGGGAGACCAAACAGCCTGCATTGTATTTATTATATACAGTACATAAAAACATTTTTACCAAGTTGACTCCCAAACAACCCTGCCCCTCTACATCACAATAACGATAGAAAGCAGTCTGTAGTTTTTAAACACTAATAAACACTAGTTGTCTTTTCAAAGCCTGTATCAACGATTACAGTATGCAGCAGCCATATTGCTGCTGTCAGGAGCAGAAGCTGCTGTTACTGTAACTTCACGTTTAAAACTATAAGGTTCTGCGACATTATCTAATTTATTTTTTTATTTAATTCCGAAAATTCCAGAGTTCTGGACAGACATACAGTATATTCTATATATTCTCTGTAATATAGAGAAGTTTTATAAGTTTAGAGTTCATTGTGATGTATGGAAGTGGAGTGTTGAAGCGGAGCGTTCCCCGGGGGGCTGTGGTTGAAGTGTTTAAGTAGTTAATAACCACATACAGTCAGAGAGAGAATCAGGACACCATGGTGCAGGGCCGGATCTAACATTTCACAATTGGGGGGGCAGGAGAAAATGGTATGGGGGCAGCTTCATCGTCCGTGACGCTTCGCGCCACGGGCGATGAAGCCGCACCCATACCATTTTCAGTTACAGGACTTTTATTAGTCAAAGTAAAGCATCAATAATAACATCAGTTGTTGTTGAAGTTGCAACAGACACGCAGCATGCATAAAGCTAAAGGTCTGACTCAGAGAGTTTTCTGTTTTCAATGATGAAATGCTGTTGGTTTAGTGGTGACACAGCTGTAGTTAGTTAGTAGCAGTAGTAGTGTTTCACATCATTTTAAATATAAGCACTTTAATTTGAAATATCTTGGGTTGTTTTGCATGCCATCATGTTTGGTGGGGCAGTCTGGGCATTTAGGGGGGCATTGCCCTCCCCCCATGCCCATGCCTAGATCCGCCCCTGCCGCGGTGCTCGCAGGAGACGTAAACGCAGTTGATTCTCTGCCGTCTCTCCATACCATATGCAGCGTCATGACTCACACCGCTCAATAGGGAATATTAATGTATGTGTCGATGCTTCTTTGACCGCTGACGGAGTAATCTGTGAGGCTGCCTGGTGTTCACATGATCATAGATAGGCCAAACGCTAGAATATACACAATTATGTTGTAGAGATCAAAACAGTTTATGGTTTAATAACACCAATGGACTCTTGTCAGAAACTAATATTTTGCTAAGGCCCACGTACAGCCTGCCACACTGCACACATTATTTCCCCAGTGCTTTAAGGCAGGGGTTTTCAACAGGTGGTCCGGGGACCACCAGTGGTCCTTGAGAGGGTTCCAGGTGGTCCCCAGCTAAGTTGTAACTCTTGAGAACGTAAAAATGAAACCAAATGGACCCTTGCGGGTCCATTTGGTTTCATTTTTACACTCCCAAGAGTTAAAATATTCATCATGTGAATTAGTCCTAATCTACACAACTAGAAGATTAATGGTCATGGACAGAAGCAAAGGAAATTTGTGGGTCTAAAATGTCCTCAAATGTTGGTCTCTGGCTCAAATTCTGAATAAATGGTGGTCCCTGGAGTCAAACAGGTTGAAAACCCCTGCTTCAAGGCATGGCCACATACAGCCTTGACTGAGGGACCCCCCTTCATCTTTAAAGGTAGGGTAAGTGATTTGAAATTCATGGTGTAGTACCAGCCTGGTGCACTAGGGGCCCCCAAGAGTGGCTACACTATGTGAACCTGCTGCTCGATCCTGATTGGAGGAGAATTCACCCTCCACCTGGGGAACTTTTATTAGCTCCTCTGCTAACGTGGGGGAGGGGGAAACTCCATATATGGTTTCCACACCTTATAATAGAGCATTTTAACAGAAAAAAATGTTTTTGGGTGATATCTGACAAAAGTGAAATCACTTCCCAGGGGTTGACACTAAGGTCTCGGAGGCACTTGCCCATCGGGCAAGTGCAAGTCAGGTTATACTTGCCCTCAGCTCATGGTCACTTGCCCACCGAAAATATATTGTAAATTTTGCAGATGTAACTCTTGAGAACGTAAAAATGAAACCAAATGGACCCTTGCGGGTCCATTTGGTTTCATTTTTACACTCTCAAGAGTTAAAATTCATCATCTTAATTAGCCCAGGTCTACACAACTAGAGAATGTAGAAGATTAATGGTCATTTTGATGTTCTATGTTAATTTGACTGTTTTGTTTCCCAAATCCAGCCTGGAATTGTGGATATCTAGAAAGCAGGGAAAGACACAGAGGCAGAGTGCAATGACTGCCTTCAAGACAAATTTATCTTGTGTTGTGTTATAGTGCACTATGTTGCACACTTGCCCGATCGGGCAACCAGGTAGCAGTCTTCACTTGCCCCACCATTTTTTTTACTTGCCCCGGGCAAGTGTTAGTGTCAAGCCCTGACTTCCCCTTCATCTTTAAACGCTCCAGACAAATGGTATAAAACCACAGGACTCTGAGAATCTGGACAAACTGATCTCTATGGAGTCGTTTATTTAAGGCACTATTTGATGATGTAACACAGAAGCTGTTTTCTCTAAGTCCAGCGTATATTAGCATCATAATGTCCACTATATTTTTTAATGTTGTGTAAAATTGTGTTATATGCAGTTTGGGCAATATTACTTAGAGTAATATCTTTACTTTAGTTATGACCCTTTAGAAAAAGTAATTATAATATTACTAATTACTTGAATTAAAAAGTAATATGTTACATATTACTTAAGTGTGTACTTTTAGAATATAGAGATGCACAACGCAATCTGCCTAGCGACAACTTGCGACAACTGCAACAACTTGTATTGTACAAGGACCTTACCCGTTGTGAATATATGAACACCAAATGATGTACTGTGTGGGTCATGTGATGTCACCACAGATGCAAGTATTTGGATGAAGGATTGCTTTAATGCACACTTTTGCACAGACACTGCAATGGCCAGTCATAAAGTGTGTGTGATTTGCTATTTGCATTGCCCCCTGTGGCCGAAAAGGGAATTCCCAATGTTAAGCGAATGGGGAAATTCAATGCACCAATATAAATGCATTATTAATCAACAATTTGTTAATAGGGCTCTGTCAGTCTCTTCCTAATGTTATAGTCAATGACTGTGTCTGTGTGAAAAATCATAGCGATTGGTGCAGCCAGTCATGAGTTACAGCGGTTTCAGACAGACAGACAGACAGACAGACAGACAGACATTTCCTTAGTTATAGTATGGATGTCATATGTGTGCAGAATGCCATGGTGGATTAGGATCTACAAGCGACTGTTCTGTCGTACTGTAATCTCTGTTGTTATCTGTTTATATCTTGTAAATCTGCTCTAGTTCCACATGCAACAACAAGCTCATTAGCAAAGAGTAATGAGGTGTGTTGTGTTTTGGGGGAGTAAGATATTAACCTGTCATGACTTCTAGAGCAGACAATGTTATACTATGCCAGGGGTTATCAACAGGTGGTCCAGGGACCACCAGTGATCCCTGAGAGGATTCCAGGTGGTCCCCAGGATAAATGATGGAAAGTTGGTTAAGCAGATGTAAATCTTTGAGAGCGTAAAAATGAAACCAAATGGACCCTTGCAGGTCCATTTGGTTTCATTTTTACACTCTCAAGAGTTAAAATTATTTATCATCTGAATTATCCCAAGTCTACACAACTAGAGAATGTAGAAGATTAATGGTTATTTTTATCTGTATGACTGTATCTGAATGGTTTGATTCTGAAATCCAGCCTGGAATTGTGGACAAAAACAAAGGAGATCTTTAGTTTTGGGACCAAGTGGTGCATGGTCTGTGACTCAAATGCAGAATAAAAAATAGTGGGCCCTGGTATGAAAAAGGTTGAAAACCCACTGTTATACTATTACTCATACATCTGCACCGGCGATGCAGATGTTAAGATATGGAAAACATGCGTGGAACCCTGCTAGTGACTGACTACACACTCAGAGTCAGAGTCACGACCTCTCTCACGCTCTACACAGCCGCTGCTGCTACCTGTACACAACAAACATGGAAAAGTGTGGATGAAAAGCCTCTAGGTCGAGGCCTGTCACGGCTGTAGCGTTTTAAAGAAAGCGTGGTTACCGCTTAACCTTTCAGGTACATTATTCTGCTCAGTGTGATGTCTAAAATCATTCATGATGTACAGTATATACTACTGTATGCTCTTCTCAGAGTCCTATAGGTGGATGCATTCAGGAAAACAACCCTGGATCTAACACCAGCCTCTGTTAGAGAAAAAAGACACACACACACACGCACACACACACACACACACACACACACACACACACACACACACACACACACACACACACACACACACACACACACACACACACACACACACACACACACACACACAATAGCAGTGGTTTTGCAACCATTTTGATACCAGGGCTCACTATTTATTCAGCATTTGAGCCACGGACTACCATTTGGGGACATTTTAGCCCCACAGACCCCAAAACTAAAGATTCATTTTGCTTTTGTCCACAATTCCAGGCTGGAATTATGGACAAAAACATATTGTGGTCAAACATACATTAATCTTCTACATTCTCTAGTTGTAGACTTGGGCTAATTCACATGGATGGATATTTTAACTCTTGAGTAAACTTGTTTCATGTTTACGCTCTCAAAGGGTTACATCTGGTTAACCAACTCTCCATCATTTAGCCTGGGGACCAACTTGAGAGGGGAGGAGAGGAGAGGAGAGGAGAGGAGAAGAGAAGAGAAGAGAAGAGAGGAGAGGAGAGGAGAAGGAGGGAGGGGAGGAGGAGGGGAGGGGAGAGGGAGGGGAGGGGAGGGAGGGGAGAGGAGAGGAGAGAGGAGAGGAGAGGGGAGGGGAGGGGAGGGGAGGGGAGAGGAGAGGAGAGAGGAGAGGAGAGGAGAGGAGAGGAGAGGAGAAGAGAGGAGAGGAGAGGAGAGGAGAGGAGAATAGAGGAGAGGGCACAGATGCACAGATGATCTTGAAGAGAGTGGTAGACACAGACTGTTGCCAAGGCTGGTCTGGATGCCAAGAAAACAACAAAAAAACCAAAACAAGGTTATCAGCCATAACATCCTCCACCTCCAATGTCAACAGGAGGGATAAGGCAACGACCCGCTGAAAGAGGTCGCAGACTTTAAAAGGCCTGGAGCCAGGGGTCAACTCAGGCAGAGCAAGACCTTAAAACCAAGACAGTGCTCACATACGGCTATTAGGACAATGTTTTGGAAGGTCCAACCTCCATGGAGCTATGATGTCAGTGCAGGTTCTTCACCCTGGTTGGCTGAGGGACATGTCAGGGTATGGCAGGGGCGGATTGGCCAACTAGAGTACAGGGAGTTTTCCCGGAGGCCTGCGCCACCTAGTGGCCTGGACAAGATCCAAAATGCACTAGTGGCACTTCCACTAGTGCTAATTCACATGATGAATATTTTAACTCTTGAGGGTGTAAAAATGAAGCGTGAAAATGAAACCAAATGGACCCTTGCGGGTCCATTTGGTTTCATTTTCACGCTCTCAAAGAGTTACATCTGATTAAAAAGCTGCCTCCCCCCAGGGTGGCCTGGCAATGGCAAAATTGTCCCTGTGGGAAAATATGTGCCAATCCGCCCCTGGAGTATGGTAACACGTTGGCAAGAACTTTTATTTACAGGACTTTTATGTCAAGTAAAGCATCAATAATAACATCAGTTGTTGTTGAAGTTGCAACAGACACGCAGCATGCATGAAGCTAAAGGTCTGACTCAGAGAGTTTTCTGTTTTCAATGATGAAATGCTGTTGGTTTAGTGGTGACACAGCTGTAGTTAGTTAGTAGCAGTAGTAGTGTTTCACATCATTTTAAATATAAGCACTTACCTTGGGTTGTTTTGCAAGCCATCATGTTTGGTGGGGCAGACTGGACATTTTGTGGGGCACCCCCCCCATGCCCATGTCTATAGATCCGCCCATATTCTCAAGAGGTCACTGCAGTGACAGTGACTGTGAATCACTACCTTTCTGGGACCTTTCAGGATTAGATTTATATCGGGGCGATCCATTATGTTTCTAGCCTGGCCCCGCCCACCCCAGCTACGTCATCACAACGAATATGGGTAATAATGATAATGATAATAATAATAATGAATATGAATAATGAATTGTGCTTCCATCTGGGTCTGGTGTCTCCACCCGTTGACTCTCATTACAAAGAACTCACTCACCGAGTTGTTGATTTTCATAGCTGGAGACCAATCAAATGGCTGCGTTTGAGTAAACCCGCCTCACGTCTCCTGACTGCGCTCCTGATTGGTGCGCTGATGGTTAGTGATTGGTTAGAGGAATCTGTCTGTCAAACAGACAACCTACGTCCAATCAGAGAGTCCCAGACTCTCCTTCGTGGAGAGTTTGGCAGGAGCCAGGCTATTTATTATGTTTCTGCTTTTGAGAAGTGTCGGGAATCGACGATCTACAAGCTCTAAAACCCATCAGTGCGTCCACAGTCCACACGCGGACAAACGTGTCCGTCGTGAGATCACTGAGAGTGTTATTGATTCAGATTTTGCTGATAAAATACAATCTGACTCTTTCCTTTTAAAAGTGTGCCACAACATTCTGTTTTCAGCTTCGCCCTGCTGTGCAGTAGTAGTGTGTTTAGAGAACATTCAAAGGGATAGTTCAGGTTTTTGGAACTTAAGCTGTAGTTGAAATACTTACCATTGTTATAGTGGTCACCCCAGGGTTTGAGTGCCCTGTGGCGTGCACTAAGGGTGTAGGGAGGGTCAGCGGTGGGCAGAGCCCACCCCTTAATGTGCATCCTGCACCCAATGAAAGGTAATATCAGTGGTTTTCATCACTGGTCTTGGGACCACCAGTGGTCCTTGAGAGAGTTGCAGGTGGCCCCCAGGCTAAATGGTGGAAAGTTGGTTAACCAGATGTAACTCTGTGAGAGCGTAAAAATGAAACCATATGGACCCTTACAGGTCCATTTGGTTTCATGTTTATAAACACTCTCAAGAGTTAAAAATATTCATTAGTCATAATATTCCAATAGAATTAGTCTACACAACTAGAGAATGTAGAAGATTAATGGTCATTTGATCTGTATGTTTGACTGTTTTGATTCCCAAATCCAGCCTGGAATTGTGCAAAAGCAAATCTTTAGTTTTTGGGTCTGTGGGGCTAAAAGCCATCAATGGTGGTCAGTGGCTCCAA
>CM076973.1:38160546-38182178 GCA_039105355.1 Benthosema pterotum | reverse complement strand
GGTCCTTTCTAGGAAGGAAGGAGGACTATCGTAGGAGGAAAAATAGTGAAGTAGCATTAGTTTTTCACTAATTTTGGCACTAGGGGGGTCTACAAAAAAGCTAAATATAACGACAAATGCACCAAGTTGGCAACACTGATGTAAACCCCCAGACCTAAATGTAAACCCCCCCGGACCCAACGTGATGCTGGGAAATATGTGAGATAAAACTGTGTTCATCATATCTATCTTTTTTATTTCAGTGTTTGAGGAAGTGGGGCTTCAGACGGTGCGAGGATATCTGCTGGATCAAAACCAACAAAAACAACCCGGGCAAGACCAAGGCACTGGACCCCAAAGCAGTGTTCCAACGCACCAAGGTACAGCACAGCATGGTATCTGGGTGACTGTGGGATTTTGATTGATCATTTTATTAGACAATAAAATAAATAGAGCAGTGGTTTTCAACCTTTTTGATCGCAGGGCCAATTATGTATTCAGCATTTGAGCCACGGACCACCATTTCATGACATTTTCAAGATCTCTTTTGGTTTGGTTCACAATTCCAGGATGGATTTTCGGAAACAAAACAGTCAAAACATACGAATCAAAATGGCCATTAATCTTCTACATTCTCTAGTTGTGTAGACTTTTAATTAATTTAGATGTTGAATATTTTAACTCTTGAGAGTGTAAACTTTTTTACACTCTCAAAGAGTTACATCCGGTTAACCAACTTTCATCATTTAGCCTGGGGACCACCTGTAACCCTCTCAATGACCACTGGTGGTCCCCGGAGCACTGGTTGAAAACCCCTGGCAGTGCAACAAGTGCATTCAAGCACAAATGGTCCAAAAAGATAAACACAAAAATACTTGCTATAATACTAATATAGTGATTACAACTGCATTCATTGATTGCCAGAGTCCCATGGTGGGAGTTCTGCTCTGGTTTTGTTGAAATATGAAGTAGTTCCAGTCATTTTGTGAGGGTCACCGAAGAAATGTTATTTTGTAATTGGAATTGGAAATGTTTATTTTTGTCTCCGAGAGACTAAACCTCATGAAATGGTGGTCTGTGGCTCAAATGCTGAATAAATAAGTGCGCCCTGATATCAAAATGGTTGTAAACCACTGGTACATTGCCATGTTTTCTTTTCCATATCCTCCCTGCCTCCTGGTACCAACCCATGTTGCCTTGTTGTTGTTGTTGTTGTTGTTGTTGTTCCACACCTTGACCAGGAGCACTGTCTGATGGGGATCAAAGGGACGGTCCGCAGGAGCACCGACGGCGACTTCATCCACGCCAACGTGGACATCGACCTGATCATCACCGAGGAGCCGGAGATCGGCAACGTGGAGAAGCCCGTGGAGATCTTCCACATCATCGAGCACTTCTGTCTGGGCCGCAGGAGGCTGCACCTGTTCGGAAGAGACTCCACCATCAGGCCAGGTGAGATGGGATGGTCCTATCTATCTGTCTGGCTTGCCCTGTTTTCCCTTTACCCGTTTTTTAAACCGAGTGAGTGGAGGGATCGGCCAGTGCCATCTAGAGGCAGAGTTCTGACACTCCCGTTCACTTCGATTGTTCAGCCTCTAATCTAATGGAATAGATCAGGGGTTTTCAACCTTTTTGATACCAGGGCCCACTATTTATCCAGCATGTGAGCCACGGACCACCATTTGAAGACGTTTTAGCCCCACAGACCCCCAAAAACAAAAGATTTCTTTTGCTTTTGTCCACAATTCCAGGCTGGATTTCAGAAACAAAACAGGCAAACCTACAGATCAAAAATGACCATTAATATTCTACATTCTCTAGTTGTGTATATTTGGGCTAATTCACATGGTGAAGATTTTAACTCTTGAGAGTGTAAACATGAAACCATCAAACCATTTGGTTTCATGTTTACGCTCTCAAAGAGTTACATCTGGTTAACCAACTTAGCTGGGGACCACCTGGAAGCCTCTCAAGGACCACTGGTGGTCCCCGGACCACCTGTTGAAAACCCCTGGAATAGATGGATGATCAAATCAAAGGCTGGAACTAGTACCATTGCGTTGCACTCTCCCCCTCCCCTCCTCACTGGTGCGAAATCAGGTAGGAAAACAGGGAAAAGTACAGTATGTCTGCCCTCCCTCTGCAGTGCTTTGTGGAGGAGGCTCTGCATGTCATTTGGTCATTAGAAAACAAAAAAGAAAGCAACTCTGTCTTTGTGTAACTGTCTGAGAGATTAGCTGCACTGTACATGCTGCTATTATCCTCCGCTGTTATGTAATGGTTGCATGTTGGCACCGTGATGGGGACAGGCGTAAATTAGTGTCATTTATATTCACACGTTTTTAAATGTCATTTACACGTATTTGCACACCACAAAAAATGTTATTTTGCAGGTGTTTTTAAATATAATTCACAGATGTTCCAGAACGTGTGTGTGTGTGTGTTTCATTAGCCAAATCAGCATGCAGGGACCCAACACAGCTGTTTTTATTGTGTATGTTTCATTAGGTGTGCTATCAAGCTTGTTTGTAGCAAGGCTATATGGCTATTTCAACCAATCGGATTGCTTCCTCTGGCTGTTGTGTAATGGGCAATTCCTCACAGAGGCGTATGCTAGTGACTGGATGGAGACTCGCTCTGTAACGTCATAAATTAATTCCCACCCCCCCACCCCCGTTTGACTGGTTCCTCAAGTGAGGGCGTAGTTTCAACTCATTTGCAAAAGGTAATTGTTGTGGGGTGGAAAGTTTAATTGTGAATTTAATTGTTAATGGGTTAGGCTGATGTCATAAGCTGTTGTAAGCTACACTACGTGAAATATTTGCAAGCCAACTGATATTGACATCATTAATCGAGGATAAGCATGTAATAACTGAACATGAGTAATGATCATCAAGGGCTGTGTAAATCACGTTATCCTGTTATTGTTCCCAAGCCTCCTCAATAAAGATAGACAAGCTACACAGGAGGGGCGAAATCAATCTGCGACCAATATGTAAGTCCACAAATAGCCAGTCTAGAGGAAAAAAAGGAATCCATTCAACTATCTCTAAGTCAATGTTCATATAAGGTCCATAGAGCTCCAGAATCCATCCCTTGTCTTTCAATTTGTTTTCACCATTTATTCTGCCCTGCATATTATATTCATATGATGTAAAATTGATCATTTCATCGTTCCATTCCTTTGAGAAACCTTCCAGTTACAAAGAACTATCCTGGCAGCTGTAACAAGTCCAACCATTTTTATTAATACCAGGAAACACTGTCCCCAAATAAACAACGCTGTACAGTAGGGCAATGTAATGGGCCCTTCTCAAAAGCCCACCCTTTAGGGTGGGGTTTGCTCACTGTCCAATGCGAGTCCACATAGTTTAGCAACTGTTACTATGCAGGTCAAGCTTTCCTGGCCAAGCTCTCCCCTTCTAAAGTGCCTGTTGGGCCCTCTTCATACCAGGGCCCACTATTTATTCAGCATGTGAGCCACGGACCATCATTTGATGACATTTTAGCTCCACAGACCCAAAACACAAAGATTTCTCCTGTTTTTAACTATAACTCCAGGCTGGATTTCGAAACATAACATGCAAACAGGGGTGGACTGGGAGCTCAAAACGTACCGGGCAATTTTGTCTCAGAGCGGCCCTCAGAATCTTTGTGGGGGCTCCGGGGCCTGAGCCCCCATGAGAATTTAAGACATAAGGGGCTCTGGGGCTCGGGCTAACTAAAATTAGTTAGTTAGTTTTAGTTAACTATAAAAACCCTGCAATAGGCAGTCTCATTTGAAGAGGACAGAGGGCCGCCAGCACTGATTCGTGGGCCGGTTTTGTGCAGATTTTTTTTTTTAATTAAAACACGACATTAACGGCCCCGGGGGGGGTCGGCCCACCGGGAAAATGCCCTGTATGCCAGACTGTCAGTCCACCCCTGCATGCAAACATAGATCTCTAGTTGTGTATATTTGGGGTAATTTAGATGATTAATATTTTAACTTTTGAGGGTGTAAAAATGAAATGGATGAAATGGTTGGAACCCTGGAACCCAGACCACTGGTTGAAAACCACTGCTCTGCAACAAAAATGGTATACTATGCAACAGTCCCAAATCAGTGCATATATGTGCCAGTTCATAAATAATGTTTATGAACTCCAATCACTGCACTGATTCATGTAACTTCTGATGTGAGATTCTTGCTCCCACCAAAGTGTCACAGTGTAGCACAGTCAGCACGTGACCATGACACCTCCGTTAAAAAGCTTCCTATTGGTTGTCTTCCTCCAGGCTGGCTGACCGTGGGGCCCACCCTCACCAACAGCAACTTCAACCCGGAGGCCTACGCCTCCCACTTCGCCGTCCCCAACTCCCACCTGTCGGGCTGCTCCGAGGAGATCGAGAGGCTCCGGCCCAAGTCCCCGCCGGCCAAGATGAAGTCGGAGCGTGGAGGCGGGCGTGGCGGGGACCGGGGCGGGAGGGGCGGAGACCGCGGCGGCAGGGGCGGAGACCGCGGCCGCGACAGGAACAGGCCCAACTTCCGAGGGGACAGGGGCGGCGGGTTCAGGGGGAGAGGAGGAGGAGGAGGGCTGCACAGGGGCTTCCCGCCTCGCTAGAAGAAAAAACCATGGTGGGAGGGCCGGCGTCAGCCCTAGACTGATCCTATAGGAATACTAACCGCATCATGTGTAATACGCCTGTACACGTAAACCTGACCACTGAGTTTTTGAAGATTATCATAAATGTGTTGTTCACCAGTCGGTTATCTTTTTTTTTTTTTTTTTTTTTTTTTTATATACATATGTATGTTCGCACCAAAACAAGCATTCATGGACTTATACTTGAGTTGAGTAGAGAAAACAAATAAACCCTTTTTTCCTATACCTGTGAGCAAAGTTGGCATTAATTTGTACATATGGGAGTGCAGTCTGAATCCAAGATTAGTTTGCAGTGGTCCCCAGTTCAAATTCTCGGAAATTAATATTATGCTAACATTCACTGACACTAATATACAAAATATGTAAAATATCTGTATAATATACTTTTTTAGGCAACCAGCTACCCTCAATTATACAAAAATGAGCGTAATATAATGTATAAATCTTCTCTAATTGACCTGATTAACTATGTGATAACTAAACCTTTCACCATAATGCAACTGTGAGCTGTTTAATCACTGTCATGTTCATAGCGAGCTGAAATCCAACACCCATTTTAGATAATATTTAAGGATTGTTGGTGTGGTCAAGTTACTATCCTCTAAACATCTATCACACACACGTTTTGTCATGGTATTTTGCAGTCATTCCTCACGATGACATTTGCAGTCATTCCTCACGATGGCAACTAGGCTGAACATAACTTCCAGATTCCAGAATGCCTTGTATCTAATCTTTGGTCTGTTTATACTATAGTTGGGTCGTTTCTGACCGTTCCGTGACCGTGGAGAGCGAAGGTCCATTTCTCAATGGAATTATCATCTAAGAGGGTTATTAAACAAATTTGGCCGGGGTGTACTTTCTGAAAGTGCGGGCAAATTTTTTTAGAGCCCATAATCCAAAATGTCCGCCCAAAAAATGTGTTTTTTCCTTCATAACATGAAATGCATTGATTTTACACCCCATAAATGTATTGAACATTAATACAAAGTTGGGCATTACGGACGATTTGGTACCAAGCACATGTCTGTATCTTCTATGGTTCTCGAGATACAGCATATAGGTACTTTCACAGATTGAGGAGAGCAAGACATTTGTATCATTGATTCTCAAGTCAATCAAATGGTGATACAGGCATGAAAATTGGTACACACACTCTTCAAACCCCACTATTTCTAAAAGTACTGTGTGCCCTGCAAAATTCCAAGATGGCAGCCCCCAAAATCCAAGATGTCCGTCCAAAAATGTGGTTTTTCATTCATAACTCGAAATAGAAAGATGTTAATATAAAGTTGGGCATTGCGGACATTTTGATACCTAGTACATGTCTGTATGTACTACGGTTATTGAGTTACAACATATACGTAGTGATGAGGCACCAAAAGGGTAACATTTTGGCACGTTTCACTCTTTTACTCAAAGATTCCTTTATTACCATCCTAACCATTTTCAGGAAATGGACCTACATGGGTCTGCTATCATTAACCGCTTCAAGTTTTTCAATTGATGAAAAGGGTCGGGAGTTATTAAACCGAACGTGAATGCTGTTTCAGTGGTAAATTTGCTGTGTATATTTTGCCAACATAAGCCATGCATAAATGTCTGTCTGTGCTTCACACTGAGTCTGTGCTTCACAATAAGGGCTGGCCATTTTAACTACATTGAAAAATGTTTTTAAATGACATTAAAAAGGCAAAGAGGTTAAGGGAGAAGGGGTTTAGAGGTAACAGAAATCCAGGCCTGAGTGGATATCTGAAACGGACGCACCAAGTGTAGCATGTGTCATAGTGTTATAGTGTAATATATACAATAGTGTTATAGTGTAATATATGCAATAGTGTTATAACGTAATAGTGTAATATTGTAATATATGCAATAGTGGTATAGTGTAATTGGACAATATGTGTAATAGGGCCATAGTGTAACATGTGTAATAGGGTAATATTTGTGCCTTAGGATAATAGTGTAATAGTGTAATGCAATAGCGGTATAGTGTAATAGGGTAATATGTGTAATAGTGTAATAGTGTAATATATGCAACAGTGTAATAGCATAATAGGGTTAATAGTGTAATATATGTGCATTAGGATAATAGTGTAATAGTGTAATGTATTCAATAGCAGTTTAGTGTAAGGGCAATATGTGTAATAGTGTCATAGTTTAATATGTGTAATAGTGTAATATATGCAACAGTGTAATATGAAATAGTGTAATAGGGACAGTAGTGTAAAATATGTGTAATAGTGTAATATTGTAACATGCAATAGTGGTATAGTGTAATAGGAGCATAGTGTAACATGTGTAATAGTGTAATATGTGAAAAAGTGCAATAGGCAAATAAGTGTAACAGCGTAATATTTATGCATTAGTGAAATATATGTAATAGTGGTATATTGTAATTGTCCTATTACGCTATACCAGTATTGCATATATTACACTATTACACCTATTAGCCTATTGCACTTTAAACTATTAAACTATTACACATATTACCCCATTACACTATTACCCTAATGCACAAATATTACCCTATTACACTATTACACATGTTACACTATGACACTATTACACATTACCCTATTACACTATACCCTATTGCATATATTACACTTACCTTAATGCACAAATATTACCCTATTACCCTATTACATGTTACACTATGACCCTATTACTCATATTAGCCAATTATACTATACCGCTATTGCATATATTACAATATTACACTATTATGCTAAGGCACAAATATTACCCTATTACACTATTACACATGTTACACTATGACCCTATTACTCATATTAGCCTATTACACTATACCGCTATTGCATATATTACAATATTACACTATCACGCTAAGGCCCGAATATTACCCTATTACACTATTACACATGTTACACTATGATCCTATTACACATATTGTCCTTTTACACTATACCGCTATTGCATATATTACAATGTTACACTATTACCCTAATGCACAAATATTACACTATTAGCCCTATTACGTTATTACACTATTGCATATATTACACTATTACACTTATTAGCATATTATACCATTACACTATGACACATGCTACACTTGGTGCGTTTCAGATATCCACTTCAGATATCCACTTAGGCCTGGGTTTCCGTTACCTCTAAACCCCTTATCCCTTAACTTCTTTGCCTTTTTAATGTAATTTAAAAAACATTTTTCAATATAGTTAAAATGGGCAGTCTACAAGCTCACAACATGTCAGTAGATTGGCATACCAAAAGGTTTATCAAAATACTAAAAGAGGGATAATAATAAGGGGTTTGGGATAAAGGGTTTAGCGTGTGACGAAAATGGAGCCCTTATTGTGAAGCACACACTCCGTGTGAAGCACAGACAGACATTTCTGTGTGGCTTATATTGACAAAATATACACAGCAAATTTATCACTAAAACAACATTCACGTTCGGTTTAATAACTCCCGACCCTTTTCATCAATTGAAAAACTTGAAGTGGTTAATGATAGCAGACCCATGTAGGTCCGTTTCCTGAAAATGGTTAGTATGGTGATAAAGGGATCTTTGAGTAAAAGAGTGAAACGTGCCAAAATGTTACCCTTTTGGTGCCACACCACTACGTATATGTTGTAACTCAATAACCGTAGTACATACAGACATGTACTTGGTACCAAAATGTTCGTAATGCCCAACTTTATATTAACGTTCAATACATTTATGAGGCTTAAAACCTTTCTATTTCGAGTTATGAATGAAAAACCACATTTTTGGACGGACATCTTGGATTTTGGGGGCTGCCATCTTGGAATTTTGCAGGGCACACAGTACTTTAGGAAATAGTGGGGTTTGAAGATGGTGTGTACCAATTTTCATGCCTTTATCACCATTTGATTGACTTGAGAATCAATGTTACAAATGTCTTGCTTTCCTCAATCTGTGAAAGTACCTATATGCTGTATCTCGAGAACCATAGAAGATACAGACATGTGCTTGGTACCAAATCGTTCGTAATGCCCAACTTTGTATTAATGTTCAATACATTTATGGGGTGTAAAATCAATGCATTTCAAGTTATGAAGGAAAAAACACATTTTTTGGGCGGACATTTTGGATTATGGGCTCTAAAAAAAATTGCCCGCACTTTCAGAAAGTACACCCCGGCCAAATTTGTTTAATAACCCTCTTAGATGATAATTCCATTGAGAAACGGACCTTCGCTCTCCACGGTCACGGAACGGTCGGAAACGACCCAACTACTAGTTGTTTGTTTGTATATTAGTGATTGCATCTCAGGCATGGCAAGTGTGATCTAACTTTACTTGTCACCTTCATAACTACACCAGCTGCACTGTGCTGTGCACAAGGGTTGGTTGATTGACCTGATCAGCGCTGTGGTATCCCTGCTAACAGAATTAACTGCAGTAATTCATCCAGGCAAAGGCTGACATTGGTTTGTAAAGTGGTGTCCAAGGCCCCCCACGGGTCCTTGAGGGAGTTCCAGGGCCAAATGGGTCTGTAACAGGTCCATTTTGTACACTAATATTGATTTACAATATAAATTGTGGTAGAAATACTGTGCACAGAAATGCAAACAAACTCCTATTTGGCGGTGCAGACCCATGGTGAGGGAACTGTAGAGTGAATCTTGGTAAAACAAGAAAGTGGTCGCACACGCTGATAGCCAAAGTGCCAACTGTTATTTAAGACGCAGCAGATTAAGACATATCCAACGTTTCAGCAGTTAAGCCTTCACCAGGGATTCCCGATTCATTCCCTGATGAAGGCCTAACTGCCAAAATGTTGGATATAACCTGCTGCATCCTAAATAAAAAATGACACTTTGGCTATCTGCATGTGCGGCCACTTTCTTGTTTTACCAAGATTCACTTCTCCTCAGAGATAGAAATGCCATTAAATGTGGATCTGTAGCCTAATTCAGGTCAAAGTGGGGGTTATTGAAATGAAACGGGTTGAGAATCACTGCTAGAGCAATGCAAATCTCGTTTGGGAACCACTGTAATCTATGCTAAATATGAGCTGGTCTAGCTCATGCCTTTTTAAAGTGACTGATCGCTGGGGGTTTGAGTGGTACACTAGTAATAGCATATACTGTAGTAAGGTAATACATGAACCTGACCATTTTGTTTCTTTGATTAAAAGCAAGACTAGATCTAGCTTAATTCTACAGATATATATGACCTGATACACTTTACTTTGTGAGATTTGTGCATTCTACGAATAACTTTTTTGTGTGCGCAAAAAAGAACTAAAGATAGAAATAAATGAACAATCACACATTAGTTATACAATAAGCAACAATAAACCTTTTCAAAATGACTTATTGGAGGTATAGTTTGAAGCAAATATTTTGAAATGTATGTTGAAACATCGTCCAGTGACATTTCTATATAATCCTACGGTCACACATTTTGCACAATCGCTAGACTGATCGTCCTTCCAGACACAGGAAGTCAACTCAATCTAATCTTTTTTTTTTGTCTATTTATAAAACGTGTTTATTAGTGATTGCATCTTGACTGCTGCAGGTTTTTCGTCTCTAACTTTAGTACCACGGCATGGCCAAAGAATGCATACCCTTCATAACTGTACATCAACAGCTTGCCCTGCACTGCGCTGCGCAGTGGGATTGGTGGATCACACCTGATCATGCCGTCGCGGCGTGCAATCACGCATGGAGCAGCACGTCAGCGGGGTGGGGGACCAGATCTGAAATCAAGGGAGGAGCGGGTATTGTTGTGAGAATGCTGTATATCTCCTTTTTGCAGAAAGCAGATGAACAGGATGCCTGGCTTACTAGCTGTCCCACGAGGCAACAAATGGCCCCGGGGCACATTTGTACAATTGTTAAGACTGCATGCTGTATCTCTGCTAGGTGTGGTTCAACCACCCCCCCCCCTCACAACACGCATGCAAGAGGAAACAGCTGCTCTGTTTAAGTCGCATTCATTTACTGTAGGTTTTACCATCATTTCGGGAAAAGGTTGCCTATTAAAAGCATAGGGGATTTACAGTATATGGGGTTCGTTTCTTTAGAATTGGTTTGATTCGGATCATTGAGCACGGCTAATGCCGTGCTCAATGATCACACAATGCCGACATGCAAAGAATGTGACAGCAATGTGGATTACACTGTGCCCTCTATACTACCCTGGCACACCCATGCATTGTCTTATCAGAACAATTTACGCTTCACAGTGTTTTTTAAGGAATACATTTTAATTTAAGCCCAAAATCTGCACCAGTGAAAGTACTATAGATGGTGCATTTATATAACGCCTTTATCCTAAGCACTAGAGTGCACCTTCAGGTAGGCAAGCTCTATTAGCTCAATGGTCAGTCCTTAGACAGCAAAACAAGATGAGAAAAGTTACATATATTGTTGCTTCAAAGTCAAAATTACATGGCTTGAATGAATGCTCAAATCAGAAGCCAGTGTTTCTTGTCTCGTGGGCGGTCACATATGTCACAACAATGGACGGCTGCGCTCAACAACAGACCTCCTAGCACGCACAAGCGTAGTCTACACTGCAGATAAAGAACAAGCTTGTTATGTGCCATTTCAATTATTAGTTATTTATTAATGTATTAAGCCATGTAAGTGAGATAACACTGCATATTTGAGTTTGACATCCCTGCTCTAGGCTAACCTGGTGCATCTCAAAGGCAGGACAAGTGTAGCCTTCTTTCCTCCTGTCCCGTCTCTGAGGTGCACCAGGCTGGAACTGATGTAGGTTGGAACTCCCCTTTTGCTCATTGTAATCTCATTTTTAAATTATATAATTTTCATTCATCCATTCATTCCCATTGCTTACAGCCATGCATCTGATAAGGCAGTGGTTCTACAAAAAAAGAAAGAAAAGGAAAATTCACTGGTCTCACCCTGACAAGCCCAAGAATTTGGGATTTTAGAACTTAGTTTTCTATCTAGCATTTGACAATTTGGTCAATGTTTGACTACTTTGATTCATATAAAATGAATAAATAAGTAAACAAATTTGTGATAAGGCCCCAAGGGGTCCAACTTCTTGCAAACACAACTAGTAACTTAAGAAAGACTGACTTCATTGTGTTATGAAGTCAGTATGTTGCTATTTTTCAAAAACAGAGGGAAAAAAGTTCTTCGCCTTTGTATGTAAATTACATACTGCACATAATTCTTCGTATCAATAAAACTCTGAGCTCTGACTGAGGACTGAGAGAGTCTGGGAGATACAGTAGGAGAGGTTATTTCTGAGTCAATGCTATTCATAGTTATCACGTGTCGTCATGGGACCCCCCCCGGCGGGCAAGAAATGTACTTTCTCCATTGCAGGGAGCGGGTGTCTGCGATCTAACTAGCTAAATGCCGGATAGTTGCTGTGCCATAGGCTGTGCCAACCGGCGAGGAGAGAAGCCTGGGTTGTGCCTGTATCGAGTTGTTGGTGATGTTTTCGTGTGTCTGGTGCAGGGTTCGTCTCCGTGCTGCGTCGTTGGTGTGGAGGTGCAGGCGGCTGCTTGTGCTTCCAGTCGGGTTGGGTTGGGATGCTGTCGTGTGGGGGAGGTGAGAGCTTCTTCATTGTTGGGGCGGGGGTGAGTAGCGTTGTGTTGGCCGGGGATGTAGCTACAGTAGCTAGCATAACACGACAAACTTCTAAATGTAAACCAAACGAGACTCTAACGGGTCTGTTTGGTTTCATCTGTGCACAGTGCACTGTCAGAGTTAAGGGGGGAGTGGGAGACGTTTTGTCATGTTGTGCTGGCTGATGTGGCTGAACTTCTGGCTGGCGTGGCGTTGCTCGCCTTCGCTTTGACAGTAGGGGGGCTCTTCACTTTCCACACGCGGCATTTTGGGCCAGCCTGACTGGAGGTGCAGGTGGCTGTCTGTGCTTTTGTGCCGGCGCCTTCGTCTTCGTGGCGGTGTGGCGTGAGGACGGATTCTCAAAACATAACCAGACTCGAGTAGCGAGGGGAGCGTCGGAGGGTTCCAGGTGGTCCCCAGCTAAGTTGTTTAACCAAATGTAACTCCTGAGAGTGTAAAAATGAAACCAAATGAACCCGCAAGGGTCCATATCGCATGATATTCATCATGTGAATTAGTCCAAATCTACACAACTCAATTGGTGGTCCGTGGCTCAAATGCTGAATAAATGGTGGGCCCTGGGATGAAAAAGGTTGAAAACCACTGATCTAAATAGTCCTAGTCCTTTCCTAGCTAGGAAACTGCGTGCATTCTGTTTACAGCGACGTCCTTTCTGCCCACCAGGGGGGCGGAGAAACCAAGTGACTGAAAGCTATGAATTGCTGAGTTTATGTTCATGGATAATCAAAATATGTGGTGTCATTAAAAATAATACTGACATGGCATACTGAATGTCTAGACCAGGGGTGGGCAATTATTTTTCCCCAGGGGGCAAACGAGATACATAAAATAATGTGGAGGGCCAAGACTAAAGGCTGAACTAAAGTCTGCGTAATATTAATTTAATTTGATGTCATTTTAGCACCACAGACCCAAAAGTAAAGATTTCTTTTGCTTTTGTCCACAATTCCAGGCTGGATTTTACAAACAAAACATTCTTTTACATCTACTCTGGCTAATTCAGATGATGAATATTTTTTTACCTCTTGAGATTGTAAACATGAAACACAAGGTCCATTTGGTTTCATTTTTACGCTCTCAAAGAGTTACATTTGGTTAACCAACTTTCCATATTTAACTGAAACTCTCTCAAGAACCACTGGTGGTCCCTAGACCACTGGTTTAAAACCCTTTCACGGGCTGGTCAGAGTCAGCCAAAGGGCCGCATTTGGCCCCCGGGCCGCATAATGCCCAGGTATGGTCTAGACAAATATGTCTCACCATTTCAAAAATGTTGCAGGCAGGTATGTACCGGTACAGTGCATAATAAGCATGTGCAGTACAGGCTGGTGTAAAGCATCTGATATGAATGAGCTGGCTCCATGCCATTTTAAATATTTTGAAATAGGCCTACTACTACCATTTTAGATTTGAGATACTATTACTGCTCTAGATTTGAGATACTATTAACATTTTAGATTTGATATAATATTACCGTTTGAGATTTTAAAATACCAATTCCAGGAGCTCTGATTATTCTACTGTTAGCCCACATCAAAGTGAAATAGTGGCATGCTGGACAGATTTTGAGTGCAACTCAGGGTTGCCAGATTGGGCTGCTTTCTGCCCAAATGGGCCGTCTTAAATTCAAGATAGCATTATGCAGCAACATATCATCTGGGATTGTTTTGAACATACTGCATCTGTCAGGTTTTATTATCCCCTGAAACACTTGTTTTAGAACCTACCTAGTCAATGTACCCAGTCCTTCACTCACATGCATACACTATGTCCTAATCCACTCTTAGACCGGACATGTATTTGATCCAACAAAAGCCTTGTGTGTACATAGGGTGGGACCTGGATACCCATACAATCAATGTTGTTTAAAGACAACATCAAAGCACCAATTGTTTCTTTATCAAATCTGGTGAATAGGGTTGGTTTCAAGCCGTGCTTGGGCAGCAGTCATCTCATCTGGCAACCCTGGTGCTATACTATAATAACTTACTAAATAACATTAGGATACATTACCTCCCCATACTTGAATCCCTTGACTTTGGTTTCATGAAATAAACAAGGAACAATTAAACAGGTCGAGAGTCACTGTTAGAGCAATGCAAATCTCGTTTGGGAGCCACTGTAATCTATGCTAAATATGAGCTGGCCTAGCTCATGCCTTTTTAAAGTGACATTGCTGATCTCTGGGAGTTCAAGTGGTATACTAATACATGAACCTGACCATTTTGTTTCTTTGATTAAAAGCAAGACTAGATCTAGCTTAATTCTACAGATATACAGTACCAGATACACTTTACTTTGTGAGATTTGTGCATTCTACGAATAACTTTTTGTGTGTGCGGAAAAAAGAACTAAGATTTAATGGTAAAACTGACAACTAAAATGCTTAGGGACTAGAAGGGTGATGACACTCCTAAATACATTCCTAAACCACTGTTTTTGACAGTGGGTTTTGAAAGATGGTGAAGAGGTGGGTTATGTGGAAGTTAGTTGCACAGAGACGGTAGCTGAGCGGTAACTGAAAAAAAAAAGCCCTCAGACAAGCATGGATGAATACATACGAAATCACGTACAATTCATACTGCACTTGTATGGCAATAAAAATGATTGAGTTGGGCGTTGGGGGCTTCGCCTTAGGGAGAAGATAGAACCAGTTTAAAGGACAACTTCATTTATTTTTTTCAACCAAGGTTCATGTGTTAGGTTGTTATTAGAGAAAGTAAAAGATGGGTGTTAATTGCTTTACATATGATGGTTTATTTAGTTTTAGGGATTTTAGCTATGGTAGGGAGCATTCGAGCATTGTCCTAAATGCATATTTGTTTACACAATTTTAAAGTGATTTATTTGTTTTATTATCTACCACAGTCCTAATAAAGCCCATCTGGCCACAAATAATTTACTGAATGTCATGTGACAAACTGCCATATGAGCCTCTGGGTCAGGCATGCAAAATATGGAGTGTGTAAAGTGAGGTGAGGTGTGTTTCAGTTCAGTAGATCCTGTGGACGTCTGTGGCCAGTTATAATTTCCTGGGGTTTATTAAGACTGCAGTAATTAATAAAAAAAAATACATTGCTTTAAAATGTTGTAAACAAATATGTAGGTCTATTTAGGACAATGCTCAAATGCTCCCTCCCATAGTAAAAAAAATCCCTAAAACTAAAGAAAGCAAGGAATGTAAATACTAATATTGTAATAATGTAATACTTTCTCTAATAACAACTTAAAATATGAACCTTGGTTGAAAAAATAAATAAAACTAAAGTTGTTCTTTAAGTGGAGTGGCTTGACTTCTTCAGAAACCTGTGACACAAGGGGAGTGCAGTATCACCTCCTCTGTCATTCACACTTATTGTATGCGAGCAATCCACATATTCCCCTCCTCCCACCCGGTACCTATCTGCCTGTCCATCACTGTGTCTCTCTCGCTATACCAGTTGAAGCCAGCTAGCCTGTGTTGTGGAATGCCTTGCTACAGTAAATGCACAGCACTTCCCCATTAGAAGCTCTTAATTTGTCTTGTGTGCCATATTACCAAATATTATATTACCAAATGGACCCACAAGGGCCCATTTGGTTTCATTTTTATGCTTTATAAATATTTAAAGATCTATAAGAGTCCACTTGGGTCACCAACTTTCCATCACTTAGCTGGGTACCGCCTCTTTGGAAAGTATGCTCTCAAAGAGATGTAACTCTTTGAGAGCGTAACAATGAAAACAAATGGACCCCTGCAAGTCTATTTGGTTCCATGTTTACCTCTCAAGCGCTAAAATATCCCTTTTTTCCAAAATATTTAATAGTGAGACTGAATAGGCCCCAGTCTACACAACTAGAATGTAGATTAATGGTATTTTTCTTTTGGCCTTTTTTGTTTCCGAAATCCAGCCTGGTATTGTTGGACAAAAGCAGAAGAAATCTTTACTTTTGGGTCTGTGGGGCTGGTGGTCTGTGGCTCAAATGCTGAATCAATAGTGGGCCCTGGTACCAAAGTGAACCAACCAATGTCTTACGGGACAATGCAAAATGGGACCATGCAAAAATACAGTATGAGCATGTTGGGGGAACCTCCCACATGGTTCAACAGGTTCTGTGTCCGCTCTCACCTCAAAAACTCTCTGTAGAGCTGGAAATACATGTTTGTTTTTTCTGACTAAAATGTTAAAGGGTGGTCAAACATGGGAGCGACAAATAACAGCCCCATGCTAGCCACCTGCATTATTTATTTTTATTTATTATTTTATTATTCTTTTTATAGCATTTCAAATATTTATATTTTAAGTAAGGCTGTTGAAAATAGATAAAAATAAATTATGTCGATTAATCTGATTATTTTTGTATACAATTAACACACTGACTCAACCCACTGAGCAATTTTCATTGAAAATAGGTAAAGCGTGGTTTGCCAGGGACAAATAGCTGTGGGTCTTCCAATCTGTGGGTCTGTGGGTCTTCCCAGAGCCATAGAGTATAGCTTGAGAGATCTACCAGCATTTGGGGCTTGTAGATCAGCTACTTTGATACATATTTAACAATGTAAATGTTCAAATCCTGTACAGGAAAACATGACATATTTTGGACGTAGTTTGAATGGTTCTTAAACATGAATAAATTAATTTTGAAGCTTTGATTAATTTGATTTTTTTTTGTTATTCAACAGCCCTAATTTTACGACATATCAGATACATCAGGACTCTGAGAAATGTGCATAACCTACTGATATGCATTTATTGTCATATCACAAGTTTCCAAGATGTAAAAGAGTAGGTTGAAATTCTTTGTGGTAAAAATCTCCCAACATATTCAGTTTCCAGAAAGGTCAACAGAGACACGAATACACCTTAAGGTGACATGTCAGATGCGCAATAATTTTTACTGACTTGTTTGACCAGGTGGATCCCCACATTTATTGCTAGCACAAGCTGCAGTTAACTACGACATCTGAGGCTTAAAATGTCTTTAAATTAATACCCTTTTAAACATCCATGGGTTGGGTGGTGGATGGGGAATCATCTACCTGGTATGTCGTTGTGATGAATGGGAGCGGGACTGTGTGCGTGGTTGAAATAGCAATGCATTGAGGCAGAAATATGTAGAAACAGTGCAGCAGATATCACAGCCGCAGAATACAGGCTATGCAGTGACATCAGTGCACCTGTAAGTTATGCGGGAACGCCCACTAAGTGCCCCCCTCCCCCCAAAAAATACTTTCTGGCCTTGACAGCCCAGCATACATCCAAACAGAAAAAGTGAAAAACGTTAAACACCAACAATGCGGCTGTACGGAAAGGTGATCCTCTTTCCATAGAAATGATGAGCTATATTTTTTGTAAAGAAATGCCCTGCATTTGATTAGAGGTTGGAAGTTTTCAATAACACAACGTCCACTGCTTCCTCCTGCGTTATGTGACTTTTTGAAACAGGTGGTCCACAGGACCACTGCGTGATTTCCAATTCCAAAGTCCACACTACAACGTGCTGCTCAAATATTTTGTCGCTCAGTCTAGATCAGTGATTTTCAACCTTTTTCCTACCAGGGCCCACTATTTATTCCGATTCACATCTCTGAACATGTCAATGTGTTACGTAACAGAGACAGTATGGCGGCAGGCAGGGCTATCAGTCTATCGTCCAACTCGCCTCATGTGCACTGCTGCCATCTTGACAGTGAAGTGCTAATTGGATCCAAATTGTCACCAACATTCTCAGAGTTTGGGAGCGCTTGTTGGACAGCCCTGTAATGAATTTGCACAGAATGTAGGAAGCGGTAGAAGGAGAGATAGCGAAATTCATCCCCAACTGCAGCAGGTGCGCTGCAGACTGGCAAACTGTCACAACACCTGTCGCGACCATTATAAATATGTCTGGACAGGTGAACCGCCGCGGCCGTTTTATAACTGCGTATGCCACAGTCGTAAAATGATGTGGCAGAAATTGAAAAATAACAGTTTGACGTCAGATATACAGGTATAGCATAGGACATTTCTGTTTGATTGAATGTGCTGTCAATTGTAAAATGCAACTAGCTAACCAGTTCCCGGTGTGGTAGAATGACTGGCTTCTCATAGTATTATCTTTAGCTGTCTAAACATTCCAATGCTACTGAGAGGATTTTTTACATTGTTGTGATTGGCTTGGTAACAATCAGAACAGGAGGATATAACACCACATTGGGACAATGTTTTGGAATGTCGGATGGCAAATAATTTGCAGGGAATGAAGCCGCTACTGTTATCAGATAAAACTGATAAAACTGAATGAAATCGGTATTCGTCGACCAACATTTCATTCGACTGAGATGATCCTAAAACCAAGCTCACCACTGTATCCTTAGGTAAGGAAATTAAAGAAAAATCTTTTTCAGTGTCACCAAAACTTATATAGCTGAACCCGAGCTGAACTCTAAGTGCCACTGACCAATTAGGATCATTAGGAGGCGTCAATACTAGCAAGTAGTTATTCACCAAAGCAAGCACTTGAACTGCAATTAGTTCAGAATGTGGCTGCGAGTTTTAACCGGAACCGAAAACGTTTGAACATATCCTGTTTTATCCTCTGTTCACTGCAGGCTCCCAGTGAAACACAGTGGATTTAAAGTACGTCTTATAGTTTTTAAATCTATCTTAGCTCCTTCTTATGTCTTTGACATGCTGGACCCTTATGCGCCCTCTAGGACCCTGAGGTCATCCGACAAAGGGCTCCTCAGTATAAAAATGATTCATTCTAAATATGGTTATGGTGCTTTTAGTCATTATGGTCCCACATTATGGAATAACTTACCAACTGATTCAAGATCTGCAACCTCGCTCTCTTTATTTAAAAGCAGACTGAAAACCTATTTTCACTAGCTTTTAGGTAAATGTGTTGTATATTTTTTTATCGGATTTAATTGCCTATTTATATTCATTGACTTTTTTGTATTCTTTATCTGTTCTGTAATTCTTCTGACAGAATTACATTGGGTTCTCACTTGTCGAGTGAAATGTGCTATATAACTAAACTTGACTTATACTGAATGATATATTATACTCAATATGAACATTTTGCTGTGAAATAGGTAACAACTATTAGATGGTGCACTGGTTCTAATATAGCAAGACAAGGAACAGCATGTTGTGTAATAAAACTCACAATATACAGTACAATAAATATGTACTGTATATACGCTACAGTATAATGTGATATATTCGATTAAATTCAATGGAGCTTTATTGTCATGAGAAAACAAACGTTTACATTGCCAAAGGAAGTGTCACCAAAACAATACAATAGCAGTTAAAATGGGGACAAATATATACAGTTGGGGGGGACAGAGTTTTGTAAACAGAGCTATGCTACATTGCATTGTTTTCAGTGTTGGGGAATATTACTTAGGAAGGTAATACATTACTTATTATTTATTACCCCTTTAGAAAAGTAATAATATTACACTAATTATTACTTGGATGCAAAAGTAATAAGTAGTATATTACATATGACTTTTTCTATTACTTTTGCACCCAGATTTCTGAAAAAAGAAGTTGCTACAACTACACAATCTGTCAGATTCTTTGAGAGCTGAATCTAATTGTTTTGAATGAAGAGTAATGACAAGAGTGACCAATCAGCCAACCATGCTGTGTCAATTGGGTGACTATGTAGCTCTCTGATGGAGCTGTTGCCCCCACCAGCCGTCTACGGATAAGCAGGTGAAGATGGTTGGATGTATTTAGATAAATGTATTTAGATAGATGAATACAGACATCCCACCCTAGAAAAAATACTAAAATATATTAACATTTATATGCCACACATGATTAACATAGCCTACCATAGATTATATAGTTGTAGTAAGCTGTTATTTCAGTCAGAAGGATTGTTATTTGGTTACAGTTCCTGTCAACTATGTTTCAATGCAAAATTAAAATGTATGATACTGGTCAAACAGACTGGCATCACATAATTAGTTCAAAACAGCTGTGTATGGGAAATCCCCAGATCGCACCTTGAGTGTGCCGGTTAACAATGTGACATTTCCCTCAGGTATAGTGTGATAAACGCATACTATAAACGCATGACTTAGATGGCAAATGAAAATATACTTGGATATACTTGGAACACAGTTGGAATTATTGCAATCGGGTGAGAATGGCCTGAGAGTTTTTTTCGATTGGAACCTCAATGAAATCTCCGCAGAGTTTCTCGAATGTATGCAGAGTAGAGCAGCAGTGCAAACTCTGTTCTCTTTATGTGTCCAGTCCAAGGGCGGCTCTTCTACATAGACTTCTATTGAGGATCGGGACAATAAATAGGGACAACATGCTGCGCAAAGAGCTCTCGAGCGCTCAGTTTCTGACGCCTCAATGTCGCAGCTTTGACACTAGATGGCTTTGTACGTCCGAATGTAATAATAATGCGCTGCTCTTCACCGCACTCTCTCTTTTTTTTAAGTTCAAACTAAAGTGGTATTACCTCATTTCCCTTCACCAACGCAATACTGTTGAAAGCAGCAGCATGACAAAAGTAACTAAGTTATTAGTAGAAGTTACACTACTCGTTACCTGACAAAGTAGTAATATTACTCTTAACTCGTTACACCCAACCCTGATTGTTTTATAACAGGATATAACATGTTATAACAGAGCATAGCAATTTGTTTCCTCTTTTCTGTTTTATTACGGGGATGAAGATCTGGTAAAATATTGGAAATTAAGCCCTTCAAGATTGATTTATATTTCTTTCATGGAACTTTATGGCACTTGAGCACCTTTTGTTTTCGTTGAATCCAGTAGAATAATGCACATTTCCTACTAACTGCACAGTAGATCTTATGTAATGAGATGCTCATCAGGTTTTTCTTTCCTCAGACGACCCAACTTGCATTTCGTAAGTAAAGCCCAAGGATTATGCAAGGAATGTTTCCCATAAAGGGCCTGTTGACAATGTAGCAAAGAATATGTACCGTTTAAACGTTTAAATTACATTTCACCATCCCTATTCAATATATCATGTAGTGGGGATTGGAGCAGCACATTTAATTCATATTTTGAAATTGAAATATATGCACAATGCTGACTCTAGAAATCATTAGCCTATGTTTTATAACTCACCACAGACATGGGTAGGATTGTCCCTGGCATATTTTCATTTTTGCCACATTGACTTTTGTCTTAAATGTAATTTTATTAGTTCCTCCAATTATTATTTTAATTATTATTACTGATTTTCATGTCTTAAAGTTGTATGATTTCAGTAAAGGCATAACAGAAAAAACAAAGTTAGAAAACAATAGTAGTGAAAGTAGGCGATCTACAAATTCTACAAGCTCAGGTTGTGAGCTTGTAGATCTGCCATTTACATTAGTTTGGGTCATTTCACTTTTGGTTCATGGATAAAAAGATTGGGAACCGCTCACACCACACACACGCACGCA
>CM076973.1:38117983-38160046 GCA_039105355.1 Benthosema pterotum | reverse complement strand
TTTCATCGTTTGAGGATTTTCGAAAAATGACAAAAATGACAAATTCTGGCAAAAACGAAAGGCTATAGCCTTACGGTCTTGCACAGCATGCCGTTTTTCATCATTTTGAGGATTTTTGAGGCTTTTCGAAAAATGTCGAAATTTCGAAAAAACGCAAGGCTATAGCCTTACGTTTTTTCATCGTTTTGAGGATTTTCGAAAAATGACAAAAATGACAAATTCTGGCAAAAACGAAAGGCTATAGCCTTACGGTCTTGCACAGCATGCCGTTTTTCATCATTTTGAGGATTTTTGAGGCTTTTCGAAAAATGTCGAAATTTCGAAAAAACGCAAGGCTATAGCCTTACGTTTTTTCATCGTTTTGAGGATTTTCGAAAAATGACAAAAAATGACGAATTCTGGCAAAAACGCAAGGCTATAGCCTTACGGTCTTGCACAGCATGCCGTTTTTCATCATTTTGAGGATTTTTGAGGCTTTTCGAAAAATGTCGAAATTTCGAAAAAACGCAAGGCTATAGCCTTACGTTTTTTTCATCGTTTTGAGGATTTTCAAAAAATGACAAAAAATTACGAATTTTGGCAAAAACGCAAGGCTATAGCCTTACGGTCTTGCACAGCATGCCGTTTTTCATCATTTTGAGGATTTTTGAGGCTTTTCGAAAAATGTCGAAATTTTGAAAAAACGCAAGGCTATAGCCTTACGTTTTTTCATCGTTTTGAGGATTTTCGAAAAATGACAAAAATGACAAATTCTGGCAAAAACGCAAGGCTATAGCCTTACGGTCTTGCACAGCATGCCGTTTTTCATCATTTTGAGGATTTTTGAGGCTTTTCGAAAAATGTCGAAATTTTGAAAAAACGCAAGGCTATAGCCTTACGTTTTTTTCATCGTTTTGAGAATTTTCGAAAAATGACAAAAATGACAAATTCTGGCAAAAACGAAAGGCTATAGCCTTACGGTCTTGCACAGCATGCCGTTTTTCATCATTTTGAGGATTTTTGAGGCTTTTCGAAAAATGTCGAAATTTCGAAAAAACGCAAGGCTATAGCCTTACGTTTTTTCATCGTTTTGAGGATTTTCAAAAAATGACAAAAAATTACGAATTCTGGCAAAAACGCAAGGCTATAGCCTTACGGTCTTGCACAGCATGCCGTTTTTCATCATTTTGAGGATTTTTGAGGCTTTTCGAAAAATGTCGAAATTTCGAAAAAAACGCAAGGCTATAGCCTTACGTTTTTTCATCGTTTTGAGGATTTTCGAAAAATGACAAAAAATGACAAATTCTGGCAAAAACGCAAGGCTATAGCCTTACGGTCTTGCACAGCATGCCGTTTTTCATCATTTTGAGGATTTTTGAGGCTTTTCGAAAAATGTCGAAATTTCGAAAAAACGCAAGGCTATAGCCTTACGTTTTTTTCATCGTTTTGAGGATTTTCAAAAAATGACAAAAAATTACGAATTCTGGCAAAAACGCAAGGCTATAGCCTTACGGTCTTGCACAGCATGCCGTTTTTCATCATTTTGAGGATTTTTGAGGCTTTTCGAAAAATGTCGAAATTTTGAAAAAACGCAAGGCTATAGCCTTACGTTTTTTCATCGTTTTGAGGATTTTCGAAAAATGACAAAAATGACAAATTCTGCAAAAAACGCAAGGCTATAGCCTTACGGTCTTGCACAGCATGCCGTTTTTCATCATTTTGAGGATTTTTGAGGCTTTTCGAAAAATGTCGAAATTTCGAAAAAACGCAAGGCTATAGCCTTACGTTTTTTCATCGTTTTGAGGATTTTCGAAAAATGACAAAAATGACAAATTCTGGCAAAAACGAAAGGCTATAGCCTTATGGTCTTGCACAGCATGCCGTTTTTCATCATTTTGAGGATTTTTGAGGCTTTTCGAAAAATGTCGAAATTTCGAAAAAAACGCAAGGCTATAGCCTTACGTTTTTTCATCGTTTTGAGAATTTTCGAAAAATGACAAAAAATGACAAATTCTGGCAAAAACGCAAGGCTATAGCCTTACGGTCTTGCACAGCATGCCGTTTTTCATCATTTTGAGGATTTTTGAGGCTTTTCGAAAAATGTCGAAATTTTGAAAAAACGCAAGGCTATAGCCTTACGTTTTTTCATCGTTTTGAGAATTTTCGAAAAATGACAAAAATGACAAATTCTGGCAAAAACGCAAGGCTATAGCCTTACGGTCTTGCACAGCATGCCGTTTTTCATCATTTTGAGGATTTTTGAGGCTTTTCGAAAAATGTCGAAATTTCGAAAAAAAACGCAAGGCTATAGCCTTACGTTTTTTCATCGTTTTGAGATTTTCGAAAAAATGACAAAATGACAAATTCTGGCAAAAACGAAGGCTATAGCCTTACGGTCTTGCACAGCATGCCGTTTTTCATCATTTTGAGGATTTTTGAGGCTTTTCGAAAAATGTCGAAAATTTCGAAAAAACGCAAGGCTATAGCCTTACGTTTTTTCATCGTTTTGAGGATTTTCGAAAAATGACAAAAATGACAAATTCTGGCAAAAACGCAAGGCTATAGCCTTACGGTCTTGCACAGCATGCCGTTTTTCATCATTTTGAGGATTTTTGAGGCTTTTCGAAAAATGTCGAAATTTCGAAAAAAAAGCAAGGCTATAGCCTTACGTTTTTTTCATCGTTTTGAGGATTTTTGAAAAATGACAAAAAATGACGAATTCTGGCAAAAACGCAAGGCTATAGCCTCACGGTCTTGCACAGCATGCCGTTTTTCATCATTTTGAGGATTTTTGAGGCTTTTCGAAAAATGTCGAAATTCGAAAAAACGCAAGGCTATAGCCTTACGTTTTTTCATCGTTTTGAGAATTTTCGAAAAATGACAAAAATGACAAATTCTGGCAAAAACGCAAGGCTATAGCCTTACGGTCTTGCACAGCATGCCGTTTTTCATCATTTTGAGGATTTTGAGGCTTTTCGAAAAATGTCGAAATTTTGAAAAAACGCAAGGCTATAGCCTTACGTTTTTTCATCGTTTTGAGAATTTTCGAAAAATGACAAAAATTACGAATTCTGGCAAAAACGAAAGGCTATAGCCTTACGGTCTTGCACAGCATGCCGTTTTTCATCATTTTGAGGATTTTTGAGGCTTTTCGAAAAATGTCGAAATTTCGAAAAAACGCAAGGCTATAGCCTTACGTTTTTTCATCGTTTTGAGGATTTTCAAAAAATGACAAAAAATTACGAATTCTGGCAAAAACGCAAGGCTATAGCCTTACGGTCTTGCACAGCATGCCGTTTTTCATCATTTTGAGGATTTTTGAGGCTTTTCGAAAAATGTCGAAATTTCGAAAAAAACGCAAGGCTATAGCCTTACGTTTTTTCATCGTTTTGAGGATTTTCGAAAAATGACAAAAATGACAAATTCTGGCAAAAACGAAAGGCTATAGCCTTACGGTCTTGCACAGCATGCCGTTTTTCATCATTTTGAGGATTTTTGAGGCTTTTCGAAAAATGTCGAAATTTTGAAAAAACGCAAGGCTATAGCCTTACGTTTTTTCATCGTTTTGAGGATTTTCGAAAAATGACAAAAATGACAAATTCTGGCAAAAACGAAAGGCTATAGCCTTACGGTCTTGCACAGCATGCCGTTTTTCATCATTTTGAGGATTTTTTAGGCTTTTCGAAAAATGTCGAAATTTCGAAAAAAACGCAAGGCTATAGCCTTACGTTTTTTCATCGTTTTGAGGATTTTCGAAAAATGACAAAAATGACAAATTCTGGCAAAAACGAAAGGCTATAGCCTTACGGTCTTGCACAGCATGCCGTTTTTCATCATTTTGAGGATTTTTGAGGCTTTTCGAAAAATGTCGAAATTTCGAAAAAAACGCAAGGCTATAGCCTTACGTTTTTTCATCGTTTTGAGAATTTTCAAAAAATGACAAAAATGACAATTCTGGCAAAAACGCAAGGCTATAGCCTTACGGTCTTGCACAGCATGCCGTTTTTCATCATTTTGAGGATTTTTGAGGCTTTTCGAAAAATGTCGAAATTTCGAAAAAAACGCAAGGCTATAGCCTTACGTTTTTTTCATCGTTTTGAGGATTTTCAAAAAATGACAAAAAATTACAATTCTGGCAAAAACGCAAGGCTATAGCCTTACGGTCTTGCACAGCATGCTGTTTTTCATCATTTTGAGGATTTTTGAGGCTTTCGAAAAATGTCGAAATTTTCGAAAAAACGCAAGGCTATAGCCTTACGTTTTTTCATCGTTTTGAGGATTTTCGAAAAATGACAAAAATGACAAATTCTGGCAAAAACGAAAGGCTATAGCCTTACGGTCTTGCACAGCATGCCGTTTTTCATCATTTTGAGGATTTTTGAGGCTTTTCGAAAAATGTCGAAATTTTGAAAAAAACGCAAGGCTATAGCCTTACGTTTTTTCATCGTTTTGAGGATTTTCAAAAAATGACAAAAATGACGAATTCTGGCAAAAACGCAAGGCTATAGCCTTACGGTCTTGCACAGCATGCCGTTTTTCATCATTTTGAGGATTTTTGAGGCTTTTCGAAAAATGTCGAAATTTCGAAAAAAACGCAAGGCTATAGCCTTACGTTTTTTTCATCGTTTTGAGGATTTTCAAAAAATGACAAAAAATTACGAATTCTGGCAAAAACGCAAGGCTATAGCCTTACGGTCTTGCACAGCATGCCGTTTTTCATCATTTTGAGGATTTTTGAGGCTTTTCGAAAAATGTCGAAATTTCGAAAAAACGCAAGGCTATAGCCTTACGTTTTTTCATCGTTTTGAGGATTTTCGAAAAATGACAAAAATGACAAATTCTGGCAAAAACGCAAGGCTATAGCCTTACGGTCTTGCACAGCATGCCGTTTTTCATCATTTTGAGGATTTTTGAGGCTTTTCGAAAAATGTCGAAATTTCGAAAAAACGCAAGGCTATAGCCTTACGTTTTTTCATCGTTTTGAGGATTTTCGAAAAATGACAAAATGACAAATTCTGGCAAAAACGAAAGGCTATAGCCTTACGGTCTTGCACAGCATGCCGTTTTTCATCATTTTGAGGATTTTTGAGGCTTTTCGAAAAATGTCGAAATTTCGAAAAAACGCAAGGCTATAGCCTTACGTTTTTTCATCGTTTTGAGGATTTTCAAAAAATGACAAAAAATTACGAATTCTGGCAAAAACGCAAGGCTATAGCCTTACGGTCTTGCACAGCATGCCGTTTTTCATCATTTTGAGGATTTTTGAGGCTTTTCGAAAAATGACGAAATTTCGAAAAAAAAACGCAAGGCTATAGCCTTACGTTTTTTCATCGTTTTGAGGATTTTCGAAAAATGACAAAAAATGACAAATTCTGGCAAAAACGAAAGGCTATAGCCTTACGGTCTTGCACAGCATGCCGTTTTTCATCATTTTGAGGATTTTTGAGGCTTTTCGAAAAATGTCGAAATTTCGAAAAAACGCAAGGCTATAGCCTTACGTTTTTTTCATCGTTTTGAGGATTTTCAAAAAATGACAAAAAATTACGAATTCTGGCAAAAACGCAAGGCTATAGCCTTACGGTCTTGCACAGCATGCCGTTTTTCATCATTTTGAGGATTTTTGAGGCTTTTCGAAAAATGTCGAAATTTCGAAAAAACGCAAGGCTATAGCCTTACGTTTTTTCATCGTTTTGAGGATTTTCGAAAAATGACAAAAATGACAAATTCTGGCAAAAAACGAAAGGCTATAGCCTTACGGTCTTGCACAGCATGCCGTTTTTCATCATTTTGAGGATTTTTGAGGCTTTTCGAAAAATGTCGAAATTTCGAAAAAAACGCAAGGCTATAGCCTTACGTTTTTTTCATCGTTTTGAGGATTTTCGAAAAATGACAAAAATGACAAATTTTGGCAAAAACGGAAGGGCTATAGCCTTACGGTCTTGCACAGCATGCCGTTTTTCATCATTTTGAGGATTTTTGAGGCTTTTCGAAAAATGTCGAAATTTCGAAAAAACGCAAGGCTATAGCCTTACGTTTTTTCATCGTTTTGAGGATTTTCGAAAAATGACAAAAATGACAAATTCTGGCAAAAACGAAAGGCTATAGCCTTACGGTCTTGCACAGCATGCCGTTTTTCATCATTTTGAGGATTTTTGAGGCTTTTCGAAAAATGTCGAAATTTCGAAAAAACGCAAGGCTATAGCCTTACGTTTTTTCATCGTTTTGAGAATTTTCGAAAAATGACAAAAATGACAAATTCTGGCAAAAACGCAAGGCTATAGCCTTACGGTCTTGCACAGCATGCCGTTTTTCATCATTTTGAGGATTTTTGAGGCTTTTCGAAAAATGTCGAAATTTCGAAAAAAAACGCAAGGCTATAGCCTTACGTTTTTTCATCGTTTTGAGGATTTTCGAAAAATGACAAAAAATGACAAATTCTGGCAAAAACGAAAGGCTATAGCCTTACGGTCTTGCACAGCATGCCGTTTTTCATCATTTTGAGGATTTTTGAGGCTTTTCGAAAAATGTCGAAATTTCGAAAAAACGCAAGGCTATAGCCTTACGTTTTTTCATCGCTTTGAGGTTTTCGAAAAATGACAAAAATGACAAATTCTGGCAAAAACGAAAGGCTATAGCCTTACGGTCTTGCACAGCATGCCGTTTTTCATCATTTTGAGGATTTTTGAGGCTTTTCGAAAAATGTCGAAATTTCGAAAAAACGCAAGGCTATAGCCTTACGTTTTTTCATCGTTTTGAGGATTTTCGAAAAATGACAAAAAATGACGAATTCTGCAAAAACGCAAGGCTATAGCCTCACGGTCTTGCACAGCATGCCGTTTTTCATCATTTTGAGGATTTTTGAGGCTTTTCGAAAAATGTCGAAATTTCGAAAAAACGCAAGGCTATAGCCTTACGTTTTTTTCATCGTTTTGAGGATTTTCAAAAAATGACAAAAAATTACGAATTTTGGCAAAAACGCAAGGCTATAGCCTTACGGTCTTGCACAGCAAGCCGTTTTTCATCATTTTGAGGATTTTTGAGGCTTTTCGAAAAATGTCGAAATTTTGAAAAAACGCAAGGCTATAGCCTTACGTTTTTTCATCGTTTTGAGAATTTTCGAAAAATGACAAAAATGACAAATTCTGGCAAAAACGCAAGGCTATAGCCTTACGGTCTTGCACAGCATGTCGTTTTTCATCATTTTGAGGATTTTTGAGGCTTTTCGAAAAATGTCGAAATTTTGAAAAAACGCAAGGCTATAGCCTTACGTTTTTTCATCGTTTTGAGAATTTTCGAAAAATGACAAAAATGACAAATTCTGGCAAAAACGAAAGGCTATAGCCTTACGGTCTTGCACAGCATGCCGTTTTTCATCATTTTGAGGATTTTTGAGGCTTTTCGAAAAATGTCGAAATTTCGAAAAAACGCAAGGCTATAGCCTTACGTTTTTCATCGTTTTGAGGATTTTCAAAAAATGACAAAAATTACGAATTCTGGCAAAAACGCAAGGCTATAGCCTTACGGTCTTGCACAGCATGCCGTTTTTCATCATTTTGAGGATTTTTGAGGCTTTTCGAAAAATGACGAAATTTCGAAAAAACGCAAGGCTATAGCCTTACGTTTTTTCATCGTTTTGTGGATTTTCGAAAAATGACAAAAATGACAAATTCTGGCAAAAACGAAAGGCTATAGCCTTACGGTCTTGCACAGCATGCCGTTTTTCATCATTTTAAGTATTTTTAAGGCTTTTCGAAAAATGTCGAAATTTCGAAAAAAAAACGCAAGGCTATAGCCTTACGTTTTTTTCATCGTTTTGAGGATTATCAAAAAATGACAAAAAATTACGAATTCTGGCAAAAACGCAAGGCTATAGCCTTACGGTCTTGCACAGCATGCCGTTTTTCATCATTTTGAGGATTTTTGAGGCTTTTCGAAAAATGTCGAAATTTTGAAAAAACGCAAGGCTATAGCCTTACGTTTTTTCATCGTTTTGAGGATTTTCGAAAAATGACAAAAAATGACAAATTCTGGCAAAAACGGAAGGCTATAGCCTTACGGTCTTGCACAGCATGCCGTTTTTCATCATTTTGAGGATTTTTTAGGCTTTTCGAAAAATGTCGAAATTTCGAAAAAACGCAAGGCTATAGCCTTACGTTTTTTCATCGTTTTGAGGATTTTCGAAAAATGACAAAAATGACAAATTCTGGCAAAAACGAAAGGCTATAGCCTTATGGTCTTGCACAGCATGCCGTTTTTCATAATTTTGAGGATTTTTGAGGCTTTTCGAAAAATGTCGAAATTTCGAAAAAACGCAAGGCTATAGCCTTACGGTCTTGCACAGCATGCCGTTTTTCATCATTTTGAGGATTTTTGAGGCTTTTCAAAAAATGTCGAAATTTTGAAAAAACGCAAGGCTATAGCCTTACGTTTTTTCATCGTTTTGAGAATTTTCGAAAAATGACAAAAATGACAAATTCTGGCAAAAGTGAAAGGCTATAGCCTTACGGTCTTGCACAGCATGCCGTTTTTCATCATTTTGAGGATTTTTGTACTTTTCGAAAAATGTCGAAATTTCGAAAAAACGCAAGGCTATAGCCTTACGTTTTTTCATCGTTTTGACGATTTTCGAAAAATGACAAAACTAGGAAATCTGGCAAAAACTCAAGGCTATAGCCTTACGGTCTTGCACAGCATGCCATTTTTCATCGTGTGAGGGTTTTTGAAAAATGTCAAAATTTCGAAAATACGCAAGGCTATAGCCTTACGTTTTTTCATCGTTTTAAGGATTTTCAAAAAATGACCAAACCTGGCAAAAACGCAAGGCTATAGCCTTACGGTCTTGCACAGCATGCCGTTTTTTATCATTTTGAGGATTTTCAAAAAATGTTGAAATTTCGAAGAAAAAAAATGCAAGGCTATGGCCTTACGTTTTTCATCATTTGAGGTTTTTTGAAAAAATTACAAAAAATGACGATTTCTGGCAAAAACGCAAGCCTATAGCTTTAAGGTCTTACACAGCGTGATGTTTTTCATCGTTTTGAGGATTTTTGAAGATTTTCGAAAAATGACGAAACCTGGCAAAAACGCAAGGCTATAGCCTTACGGTCTTGCTCAGCATTTCATTTTTCATCGTTTTGAGGATTTTTTCGGATTTTCCAAGAATGTTGAAATTTTGAAAAAACGCAATGCTATAGCCTTACCGTTTTTCATCATTTTGAGGATTTTTGAAGATTTTCAAAAATGGTCAAAAACGCGAGGCTATAGACTTACGGTCTTGCACAGCATGCCTTTTCTCATTGTTTTGAGGAGAAAAAGCAAAGGCTATTGGGCATGGTATCGGACGACATACTATAGTATGCCGTTTTTCGCCGTTTGAGGATTTTTTTGAAAAAACGTCGAAATCGAAGAAAAAACAAAGGCATAGTATATGGTCACAGACGACATAGGCCTACTATAGTATGTAAAAAAAACGTTGTTCTTAAGGACTTCCAAAAAATGACAACATCTAATGAAAAGCAAAAGCTATAGTACATGATCTCGAGGATTTTTTTTTTAAATGTTGAAATCGAAGAAAAAGCAAAAGCTATCGTACATGGCCTCGGACGACACACTATAGTATGCCATTTTTCGTCGTTTGAGAATTTTTGAAAAATCGGGACAACATACTATAGTATGCCGTTTTTTATTGTTTGAGGATTTTTGAAAAAATGATGTCGAAATCGAAGAAAAAGCAAAGGCTATAGTACATGGTCTCGAGGATTTTTGAAAAAATGTCAAAATCGAAGAAAACGCAAAGGCTATGGTACATGGTCTCGGACAAGATACTATAGTATGCCATTTTTCGTTGTGCTTCGAGCATTTTTGAAAAGAAAAATGTCGAAATCGAAGAAAAAGCAAAGGCTATGGTACATGGTCTCGGACGACATACTATAGCATGCCGTTTTTTCGTCATTTTTGAGGATTTCTGACAAAATGTCGAGATCGAAGAAAAAGCAAAGGGTATGGTACATGGTCTCGGACGACATACTACAGTATCTCATTTTTCATTTATAGTAATGAATAAGTAATGAATATATAGTATGCCGTTTTTCATCATTGTCATGGTCTTGGACAACACTAAAGTGTGCCGTTTTTCATCATTTTGAGGCTTTTCAAAAAATGTCATAATCGAGGAAATACGTCAGGCTACAATATATTATAGTATGCTGTTTTTCATCATTTTTGGGGATTTTCATGAAATGTCAAAATAGAGGAAAAGCAGCATACTGTAGTATGCCGTTTTGTGTCATTTCAGGCTTTTCAACGACGAAATGACGAAAACCGAGAAAAAAAGACAGGCTGTAAAAAAAAAAGAAAAAAAAAAGAAAGGCATGAACAATACAGATGTCCTTTTTTGTATAAATGTTGTTTCTCAAAGGCAAATGAAGACTGAGCTGTGGCAGGTACTAAGTAGCTCAGTGAGATTGGTTGCAGGCAAAATGATCTGGAGGTTGAGTTTAAACCCACAAAAGTATTTGCTTTTAGGAACGATATAAACTGAATTGACACAGTCATAAATTCCCATGAAGCTGCGATTGACAAATTTGTAATCACTATATTTCTAAAACGATGAAACATCAAAGCATCCTTTTAGGCAAACATGTCCACCATAGGATGAACCTAAATAGCTTCAAATGGGGTTTCTAGGTATAAGCATGGAGGACTAATAGCATAATAATAATAACCATAAACAACGGCATACTATATTATGAAGTTGTTGATCATTTTTTTCCTTTTCACGTGAAAGAGATTTCAATTCACATAAGACTCCAGCGTGACACCAGACGTCGAAGAGGAATTTTAATTTGTGCTACACACGTTTTGTTTTAACAAATCACAAAAACATTTAAAAATACATATTTATATTTTCTCTATTTCTTCTTTTTAAACGGTTTGATGACAGCTGTTTGCAAATAGCAAAATAGTTATTTTCTTCTTCTTTTTTTTTGCAAAATAGGAAAACAAAAAAAATCTTCCAAAAGCTTTGTCATTTAGCAGATAGAAAGAGCAGCATACAATCATTATGCATTTTTTTTGTTTCATTTTTACAATTCATGTGCAACAAGCGGCCATTAAACATTCCATAACTGGTGACTGATTGGTTGACATTGAAGATGAGGTGAAGGACATTGCAGACGTGCTGAAGAAGGCAGAGTGAGGAGGTTGAGAGATGTTGAGAAGAGCAGAGATCAAAGTGCAGACAAATCATCTCTGTCAGGGCAGAAACATCCCAACTTTTGTTTGTATAACAACACACTACTTGATCATGCTACCATCACTATGTCATACAAAAGCAGCAGATCTGCGAACTCAAAATGTGTCACAAAGCGACAAATTTTAGACTTTGAGCTTCTAGATATGATACATATGCATTTTCTTGACCCTGAAAAGTAACAGATTAATGGAGGTTTCCACCCGACAGAGACGATATACTAGGGATTAGGGCTGCCCTACATGCCAGTCGGCATAAGACCGCAAGTAAGTAATGGTTGCCAACAATCCTCTGCTGGGCATCTCTTATTTCAAAAGAAATGTTTAAGGGACGCCCTGAGAAAAATATGAACTCTCACTGTATAGATGTACAGTTTTGTACATAACCACTTGGACTCTGGGGGCATTAGTTGGGGGTATAAGCCCAAAAGAAAGTAGCTGGTCTTGTAGTTCTGCCATTTTTCATTTTTGAGAAAAGACATTTAGGACAAAAAAGGGACCAGTTACTCATTTCAAGAGGGTTCAAGTGGTTAGCAACTTGTATTAGGATATAGTATATTATGTACATTATATTTGAGCTATTTGAACTCTTAAAATAAGGAACAATTCCTTATTTCAAGGCACAGTTGGCAACCCAACAACCAGGGACACACCCATAGTTACTGTATATAGACCTACATCGCTAATGGCCGCCATTCACACAGATGGCAGTGAACAATGATTCTAGGTAGTTGCATAGCAAGAAAAAAAAAATACTTTGGAAACTGATATTTTTCAAAGAAAGAATGGTGGATATTAAAAAGGTTATTTCAGCATTTGTTATGATTGAATGTGTGCTCGTTCAAAATACCGAAAAAATATTTTAAAAGCTTAGTTTGTGATGCTTTTCTTAACAAAAGGGGGGCATAATAAATAACAAAAAATAAAATAAATAAAAGACCATCGATCCGGGCCTAGACCTTCACGATTGGTGCATCCCTAATGAATACTTTGAGGTGCATGGTCTGTACCATAGCTGTACCCACAGCCTACAGACTGAATACCAAGGGAGGGTACGGAGAGCAGAGAAATTAATAAGGCTTGAGTTTTCTACTTGGCTGCGCGCTACTGGGGTAATTCACCCTCCCCAAAAAAGGTTCCAGCTGATCCAAGCTTGTAGACTCTTTTTCCCAGGGCATGCATGCTAAGCATAAATCTCTCTTACAAACAGACAGCAAATTAAGAACGAAAATGTGAAAGAAAGAATGAAGAGGGAAAAGGATGGAGGGAGTGCCATACAGAAAAGAACAAAACAAACAAAAATACTAACAGATTTATGTGGTTGTGTGTAGTTGGTCCCACCCCTTCCCCTGATAATAAATCCGTCGGAGGTCTTTGTAGTGTGTAGCATGTTTGTGTGTGCGCGCTTACAAAAAAGCGCAATGTTAGCATTCTAAAAAGGTAACGCTCTCTAAAAATGTTAAAATAAACTAAACATTGAAAATAAAAGGTAAGAAACATTTAAGGCTTTTTAAGGATCATTATAATCATGTTTTTTTCCTTCTTCCTTTCTTTTCTGAGCTAAAACAAAAAATAAACTGTACACGCACTGCTCTGTCTGTTCCGTTTACTAACTACAAAAAACAAAACAAAAAAAGACAATCATTTTGTCTACATTTAGGTTAGCTCCAGTTCCGCTATTGCTCACCAACCTCTCCTCACGTCGCCAGTGATATCTGAGGAGTTTCGTTACACTGTTAAAAACAACCTGGAGCCGAGTGGAAAGCTGCTGGCTCTGGACTTTCCCTGGTCGATTTTTTAGGGAATTTCAACACTTGGATGCTCTCCTCTTCCTTGTACGAGACGAGAAGGCAACTTATTCATTGATTTTTTTTAAAGAGATTTTTGTATCCTGAGATTGGGTGTCCTTGTCAGTTCTTATGACAAACATTTTCCACTCTACAGTTGGATCTGCACCAATCAATCCAAGACTTATCACAGATTACTACAGACTGGCAGTCGAATGATGTCGGAAAGTCAGTCGGTTAGTTGGAAGGTGTGGGGGAAAAAAAAGAATGCCGACACCGACTTTTTTCAACAATAACAGATTTGGTTGATATTCGATGCTTCCTGACAACTTGCAACCAGACACACAGTGTACCCACCAGCCTATCGAAAGTAGGTTTTCGGCAATATTGGTTTTCCGACACTTACTACAGCGGTGGAGAGATGGATTTAAGGATTACTTCTTTGAAACCTACACTATTCCTTCCTCACGTTAAAAACATTGAGGAGTCTCAGGGGCGGATATAACATTTCCCAATTGGGGGGGGGCAGGAGAAAATGGTATGGGGGCAGCTTCATCGCCCGTGGCGCGAAAAGCCATACCCATACCATTTTCAGTTACAGGACTTTTATTAGTCAAGTAAAGCATCAATAACAATATCAGTTGTTGTTGAAGTTGCAACAGACACGCAGCATGCATAAAGTTAAAGGTCTGACTCAGTTTTCTGTTTTCAATGACAAAATGCTGTTGGTTTAGTGGTGCCACAACTGTAGTTAGTTAGTAGCAGTAGCAGTATCTCAAATAATTTTAAATATAGGCAATAATTTGAAATATCTTGGGTTGTTTTGCATGCCATCGTGTTTGGTGGGGCAGACTCGGCATTGCCCCCCCCTCCATGCCCATGCCTAGATCCGCCCCTGAGGAGTCTCCCACACTCACTCATCTCCAGGACCATGCTAAAGTACGCGTACTGGTTTAGGTGCTTGCCTAAACCACCCTCTGATTTTAGTTCCTTCCTCTCAAAGTGATCAGCTCTATTATAGACAGGTGACTTCTTTGGCCTATCAGTGACTGACAGAATAGCGTTCAAATCCATTTAAACCATCCATTTAAAGTAGGGAGTGAGGGGCAAAGTTCTATGCCTCAGTCCAAGTTAACGTCCTCCAACATTACAGAGATTAAGTGCAACGTCAACGGACAAAGTGTTGTTTAAAAAAATTCCAATAATGTCTTTACCGGTCTGTGTCGTGTCTGAATGACGGAGAGCATCATACAAAAAAGAAAACAGTGGCAAAATCCTGTCAGATTTGCTTAAAAAACAAAACAAAAACAGTTTTCAGAGATTTCAATTCATTTTCAACAACATGAATATCAGATGTTTTCTAACTGTAATTCCCTTCTGTTGAAATGGAAAACAGGCTTTGAAAATGGGCTGATTTACACTTGTTTGTGCGCCGTCCTGTCACGCACTAGGAAAACAGCAGATCTACAAGCTCACAATGGGTCGTTGCAGTGCGATGTGACAGCTTGTACATCGGCTATGCTCGGCAAGCGACAACCGATGCGCACCACAACCAAGTCTAAAACTCCCCATTAAGGCTGGCCTGGAGTTTCCGTTTTTTGGCCGCATTCGTTGTGTCTGCAGTCCCTATCAAATGTGTATAGTATTTAATAAAAAAAGAAAAGGAAAAAGGCGAGGTGTTTCTCTGAGGCACCGGGGGAGGGGGGGGTCAGCAGAGTTTTCCTGGTTGTTTTCACTTCCTGGGGTCGTGGCTTTGTGAGGTCATGGCCACGATGACGGGCTGCTGGGCAGGTGTGACCTGAGGCGGGGTGGTGTCCGGGGTCGCCGCCGCCTCCTCCTCCATTTTTATCCTCTTTGGTTGAGGCTCGCTGCTGCCGCCACCCGGCTCGTCTGCTCCCCCGGTGGCCGGAGGCCTGCTCAGCAACACCGGAGGAGAGCTGGAGGCCTGCGCAGCCAGGATCTGTAGAGGACTGCTCAGAGCTGCACACGCACACACACACACACACACACACAGATTAGACCAGGGGTGGGCAATTATTTTTCCCGAGGGGCCAAATCAGACACATACAGTAAAATATTGTGGAGGTAGGGCAAAGACTAAAGGCTGAACTAAAGTCTGCATGATATTAATTTAATTTCAACATAAAATTAAGAGTAGGATCGACCATTTTGACACTAGGGCCCACAATTTATTCAGTATTTGAGCCATGGAGGACCACCATTTGATGACATTTTAGCCCCACAGACCCCAAAACTAAAGATTGCTTTTGCTTTTGTTCAGAATTCCAGGCTGGATTTCACACAAAACACAGGCAAACATAGCTCAAAGTGACTCTGTGTGCTTGCTGTGCTGTTCTCTGTATATCAAACAGTACCCCCTGTCAGAGCTCAACACAGGGACAGGGAGTACAGGTAGTTAAATAGGGACAAAGCTGGGCCTTGGTGTGGTTGCATCACTCCAAAAGAAAAAAAATAATACATTGAATAATGGAATTAGCCAAGTGGAAGTAGCTGACATGTTTTGAGCTTATACATCTGCTAATTCCACCATTTATTTATTTTTTCCATTTGAAATATACAGTATAAACAAACACTCTGACTTTCTGTGTGAAGTTTGCATTAGGGATGTCAACGGGTATTCGGGTAACCGGATAACGACTCGTTAAGAATCAGCCACATATTGTACAATACTTTTTAAACACTTTAAAAGGTTATTTGCGCTCTGACATAGGCTAACTATTCCAATTTGTCCCTCTTTCAGGCGCTCAAGCATCACTCACTTTTAAAAAGGAGCATAGATAAATGTATAGGATATCATTTGTCTACCAATGTTAATGTAGGCCTATATAAATGTACGCCTAATAAAAGTACGTATTAACTCTATGAGAGCTAACCATTCTGGGAAAAACAGGTGGAAGTTACTGTGCTAAGCTTTTTGAGTGATGTCACTAGGGATGTCACTAATTTAAAACAAGGTCAATAAAAAACAAAGTCCTATAGCGACATTTACATGCCATATACCGTCTGAAAGAGCACACTTGCTGCTTTCACAAGAAAAAAAAATGCATTCATACCACCTATTGTTCAGGACTTATTGCCATTTGAATGCAATAGAGACATGAGCAGTCTTCTAAAAATACATTGTATAGAGACATTGACAGACAAATATATATATGAACCAAATGAAGATATTGTACATGCTATACACCGATTGACAGCCCTATTTGTCCATTTTTAGGGGGAAAAAAAATTACATTCCTCCCATCTTCCGTTCGTCTGTAATTGTCATTTGAATTCAACTTGCGTTGTGGGCCAACACCATATCATTTATGGAATAATATTTTTCAGGTCTATATAATATAATTATGTTGACAGTAATATAAAAAACATATACCATATGAAAGGGCACACCCTCTGCTCCAATAAGAAAAAAAGAAAAAATAATGCATCTATAGTTCACCAATTATTGGGGATTTTATGTCAGAATCCCTGCAATAGTCAGAGAAATGCCTCGGATCCGTTGCGTGCGTGCGTGCGTGTGCGTGCGCAGGTGTGTGTGTGTGTGTGTGTGTGTGTGTGTGTGTGTGGGGGGGGGGGGGGGCTGTTGTGCTTTCTTTGCAAAAGACGTTTAGCTGCTAAACGTAGCTAGCATAACTTGACCACCACACACACACACACACACACACACACACACACACAACACACACACACCACACACACACCACACCACACACACACACACACACACACACACACACACACACACACACACACACACACACGCCAACACCCAGATCGTTGACCCAGATTTTGCTAACGATCGACCGTTTAGCTGCACCTGCCTGACTCCTCCATAACGGCCCCTCTCCCTCCGACAGAGAGAGAGAGAGAGAGAGAGAGAGAAAGAGAGAGAGAAATAGAGAAAGAAAGAATGCAATCCCCATGCGAGTGCAGTCACACTGTGTCCAGATGACTAAAGTAAAATAGCCTCTTGCATTTGATGAAAAAAAAACAAGCGATCGCTTCACAATGCTGTTTTGCTAAGAGCAGAGAGAGAGAGAGAGTGCAGGGGACTGACGAGTGCCAAGGCTCTGCTACTCCAGCTGTCTCTCCTTGTGTTTACTTCCTCAAAGCAGGGAAAAAAATGGGTAGGGGGGCGGAGTATTGGTTGTGACGTCGTCAGGGCCTTAAAGCAACAGTATACTACAGATCCATTAGGGATTTAATGCGTACAGCTTGGGTTTTAATTGAAAAAAATATGATTGAATGATAAATGTCTGAACGACGTATATAACAGTGGTTAGCCTCCAGGTGGCACTGTTCTACAACGACGTTTATATACCCATTCAGCTCTCATTGAGTTAAAAAAAAACCAAATAAAGGATAGGCTACTTAAAAATAAATAAATAGATACATAAACAAATATCCGGTTAACCTCTGGTTAGTCGGCAAGGAAATTAACCATTACTGACATCGTAGTTTGCATGTTCGTTCCGTGTTCCCTAGCGGAGATACCCTCACAAAAAACATGCAGTAATCCTGGTCTCCGACAGCTCACACGATGAAGGAAGCATGAGGCCAGTTCGCTTGCCTCCCCAGGTTTGGCGGATGATGTGTAGAGCCCAGGATCATATTAGGAATTGACTCGGTGATAAAAAAAAAAATGGGTTCCAAAACCCTGGGGAAAAGAAAACAACCAAAACAAGCACTCACTGTAGGTGTTGGGCAGGCTGGTGGTGGCGACAGCGGCAGTGTGTTTGCCGTTCTGTGTGACGGTACGAACAGGAAGCTGGTGGAGACCCAAGGCCATGCCGCCGCCCTGCACCCCTCCTTCCACCATCTGGATCACCCTCTCCCTGTTCTGGTGAACCTCTGCACGGGAGAACACACACACACACGCACAGTGTTAAGGCACAAGTCAGGTTTCCATAAGCCCTATTTTTGCGCAAAAAAAAAAAAACGGCTCTTGCGAAGACAATGTTGAATGGAAAAACTTGCGAAAAATGCGAATAAGTTTCCATTTCGCACAAAAATACTTTTTCTCTGAAAGGTGGCGGATTTTTGGAGCGTATCTAAAGAGTCTAAAGCGCAAATGAGGCATGGAAACAGCTTGCGAAAAGACTTTCTAATTGGAAAGTACTCGATAAGCATTATAGTGCATTTCAAGAGTTCTGGTCTGCAGATGACTACAACTAAAATGAAATTTTATTCAAAATTCTATGACAAAATCCAAATGTTGTGTCAAAAACGGCATGCAAACACACATACATGTTCAAACTCTATGCTATTCTCGTCTATTTTCAGGTGATCCAATGAAACAAGAGGTTTGAATCACTGCAGTGGACTCATAACTATAGACCAGGGGGTTTCAACAGGTGACCCGGGGACCACCAGTGGTCCCTGAGAGAATTCCAGGTGGTAGAAAATAAATAAGGTCCGCAACACTGGATGAGAGACTCAGCTCCTCTATTTTATTCAACGTTTCGATCGTTTGTGATCTAGCCAGCTTTTCATCATTTAGCCTTGGGACCACCTGGAATTCTTCAGGAATTCCAGTGGTCCCTGAGAGAATTCCAGGTGGTCCCCAGGCTAAATGATGAAAAGCTGGCTAACCAGATTTAACTCTTTGAGAGTGTAAAAATGAAACCAAATGGACCCGCAATGTTGACACTCTCAAGAGTTAAAACATTCACCATCTGAATTAGCCCAAGTCTACACTAGAGAGTGTAGAAGATTAAGGGTCATTTTGATTTTTTGTTTGATGTTTGTTTTATCTGTTTCGTTTCTGAAATACAGCCTGGAATTGTGGACAAAAGCAAGTGAAAATCTTTAATTTTGGGTCAGTGGGGGCTAAAATGTCATCAAATGGTGGTCCGTGGCTCAAATTCTAAATAAATAGAAGGCCCTGGTATGGAAAAAGTTAAAACCCAAGAAAACCCCACTGTAACAGACACTTACCTCGGAGCTCTCCGCTGTGCTCCACTCCCCCCTGCTGGCCTGAGCCGACGGTGCAGGCAGAGGAGGCAGTAGTGTACCCGTTGGCAGGGGGGTTTATGGGGGCGGGCGGCGCGCTAGTGACCACCCTCACCATGGTGACAGTCTGCGCTGGGGGAGCACTCTGGAGCAGGTGGAGGGCCTGGCCGCCGCCACTGGGGAGGAAGGCCAGGGCTTTCCCCAGGCCTGAGGTCAGCTGCGTGGGGTGGTGAGACGGCGCCGCCATGATGACGGGCTGAGCGCTGATCGGAGAGCCTCGGACCGGAGAGCCTGTGAAAACAGAATTGCAGTAATGGTCTGTGAACATTAATATTTTTTCCATACATTATTTTCCATTTTCCATACTTTTCCAGACCTGGTCAAGTATAACATGAACTTCCATGCTTTTCCATACTTGTGTATGAATCCTGTTAAATGCACCTTCTTGTAACGCTATGTTCTCGCAACTTCAAATGGTCAAATGTGCCATTACAAAACAGCAACCGTTTTTTAAATAGTCAGATACTTGCTCTGAGGAAGAGGCTGTGCTGCTCATTTTATTGGACAGTGGGATGCACGTCTATTACTAACTACTAGCGGAGTTATTAAAAGATATTAACTTGTGCATTCATACAGTCTTTAGAGTCTTGTGTTTTTTGGCCAGCTAGCCTTCCTGCTTTGGCAGCTGCAACTGCGGTCCTTTAGCCTTGGATCATGTGTTGCAATTGTTGTTCCATTTTATTATAGTTTGCTCTTCAATTGGCAAAATATACGCCACTCTGATGCCAATATTATCGTCCACAGATTGAGAAATTCTGAATTGATTGCAATTAAAATGCAGTTTTAACTTTCATTGAAAAATAGCAGGTGTTCACAGCTAACACCTGCTATTTTTGTTTATTTTTTATTTATGCGAGAATGCAGCACAAATCTGTCTTTCAGGTGGTTTGATAGTTTTGATAGATCTGATAGTTTTCATGTTTTTGTGTGCAATATGATCGAGCAAGGGAATCGAATACATGAAAAGATAATGAAAATAAAACATTATAATATGGTAGAGTAGTTTGAATACAGTTCAATGATCAAAATTGCCACACTCCCCCAATCGCTGTGTGCACATCCACGTGCCGTGCGTGCTTCTCACCTGGGGCACTCTGGGAGTAGCGGTACTCTGGTACGGAGGCCAGCTTGTGGGCCAGCTGCTCGTGGTGGTCGTGGGGGACCGGTGAGCCCTCTCGACTCAAACACTCTGGGGTCTGTAGACCACTGGAGGGGGGAGACAGAAGGCCCTGGTGGGTAGGGGACGCCGGAGCGCTCCTGGAATTCAGCAGAAAGGCACAGAAATGGTACATAAGCAAAGACTGGTACTAAACACTAATAGTGACACTATATAAAAGAATACTGCTCATAGAAGCATGACAGAAACAGAACGCAGACAAAAACCTACACTCAGAGATGTACTGATTATTTTGTCGACAATTGACTGACTGCCTATCCGATGCCACTGAGTAATTTAAACTAGTGATAGACCGATTATAGGTCGCGGCCGATTATCGAATTTGACATTCAGGATTTTATTAATAGTCGGTATCAGTGCAAAAAAATAATCGAAAATGAGCAGCTGATTATTTTTATATTTATTATAAATGTACAAAAATGGTACGACAACCACTTTCATTGAAGATCCGGTAGATTGTGATGGTAAGCAGATGTATAGCTGTGTGTCTATGGCTCTCTCACCTCATTTGGATTTATCCAAATTACCCAAAATGTATTTTCTATTTTTCTTTTATGTCTGAAGTTCTGTGCCTCTACTTCACACAGTAAAATGTTTCCAATGCTGCTACAATACATGTTTGCACTTGAATAAAAAAAAAAGATGCATTTGATGGAGGGGAAACTGAAACACTTTTGCTGCTTCTTGCACTTCTATTTTATTAAAAAAGTAAATACTAATCGTATCGGCTGATCTCTGCTATCGGTCTTTTTGATGTTCCATTAATTGGTGATCGGAAACCCTCGGCCAAAAGCCTGATTGGTCGATCTCTAATTTAAACAACGGGCAGTGGAGGCCGGGGAGGACCGTCTGGGTTCCTTGAAGGGGCTCCAAATGTACGATTATACATTATTTGATTCTACGATATTCCTTGGAAGTGTAATGAGGGACTTGGTAGAACTTGGTCCTGCAAATGCACACTTTGGTTTTATGTTGATCAAACTTCCCCCACAGATGGGTTTAAAAAATAATAATAATGTAAGAAGTTACTAATAGTAACATTACCCAACACTGGTTCGAGCATACCAGATGTTTTCCTAAATAACGTGCAGCGCTGATGAAGATGGTCTACAAATCCCACTTACTTTGTTCTATCCAATCCCATGTCAGCCGCGAGAGGAAGCAGAGATAAGAGGGTTAAACCGAGTCAAAACAAGACCAGACTGTGTGTGTGTGTGTGTGTGCGCACGTGCGTTTGTTAATGTGTTTGATTTAGAAGTGTTGTACCTGGAAGAGAGGGGTCCAAAGGGCGTCCTGAAGCAGGCCACGCCCCTCTGTCTCCTCTTCCTGAAGGCCTGCTCCACCAGCTTGCTCTCTGAGGCAGAGTCCACGCGCCAGAAGCTGCCCTTGCCAGGCTCGTCCTGGGAGCGCGCCACTTTCAGGAAGTAGCGGTTCAGAGACAGGTTGTGTCGGATGGAGTTCTGGGACGGAGGACAGAGGAAGGAAGTGGGGGGGTTGGAAAAGCACAATTATAGCAACGCTAAAGGTGGTTCTAAAACTTTTTCGCATCAATTTGGCTATCTGGAAAGGTCTTGTGCCAGGGACCTCTAGAAGACTTGTTAAATTCTAAGGAGAAAATGGTATGAAGCCGCCCCCATACCATTTTCAGTTACATGACTTTTATAAGCAAAACATCAATAACAACATCAGTTGTTGTTGAAGTTGCAACAGACACGCAGCATGCATAAAGCTAAAGGTCTGACTCATAGAGAGCTTTCTGTTTTGGATGGTAATATAGCAGTAGTAGTGTTTCGAATCATTTTAAATACACTGTAAGCACTTTAATTTGAAATATCTTTGGCATTGACCCCCCCTCCCCCCACCAATGCCCTGAGCAAAACCAGAGGGCTGTATGTACCTGCCAGCCCTTGTCAGCGGTACGATAGTAAGGGTAGTGTTTGGTGATATGGGAGTAGATGCCACTTAGCGTCAGCTGCCGGTCCGGAGCTGAGGAGATGGCCTGGACTATCAGCTGCGCGTAGGAGTAAGGAGGCTTGGACTCATCCTGGAAGACAACAAACGACAACAATGTGCAATATAATGTGCAATGTGTCAATATGCAAATACGGTGAACTGTACAGCACGTTTACACAGGTCTGTCAGTCTGAGAGATAAGAAGAGGATAATTAGGGACAGTGAAATAGATGCATGCATGAAATCGCGAAATCAACTGGAAGTTGACATTTTATTTATTATATTCAAACCCGTTTCGTCCTGACATTGTAGATTCTGTGAAACATTCGCTCTGAAAGAACATACTGAAAGATTTGTGCTGTGTTCTCACATTCTCCCCAAAAATTGGCGGCTATGAGCCGCCAACACCTGCTATTTTTCAATGGAAGTTAAAACACCACAAGTACAGTTACAGAATAGTTCAAGTGGGATATCTATTCACCTTGGGACTGTCCCCACCGGTCAGGTCCCCTCGTATGTCGGCTCCTCCCCCCCGCTGCTCGGCCGCAGCTCGCCGTTGCTCAGAGACGGCCTTGGCGGCGTACTCTGCTGCTAGTTGGAGATCGGAGGCTACGTTGCGCCCGTAGCGATATCCTGAAGACCCTGCCCCTCGCGGACTGGCAGGGCAAGAGTTGGGAACACTGTGCAGAGAGAGAGGTTGGACAGGAGACCATGTTCAGAAAAACACAGGTGATGGCTAACACTTTTTTTTTTTGCAATATCAAGTCCACATACAGTATGTTAATTCCACAAGTGTCTAACAAAAAAAAAATGGCTGCTCCAATTGCGGTGTCTTGAAAGCCATGACCATATCAATCTGTGACCAATCTCATGATTGTCAACACCATCTTATGCTGTGCCCCAGTGCTCATACTGTAGTGTACACTGTACACTTTACTCTGTGATAGGCTCTGCTCAAAATTGTCTGGCAATGAAACACTACATTTCTGGGATTTTGAGAGAGAGGGCTCTGGTTAAGTTTTGATGCGAACATCACCGGAACTCATGAAAAAACTACAACATCTGCTTAGTTTGTTCAACATTTTAGCCTTTCCTCCTTGCGCTCACAAGTCGCAAATAATGTGTAATGGGATAAACTGAAATAATACGCGACTACTCGATCTGGCTTATAGTGTTAGTAGGGGAAAAATAGTAGGGGAAAGAAGTAGTGTGTATGCAGACGTACTGCGGCACGACAGTTTAGCCAACAACACTGCAGAGCTCTAGAACCTGATGTTAGATAGCGCAGAGGGCAGCGATCCAGGAATCCAGAGTTTCTCAGTCTCACAGCAACTACAGTAACCAAGTACATAAACTGAACATTAACCCTCTAACCCTACTACACAAAAACACACGGATATACACAATGCAGGCTAATTATTGACTAGGTTTTTATCTGTAGGAGCCGCATTGACTGAGAACACAACTGCACAGTAATAATAACACATTACATAACGCACACATGCACAAACACATGCATGTACACGCACACACGCACACCGGCTGCTTCAATCTAAAGTAAACAGTGGTTTCTGGGCGAGCGAGTACGTGTGTTTTGATTTGCCTTTGGCATCAGTGAATCATAGTTGTGGGAGAGTGAGGGAGAGTGTGTCTGTCTGTGCACATGGTAGAGTGGTGAAAGGCAAGACAACACATTTCCCAATTAAGACGGGACATATTTATGCCCAAAACATACCACGACGACACTTTTATCGACCATCACACTGTCCCGTATGACATTACACAAACACACTGGCTTGACGGCTCATACTTTAGTGGCTGGGAGGAGATCTTTCTTCATACGAGACGTTGCAGGGACAAGTGTTAATGCATCCACCATTAACTTGTCCAACAAGACAAGCGACTCCAAACATTACCATGTGACCCTGTGTTATTGATTTGAGCATCCGTGTCTGTGTGTGAGAGCGTGCACGCACGCGCGTGTGTGTGTGTGTGTGTGTGTGTGTGCGTGTACGCACGCGTGTGTGTGTGTGTGTGTGTGTGTACACCACACCTCCTTTGTGTATATGTGGGCACTGTTGCTTAAGGTGTCATCAGAAGTCTGCTCTAAAAAGGCCACAGTTAAGTGGTGGACTGTGTGCGTGCGTCTGTGTCTCTGTGCACGTGCGTGTGTGCGTGTATGTTTCTGTGTATGTGTGTGCGTGAGCAGGGGTTGAAGGGCAAGAGGGAGGTGTCAGGGGCTCTCAAAAGGAAGCCACAACTGGACGGAAAAGAAAAAAAGAAAAGGAAAAGAAAAAAAAGGTCTGCAGGCAAAACAATCTGCCCTGGAGCCAATCACGCGGCTACAAGCTGCAGCCCTTCCATATAAGGCGTGTGTACACAAGCCCACATTGGTGGACTGGCTGCGTACTGGAGGAAGGAGGCCGCCAGAGGGCGCACACACCGACCACGTTTTCTCATTCATGCCTGCTTGCTAAGACACACAGCAACATGTGCTGCATGCGTGCTGCATGCATGCGGCAGCAGCACATGCAGAACGGAGAGAAGAGTACACACAGTAGAAGGAACAGCGTTTCAACGCGACACTAGTACCACACACTGGCACAGAAAAAAATGTGCACAGTTTCATAAACAAGAATTTAACCCATCATGAGGCAGATTCTAGAAAGAATAGCCCTCTAAAAATCAGAAATCCTCACACTTTTCCCCCCAAATAAAAAAAATCACCCTGGAGTACCTATTTTGGCCATGTTTATTATAGGCCTGGTTTTAAAGACAAGTACCACAATACAACGACCATCGTGGCTGGAGAGGTCAACAAGTACATGTTTACATGTGGTAACACCTTCTCCTATTTGACTGCCAATGTAAATGTAAATTCTGATGATGTACAGTACTTCTATTTCTCCGGTTTTAGTCTCTTGATGTGATTATTTACTTTGTCGTGCACCAAAAGGTGGCCGGCCCTACTTGGAGGACACAGCTCATCATTGCATAGTTGCACAGCAATCCATAATAGGCAACACAAATGTAGTGTGAACATGGAAACAATGTCCCATCTACACCTCCATATCTACAGTCAGAAGTTAAAGCATTCCATGTAGTGCTAGTATGCTTACTGTAGAAAGCATGGGTGTCACCGTCTCATTTTAGATTTCAGCGCCACAAACCACAATCGTGCAACTCCTTGCAACTGCCATTTGAAATTGCAGTTGCAAGTAGTTGCATGTTGAAAGGAGATGGATGGAGAATCACTGATTAGGTTTGAGTTTACAAGCTTGCCATGAGTGACTTTGTGCCTTGATGCAAGCTTGCACATACAGTATGGCCTCTATGAATACATATGAATTAATAAAAGGTTTAAGAATTAGTCATTGAGAAGGCATTTGTAGAGTTGACCTCGTGTCGGTCCCTTACAAGGCACGATTATGTTGTGCAGTTATTTAGCTTTAATTTCAACTGATCATGTCATGCACACAGCATGCAGATATTATAAGGTGACCCCAACTCTTAACCCATAGTAGACGGGAACCCCTAGTGGTAGTTTTACCCTAGTTGACGGGAACCCTATAGGGGTTCTGTACAGTATGTACAGTATCATAAAATGTCAAAAATTTGATGGTGTTACACAATAATTTGAAGTTTTTCAATACACATGGGTTAAACAAAAACAGTTTTTTATCATGTTTGATCCATGACCATAATTGATACCAAGCAGCTTATGTTGTTGCCTTGCTTTTATGTGATGTACTCTATGTATAGCAGTATTTTTTCCAACCAGTGGCCCGGGGACCACCAGTGGTCCCTGAGAGGATTCCAGGTGGTCCCTAGCTAAATGAGAGACTGTTGGTAGCACACATTTAGAAATTTTTGAAGAATTGTTATTTTTGAGGAACATTTTGCCAGTTCTCTCTCTAAATTGTGGACACAAACTTGAAAATCCTTAAGCTTTGGGTCCGAGAGACTAAACTCAACATCAACTGTGGGTCCGTGGATAAGAATGCAGAATAAATGGTGGGCCCTGGTTTGAAAAAGGTTTAAAAAAAAACCCTGTTGTATAGTATGTATATGTGTACAAGTGGTCTGCGTAGAACCAACTTGTTGCGTTGTTGTGCTACACTACTCACCTGATGGTGCCCGTGGGCGAGTGCATGGGGGGACTGAAGGGCCTGAGGTGTTCTTCGTGCATTGTGGGAATGCTGATTTTGAGGGGCGAGATCTGGGGGAAGAGCGGGCGATGGGGAGGCGGCGAGGGCTGCTCCTCCTCGCGCTGCTCCTCGGCCTCCAGCAGCGACATGAACTGGATCTTTATGACCGTGCTGGGGAACCGAAACACACACCTGGGGAGAGGGAGGCAGGGGGGCAGACACAAGAAGTGGAGAGAGAGAGTGGGACGAGAGAGGCAGAGATGGATGGAGAGGAGGAGGGAGGAGACATGGGATTTGGGGAGAACGGGGGTTAAGAGGTGATGGGAGACACACACACACGCGCACACACACACACACACACACACACAGTAGAGTGAGACATTTGATAAACATACACAAACCATTTGAGAAAAGAACAACCTGTCTAAGAGACTGATGACGGCATTAGAACACCGTTTAATTCTCTCGCTATTGTTGTGACAATGACAAGCTAGTGTGTAGCTGATATTTCGATGCAACGAACGAATAAGACCTGGGAATACAGCTTGACAGGAAGGTCTTAAGTTATACATGTACTCGCGCAAAACAGCCATTCTTTGTTTCAAGCATACTGAATGAACTGTGGAATGTACAACGCGTGTTTCTACAGAAAACATTAGATGATGCGGGTTAGACAGAAAAGAGATGGGGACTGTCTACAACTTCGTAGTGGCCAGACATGAATAAGGCAGCCAGACAAATTGTAAAACTAGTTAAATCCTCTATGCTGAATGTAATGTTAGTGACACTGTTATTACACTCATTACACAATAGAATGACAGTGTATTACTGTAACCAAGAGGATATGTAGAGCTTAGACAGATCCAAGCAGTCACAGTTGGTTAGTTACACAGTCAGTCAGGTACCATCTAAGGTTTAGGGATCATGCTGATGAATTTATTTAGAATGTATTGTTCCACAGAGCCAATCCAAGTTAACGACGATCACAGATCCAGGCTTTAACTTTTGTGGAATTTGCCAGAACATTATTATGGTTTCATGGAAGACGGAGTGAACATGTATTCTATTCTGTTAAGTTTGACAAATTCAAAACACTCATCATTCCAGTGAAAAACCCTCGTTTCAACTTAAAATAGGGTGAAATGAATCAACCTACCCTACCACCCAGTCAGACCTAAAATAAACCCAGGCCACACTACTGGCCTTATTATCCGGCCATCACAGAGGCTGAGCAGTCACTAATTACCTCAGATACCACAGATCAAACCCTGTAGTCAAGGAAGCCCTAAAGGCTTCAGAAAGAAATGTTTACCGTTTCTCGGCTTTAAACCTCGACCTACTGCGTTGTACGGCAGTAGATATCACCATTGTGCTATAGCAGGGGTTTTCAACAGGTGGTCCGGGGACCACGAGTGGTCCCTGAGAGGATTCCAGGTGGTCCCCAGGCTAAATGATGGACAGTTGCTAGCAAAATGGGCCCTTATAGATCTGTAACTCTTGAGATCGTGAAATGATACCCTCACATGTCCAATTGGTATCATTTTACGCTCTTAAGAGTTAAATTATATTAAAACATCTGAATTATGATCTACACAATTAGAAAATGCAGTAGAATTGTTAATTTGACCGACGTTTTGCCAATTTATCTCTTAGTTTTGGGTCGGAGAGACTAAAGTCAACCTCAAATGGTGGTCCCTGGCTAAAATGCAGAAAAAATAGTGTGTCCTCGTCTGAAAGAGGTTGAAAACCACTGTGCTATGGCATATACAAATAAATCTCCGAGCTCTTGTGTTTACGCCATGTGGCCCTCTGGTATGAGGATGTCTGATTATACTTCCCCGATTATAGCTTTGACACACCCACAAACAAGACTTTGACAGCCAATCATATGACGCAAGGGCCACTGCCCCCCTTGCTTGCAGCAGTATATACACAAACGCGCACACGCGCCTTGCACGCACTAAGCCAATCAATCAATAGCATGTCAAAGTCTCCTATGATGAATTGAAGTAAGTGCGTAAACAACACATGCAGCCACCAGCACCGTGTCTTGTGTTCTGGGCCTTTGTGAGAGAGGTGGCATAATAAATAAAGGCCCTTCTTATCTGAGATCATGCATACAGTTGTCACAGGCCTGTTGTTTACACCACAGGTCTCAACCCTTTTCAGTCAAGGGCCAGTATTTATTCAGCATTCCAGCCACAGACCACCATTTGATGACATTTAGCCTCTCAGACCCAAAACTAAAGAATATTTGGATACAATGTTTTGTACAATTCCATGATTTTTTGGGGGAAAGTGACCAAAATAACAATTGTTCCACATTACCTACTTGTGTGGACTAAATTACCGGTAAGTAACTGAGAGGGTTTCCTGTGACAAGAGTTAAAGATCGATAAGGGTCAATTTGGTTACTAACTATGGGAACCAGCTGGGATCTTCTCAAGGACCACTGGTGGTCAACTAACCACTGGTTGAAAACCACAGATTTACACTACTGGAGCAGCGATGTAAAAATGAATAAATAATAATAAGCCGCTGGTGTCATTAATTTAAAACAGTGTAAAACAAAATGTGAATGTAATGTGACACACACATTACAACATATCCCAGGTCAAAACAACAATTATATATATATAAAAAAAAAAGAACAACAGGAGCTGGGAGAGGGGAATGAACAATTTAAAAAGTCACATAAAGCCTTCATTCGAGTGTTGTGTTTGTAGATGGAATCATGTGAAATAAATCAATGCATACGCCCTTTATTTTGCCAAGCTATGTAGCCTGAACAACATATAGGCGTGCTGTATGGCGACTCCACTGTTTACAAACAAACCTAGCCTTCCACGACAACAGCAAAAAGCCAAATACACAAAGCACGCGTGTGTTTCTTTCCATGGAGATATGAATCAATCATGCACGCTGCTGCTCGGGGAGGCATTTGTTTACATTTTAGCGTCATCACTTTGGCCTTTACTGTGTGACTTAAAACGTTTTAGGGGAAACCTGTAATGTCAAACTGCGACCCTTGCAAAACTTTGCAGCGTGCGCGTCTTCCCATTGGAACTTGTACAAAGCTAGCAAAAAAGGCTGATGATTTTTAACACTTAGTCGCGACTTCGCTTGACTAACACGAAGCGGACATTTCATTTGAAATTTTCGATGCAAGCAACACCGTGGCACGACTCGCACGGCAGAACGTGTTAGAATGAACGTAGCAGGCCAAAATAGATCCTATGCAGCGGCTAGTATTAGCATCGGCTTTGAGTCAATGTGATGATTAGCTATAGCTACAGAGCTAATGCTAACAGCTGTGCTAGTAGGCAGAGCCATAGAGTATAGACAGAGTTACGACAACTCCGTCAACTTCATGAAGCCAGTCCAATGGCGGCTCTTCTACTTAGACTTGAATAGAGAATGGGGACAACAAATAGGGACAAGTCCTGTACGTGAAGTAGCAGAAATGCATTGGACTCAAGCAACGGCCAGTGTTAATGATCTTAAATCGCTGATAGAAGTATAACATAAACATGTTATTTACACGAGAATTCCAATTTGTCCCTATTCGGGCTGCATGAACAGCGCTGGGGCGCTCAGTTTCTGACCCCCTCGATGTCGCAACTTTCGTACTAGATGGCTCTGCTAGTAAGTAGAGCACGGTGCTAAATCTCCCATTCACTCCGTTAGGCTCATTACTAGCCAAGTATGCTAACGTGCTAACGGAAGGACTGTGTCGGGGCTGAATGAACTCACTCTCGGGGCAGCAGCAGCGGCGGAGCGCCCCTCCGCTGGAACACGCCGTCCACGAACACGCCGTTCTTCCCCAGGCACCGCAGCGAGAAGCCGCCGCCGCGGCGGGCGGCGCCCTCCCCATCCTCCTCGTCCGCGTCGCTGTACGTGATCTGCAGGTGCCGCCGCGAGATGAAGCTCGAATGGCCCATGTTGATGTCCACGGAGCCGTGCGACGAGTTGCGGCCCACCGTCACCGTCCTCTGGCGCATGACGAACTCGAAGTCCCGGCCCTCCAGCCGGGCCAGGGCCTGCTGCGGGGGGGACGCCAGGCGGCGCATGGCGCCGTCCCGGGCCGCCGAGATCACTCCTCCTCCGCCGACCGAAGCGGAGAGCACCATGCCTCCCTGGTGGTGGTGGTGATAGCCGTGCGAGACCCGCACGGGACTGCACGGGGCGGACTGGAGGGCCAACAGGGCTCGAGCCCCGGTGTCGTCCCGGTAATCTGCCATGTTGTTTTGAGTCAGGGGAGGAGGGGGGTCAGGGCTCGTGCAACGTGAGAGTTGTTACTTTGGGCCACAGTAGTGCTCGGAGCTCCGTGGAGAGCTCCAGGAACACAACATGGATTCTGGGCAGCTGTGAAGATGCGGCTTGGGGGAATGGAACGGGACGGGATTGTGTGTTTGGCCCGTAGCAGAGCTGCGCAGTGACGTCACCGACCCTGTTCCAGAAACGAATTCCCCCATTCATTTTTCTCATAGACTTTTCGAAAATGATTCATATGAAGACGATTACGCCGCGGACAAAGCCAACTCGGGTCGTGACGAATCATGATGACACACACAATCTTTTGCGAATCATGATGACACACACAATCTTTTGGGACAATAAAATCATTTCCAAGATGATAAACGAAACAAAAAGTGTTGTACCCTTCCGTTTATACTTCTTGCTAATTAGATTATATATAATAAATATTATATGATAATATTGTGCTTGTTGTCATGATTTGTCACGACCTGAGTTCGTTTTGTCCGCGGCGCAATCGTGTTTTTATGAACCATTTTCGAAAAGTCTGAAGGATTCTGTTTCTGGAACCAGGGGCGACGTCATGAAAGGGCGTGTCTGCGCAGCTCTATAATAGCTATGGTTATGAACTCAACCTCAACTTCCAAGTTTGTTTTCACACTGTCATGTTACAGTGTGTAAAAGGAAAAGTGATTGTAAGTTATGGTCCGCGCAAGCTCGCACGAATTGCATTTTCGGAAAAGGAATTATAAGGAGAGGGGAGAAAATCAAATGACAACGTATAATGTGCGTACCGTAATGAAAATGAACCCATTGACCTTCATCATCAAATTAAAGCTAAATAAGAAATGTGATAAATGAGTGGCCCAGTCTCTCGTGTAAAGTAAATACATAGAAATACAAAGAAAGTGCATCTTGTTTTGAGGAGGTTATAACTCTAGCATATTACAAAAATGCAATATAAAGAGATTTAAATGTCTCATATCGGAGGCAGAATCAAAAAATACATTGGAGTATAGATTGCATGACAGATTCCAGTTTGAGACAGGTAGGCTAGTCGCCTTTCCCTTAAGCCAGGTAATAATCATTAATCTTTTAAGTGTTATTTTGAAGTGTTTCTAAGAAACAGATGTTTCTATGGTGTATGGGCCATCGTAGTAGACCTAGTCCTAGAGGGTTTTTCATGTGAGGGGTTGCTCTGTTTATAAACACAAAGTACAAGGTGGTGGGAAAACGCGGATACTGGATTCATACAATTGAGGATCAGGAGCAGGAGAATCTAGGCGACTGAAACATGTCCACATGGTGGCGGCATTAGGATACACTGTGGCTATGTGATGCGTCCTTTTTCTATTCCACTATACCTGTGGTTTCAACCAGTGGTCCGGGGACCTGGGAGTATTTCAGGTGGTTCCCAGGTAAGCTAAATGATGGACAGTTGGTAACCAAATGGACCCTTAGATCTCCATCTCTTGAGAGTGTAATATATAAATCCAATATTTATATAAGATAAAAGACGACATCTGTCTATTGTTTGTTTGCGCTATGTTTTTTAAAGCACAACCAAACGATAGACAGATGTTCTGTTATTATGTTTTTCCCTTTATTTGCATCAATGTTGTTACTCAAAGGCAAATGAGGATATTTCAGAAAACATTTCAAAGTTTCCTTTTCATGCAAACATGGCCAACGTAAGATTAACCTAAATAGTCCTGGGGTTTCTAGTATGTAGGACTAATAGCGTAATAAAGTTTGTGCTGTTTGTGTGATTTCCATTGAGAATGCCTTGGGCATTTAAGTAACTCAGAAACTACAAATATTTCAAAATAAAAAGTGAATGAAATGGATGAAATACATACTATAGTTTATGGTTTTGGACGACATAGCCTCCTATAGTAAGTCGTTTCTCACTATTTTGGAGGTTTGATTTTTTTTTATGAAAACCACCAAAAACAAAACAAAAAGAACATTATTAGATCACAATGAACACACTGTAAGATGTCAGACTTGAACCCAGGCCTTCAAATTTCCAGGCAGAATTTGTATCCAGTGAGCCACTGTGGTTGCTTTGTAGGTTCCCAAAATGCCAAATAGAAAGTGAGAGAAACACCAGAGGCTTGTGTCCACTGGCCATCTCTGTTGTTATTGGTTGATGGCTTGTAAATCTGTTCTATTTTCACATGCAACAGCAAGCTCAAAAGTAATAAGTAATGAGGTGTGTTTTGGCAGAGTAACATATTACTTATTACACATTTTGCTAGAGTAATATCTTTACTTTTTGCTGGAAAAGGTAATACTATTGCAGTAATATATAATATTTAATTAGTTACTGCCCAACACTGCTTGTACTGTAACAGACTACTTCTACACTACAGTATCAGTGCTTCGTCCATCCATATCACCACACTATACTGAAGCTACAATGTCATTTTCTGTTGTGGTAACTTCTTCAGAAACAGGAAAAAAAAAAAATAAAATTAACTCCACCTTCTACGTTGCAAATTCTTTATTCTTTAATGATGTCATTCTAAACTGTAGAAATACTGAGAAACAGACATGCATGAGTGAACGCAGCTGGTTGGTTGATTGTAATACAAAAGCATGATTCACACAAATAATAAAACAAAAATAAATTTGTCAAGGTGCAACTTTGGGTGTAGGCATGATGAGCAGGAGGGGCGAAATCAATTTGCGACCGCGGCATACGGAGCAATGGGTGGCCAACGGTCACGACTGGTGGCCAAACCGCTCACAACATTTTTTTTTTTTTCAACTCCCGGGACATCAGCATATGCCGTGGTCGCAGCCGTTGGCATAACAGCCACAGCCGGTTGGGGGTTAAAGTTAGGTTTTACTGAGGTTATGTTTAGAGTTAGGTTTTCTGGGAACGGTTGCCACAGATAGCCAAAATGATCGACCAACAGTTCACTGGTCAAGACAAATCTATAAGAGTTGCGACCGTTTTACCACCCATCACCGGTCGCAGTGTGTCACAGTCGCAAATTGGATTTCGCCGTCTCTCACGATGAGATTACAACTAGATTAGCAATGTTTGCTATCTAACATTGTTTCTGAAAGTATATGTCAAGGAGGCCCCTGACTGTATACCACGGGTGCCCAAAAGGTAGGCTGTGCAGGTAGATCATGTAAAATGTACTGTAGAACATAGGACATAGGCGATTTTAGGCTCTACCAGCAAGGGGTGGGGCACTTGGACCCTTATAATATGTAAACATCTGAATTACTTAATTTTCAAGAGTCCACACAATGGAGAATAATTGTTATTTTGTCCATTGCTTTGCCAGTTTCCCAATTGTGGACAAAAACGTGAAAGTTCTTAGTTTTGGGTGCAAGAGAGACTAAACTCAACATCACAAACTGTCAACTAAAACGCCAAATACTGTTTTCAAACGTCAGTAGTAGCATACACAAGAAAACCCTCCGATTCTCTCCCTCTATTTTTCATTATAAGTGCATTATTCTTAAACACTATGACAGTAAGTAACACTATCGCTGCTATTTCAAAGCTCAAACGTTCTAGGAGAAATACTGAAGTTTTTGATGTGTAGCTCTTGTTGAGCCGGTCATTTTGAAAGTAGCTCTTAAGTCAAAAAAGTGTGGGCACCCCCGCTGTATACAAGTGTAACCATTAGGATCCACTTGAGAAATGTCAGTTACATACTTATAATTTTAGAACCCTCTGAAAGACCCCTGAGAGTCCCTCGACTGCACTATAAGAAACACTGTGATTTAAAAAAAACAAACAAATAAAACAACAAAAAAAACTTCAGTTCCAGTTTCTTCTAATGACCAAACAATGTGATTTTTATGTACAAATTAATATTTACATATCTTTCCCCAAATACATACATACAGCAGATACACACAAAAAGTGTGGTGCGGTGGTGTACTTTGGACTTGTGCACCTGACCGAAAGAAAAAAAAAGTCAATACCTTTTGACTCTCATATAATACGATTACTGTGTTAAGTTCTTCACAAACAATGTAATACAGCAGCAGTGTGCATGTATGTTTGTAACAAGCCTGGGATCGTTGTTTTGTAGAGAATACGGAGGTACATTTGGGCTGTTGGTTATATCTTCTGTTGTGGCTTAATTCCTCTAACCAGCCCCGCTCACCAACGATTCAGTATAAAAGTCATTCATACAGAACTGCTAATAGTCCATTAAATATAACAAAGAGAATGGTCTACCACTGCTAAAAGGTATTTATACAGTATTATAAAAGGGGGAAACATTCCATAAGCACTGTTTGTTGTGTACAGTCGCTTGTCTGAGTTTCAGGCTGTGTTGTCACCTTAAAACCTGGATCCAGCAGTTGATAATGACACAGAGGAGTGCTTTATGTAGATTGTAGATAGTTAACCTCTGCCAAGTAATTAATGCTGTCGCTGCTGGATATCTCAGTTATGAACAGACAAGGTACATTAAAAAAAAAAAATCTGTTCTGCACTGGGCCAGCAAAGAATTAACCTTTCACACCGATTGAGCCCAAAAATAACACCCCGCTACTTTAAAAAATAAAAGTATATCATGGGCCCAGAAGGAAAATGATTAAGGGTCGCACTGTTTCATCTACACCTGCCATCTGCTGAGCACATTTTACAGTTTACCATAACCATGCTAGTTCAGGAGGTGCTATAAGGACTATCATCGATTCATTCTATCTGCTTCAGTGTACGATGCGATGAATGATTGACGTTGGGAGTGAAAACACAGCCTTGTTGTTGTTGTTGTGAGCACATGTACTGTATGCTCTCCATGAGCTAGAAGAAATTAGCCTTACATTCCACTGTGCTTTGACCGTGCTGCCGCCACAATTCAAACACACACACGCACGCACGCACGCACACACACGCATATCGGATCAGGAAGTCTGTGCGTCTGTTCAAATCAATGAGGCAGGTCTACCGTTGGAGGAGAGAGTCTCACATTATGATTGCTTCGTTGGCTCCTGTGTGTGCTGCTGATCATTGGATTTCACATTCATGACCTCTGGATTTCACATTCATAATTTCTGGATTTCACATTCATGATTTCTGGATTTCACATTCATGATTTCTGGATTTCACATTCACGGTTTAAGGGTATGTGTGTGTTAGGGATGGCACGATAATCGCTGTTATCATTCATCACGATTGAAAAATGCTCCAAATCATACCAAATGGACCCTTGCGGGTCCATTTTTTACGCTCTCAAAGAGTTACATCTGGTTAACCAACTTTCCAACTTTCAGACCTGGGGACCACCTGGAACCCTCTCAAGGGCCACTGGTGGTCCCCGAACCACTGGTTGAAAACCAGAAACAATGGTAACGTCTAGGTGGTAACGTTAAACAATGGTAACGTCTACATTTGAAATACTTCTTATTTCTTTTCGATCTGTTATTTTTGGCGAAATATTCTCAGCAGCAGTGTTTGTTTTTTTTCCTTATTTCATATTATCGTCCCATCCCTAGTATGTATGTGTGTATACACAGCATGTGTTCAGACCAGGTATCACTGTAAATGACCACGTCACACGTGTGTGTGTGTGTGTGTGTGTGTGTGTGTGTGTGTGTGTGTGTGTGTGTGTGTGTGTGTGTGTGTGTGTGTGTGTGTGTGTGTGTGTGTGTGTGTGTGTGTGTGTGTGTTCTAAGGGCAGTAACACTGATCTGGGGTCAGCAGGAAGAGGCACTAATCTTCTCAGACACCTCCAAGTCAGACTTGGCCACCAGGAAGCGCAGCCGTCCTCCTCCCAGGCGGATCAGGTCCACAGCGCTGCAACAGAGAGGACCACACACACACACACACACACACACACACACACACACACACACACACACACACACACACACACACACACACACACACACACACACAGTGTTGGGTAATGTGCACTACGTAACGCAATATATAATTATTATGTAACATATTACCAAAATGCAGTAACAAATCGAATATATTATACTTTTCTTTCTGCATTACTGCACTACTTTCTACATTACTTTCTGTCAATCTGATTGACAGAAAGGTAATTTCACAAGTGCTCTTGTGAAATTATCTTGTTGTTATCAGTTGATAACAGCTTGTAAATCTGTTCTATTTCCACATGCAACAACAAGCTCAAAAGTAATAAGTAATGAGGCATGTTTTGGCAGAGTAACATATTACTTATTACACATTTTAGCTTTACTTTTGCTGGAAAACGGGTAATAATGTTACAGTAATATGTAATATTACTAGGTATGCCACTAGGTATGGCACTGGCCTACTCAATATTTAATTAATAGTGATACTAAATATTGAATTATATATTTTGTAGGTTTTCTAAGTAATATGTAATAGTAATTAACATATGACACATATGACACTGGAGAGGATCCATTTATAGCAGTGGGTTTTCAACCTTTCTCATACCAGGGCCCACCATTTATTCAGAATTTGAGCCACGGAGGACCACCATTTGATGACATTTTAGCACCCACAGACACCAAAACTAAAGATTTCTTTTGCTTTTGTAACCACAATTTCAGGCTGGATTTGGGGAAACAAAGGAGGCAAACCTAAAGATCTAAATGACCATTAAAGGGATATTTCACTTTCAAAAAAACCTTTGGTCATTTTATGGTCTACTCAGTCTCATGTGAACACCCCAGACAGTTTATAAGTTAGATGTTCATTTTAGCGCATCCGCCTCCTTCCTATACAAACCCATTATAACTTAAAACTCCATTTTAACCATGACAGATTATTCGAAAACAGCGCATTTCTTTCTGGTGACTGATATTGTCCTCCTAATACGTGAGAGGGCCATGGAATTCCATTTACAGTCTTCAGAATGACAGTATATTTGGCTGCAGAAAACATGTTGTTCTAGGGATGCCCCAATGCAAAGATTTGAGTTAAAAACGCCCACATTTTCATGATTTTGCAAACATAGCATAGTTGCTATTTTCCTACATCTAAAGCATAACGTAATTAGAACACCAAAACGCATCTACTTTATTGTTTTACTGACTAGAACACTTTGCAATTTTGACATCAGCAGGCTAAATCGGTCTAGGGCTCTTTGAGAACGTGGCTGACACTGTCTGGCAAGGGTACTGATCGCCATTGATTAGTTAAAAGGCAGATAGCTACAGTATGGAGACAGGATGGGGGTCAAGGAAGTAACACGGAAAGTAATGTGAGCTGGCAACACTTTCTGCTACAGACGTGCTGCTGGGACCGTTCCTCTTACCAAGCACCAGCCGAGTGTCACAATTTCATCACCCCAATGTCTCTTTTATGCAAAGCATTCTGGGTGTCTCTATGCAAGGTTTCAAATCCTTTCGGTTTGAAAAGCTACACCACTCAACGTCTACAATCGTCATATTGTGTTCTGTAGCACTGCGAACATGCATAATATGTCTATGACGGGTGGAAACGTCATACTGTATGTCCAAAATTTTGCAGGATTCAGAGCTCTGCATGTAGATCTGCTTTCATTTGGCACTGTGTGTATTGTAGTGTGATTACGTAGGCTCAGTGGTTTTCAACCAGACGTGACTGGACGAGTTAGCCCCGCCACCAAAACAAAATGGAAAATGGCTGTGAAAGGGTTTACTAGTCAAAGTAAGATCTGCACTAGAGTGCCAACGTATTGCGCACAAGTAGGTCATGGCCATCTTACCTCTGGTAGTCGGCTCCGATCAGACTGGTGCCGTTCACGGCCAGGATCCGGTCTCCGATCCTCAGCCGGCCGTCGGAGGCAGCCGGCCCGTCGGGGATCAGAGTCCGGATGTAGATGCCGGGGGCGTTTAGCGGGGTGTGCTGCAAGAGGCACAGAACTTTAGTGCTTGCCAGGGCCGGATCTAGGCATGGGCAAGGGCCCCACCACACATGATGCCATGCAATCAACCCAAATTTCAAAGATATTTCAAATTAAAGTGCTTATGATTAAAAAATGATTTGAAAATGGCACCACTAAACCAACAGCATTTCATCATTGAAAACACAAAACTCTCTGAGTCAGACATTTAGCTTTACGCATGTGGCTTGCCTGTTGCAACTTTAACAACAACTGATGCTATTATTGATGCTTTACTTGCCTAATATACAGTAAGTCCTGCAACCGGAAATGGTATGGGTGCGGTGAAGCTGCCCCCATACCATTTTCGCCTGCACATCCGGGCCTGGTACTTGCATGCCTGCGTGAGTTAGTTCAGTTGTTGCATTTGTTTTTTTCAATGTCAAAAAGTTTCTCGCTGTCCATAACAGAGTGGTAGAGCTGAGGTCACTCACTTTTGCCTGTAAACTACCGGTAGCCATGTGAGAATAAAAAGTCCTTTTAGTAACCATAGTCAGTGGTCAGTCAATTTTTCAATAAAACACCTTATCAACTAGCTAGGCACAATCTATGTATAGTCAATGGAAGAAATGGATCACCAATGGCAGCCTAAAAGTCAACTAACTGGACTGCCAAGGTGGTGTCAATGTGGTATGTGTGTATGTGTGAATGGCTGACCATGCGTATGCTACCCTGGCCGACCACCTTGCCCAAATAAGTTACTGTGGCTCTTGCTAACTCACATTTAGCCAAATTGAGTCAAATGTGCCCAGACCAACGTCTCAAAGAGAGCTTTTATACAGAGCAGGTGTTCAGACCAGGTATCGCTGTAAATGACCACGTCATCTAGGTATACGGCACATGACTGCATGTGTATGTGTGCGTGCGCGTGTGCGGCGTATCCACTCACCAGGCCGTCTATGAGTCCCATGCCCAGTCCATAAGGTCCCTTGTCCAGCTCCACTACAAACACCACACATAAATCATCAGGGAGGGGAGGGGCACCAGGGGAGGGGACAGGGAAAGGAAAGTCACACCCACCACCACTGACACACCCTGCAGAGGAACACACACACACACACACACGCGCACACACACCCCAACACACCAACACACAAACACAGGGTCTCGCTATAGGGATCGGCAAATGCACAATATCTGCAGAATGTCGCCGTATATACCCTAAAAGTAGGGTAAGTGATCTCTTTTTGTTGAGAGTGTTTTTTTTGCAGTCACAGGGGGTCTCCATGCATTGTCAGATAGATAGAGAGCGTATTCATTTCATCAATCCATTTTGTTGAGATTTCACTTGTTTAATCATTTACATGTGAGTTCTCTATCCTGATCGGTTAAAAGTGGTACTCACCCATTTTCAATATTTTTCTGGGAGTGTACAAATTTTTGTGAACCAAATGGACCCTAGCGGGTCCATTTGGTTCCCTTTGTACGCTCTCAGAAAAAAGGACTCTCAAAGAATAATCATTAACTTGGTGTAACACAACTTGATGATGTCAATAAGATGTACTGTATTTCACCATGTTAATGATGTTTTTTCTTTCAGACCTCCATTTCTAGGAAACACAGAATGGGGGAACTCTTTTTTTATCATGTACAACGTTGAAAATGGGTGCAATTACCCTTTAAAGTTCATTTTCTGAACTGGAGAGAGATGGTGACTCCTGTGACCGAACAAATGCTCCATACCAATGTATATAGAGCTATAGAATATATAGAGCTACTTAACGATTATTTTAATGAATGAAAATCACTTACCCCACCATGAATTAATAATAATTAATTAAACTAATCAATTGATTAATTAATTAATTCGTTTTTTTTAGATGAAATATGGAGATACAAGGTTTGTGCCCGACAGTGATATGGTGAATGAATCATGCGGACACGAGGAGAGCTACAGACAAGACAGAACCCACACGACACAGGCAGGTTTCATGTTAAACCACGTCATAGCATAGCAAATCACCTTAAAGGGGAATTCCACCCATTTTCAACATTTTACTATGCCATTAATATACCGTAGAGATGTTGTGTGGACATGACAAAAAAAGTTCCCCCATTCTAATCTGTGTTTCCTAGAAATGGAGGTCTGAAAAGAATCATTAACATGATGGAACACATCTTGATGACATCATCAAGATGTGTTTCACCATGTTAATGGATTTCTTTAGACGCTTCTCTCACATCGAAAATCGGTGGAATTCCCCTTTAAAGAACACAACATTTTTTAGAACAAAATGACAATATTGTCTCAATTCAAATTCCAAAACACTTTGAGTTAAAACCAATCTGGAAAATACTGATACTGGATTAAAAGTAAAATTAGTAGACACACCGAGACGACTTGTACAGTATGTGGCTGTGTAGTTCCATTATACAGAGTAACATCAAAGATATCAAATCAAGGAGTTAAGGGAGAATTCCATGCCAAAACACATTGGGCATCCACCTACCTTCATTCCTGTGATACATGATACATGATACATAATGTCCTTGATTTTTGTCATAGATTTTCTACATTTCACCATGAGGTCTTCCTCCATCCAATGCAGTTTGCATTGCCACAGGTTGAATTTATTCTAATGTGTGTATTTTAGTAGCTCCAAACCTTTTTTCACACATTGCATCAAACCCACACTACAAGACAATTAGGCCACTACACGATTTTGTTTTGGTTTTTTTTTAAGCTCAGGTGGCACCCGTGTGACAGCAGTTTCAACATGAGTGATTGGAGAGGAAGAAGGGAGGGGAGGAGAGGAGTAGGAATAGAATACCTCTGGGATTACAAGTCACTCTGGGGCAGTCTTTCCCCAGAGTGACATAAAACACATGCATGAGCATCAGTATATTATTGAAATGTGATTTGCGGAGGAAAAAAATAAGTTTGGAGCTACAAAAATACCCACATTAGAATAAAGACAACCTGCACCAATGCAATCTGTTGGAAGGGACGGGGACCTCAAGGGGAAATGTAGAAAAGGGGGATCTATGACAAAAATCAAGTGCAAGAATTATATTTGATGTCACAGCGATCACGGTAGAAGGATGCCCAATGTGTTTTGGTGTGGAATTCTCCTTTAATAGAGGCTGGTGCTTTCTGAATTGACCAGAAAACTGTTCAACTGTAAAATGTGCTGTTCGTTGTCCATTTCATGTCTCACCAGCAGATGTCACACTCACTACATCTCAAAGCGCAGAGCACCTACTGTTCACACCGGCTATATCAACACTGTGAGAAACCCTTCTATAATAGCTCTCTCCCTCTCCCTCTCTCTCCCTCTCTCCCTCTCTCCCTCTCTCCCTCTCTTCCTCTCTCTCTCTCTCTCTCTCTCTCTCTCTCTCTCTCTCTCTCTCTCTCTCTCTCTCTCTCTCTCTCTCTCTCTCTCTCTCTCTCTCTCTCTCTCTCTCTGCGTGTAGGATTCAACTTTTGACATTTTTTTTTCCAGTGTGTAGATCTGCTTGGGGTCTGAGAATCTAAAATGGTCATCAAATGGCTTAAAGAGGAATGCCCAGCCATTTTCAAGATTTTCCTGAGAGCATGCCAAAATGTGTACACTCTCGGAAGAAAGAATGGTTATAAGAGGAAAATCTCAACATGGTGAGACACAACCTGATGATGTCATCAAGTTGTG
>CM076973.1:38100483-38115483 GCA_039105355.1 Benthosema pterotum | reverse complement strand
TGTGTGTGTGTGTGTGTGTGTGTGTGTGCGCGCGCGTGTGTGTGTGTGTGTGTTCTGTATGAAGGTGTCGTAACACACCAGGGATTACACTCCAGTCGTCCGTTCCCGCTAATGAGCCAGCCTGAAGACTAATCAGATTAAACATGATTTAACTATGTCTAGGTTTCTGCTGGGAGTGTGTGTGTGTGTGTGCGCGTGTGTGTGTGTGTGTGTGTGTGTGTGTGTGTGTGTGTGTGTGTGTGTGTGTGTGTGTGTGTGTGTGTGTGTGTGTGTGTGTGTGTGTGTGTGTGTGTGTGTGTGTGTGTGTGTGTGTGTACGGGTGCGCGGCTGCACGCGTTGGTTGCCGTTTTTTTATCTGTGGGATTAGGAGGTACTGCACAAGGACCACAGCTGTTACGGCACATGACCTAGATTACGTCTAGGTGTGTTTTTGTGTGTTTGTGGTGTGTGTGCATGCAGTGATGGAACAGAACTATATACTCAAAGTACTGTACTTAAGTACAGACATTGCCCTCGGTACCCTCATACCTGTCTAAATACTCCAAAGTGAGTGACACAACAATGGAGGAAGCTGCTAAGATCTGACCCAGAGCCTTAGAAATAGACAGAGTTGCGACATTGAGGTGACAGAAAATAGTCTGTTCACGTGGTTCATATACAGTAGCTGTGCAAGTCCATAGACTCCAATGCATCCAGTAACTTCCGGTTGACACTATTCGTGTATGCATTCGTCTATGCATGTGTGCGAGTGGTGGTCGATTTCTTTATGCACAACCAGTGTTGGGGAAGCTACTTTTAAAAAGTAAGGAAATTATAGTTACTTTACTCATTACTAAATTATGAAAGTAAGGGCGTTACTTTACTTTACTTTTTTAAACCTACAAAAAGGGGTAGTATTGTTCTGCGGTATTCGTGATCACAAGTTTAAAGTGGAATTCCTCCCATTTTCAACATTTTACTGTCATTAATATACCTTACACAAATGTTTTTGTTTTCATCCTTACCAGCAAGAATGTAAAATAATGTTTATATTTCCATGCTGCAAAGTCTACAGTCACTGTTTTTTTTTTGTTTTGTTTTTTTCAGAACTCAAGCATGTGTGTGCGCAACAACATAGCTGGTTTTGTGAATCTCTGTGTGCTTACTAGAGCCCAAAGCTCTAAACTCTGTTCACTTCATGGGGCCAGTTCAATGGCGGCTCATCTACATATACTTCTATTGAACCGGAGTTATGAATGCGTGGGCTCATGAGCGCTGTTTTCTGCCCCCTCAATGTCGCATCTCTTCTACTAGATGACTCTGCTCTACTAGACCCCACTCCCGCGTACGAATCAGACTCTGATTGACTCTGATTGGCTTAATCTGAAATGTTACGCCATATTAGCCAATCAATGACCTTTTCTGTGACGTGGTGGATGGCATCATGCTAGACTGAGAAGAATCAAGCTTTAGAACACAGACTGTCAACACACAGCACAGCACAACATGGATTTCGGAAATGTAAGGAATTACGAGTTAAAAGTAATCCCTTACTCTAACGGCTAACATAGGTCAACTGACCTGCACGACGTCCGGCTGCCAGTCGCCGGCCGTGTTGGTCCCGTTGGAGTGCGTGTGCACGGTGGTGTGCTGCTGCGCGTGCTGCGTGTGCGTCTTGGCGCGCAGCCCCCAGAGGTAGTGGCGCACGTAGAGCAGCTGCCTGTAGATGCTGTCCTCCACACACTCACTGTCCAGGTCCACCCGGAAGCCCCCACTGGGCAGCACGATGGGGGGGTGGTTCTCAAAGCTCTCCAGCAGGTCCACTGGTACCGTACGCACACACACACACACACACACACACACACACACACACACACACACACAGGACGACAATTGCGTAAATGTCATTTTTACAATATTTTTGCCATTTCTGTGTTTGACTCAAAAGCTACCGCTCATTTCACTATATGGTATATTTAACCATTAGGACACACACACACACACACACACACACACACACACACACACACACACACACACACGCACACGCACACGCAGGGCTGTCCTTGCTTCATCACCTCTCAGGTATCCCCAGTCATCTTTAAGGCACTTCATTATTAATAGAATTTGAAAATGATGTGTGTATCCTCTGCTTGTCCGCTGGAGTAAAGCTACTCCAGCCTGAACGTGTAAACATGTAAACATGGTGACAAAATCAGATACAAATTACACATGTTGGCCTGAAAGTACACATGTGCACGCATGCTTCCCTTTAAAACACATTTTGTCCTGACATTGTAGATTCTACAAAACATTCCCTCTGAAAGAATATACTGAAAGATTTGTGCTGCATTCTCACATTCTCCCCCAAAAATAGCAGGCGTCCATGCCCGCTATTTTTCAATGAAAGTTAAAACACCACAAGTACAGTACAGAATGGTTGAATGTCCTATGGGGACTCGGGGAGGTGTTAATATGAACCTATAAATCCATAGTTGTGATTATTGTGTGTGATCATTGCTAATTCATGTTCATTTTTACTCAACAGTGTTAGCACAGCAGCATGCAGTAACAACATTGTGTCAAGGATGTCAAGGATGAACTGAAACTTTATCCGACCTAAAAGATGCAGTACATAATCCCACTGGACTTGAGTGCTTCCTACAAGAGTTATACGATCAAGATCTTAACAGACAAGTTAGATGTTTGCCTGGGAGCCAAAAAGGCGGCGGAAGTAGCAGATCTACAAGCTCACAAGCTTGTGTAATGTTTTCCACTACTTTTCAATTAACTTAATTGTGTATTTGTTTATGGAAATTATTATGATCCAAATTATTTTATTGTCGTTGTATGCATGAAAGGATTCATGAACATGGGAACATTGGAGATAGGAAAAAGCATTTTAAAAACAGAAAGGAAAAAAAACATTTAAATGGAGCTTAATATAAGCGAAGTTCAGAATCAGGATCCACACCTCCAACGCAGCTACCTCCCATCAAGCCACCTTCTATCAGGTCGCATCCAATCAGGTCTCTCCTCTACCCATATATTAAGCGCAATCAACGCACAGTTCTCCCCGTGTTCTCGCTTTCGTCATCGCATTCTGCAGCAGAACTCGCATGGCAGCATCTTCCCGACAACTGAACCGGTTTGGCACTCGACATGACTCGACCATGATGGTCATGAGACTGCTTTGCTCATTCATTCCTCATTCATTCATTCCTCCTCACCTCGAAGTTGTTTCCACCTTTCGGCACCGATCGCGAGCAGCTAAATGCAGTCCAACGCCGGGAGATGTTTAATCCTGGACAGTGGTAAAACATTTTCTCCCCGTTCCTGTCATCTGTCACGGCTGTTCAATCGTAGGGGCTCGTACAGTCTCATTCATGGTTCATACCTTTCCCTAGTCGATCCCTTTTCAACCTAACCTTAAGAGTCGTTGTAAACTACGTTTTAATTCAATCACGACCTATCGATTGTCGTCGGTGGCGTCGCACGCCTCTTCAAAGAGGGACGCTGGTCCCATAATCGTGTTTGTTTGTTTGTTTGTTTGTACGTTCGTGAGTTTGTTCGTTCGTTCGACGGACAGCTCGCAGCTGTCCTAATCCCCCGCACCGGCCGCGCACCGAGCGAGGCCGTCAGCCTGTATTGACATTTTGGTCGTAATTGTAAAATCTCTATAAAGACGGGACGAGTGTTCTATTTCTCTGAAAAGTAAACACGAGTTATTTGGCTTCGGCTGGTAAACGCTCCTCTCCTCCGACCCGGGTATCGCTCAAACCAGGCAGTGGCGTGCATAGAGAGTTTCAAGGGCAGGTGCCCAATTGTAACCAGGAGGGTGCTCTAGCCGCCCGGCGGCCAGGCTGCGGACAAATTGAGTTTCGGGGGTTAAAATGCATGGAAAACAGCATTTCAGCATCTTTTTTGCTCTTTTAAAAAGGGGCATGTTGGTCCAGAGAGGGCCATTAGGGGGTGCTCGAACCCCCTTGACGTCTATGTATGCACGCCTATGGAACCAGGGCGTTGGGTTACAGTTGACACTCAGTAGCGCAAACTCCCGTCGTTTCATGGGGTCGGTCTGATGGCGGCTCTTCTGCATGGCTTCCTTTCGAGAATAGGGACAACTGTGCATTGGAGTCTATGGGCTCACACTGGTACACCACGCACGTGACTGGGCTCTTTCTGCCCCCTCAACGTCGCAACTCTTCTACCAGATGGCTCTGGCTCGTCCTCCGGCGCACGGCGTGACGTTGACGCCCCGCCCCGTTAAAGGGATAGTTCACCAACGTGCAGCGTGTCCATGCTCGTAATTTCGGCAACCAAATTACTTCATCAGGGGTTCGTTTCGCCACGCTACTCGCTCGACTTGCACTCGACAACGATTATTATTGTACTATTCATGATATGGCGACATCGTTGCTGCTCATCTGCATTACTGGTGGTTACGTTTATTTGTTCATCTCAACCGCCTGCTTATCTCTGTTAAAATGGCGGGGCCTCCGGCAGGGGGAACTCGTAGCTGGATCACCAGCGCCCCCTGCAGCTGCAATGGTATGGGTACGGCTTCTTTTGAGGTTGGTTCTTCGTTTGTTTTTTCTTTCTTCCATTTCAAATGCTGTTTAAGGAATCGTTTTTCGGTGTCAGCGTCGTGGCAGCATCAATGACTTCTTTCGCCTCTCTGACTGGCGGCTTCTGTTGAATTCTTTTCGTCTCCCCGAGCCCGTTCTTGTTTTGCAGGTGCTACTGGTTTCGCTTGTGTTCGGACATCATCGGTTCCGTCGTCTGATGCACTCTTCGGCCGGGAAGGTGACGTCGACGCTCTTCCATTCGTCATGTGACCTCGGAGCAGCGCCTCAATCTATCGGGGGCGTGGCACTGCGGTGGTAGTGTCAGTCTCCGGTGGCGGCGCGTATGGGGAGTCAGGCACCGGGATGCCGCCGTCCCCAGCCCTCGTCTCGGTCTGCACGTCTAGTTCGCTTCGTACAGGGAGTAAGGCACCGTGTTGCCGTCGTCCCCAGCCCTCGTCTACGCAGGTGGTTCACTTTATGCAGGGAGTCGGGCACCGAGTTGCCGTCGTCCCCAGCCCTCTGTCTACACCGGCAGTTCACTTCGTACGAGGAGTCAGGCACCGAGATGCCGTCGTCCCCAGCCCTCTGTCTGCGCAGGTGGTTGACTATGTTCGGGGGGGTCAGGCACCGAGATGCCATCGTCCCCAGCCTCCGTCTGAGTCCGCACAAGTGGTCCGCCTTGTATGGGGAGCCGGGCACCGAGGTGCCATTGATCCCCGGCCCTCGTCTCAGTCTGCACAAGTCATCCGCTTCCTATTGGGTGTCGGGCACCGAGATGCCGTCATCCCCGGCCCTCGTCTCAGTCTGCAAGCGTAGCTCGGGAGGAATGTTCGGCACCGAGTTGTCAACGTCTCCTAGTGCTTCGGTCTTCCGTGGCAGTACGGGCAGGCAGGCGCAGGGTCCCTCCTCCCTCCGCATGGCTTCGTCCCTCCCTCGGCGCAGTGTGCTTCACTCTACGTGGCTATAACTTACGCAGCTGTAACTCTCCCTCGGTTCGGCGTTCCTCCTTACTCTGATTCAGCGTCGTCTCCCTCGTCGATTCTCGCTCCTGGCATGACTCCTGCAGCACCGCTTGCTTCTCGTTTGGTGTCGTCTCGCCTGGTGCATCGTGCTTTGCTCTACCTACTGACTGCCTCGAAACTGCATGCCTCTCTCCTGGTGCAATGTCATCGCCCTCGGCACGGGGTCCCTCTCAGCTCTGGCACAGTGTCGTCTCCCTCTGCTCAACGCACCTCGCCCTGTACAGCGTGCCTCTCCCCGTCAGTGACGTGTCCTCTCCTTCGGTGCAGTGTCGTCTCCCTCTGCACAGTGTGCTCTCCGGACGTCTCCCTCGGCACGGCGTGCCTTTGGCGGGCGTCGTCTTCCTCAGCCCGGCGTGCCACCCCGTACAGCATTGTCTTCCTTGGCACCGTGTGCCTCTCTCTGCCGGTCTGGTGTCGCGTTCCTCGGCCCGGCGCGCATCCGCTCTGCAGTGTCATCTTCCTCGGCATGGCGTGCGTCTCTCCGTCGATGCAGTGTAGTCTTCCCTGGCCTGGCGTGCCTCTCCCGTGCAGTGTCGTCGTCGTCTTCGGCCCGGCGTGCCACCCCCGTGCGGTGTCGTCTTCCTCGGCACAGCGTGCCTCTCTCCGTCGCTGCAGTGTCTTCCTCGGCTCGGCATGCCTCTCTCTGTTGCTGCAGTGTTGTCTCTCTCGGCCCGGTGTGCCTCTTCGGTGCAGTGTCGTCTCCCTCTGCGCGGCTCGCCTCTTCGGTGCCGTATTGTCCCCCTCGGCGCGGCTTGCCTCACTCGTTGGTGCGGTGCTGTCTCCCTTGGCACGGCGTGCCTCACTCCTCGCAGCGTAACTGGTATGGTATCTCCGTCTGCGTCTTCTACCTTCTCTGGGTTTGCGCTCCTCTCCTCTCTCCCGGTTCCGTCACTTCGGCTGTCTTCGGGTTGGCCTTCCACGTGCTCTCTGGTCATCCACAAACTCCGCTCCGAGTGTCTGCCGCCACGCTCCTTCGACCGCCCGATGCAGCGTACAGCACCTACCTGGACCTCATGCTGCTTGAGGCTCGGACTAACTCGACCTGTCGCCCAGCTCGTTCTCTGCCTCTTCATCGGTTCAGCCCGGCACTCTGGTGTTTGTCTGGCACTGGGTTTCCGGCACTGCCACTGTCTACTCCAGTCACCGGCAGTCGTTTGCTGCAGCTTGGACTTCTGGCACCGGGATGCCAGTGTCTCTGTTGTCTACTTCAGTCACCGGCGGTCGTTTGCTGCATCATGGGCTTCTGGCACCGGGATGCCAGTGTCCCCTTCATCACCGGGAGTCGTTTGCTCTGGCGAGGACCTCTGACAGCAGGATTCCAGTGAGTCCGTCGTCAACTTCAGTCGCCTGCAGCTGTTTCTTCGGTGACCCTGTCGCCAACGTTACTTACCGGTAATCGTTCGCGCTGTATCTGGCACCGGGATGCCAGCGATCCCGGCGGCAGTCGTTCGCTCGTGCCATCGGCAATTAATCACCTCGCTCTCCTGGCCGTTGTCCAGTTCGCAGAAGCTGTTCTCTCGTGCCGTTTTTGGGGTTTCTACAGTGGCAAATTGTTTCTGCTGTATGATTCTGGAGCCAACTCATTGGCTCTGTGTCATTATTCATCGACATCTCTACCTCGTCATATCGCTACCACAAGCCACTCCATTTATCACGCCATCTCTCGTCGTCTCATCCGCCCCGGTCTCCCATCGGTTCTCCTCCTACATTGCTCAGGTTCTGGTCTTTCGTGCCATCAATAACTCCCTGTCTCAAGAAGTTCAGACACCACGCCTCTCGATGCGGGCCTTCATCCAACTCCCGTTCTCCGTATCCAGCTCGGACTATCAAACCGCAAACCCTACCTTCTCTAATCGCCTCGCAGCCTCCGCCTGCACGCCACGGAGCCTCTGCCCGGGTCCAGCACGCCACGCCGCCTCTGCCTCGGGTCCAGCGCGCCACGCTGCCTCCTTCTCAGGTCCAGCACGTCACGCTCCCTCCTTCTCAGGTCCAGCACACCATGCAGCTTCCTCCTCAGGTCCAGCCTGCCACGCCGCCTCCGCCTTTTGGTCCAGCATGCCACGCCGCCTCCGCCTCAATTCCAACACGCCACGCCGCCTCCGTCTCAGGTCCTGCACGCCATGGAACCGCCGTCTCAGGTCCTGCATGCCATGGAGCCACCGTCTCAGGTCCTGCACGCCACGGTGCCACCGTCTAAGGTCCTGCACGCCACGCAGGCTCTGCCTCAAGCCCAACACGCCAAGCAGCCTCCATGCCAGGCCCAGTGCTCCCACAGCCTCCACGTCAGGCCCAGTAGGCCACACATACGCCGCACAACGTCCATCCTGCACTTAGCTCGTTGTGCAGCCTCCAGCCCATGCTAGCATGCCACACAGCCTCCACAATACGCTCGGCACGTCACGCAGCCTCCAGCCTACGCTCCTCTGAACTACTTCCGTTCCAGAAGTCTCAAGATATTCTCCTTCAGATCATCTTATCCGTGTTCGTACCTAAGTTCTGCTACGTACTCGCACTCTTCGATAGCTCGTCAGTACTCAGCAAGTTGTTCTATTCATTCAATAGAACAACTACTTCGGGGTCCGTATGACACGGGTCTGGAGTATGCTCAATGCCGTTTAATGAGGCTTTGGGGGTCCGTTGTGCATCGAGGCATGGCGGATCTCCGAAGCCTCCCCACCTCGGCTGTAATCGTTATCACGACGAGCTGGTCATGCGGATGACGCCTCGTGCATCGTCTTCGCTTCTGTTCATCACGTGTCGTTAATCGTGTCTTGCATTCTTCCTTTCATTAATAAAATCTGTTAATCGTCCTCATTGGTGGTGTGGTCCTTGATAGTGAAATGGAGCTTAATATAAGCGAAGTTCAGAATCAGGATCCACACCTCCAACGCAGCTACCTCCCATCAAGCCACCTTCTATCAGGTCGCATCCAATCAGGTCTCTCCTCTACCCATATATTAAGCGCAATCAACGCACAGTTCTCCCCGTGTTCTCGCTTTCGTCATCCCTCCCTCCCGCCCTAATTCTCGATTCTCATCCTACACTCTCTAACCTCTTCCTTTACAGGTCCCTATAGGGGGGTCCGTTGTGCATCGAGGCATGGCGGATCTCCGAAGCCTCCCCACCTCGGCTGTAATCGTTATCACGACGAGCTGGTCATGCGGATGACGCCTCGTGCATCGTCTTCGCTTCTGTTCATCACGTGTCGTTAATCGTGTCTTGCATTCTTCCTTTCATTAATAAAATCTGTTAATCGTCCTCATTGGTGGTGTGGTCCTTGATAGTGAAAAACCCATTACAGGTGGACGAACCACTCTGACTTTTATTTTTGTCGGCAGTTTGTCTGCAACATGTTTTACCAGTCTTTCGTCAGTTTGTACTGTCCCAAACGCAGCTCACACACACACGCGCACACTGTGGCACACACACCTGTCCTGTATATATAGGCTTCGTCCTCACTGCTGGGCTGCCAAATGGGGACAGGGCCTGTCTCTGCAGTGAGCTGGTACTGGCTGAGGAGCCGGTGGAGCTGCACAGGCTTCAGACTGGGATGTTCACTGGACAGAACCCTCCAACTCAGCTGTATGGAGGGAGGAGAGAGAGAGAGAGAGAGAGAGAGAGAGAGAGAGAGAGAGAGAGAGAGAGAGAGAGAGAGAGAGAATCAAATGATGGATACAAAGAGCTAAAGGTGCTGAGACCATATGCTATAAGTTGTATTCAACGCAGGTTCAAGATTTAGGAGTCTAGTCTCCAGGACCGGATCAAGGCATGGGCCCCCTAAATGCCCTGACTGCCCCACCAAACAAAAAAAAACAAAAACAAAGTGCTAATAGTTAAAATGATTTGAAACACAATTACTGCTAATGACTAACTAGAATTGCCCCCCCCATGCCCATGCCTAGATCCGCCCCTGTCTGTTTACCGCAGTCACCCCGACCCACCCCCTTCAACCAACCGCCTTCATCTTCAGCCTTGCCCAGCTAATGCTTCTCTCTCTCTCTAATTCTCTTATAGTAGTCCCGAGGGGGGGCAGCGTCCGAGCCGAGGCCACTGACCGCACATAGCAGTTATCAGGCTCCCGAGACTGCAGCCCCAACCCTGCATACCACCCTCCTCCGTCTCTTCAGCAATTCACCTACATCTCACTACTCCCGCAATAAGTACTCCTAAACTTGGCCGCGGACCCCCATCTGAAAAAAAAATGTTGCTCCAGGGAACCCCAGCTAAGCTAAGATTAGAGTTAAAAACATTGAGTTAAAAGGGATGTGTATTATATTGAAAGATGAACAAGCACAGAAAATGGCAGCACTATGATCTTGAATATCTCCTATTTTGCAATAGCTAAAACATAAAAAATAGTTAAAAGTGACAAGTTAAGTGAATGTAGATTCTTCCAGACAGCAGAGATTTACTGTATAAACCAACCAATCGACACCCTGTCAACTTGACCAAGGGTTTTGGTTTGTCTCCTAAAAAAAAGGAAAAAAAAAAAAAACATGATGAGAGAGCATTTGGATGAAATCTGTCTATTGATGAGTCATAGGAGAAGATTAAGCAGCAGCTTATGAGATGGATTCCTGAAACCAGTGTCTTATCACCAATTCACCATGCAGGGCTTTGCTCAGGAAGGTTTTTTGTCTCTGTTCCAAAGAGCTAGGAGGGTAATCTAATAAACACGGTATGTTTCGTCAGGGAGGGGGCAATTTGGGGTCATTTAGAAATCAAATCATAGGGACTGCGGGATCCCTGTGTGATTTGGCCCCGACTCCGTCGGGATCTGACCAGGACCGTTATAGAGCTGTGACCTGCCTGCTTTGACATCATCATCTATTCTAGTCAGTGTTGTAGTGGTACACATGCATGCACACATGCATGTGCATTTGTGTGTACCTGCGCAATGCACACACACACACACACACACACACTATTAAAAAGACACAGACAAGTATAGCAAAATGAGAAAGATGGTTTACAATGCTAATTGTATCAATAAAAGTAAATGACAAGTCAAAACATATTTTTGCCCCCAAAATATTTTATATGTGAGAGAAGTGGGGGGACTCCGTCCCCCCGCGCCCCCCCTCCACTACACCCCTGATTCTAGTGGTTTTCAACCTTTTTCATACCAGGGCCCACTATTTATTCTGCATTTTGTGCCACGGAGGACCACCATTGGATGACGTTTTAGTTTCACAGACCCCCAGACTAAAGATTTATTTTTGCTTTTGTCCACAATTCCAGGCTGGATTTGGGAAACAAAACAGTCAAACATACAGACCATTAATCTAATGGCTAATTCAGATGGTAAATATTTTAACTCTCGAGATTGTAAACAAGAAACCAAATGGACCCGCCAGGGTCCAGTTGTTTTACGCTCTCAAAGAGTTACAACCCCAATTCCGTTGAAGTTGGGACGTTGTGTAAAATGTAAATAAAAACAGAATGCATTGATTTGCAAATCGTTTTCAACCTCTATTCAGTTGAATACACCACAAAGACAATATATTTAATGTTCAAACTGATAAACTTTATTGTTTTTTGAAATTATACAATCTTTCGTAAATTGATCCCTGCAACACGTACCAAAAAAGTTGGGACGGGGGCAACAAAAGACTGGGAAAGGTCATGAATGCACAAATAACGCCTGTTTGGAACATTCCACAGGTAAACAGGTTAATCTTAAACAGTTTAATATCGTGATTGGGTATAACAGGACCATCCCAGTCGTTCACAATCAAAGATGGGGCGAGGTTCACCACTTTGTGAACAATTCTGTGAGAAAATCATCCAACCATCTAAAAACAATGTTTCTCAACATTCAATTGCAAGGAATTTGGTGATTTCATCATCTACAGTCCATAATATAATCAAAACGTCCAAAGAATCTGAAGAACTTGCTATACTAAAGCGACAAGGCTGAAAACCAACACAGAATACTTGTGACCTTTGATCCCTCAGGTGGCTCTGCATTAAAAACTGACATCATTGTGTAAAGGATATTACTGTGAGGACTCAGGAACACTCAGAAAACCATTGTCAGTTTACATAATTTGTCGCTACACCTGCGAGTGCAAGTTAAAACTCTACCATGCAAAGCAAAGCCATACATCAGAAAGGTTGGTTTGAAAAACAACCAGAAAAACAACCAGAAATGCCTTCTCTGGGTCCACTATCATTAGAAATGTGGACTCATCAGACCACAGCACACTTTTCCACTTTGTGTCTAACCATTTCAAATGATATTGTACCCAGAGAAGGCATTTCTGGTTGTTTTTCTGGTTGTTTTTTCAAACCAACCTTTCTGATGTATGGCTTTGCTTTGCATGGTAGAGTTTTAACTTGCAATCGCAGGTGTAGCGACAAATTCTGTAAACTGACAATGGTTTTCTGAGTGTTCCTGAGTCCTCACAGTAATATCCTTTACACAATGATGTCAGTTTTTAATGCAGAGCCACCTGAGGGATCAAAGGTCACAAGTGTTCGGTGTTGGTTTTCGGCCTTGTCGCTTTAGTATAGCAAGTTTTTCAGATTCTTTGAATGTTTTGATTATATTATGGACTGTAGATGATGAAATCACCAAATTCCTTGCAATTGAATGTTGAGAAACATTGTTTTTAAACCGTTGGATGACTTTCTCACAGAATTGTTCACAAAGTGGTGAACCTCGCCCCATCTTTGATTGTGAACGACTGGGATGGTCCTGTTATACCCAATCACGATATTAAACTGTTTAAGATTAACCTGTTTACCTGTGGAATGTTCCAAATAGGCGTTATTTGTGCATTCATCATCTTTCCCAGTCTTTTGTTGCCCCCGTCCCAACTTCTTTGGTACATGTTGCAGGGATCAATTTACAAAAGATTGTATAATTTCAAAAAACAATAAAGTTTATCAGTTTGAACATTAAATATATTGTCTTTGTGGTGTATTCGACTGAATAGAGGTTGAAAACGATTTGCAAATCAATGCATTCTGTTTTTATTTACATTTTACACAACGTCCCAACTTCAACGGAATTGGGGTTGTACATCTGGTTAACCAACTTTTCATCATTTTGCCTGGGGACCACCTGGAACCCTCTCAAGGACCACTGGTGGTCCCCGGACCACCTGATCTATTCTAATAACTGTAGTCCATACCCGTTTGGAGATATATTATATGCATTGTGAGTACATCTCATCTAGGTGAAGGAGGGGTCTGTCCTCTATATCGCCTTTCCTCTGACAGTAAACTTGAGTAGGTTAATAGATACATTAACCTACTTACACTGTGTGTACATGTGGGCAAGGTTACGAGCCAAACACATTTACCATGGGCAACGACGGAACACAGTACCGCAGTCGCAAATAATGCTCTGGTTATTAGCGAAAAGTCCCATGAGTGGGACTTTTCTCAACCTAAAATTTGTAGTAATGTGATATGATGTGATGCCTCTCGGACCATGAATGTTTCATTTCCCTCTCTGTAATAGAGGTGTAATGTATGGTCTGTCTAGGTATTTTGTATTTAGGTATTATGTTTTTTGTGCCAGCGATGGCTGCATGGCAAAATAAAGTTCCACAAGGACATAAAAAGTTTTAATTATCAGTCCACTGCCACAACACTAACTTTGATGAGGCAGTATTGCATTGATTTTAAAATATTAGCTACTGAGAGTCCCGTTTGTTGGAGGTGTGGTGAGGACCCGGGTACACTTATTCATATGCTATGGGAGTGCCCTAGGGTACAGACACTGTGGTGTGCTGTCCATGAGAATATAATGCAAATCACACACCAGGATATTCCTTATACACCCTCTCTGTTCATTCTGGGTGACCCGGGGCCATTAAGACACCTCTCTACTCACCTAGCTGATTGGATTCAAACAGCATTAATGGTGGGCAGGAAGATCATAGTTAAAGAATGGAAGTCTGAGGATTTGCCTCCGGCGCATGTGTGGTTCACTCAGCTGGGTACTGTAGCCGCCTTGGAAAAGTTATCCTTTAGGATGAATAATCAATTAGATAAATACGATTTGAAGTGGAACGTGTTTCTTGCTCATGTTGCAGGCCCCTGATGTGACCCATGGTCAGGCAAAGCCAAAACAATTGATGTTTGTCGGACATACAATATGGCTGACAATGCTAAGTTAATGGCTGTGTAAATAACTGCAGTGTCCTTTTTTCTCTTTTCTTTTTTGTTTGAACTATTATTTAATTATTACTGTAATTGATTTTAGCATCAATGTTCTTTTTTTTTTGTTTTTTGTTTTTTTTTCTCTTCTCTTTTGTTTTTTCCTGTCCCTTTTTTGTTGTTAATGTAAAAATTCAAATAAAGTGCTGATCATAAAAAAAATATATTAGCTACTGTATACAGTGCAGTGGTTTTCAACCAGTGCTCTGGGGACCACCAGTGGTCCTTGAGAGGGTTGCAGGTGGTCCCCAGCTAAGTTGGTTAACCAGATGGAAAGTCGGTTAACCAGATGTAACTCTTGAGACTTAGACTCTTATAAGACTCATCGTCTAAATTAGCACCACTTAATTAAGAGGTCTACACAGTTAGAGAATGTAGGTATGTATGTTTGACTGTTTTGTTTGCCAAAATCCAAACAAAATATTGGACAAAACTCCAAAAGAAATCTTTCATTTTGTGTCTGTGGGGTGAAGATGTCATCAAATGGTAGTCTGTGGCTCAAATGCTGTATAAATAGTGGACCCTGGGATCAAAAATGTTGAAAACCACTGATATAGGGAGATGATAGACCCTAGCAGCACTATGTAGTAAAGAAGACATCTCCTTGTAATGTGTGTATCCATAGTTCTTTCTGTGATAGACCAGCAGAAACTGCACTTTCTTCTTCTTGCGTACATCTGTAACCTGGTTAGCTGTAAGTAGTGGAGTGTTTTTTTAGAGTACGGTATGAGTAACTTCCACTTAATTACTCTCCAGGTAGGACTACATGTCTCGTCTACAGTATGTGTCATCATAACCCAGTTTATGACACACTTTGTTGGGGGTTTATAATTATAATGATGTTCTCTAGACATATTTCTCAACTTTTTTTCCTCTCAACAAGACACATAACTCTGTAATGCTGGTCCCAGATTCACTGGTGGGGACGACGCACTCCTAGCTCTATAATGAAAATATAAATAAAAAAGAGAAACAAGCTAGCCATGCAGGCTATGAATACAATGAAGCCCAAAAAAGAAGCAAATGTTTTATCAGTTTTTTTTTTACATCAGCTACTTGAAAATATCACAGTTCAACTATTTCAAGCAACGTGTATGCACCAGGCCTGGATGTAAAATTTCCCAATTGGGGGGCAGGTGAAAATATTAAGGGGGGCGGCTTCATTGGCTGTGACGCTTCGTGCCACGGGCAATTAAGTCACACCCATACCATTTTCGGTTACAGGACTATTATTAGGCAAGTAAAGCATCAATAATAAC
>CM076973.1:38075483-38095483 GCA_039105355.1 Benthosema pterotum | reverse complement strand
CCTGGGATATCGACTTTAGTATGATATGAACGGACTTCCGGTAGGTACCTACTCCTACTCTATGAATGGAACGGCTGTGTCCAGCCCAATCTTGCCCCAAGTCGTATAAATAGCACAGACTGACACACAGCCGTTTCGTTCATGGAGTAGGAGTAGGTAGCCTAAGTCCGTTCATATATTACGGTTGTGTGACGGAGGTGTGGGTTTTATAAACCTTACAAACCCGAAAGTTCTCAGTCTGGATGCATTTGTGCTCAGCATGGCAATTCGCTCGCCTATTGCCTCACTCACGATGTTCACGCTCGGTAGAGACAGTGCCGCTCCGTCATTGTCAGTATTATCTGAACAGACTTATTTCAGTATGCGAACGGAATTTTGGTTCTATTCATAGGTTACCTACGCAAAGTGCCTCGGTGTTATTTATACGACTTGAGGTGAGATTGTCCGTGTTATTTCAACTAGTTGGGAAGAGATTGGGCTGAAATTTCTTGCTTCCCTCTGAAGTCTCAAGAGAAGGTGAAGGGCTGCGTAACTGGCACAGATACTCGCATGAAAACAAAAGAGATTCAAGTAAAACGTATAACCCAGTCGTTATGGTGAAAATGTATATGTATGACCATATGTCTGGCTTACACACAGTACACACACACGCACACACGTGCACACACACACACGCGCGCGCACGCACACACGCACACACACACACACACACACACACACACACACAAACACACAAACACACACACACACACACACACACACACACACACACACACACACACACACACACACAAAACAATGTACTTCGTGTCAAGGACAAACTGGCTTGTCTTATAATATGCGTACAGGTCACAATAAATCCCATCAAACAATAATCAACACACAAGCGCCCACGCACACGCCCACGCACACACACACACGCACACACACACACACACACACACACACACACACACACACACACACACACACACACACACAGGACAAGCGTGCACGCCGAGGCAACGCGACATCTCTTCTCCTCTCTCTCTGCCCTAGTTGCCATGGTACCAGGCTACCATGCATGGCTCTGCTGTTTTTAGGATGCCTAGGTGTGTGTGCATGTAGTGCGCAGGCTTGTGTGTGTGTGTGTGTGTGTGTGTGTGTGTGTGTGTGTGTGTGTGTGTGTGTGTGTGTGTGTGTGTGTGTGTGTGTGAGAGAGAGAGAGCGTGCGTGCACGTGTGCATGCATGGGAGAGAGTGTGTGCGCCTTAAGCGTGTTAGAGAGAAAACTCGGTGCAAGCGTCAGCGTTACCTGCCACAAACCCTACCCTCTTGGTTGCCATGGACACCATCAGTGGAGAAATATCAGAGAGAGAGAGAGAGAGAGAGAGAGAGAGAGAGAGAGAGAGAGAGAGAGAGAGAGAGAGAGAGAGAGAGATGGAGCGTGACAATAGAGGTAAAGCACACACATGAACATGGAGGTATTTCACCTCCTCCTCCACCAGCTCCCCCGCCACCCCTCTGTCTGACTGACTGTCTAATGAAGACATATTGTCGCTGTCAGGCACAAAGCTTGTATCTCCAGTCCGCATGTATATGTAATGGTTTGGTGCGTGGGTTTTTTCTTCTTTTGTTTTCATATATGTACTGTATCTATGCCCTATTTTAGAGGTTTTCAACCTTTTTCATACCAGGGCCACTGTTTATTCTATATTTTTAGCCATGGAGGACCACCGCTTGATGCAGAGTTTAGTCTCTCAAACCCAAAAAATAAGAGATTTTCAAGTTTGTGTCCACAATTTAGGAGAGATAAACTAGCAAAAGGTTGGCTGAAATAATAATTCTTCTAATTTTTTCTAAATGTGCAAATTCTTGATAGTTAAGTAATTCAGATGATTAAATATAAGTTAACTCTTTTGAGAGCGTAAAATGATACCAAATGGATACCAAATGGTAAAATGATACCAAATGGACCCGCAAGGGTCCAGGTATCAAATCTTGGTATACAATCTCAAGAGTTAACCCTACCGGTATAAGGGTCCATTGGTTACCAACTGACCATCATTTAGCCTGGGGACCACCTGGACTCCTCTCAGGGACCACTGATGGTCCCCGAATCACTGGTTGAAAACCACTGCCCTATTTTATACTATAGCACCGCAAGTATTAGAGATATAGAATCTGCAAAGCTCGGCTTCACGGCAGACAGAAATTACGAATGAAAACATTAAAGTGATGACATGCCAAAAAATAAGGAGGGCAGTTTCTCAGTGTGTCTGAGGGTTTAGTGGTGTAACTACAGTATGATCATAACTAATAGATCCATTGCAACCACAGTTTTTTTTTCCTTTCATTTCAAGGTAGAGGGAGACGCACGCACGCGCGCACGCAAGCACGCACGCACACACACACACACACACACACGCACACACACGCACACACGCGCACACACACACGCACACACACACACACACACACACACACACACACACACACACACACACACACACACACACACACACACACACACACACACAAATGACTGAGACAGAAACAAAAATCAGACCCATGTGAAGTGGAGTCGTGCTGCTCCGTGCGTGGGTCCCCAAGCCTGTTCTGAGTCAGACTTACTGTACAGTAGTTTAACATTGGCTTAATGATACAATGCTGCATGCGGATAAATATGCACAACAGACACAGCATTGTATCATTAACCTATTGCATAGATGCCAACATTTGAAAACGTTTTTGAGTAGCAACTTCACGGGGTGCAGCGGCGCAGCGGCCCGACAGCACGGCAGTGCAGCGCACATTGCAACAAGGCACATTTGCAGGCCTATATTAACTTCACATTCTCACTTATCACGATGTATATGTTTCAGTAGTTTTAGCCCAAAAGAAGTTGGGTGCCCCCAAACATTGGGGCGGATGGCGGATAAATGGTGAAAACCATTCAACCTTTTTTTACACCAAAGACCTAAAATTAAAGAATTATTTTGATTTTATCCACAATTACAAGCTGTATTTTGCCAACAAAACAGTGTAAACTTCTTAATTAAGTGGTGCTAATTCAGATGATGAATATTTTAACTCTTGAGTGTCAAAATGAAACCAAATGAACCCGCAAGGGTCCATTTGGTTTACACTCTCAAGAGTTACATCTGGTTACCCAACCTTCCATCATTTAGCCTGGAGACCACCTGGAACCGTCTCAAGGACCACTGGTGGTCCCGGAACACCTGTTGAAAACCCCTGCTATATAATAGTAGTGTGCATGGAATGCAGTCCAACTCCAAAGGTTTTGGATGTGGGATGCCTGACCCCAAACCCAAACTCCAGTCTGTTATTGTGGACAAAAGCATAAGAAATCTTTAGTTTTTGGGGTCTGTGGGGCTAAAAAAAATCTCCTCTAATGGTCGTCCGTGGCTCAAATACTGAATAAATAGTGGGCCCTGGTATCGAAAAAGTTGAAAACCCCTGGTAAAGTTTGGATGGTCATCATGGCGTCTCCACTATTCTATCTATCCATCCATCTATCCATCTCAGTTTGGTTGTTTGTTCCGCGGTTAGAATTCGGAGCGACCGCCTCATTACGCTCACTCCAATCCACTAGTCTCCTCGAGCCTCTCCCTCAGGCGGTCCGCCGCCGTGCGACCGACCGACACGGGAGAAAAAAACATGCTCGAGCACCTCCTCGTCCTCGGAGCGGAGCCGAGCAGCGCGAGGCTGCGGCCGCCATAACGAGACAACATGAACGACCCCACTGGAGGCTCGAGCCAGAGCCATATAGTAAAATAATATTTTAATAGGAGACAACTCAGGCGATTAGCACTACGGATCACCGTGAGCCGCGGCCGACGCGACTGCACTGTTAGCTGGGTGCTATCTAAGCTAAAGCCTCCCTTCCGATGGGGACGCAGACCAATCACGTCGCTAGAAACCAAGGTCTAAGGCAGAGCCATCTAGTAGAAGAGTTGCGACATCGAGGGGTCAGAAAACAGCCTGGTCACGTGGTCCACGTACTCGCGCGAGCCCCATAGGCTTCAATGCATTCAGTAACTTCCGGCTATCACTATACATGTCACTATCCAACAGACGTTTATGTAGATGGACTGGCCCCATGAGGTGAACGGAGTTGGCGTACGCCAACAACGCCTACTACTACATGGGAAAAACAGAGGGTTTGCGCTCTTTGCGTATTCTGCAGTGATTAATCGTAGCAGCGTAGTCAGAGGTCAAAATGCGTAGCCGATACGCAAAATGCGTAATGGTCGGCATCTCTGTATCATTAACCTATTGTTAAATTAACTGTATGAGACTCAGACTCGGTACCCGCCCTTTGAAATCCTATAGTGCTGCTTTCAGCTGGAAACTGTAAAACTGTTTTTAGACTTTAGACTGGGCTACAAGGGAATGTGTGTGACGCTGTAGCTAGCATCACATAGTGTGGGCGACATTTACGAAGACAAAAACACAAAAAGTACTGAACCTATGGAGATAGGAGGTTTCTGACCGTTCTAATCAGTGCTATCCCACTGAGAGGAGAGGAGAGGAGAGGAGAGGAGAGGAGAGGAGAGGAGAGGAGAGGAGAGGAGAGGAGAGGAGAGGAGAGGAGAGGAGAGGAGAGGAGAGGAGAGGAGAGGAGAGGAGAGGAGAGGAGAGGAGAGGAATGCAGATGGAAGGGACAGTGAGGTGTCAAGGACACATCTAGGTCACTCTCTGTCAAAATGCTGACAAGGACACTGGGACATTCTCTGTCACCCCCCCTCCCACACACACACACACACACACACACACACACACACACACACACACACACACACACACACACACACACACACACACACACACACACACACACACACACACACACACACACACACACACACACACACACACACACACACACACACTTCTCTCTCTCTTTCTCTTCTCTCTCTCTCTCACTCTCTTATACACACGTAAGCAAAAGCACATTCCCTCTTCGTTCTCCCTCAGGGCCTCTTTTGTGTGTGTGTGTGTGTGTGTGTGTGTGTGTGTGTGTGTGTGTGTGTGTGTGTGTGTGTGTGTGTGTGTGTGTGTGTGTGTGTGTGTGTGTGTGTGTGTGTGTGCATGTGTGTGCGTGTGTGTGCATGCGTGCGCTGTCCTACCTTTGTCCAGCAGCTGATTAAACAATGACACATTGGAGAAGAAGAAGAGGTAGGCGAACATCTGAGCCTGGATCTCTGGGTGAACTTGGTAGCTGTGCAACAGCTCCTGAGAAGTCTGGAACACCTGCACGCGCACACGCACACACATACACCACACACATATGCATACGTTCATCTACAACAGTGGACATGCGTAAGCATGAAACCAAATGGACCCTGGTGGGTCCATTTGGTTTCATGTTTACACTCTCAAGAGTTAAAGGAGAATTCCACACCAATAAACAGTGGGGAACCCCCGGGATACAAAAAGGTTGAAAACCACTGATCTACGAACAAACACAAAACAGCTACAATATGAAGATACCGTGATGCAGAAGTATGAATGGGTTGTAGTACCTGCAAGACCCTGCGTACTGGCTCAGGGAAGCCCTTGCCTCCTTTCCAGCAGGGCTCAGAGTTGTCCACGGGGAAAGGGTTACAATCCAGCAGGCCTGGCAACACCACATAAAGAGACTGGACACACACACACACACGCACACACACACACACACACACGCGCACGCACACACGCACGCACGCACGCACGCACGCACACACACGCATGCACATGCACGCACGCACACACACGCAATTGTATTACTATACACAACATCAGGACATTGGCATTTTATCCCGGTGATTTTATGAATGTCATTAAAATGTGTGTGTACTGGATGTACTCATAACATAAACCGCGGTTCAAATTAATGCGGATTAATGACACGAAAAACAAACGCGCTGTGTGAACATAATTCTAAATCCTGTTATTTATTTATTTATTTTTTACTTTCTCTTGTGAAGAGACCGTGTCTATTTCCCCGTGATTCTTTGCTTATGTGCGCTTGTGGGGGACAATTAGCTCTTGTTAGCATAGTAATACTTTTGAACACACACACACACGTATACACACACACACACACACACACACACACACACACACACACACACACACACACACACACACACACACACACACACACACACACACACACACACACACACACACACACACACACACACACACACACACATCTTGAAGCTGGCTCATTCCAAAGTGCCCTCGACACAAGACTACTATAAGATTGTTATTATTGTTTATCACAATCAAAAAGTGACCCACAATAATCAAATTGCAGAGGACTTATCTGTGCAATCATGTGTGTGTGTGTGTGTGTGTGTGTGTGTGTGTGTGTGTGTGTGTGTGTGTGTGTGTGTGTGTGTGTGTGTGTGTGTGTGTGTGTGTGTGTGTGTGTGTGTGTGAACGTCACCGCTGGCATAGTTCTGTGACTAACAACATTTTGCCCTTGTTTACTCTTCCCCTCCCTCTGTTTCCCTGGGGTGAGCATAGTGTTGTCATGGTGACCCGTTACCTTGGTGACATAGTAGACGCACTGCTGGAAAGTGTACATGATCACCTCCTCCAGGATGGTCATGGCCTCCTCATTGGCCGATATGGTCGCCGATAGCAACGACTCCTTTGACCCTGCAGGCACACACCAATGGCAGAAAAAGAATTATGAATACTGTACATCCTATTATTATAATGATATTATTAACCAATTTCGTCCTGACATTGTCGATCCTACAAAACCTTTGCTCTGAAAGAACATACTGAAAGATTTGTGTGGCATTCTCACATTCCCCCCAAAAAATAGCAGCCGCTCGTGGCTCATAGCCGCGAATGCCTGCTATTTTTCAACCAAAGTTAAAACAAAGCACAAGTACAGTACAGAGTGGTTTAATAATAATAATAATTTGACATTAGCGAAAACTAGCTCAGCACGCGGTAGAGTAGAAATTGTGCGTCAACCAACGACCGTGCGCTTAAAGGTATAGTAAGTGATTTCACTTTATTCAAATATCGTTTTTTTTTTCTTCTTTTTTGGCTAATCCTCCCGACTATAGTGTGGTGACCATAATATGGTCACCACACTATAGTCACCTTAAGGTGTTTCTCCCTGTACCCAGTGAGCCCCTGACGTCAAAAGACCCTAGTTTCAGTCTATGGTAAATAAAGAGGATAGTGTACGGGGGCGTGGCGCAGGCTGGTACCAGAGGTTTGCACATGCTCAGTGTAAACAGGAACTGCTATGGTGGAATGTATCTGCAGAGGCGATAGATAGAAATCCCATAACTTGTGATGTAAATAATGAGATCCAGAGTAGTTGTGAATTAAACAGCAACACTCTTCCCTTTTCAAACGTTTTATATCATCCACAGCATTTAAATAAACAGTATCCATGTTTCTTTGTCATTTCACAAAAATAAAAGTTGACACATGTACTGTCTCTAATTAAAGCAAGCATCACGAACAGGGAAAATCTACAAAAAAACAATTTACAAAACATTTCCATTTAGTAAATGTAGGCTACTTGCCCTTGTCTTTCAGTCTGTTATAAACAGCTTTTTTCCTCCACACAGTAGTTAAATTGACATAATATTTAAACTAAAGATGGAAGCATTATAGTATTCTCTTTTTATATTCCTTTTTTATTATTTCAGTTCAGGTTCAGTAACTCTAGCGCCTCTGCTGGTACATTCCACCATAGCAGTTCCTGTTTACACTGAGCATGTGCAAACCTCCGGCACCAGCCTGTGCACGCCCCCGTGCTTCATCCTCTTTATTTATATCATAGGTTTCAGTTTTGCGTCTGCGATAAAAGCCTTTTGTCCAATCAAGATTGAGTGGGGTGGGCCTTGGTGTACATGCTGTTGGCCTGTTGCTCTTCCCGTCATTGTAGAGTGTGTACTGTACATGTGCACATATTACACAGAACCCTTGCGTAGATTGACTAAGATATACAACAATTGTTGTATATGACCAAACGGGCCCTTATGGGTCCATTTGGTTTCATGAGAATGTAGAAGATTAGTGGTAATTTTTGATCTGTGTTTTTGACTGTTTTGTTTTCCAAATCCAGCCTGGTATTGTGGACAAAAGCAAAAGAAATATTCAGTTTTGGGTCTGTGGGGGGATAAAATGTCCTCAAATGGTCTGTGGCTCAAATGCTGAATAAATAGTGGGCCCTGGGATCAAAAAGGTTGAAAGCCACTGACTTAAAGTACCACATGGTTACTGAAGTAACTCTAACTCTTGTGCCTTTGATGCCCATGTGGAGAATAGATCCCTGACGTTATCAGCCCATTCCTCTTTCTACAGTATATGGGCATGTCCTATGTTATGCCTTTACATGGAGCTAACATATACTGTATATTTCTGCCTGATCTGATGCTGTCACAACCTTAGAATACATATTGAATAGAGATGGCATCCGGAGGAAACCTTGAGGCGAAATGGACATAGTGGCCAAAGTTGAGAATGCAGTTTTGAGCTCAGTGGGCCGTAAACATGAATGTGCGATAGGCTCCGCCCCCTCCATAAACCTTCAGCTCTCTACGCAGGCACGCACGCATGCCGCGTGTGCATGATGCCTCACGTTCATGTTCTTGGCCCATTTTCCCAGAATGCACTCTGCTTTGTTTACCCTCAGAGACGAGTGGAATCGCCTCATGCGCTGGGTGAGCAACTTAATGCAAGTGGATGAGAGGGGGACTTCCGGTGCCTTCTCTATTCAATATATACTCTAAGGTGACAACACAATATGGACAACACACTCCATAATCGGATGTGGCTGAACTGGGAACTCCTTACACATCTGCCTGCCGGACATATGGACATACAAGGTTCTTGCCTGACAATGACACTATGAGTGAGAGAGAAATAGGAGGTGTTCTTTTAGCTGTATCAGTATAAATGTCAGTGTAACAAATGACTCTTCTGCTGCTATCCCAACACTCATCATTAACACTTTAATGTTATCTCCTTCTAAGACGGACATAGAATACGCTCAGTCCTATTAGTCGCCGTCTTTCTGCAGCTTAATCTTGCAAGCTTTTTGATTGATCGAATATTTTATTAGTCAGAACTCAGAAATATAAACATTTCCTCCAAAGTCAGTCTGGTTTGTGACAGTGTGTATCATTTACATCTTTGGCCCCGGGTCGTAGAACAACTAGCCTCAACACCCAGGCGAAAAACGAAAAGCCTGGACGAATTTGTTAGCCGCGGTGGCCTAGAAGTGGGAGGAGTCAACCTTTTGTAGTGGGCGTGGATGTGACATAATAGCACAGCAGTGCAGGGGCGTTAGGGGGAGGGGCCGGGGATGACGACACATTGGTGAGATCAAATCAGATCAGCTCATCTGCCGTCCAAATTCGGACGGCACCCCACCCACCCCAAGGCTAAAATCATTTCAGGTTAGGTCAGACCATAGAACGACCTACACAACACACGCACACCAAATAAATAATAATACATGATGATAAATCCCCAGGGACTCATTTCCACTGCGGTCCTACGGGATCAATATTGATTAACAGACAAAATGTAGCCTACGTAATAATACATGTAATCAACAAATGCAAACAGCAGTGGTGAATGAGTATGGGAGTTTACATCGGTGGTTTTCCTCAGAGGTCCCTGAGAAGATTCCAGGTGGTCCCCAGGCTAAATGATGGAAAGTTGCTTAACCAGATGTAACTCTTTGAGAGTGTAAACATGAAACCAAATTGGTTTCATGTTTACACACTCAAGAGTTAAAATATTCATCATCTGAATTAGCCCAAGTCTACACAGCTAGAGAATGTAGAAGATTAATGGTCATTTTGATCTGTATGTTTAACTGTTTTGTTTCCCAAATCCAGCCTAGAATTGTGGACAAAAGCAAAAGAAATCTTTAGTTTTGGGGTCTGTGAGGCTAAGATGACCTCAAATGGTGGCTCCGCGGCTCAAATTCAGAATAAATAGTGGGCCCTGGTATGAAAAAGGTTGAAAACCCCTGGTTTGCATGACCGTAAATCTCTGTGGGCTCCTGATAGATGTTTCAGGCCAGTTTGGAAAGAAACCAAGTGATGCACATCCTTTTGGATGGTGTCAGGGGATTCCATAATTTGCTGACAGAATAGTAGAATGAAACATTTTGCCAACTTGGCTGGTACCAGATCAACCACTACACTGATCAGGCCAGTCGTTGGGTCACTGTTGTGAATGCATAAATCACAGACTATAATTACCATCACAGCTACTGAAGTCAAAAGGCTGTGTTACTTATGCAGTGCATGCGAGGAGGAGTGAGGATGCATTTGCCACACTCACTTGTAAAGCCGTTATGCAAAGTAGCCATTTACTGTAGGTACTTGGCTCATGAATCGAAGGGAACACGTGGCAAAAAAAAACTTGGGTACCACCCAAATGTGTGCATGTGTGTGTGTGTGAGTGTGTGTGCATACGTGCGTGCACCAGTACCTTGCAGTGTCTCTATGGTGTGTGTGTAAGCAGGAGATCTCTGCTGTATGAAGTAGAGGATCTCTATGGAGTTGGACATCCAGAAGAAGATGGTCTGCAGGTCTGGGATCAGATCTGAGATGCTGAGCAGCGACAGAGAGGCTGGATCCTGGCTGCACGATGGGACATACACACACAGCTTTGTGTTACTTATGAGGACATCTGAGTAGAGATAGGGAGGCTACTGTACACATACTGTACACATACAGAACATACACGCAGTGGTGGGAAGTGTTCACACACACGGACGCACATGCACACGCACACGCACACGCACACACACACACACACACACACACACACACACACACACACACACACACACACACACACACACACACACACACACACACACATGAAGGGAGTCCTCCCTAACATTTTTCTGTTTTGCACATGTTGTATTATGACGAGGTATTATCATGTGAAACATACTGTACAGTATGCTACGCAGTTCATACTGGAGGTTGAGATGCTGTAACCTTTGCTTTTAGGGAATATCTGTGCCCATTAGGTTTCCAGGGAAGATCAATTCATTTAAGGAATTGAATATTCACTTGAGTGCGAAAAAGGTCATGACAAATCAAGGTATAAACTAATGCATTTAAACATTTGTATAGACAGCAAAAATAACTCTCTCTCTCCCTCTCCCTCTCTCTCTCTCTCTCTCTCTCCTCTCTCTCCCCAAGGTGGAAAATAATACTCACTGCTGAGCTTGCTTCTGTGCCAAGTCCTTTGTCTTCTCCTGCAAGTGTCACACACGCACGCACACATGCACGCGCGCGCACACACACACACACACACACACACACACACACACACACACACACACACACACACACACACACACACACACACACACACACACACACACACACACACACACACACACACACACACACACACACACACACACACACAGCAATTAAGGAGCTCATCAAACTTTTAGGTTGTGCGTAGTAGGAGAGCTGAGCTTCTCAAAGAGCTCACTAACCACCAGAAAACAACACCACTTCTCTCTTTACACACACACACACTCACACACACACACACACACACACACACACACACACACACACACACACACACACACACACACACACACACACACACACACACACACACACACACACACACACACACACACACACACACACACACACACACACACAGATGCCAACGGTGTGCATACCCACCACGCGTTAACAATTATCATATAGACTGGGCTCATTTGTTATCTAAACTTCCATAGTCTCTGTGATGGTCCAGGTCGCTATGGCAACAAAGACAGCGTACTGTGGTCGTAATCTCGGTATGTGGTATTCGGGCTGTCGGGGACCCGTTCTGTCCCCTAATGCAGTGGTTTTCAACCGGTGGTCAGGGGACCAACAAAGTCTACAAGAGAATGTAGAAGATGAATGGTCATTTTGATCTGTATTGTTTGACTGTTTTGTTTCGGAAATCCAGCCTGGTATTTTGGATGAAAACAAAATAAATCTTTAGTTTTTGGGTCTGTGGCACTTAATGTCATCAAATGGTGGTCTGTGGCTCAAATTCTGAATAAATATTGGGCCCTGGTATGAAAAAGGTTGAAAACCACTGCCCTAATGCATCAGCCCTCCCACATGAGCACAGTCTCACTGCTACGCACAGCAAGAGCAGTGTAATCTGGTATTCACAACTTTCTTTTGTTTTTTTAAACTTCAGTCACCATAACTCTTTGAGACTGTAGTAGACAACATATGGGGCATGCGTTCATTATGAGACCCCTATACACAAACTATTACCCATTTTGACAGACAGAGAGTGACACTGATATTCCACACAGCAGTGACACCAATTGTGGAGGGCCAACGTAAGCCACTTGAAGCAAGTGCTTCCATCGTATACGCACATACAGTACGTGCGTGTGTGCGTGCATGTGGTGCATGTGTAAGTGAAACAATCCACCCATCGCTGCTTAACGATTCACCTGACCCGACATGGCTGACCTGCTTTCTCCACATGAGGTCATCTTAAGTAGAAAACCACATTCTCAACTACGGCCTTGAGCACAGAGCAAGACAGCGTTTTTTTTAAAGGATCCCTGACTAATAATAAAAACATCACTTAAAACATTATACTTTCCTTATATAACGAAAATAAACAAATAAAAACACCATTGGCACTTTATTTCTTTCATAAATAGAGAATATTTCACACAACAGGAACTGCTCCTGATGCAGGATGATGATGTCACATGTCCAGCTGGTGGTCTAGCTCTATGGATGCATATAAAGTATATATGACATCATCATCCTGCGACAGGAGCACCTCCTATTGAGTGAAAGATTCTCTATTTATGACAGAAATAGTGTTGAAGGTGTTTTTATCTGCATGTTTTAGTTATACAAGGCAAGTATAGTGTTTTAAGGCCTATTTGTCTTATTAGCCAGGGATTGAGCAGAGCACTGACTGACCCACGCAATGCTCTGGATGCGTCTCACTATCTTCAGCAGCAGCTTCCCGAAGCTGCCTGGAGGAAATGTTGCGGCCGAGTGTTGTATACACAGACACAGCAAGTAGGCTGGAGTCAGCTTATGGTCATCACCTACAGAGAGAGAGAGAAAGAGAGAGAAAGAGAGAGAGAGAGAGAGAGAGAGAGAGAGAGAGAGAGAGAGAGAGAGAGAGAGAGAGAGAGAGAGAGAGAGAGAGAGAGAGAGAGAGAGAGAGAAGGAGAGGGCCCTCTGTGACTAACACCCCTTTTCTTGTCCCTAAACTCAATTTACTATAAGATAATAATAATAATAATAATAATGGTACCACTTTCTATGAAGCACACATATAATATAATATGGCTGCAAGTAGCGATAAGACGGGACCAAGCCAGCAGCTGATGCAATACGAACAATATGTACAAATAAGCCATAGAAATGTGGAAGACTGATTTAGAGAAATACGTCATGTCATTGTGGGAGCAGGGCAGGGTTCTTGAAGACTCACACTTTGCATTGTCAGAAGCCCGGACTTGAAGACACAACATTTTGTTCCTAAGTCTGGCCAAGGACTATCTAATAAGGACAGGACGCCAAGACATGGCTTCCTGTCCTCATGGGAGGAAACAGACATGCGCAGTGCATTCCAGGAAGTTTGACTCTAGCAAACCATGCATGCCATTGCTCTCTTGGATGGTTTGCCAAGCGTCAAACTTCCTTGTCTGTACTGCGCATGTCTGTTTCCTCCCATGAGGACAGGAAGCCATGTCTTGGCGTCCTGTCCTTTTTAGATAGTTCCTAAGTCTGGCGCTCTACTAACTGAGCTATCTAGACACAATAATTTGCTTCATTGTTGCAGTAAGCAATATGAACAATATGCACAAATAAGTAATCCGAGGGGGGACACCGCATGTGTGTATTAGTAGCAGAAGAAGAATTTTCACAAACCAGCAATTTTAATTGTCTCATAAAAATGTCATTTTTTGATTAAAACAAATTTGCCTCTGAACTTTTGTTTGGATGCATGTGTGGGTTAGGGTCAATAGAAGAATTTTCACAAACCAGCAATATTCATTGGCTCGTAAAAACGTATTTTTTACTTAAAAAATGTACTTCCCTTTTTTGTACGGATGGTTCAAAGTTCAAGTGTAGATTGTTTTCATGTATTTTGATCAAAAATTGTATGAGGGATTCAATCAGGTTAACGTTTAAAATCAGGGATTTTAACTGTTTTTCATATAATTAAAGATGGTGGCTCATAAAAAGGTCAGAGGTCAAACGTCACAAAACAAAAGTTGTTTGGCATAAGGTGACGCATAAGTGAATATAAGTTCATGTGTTATGAGTGTTCAAAGTTTGCATTTTCTGTTGAGTGCTATAGCACCACCATTTGGCCAGTGTTTGGCGTTTGGCATCGCCCTCTACTAGATTATCAAGTTTCGCGAAAACTGACTGCGTGGGTCAGCCAGAACAGCTATTTTTGGTGGAAGAAGGAGTAAAAAAAGGCAAAACAAGTAGAGACCAAGTCCACTTTGTGGACTGGTTGATCCCTTAATAATAATTCAACTAGCCGAGCTACATTATTTAGGCATAAGGTGGTTAAGGCACTGATGAAAGTTAGGCTACACATATATAGGTCCAGCTGCAGAATAGAACCTTTTGTACTGCTGGGTGCACAGTTCACCCTGGCTGCTCCCTTCATCAAATTTTCAGACAGCTTTGGGTTTTATTTAGACAGCAGAGCGGAGTGGAGAGAATTAAGCAGGGGAGCAGGGGGAAGGACGTGCCACACAGCCCTGCAGCCTAATTGGAAAGCCATTGTGTTGACAACGCACTATCCGGCCAACCGCCGGTACAACACGATGACAAAAGGACAGCGGGGCCTTGCCACCAGGGCTCCAGGACTCCGGGACAATTTGTCAAGCTCAATATATATCCCCTTTAAAATCACCTCTTTAAAACTCGCTTCTATCAACTGGCTCTCAATACCTGATTTAATGTAGCTGCTGTCGAGCAGAAACCTCTGGTCTACACACAAGATGCTAGAGCTTGTAGATCAGCTACTATTGCTATTGAAATTGAATTCTGACAATCTGAAGAGATCTGACAAGATCTTCTATCAACTCAAATCATGATTCTATCAACTTTCCACTTCTTCTGTCTTCTTCTACTTCTTCTACCCATTATCATTATGATTAGTAATATAATAATTATTATTAGACTGCTAGTTTGGACAGAATGGTTCAGAATGTGTGATGAAGTGGATTAGATAAATGGTTTTAGAGATATACATGGCTACTCAAGGCGGTGCTAGTCATTCTGGACCCTTGCGACATGGTGAAAATATTCACCATGTGAATTAGCCCAAGTCTACACAACTAGAGAATGTAGAAGATTAATTGTCATTTTGATCTGTACGTTTGACTGTTTTGTTTTCCAAATCCAGCCTGGAATTGTGGACAGAAGCAAAATAAATCTTTCCTTTTGGGTCTGTGGGGTTAAAATGTCCTCAAATGGTGGTCCACAGTGGCTGAAATTCTGAATAAATAGTGGGCCCTGGTATGAAAAAGGTTGAAAACCACTGCTTTTAGTGTGACGCTATTGTACAGTATGTTTCATGCACGGTGTGTACATAAAACTGTGCGGTAGTCAGAAGAAAAAGACACAGACAGACCTCCGGGCTCGATGAGAGAGACGATCCTGTTCAACAGCTGGTCTTCGTGGACCTGGTCGAACTCCAGCTGTAGCCTCCTCTTCTGACCTCCGACTCCGACCGAAACTCCAGTGACTCCTCCGCCTATAGGTCCTCCCCCACCACCACCACCTCCTCCTCCTCTGTCCCCGACCGTTAAACTGAGGCCTCCTCCACCTCCTCCTCCTCCTCCCGTCCTGCTGTCTTTGACCAGCTGAGGCTTGATGCTGCGCCTCACGGCCACGGCCACAGCGCTGGTGGTGGTGGTGACCACCGGCCCGTTCCTGTCGCTCCGCAGCAGCGTCGAGCCGCACATCTTACACGTCTCCCCTCCGTCCTCCCCTCCCGGTAACCCCCCGGCGTCGTACAGCTGCCCCAGCGTGCGCAGGCGGCCCAGCGTCTGGGCGGGCAGCGGCTTGGCACCCGTGGGGTCCTTGTAGAGGAAGATGTAGTGCGCGCCGAAGGAGAGCAGGTCGCCGTGGCGCAGCGCCGTGCTGCGCTCGCAGCGCGAGAAGTTGACCAGGACGGTGGCGTGCGGGAGCGGCTCCACGGCCACGCAGAGCCGTGGGCTGCCGTCCGCCGTGCCGTCCTCGGTCGACGCCGCTGGTGCTCGGTAGGCGTTGTTGTTGCTGCTACGGCAGCGTGGCGGGGCGGCCACGCGCCGCAGGCGGCAGTGCAGCGGCAGGATGTCCGGAGACGACAGGCAGATGTTGGGCCGCGCCGACGGCGTCTCCTGACCCACCGTGTGCTGCTCTCGGTTCAGCAGGTACACCAGGCAGTCCTGAGGATGATGTCACATTGATAAAACATATTGTTCAACTACCACATATAGTCCTAGCAAATACATACCGTGCCGTATTGTAGAGTCTACAAAACATTAACTCTGAAAGAACTGACACAGATTGTGCTGAAATTTCACATTCTCCCCAAAAATAGCAGGTGTTCACGGCTCATAGCGCACCGCGCTATAAACACCTGCTATTTTTCAATGAAAGTTCAAACACAACTTCAAACAGGGAGTACTCACAAACTCACAACCCCACAAACGCGAGATTGTAGAACAGCTAGTTTTGGAGAAGATTGTGAGGAGTGGAAAAAAGTACAGATGAAAGCCCATGGTTACGTTGACTAAATATTGAAGTTTTATTATTAATATATTAATACATTGCACTATAATTACTGTAATAGGTCTTATGACACACCTGTTTGTTGTAGCCCTGCAGCAGCAGCAGGTGTGGTGATTGGTAGAGCGAGTGCCTCACCCCTCCTCCTCCCCCCTGACTCCCCCCGCCGTCCTCTTTCCTCCGGCCGTTGCAGGAGGCGTCCCGCTCTCCTCGGGCCCCGCCGTGGCCCCTCAGGGGCCCCGGCAACGTGGAGTAAAAACGCTTGGGCTCCTCTCCGACTCCAAGCTGAGGAAGAAAAAAAAAACATTTCAGGCATGACTGATCATCAGTCACTATAATCAAATGCACATTCAACATGTTTTCGTGACATCCATTCATTTCATTTTTTCGTTTATTTTTTTCCCTATTTTTTCTTTTATGGACCTGAATTGCACCATACAAAAAACCTGAACTTTGAACATTCAGTGCAGGGGTGGATCTAGGCATGGACAGGGGGGCGGGCGGGGGTTGGGGGGGGCATACGTGTGTACGTGCTTGTGTGCTCGTCTCTCTCTCCCCAGAGGAAAAAAATGCTTCTCAGTTTAAGCTCAGAAGCGTCTCTTGAGACACCCACGTTTATTTCTCATTTTAAGATCACCTAAAGATCACCTATGCCTCTTTATGGCTCCTAAGATGAATACTAGGATCCATTAATGAGCCAAAGCTGAAGTCTCTCCAAATGAGGCAAGGCTGAAATCTTGCAATGTGCGTATATATAGCAAAATTTCAGATTTGTCTCATTTATCTCTCAAATACATCTGTAGCAGCCAATGGAGAGACTTCAGCTTTGGCTCATTTATGGATCCTGGTATTCATCTTAGGAGCCATAAAGAGGCATAGGTGATCTTTAGGTCTTAAAATGAGAAATAAACGTGGGTGTCTCAAGAGACGCTTCTGAGCTTAAACTGCAAGCATTTTTTTCTGGGTGTGTACATGCGTGTGTGTTCGTCTCTCTCTCTCTCTCTCTCTCTCTCTCTCTCTCTCTCTCTCTCTCTCTCTCTCTACCTGGTTGAGGCTGGTCTCGCTCAGACTGCGGCAGAGGGAAGAGGTTCCGCTCCTTGGCAGCGTCAGCGTCCCCTTGGCACGGTTCCTCTGGAGCTTACGGGCCTGAGCGTTGATGTCTGAGCAACAGGGAAGAGGAAGAGCAGAGAGAGAGAGAGAGAGAGAGAGAGAGAGAGAGAGAGAGAGAGTAGGAAGCGGAGATGAGTGAGAAGACAGAGAGGGACAATCATATTTAAAGAGGGCGACAAAGGAAAGGGAGAGGGTACAAGGAGAGATGTCAATGAGGATGGGGGAAAACAGAGACTGTTGCTGTTTCAAAGTTACTTTTTCCATTTACACATGATACAAGACACAACGTTAACAAACAATTGGACATGAATGACTTGATTGACAATATTTTAGTTAACTAAACGGAATACTACTGTTTTGTAAGTATTGTTTGTTTTTATTCCCTGTTTGCTACTAATATAGATACAGTACATTAACCCATTCTTAACTGAAACATATTTCAAAGATTTTCAAAAATATCAGATCTACAAGCTCATACGGAGTGGCATTATATTTTTCACTAACTAAAGCAATGCCAGTAATGCTAAGTAAAGCTATCAATGCTAAATAATGCAATGCCAGTAATGCTAAGTAAAGCTATCAATGCTAAATAATGATGCTAAGTAACACTAATGCTAAGTGTTGTTAATAATGCCAATAAGGCTAAGTGTTGTTAATAATGTTAATAATTCTAAGTAACACTAATGCTAAGTATTGCTAATAATGCTACTAATGCTAAGTGAAGCTAATAATGCTGAATAATGTTAATAGCAGTTAAACATATAAATGGATATAAATACACATGTATTTTTTTTATCTTATGGCAAGGTTAGGTCATGAGGTCTTGGTCAAAGGTTGTAGTGAGTGACGTTTGATGGAGCCAAACATCAGCGCAGCTCAGATGAATATGTGAGAGAAGCGAGCAGCGTCCCGGTCCAACCCCCTCCCACCCCCACCCAGCCAGTAGGAGGGAGAGAGACCATGCGATGGAATTCACAGACGCTCACACACACGCACGCAGGCACGCGCACGTCAAGTAAGAGAGTCACTGGCGGCGATGGGGGTGGGTGGGGGGTGGGGTGAGGGTTGGGGTGGGGGTGGGGGGGTGGGGGTGCTGGAAGGGTGATAGATAGGCAGGTAGGTAGGGGTGGTGGTCTCCATGGTTTAGGATGATTGACAGCCACCCTACCTGAGGGGGCAGTAGTCCCCACCTTTAGAGCCGGACTGTACCACTCGACCAGACCGCAGGGGGGAGCTCCTGTGTCTGCCCAGCCCGGAGCGACCCATTAGAGCCACCAGGAATTGTGGCGTTTTGGACCCTACAGCAGCAGGGTGGGAGGGGTTAACAGAAGGGGAGGTGTCAAGAGACAACATGCCCCTCCCACCCACCCCCAACCACCCAATGAAACACACACACACACACACACACACCCCACAAGACGGATGTGACCTGCCGTACCAAAATCAGTCAGATATCACCGGCGGTGATACTGCGGGGATTTTTTAAACTAGCATGCACGCACGTGTTCTCGCTGACACGTGCACACACGAGCGATCGCCGATCACCTACAGCAGTGGTTTTCAACCTTATTCACAGCAAGGCCCACTATTTATTCTTAGTCCCTGAGACCCAAAACTAAAGAGTTTGTTTCCAAAATTTAGGAGAGATAAACTGGCAAAACGTTGGTCAAAATAAAAATTCTTCAACATTTTCTAAATGTGTATGTTCTCTAGAATTAAGTAATTCAGGTGTTAAATATAATTTATCTTTCGAGAGAGTAAATGCAATTACGATCTCAAGCGTTACAGATCTATAAGGGTCCATTTGGTTATCTACTGTAATTTAGCTGGGGACAACCTGGAATCCTCTCAGGGACCACTGGTTTCAAACACTGGTTGAAAACCACTGACCTACAATAATTAATAAGTGTAACTCAATAGTTTGTGATTTAGACGAGAGGTATTCGTTTCTATATTCTGTTGGTCAGTTCAAATGAATATAGGGCAAGACATCTACTGTTCACATCTACATCAACTAACATGTTGGTTGAAAATCTCCAGGCATTCTCTTTTTACTTCAATTTCTTACCCTAGCCACAACCGATGGGTA